>CM051235.1:471244436-472444436 GCA_027917425.1 Gastrophryne carolinensis | reverse complement strand
CGATTAATAAACAATATATATATAGCAACGAGTTGATAATTGTTTGACTATGAAGCACCCGACACACATAACATAATAGTATGCAATTTGTACGTCCAAAATATTGAAACAACACCAAATATCATATGTGTCAAGTCATATAACATATATCAAACAACCATCAACAAGACAATTAATACAAATACAAATAAATACAAAAATATAGATATAATTCTACTCATTGCATGTTACAATCTAAATCCATTTCGACTCCAAAAAGATGCCACTCAGCTTCAAGGATTATTATTTTCCAAAGGATGTTTCCATCTTCAAACGTTCAAGGGGGGTAAATGAATATGCCCTTATTCCAGTGGGTCCTGTTTTAAACTGAGAAAGGGCAAACAGGGATTAGTCCGCAGGATTAGATGAGTTTGAAAGTAAATATGTATATATGTTTTATTATAAATTAAACATATTACACCATCAGTGTGGTCCCAGTTTTTCTTATTGTCATATGTATTAATGTCCCAAACAAAAGTTTTTTCTCTCCCAAATAGGAACAAATATATCATATGTGAGTAAGTATTCAATTGGTTATATCCTCTATTATTTTATTGTATCTTATATCATTTATATTATTAGTATTCTTATTATCTCCCTAAGAATGGTCCGAAGGCTATATCCTCATTTAAACCCATTGGGGCCGCCGTACCCAATTTATAAATCCATCTAAGTTCTTTCTGGAGTAAAACCTTTTTCAGATTACCCCCCCTAATTCCAAGATTTACCTTTTCCAAAGCAATTACTTTCAGGGAATCCGTTTTCCCCCCATGAGCCTTCAGAAAATGATCCGCCACTGGTGATATTATTTTTCCAGTTGCTATGTCTCTGGATGCTAGTTTGATATTTGATATGTGGGCCTGTATTCGCTTTCTCAATTCATTTTTTGTTTGTTTCCCCCACATATCCTAATCCACATCCACATTCCAACAGGTAAATCATGCCCTCCATTTTACAATTCAGATACTGTCCTATCCGGAAAGCCTCCCCCGTGTTCTTATTTTGTATCTGGTTTGTTTTTGTCACAAACCTGCATATAGAGCATCTTCCGCACGGGTGACAGCCCGTTGTTGTTTCTCTTTTCAACCAGGTCCTAGGTCGTATAAAATGACTACTACAGAGTCGGTCTTTAAGATTGGGGGCCCTTTTAGCTGTCAATCTTGGTTTCTGTGAAATGAATGGATTAATAGAAGGATCCAAAGTTAGAATGCTCCAATGTCTACTTAGGATCGCTCGCAGCGATCCCCAATTACTATTATATCCTGTAGTAAATCTTACCAGGTTATCCGTCCTTTTCTTTCTTGGTGCTAACATTTCCACCCGATCCTTATCCCTCACATTCTGGAAGGCTCTTGAAACCAATTTTCTTGGGTAACCCCGATCCACAAAACGTTGTGTAAGATCCTTGGCCTGGGCTTTAAATGGGGCCTCATCAGAGCAGTTCCGTCTCAATCTTGCAAATTGACCATGTGGTATCCCACCTCTAAGATGTCTTGGGTGGAAGCTCTGGTAATGCAGGAGACTATTTACTGCCGTTTCCTTCCTGTATAATGTTGTGGAGATTCTTCCATTTTCCATATTCAAACTCAAGTCCAGGAAGTTAATCTGATCCTTGGATATATGATACGTTAAAAAGATATTAAGATCATTCTGGTTGAGTTTTTTCAGAAAATTCTCACATATATTTCGGGGGCCCTGCCATAGGAGTAGTATGTCATCCAAAAAGCGATACCAACCAGTAATAAATGGTTGGTATTCGCTCATCTCCTCACTAAAAACAATTTCCCTCTCCCACCATCCCAGGAAGAGGTTAGCAATGGATGGTGCACAGCGTGCACCCATGGCCACCCCCCTGGTCTGGCGGAAGTGCTGTGAGTCAAATGTGAAATGATTATGTGTCAAGATAAAATCCACCAATTCCAGGATGAATTCATGCTTATCTTTTTGAGATGTGTTCTCCATATTCAGAAAATATTTTATCACTCTAAGTGCCCAATCGTGTGATATATTGGTATAGAGGGATTCAACGTCTGCCGTTATCATTAATGTATCTGCATCCCAAAGGGTTCCCTCTAGTTTATTCAAGAGGTCAAGGGAATCACGTAAGTATGATGATAAAGCCATTACAAAACCTTGTAGCTGGAGATCAACAAAGGTACTGGCAAATTCCGTGAGACAACCTACCCCAGATATAATCGGGCGTCCCGGTGGTGCTTGTAGACTTTTATGCACCTTGGGGAGCAAGTAGAATGTGGGAATTTTTGGGAACTCCACCTTCAAGAAATCATAGGTGTGTTGATCTATAATTCTTTTTTCGATCGCTCTATCCAGGATACTATAGAATTCCTGTATGTATCCTGGTAGTGGATTAGTTGGTAATTTCTCATAGTTGTCCCTATTGTTAAGTTGTCGCATGGCCTCTTTAATATAATCCTCAATTCCCCAGATGACAATGTTCCCACCCTTATCCGCCTCACGAATTATAAAGGTGTCATTTTTTTTGAGTGATTGAATAGCCTGCTGTTCCTCCCTTGTAATGTTAAATCCCCTTTTATTAATAGGCATCATTTGGATCTCATTACTTACCACCCTGTAAAAGGTTTGTACTGCAGCACATAAGCCAAATGGTGGGGCATATGATGATGGTCTTCTAAGTGGGAGTGGACTAGATGTGGTTGCTTCCTCAGTCTGAGTAATGGGTTCCATTTCATCCCCTTCCATCCCTCCATGTGGGGCCTCAGGGATATTTTCCGTAATGTTCACATCATATTGTCTTCTCAATAATAATCTTCTACAAAAAAGGTAGAGATCCCTGGTTACATCAAATTTATCCATACTCATTGTTGGTGAAAAGTTCAAACCCTTACTTAACACACTTTTTTCAGGGGCGGATAGTTCATAGTCCGTGAGATTAATAATCTCCAGAGTCCTTGTATGTGTGGCCTGGTTTTCCGGGGTTGATCCTAGAATCAATGGTGGGTTTATAGGCGCCGACGTTTGTGGCGCTGGGGTAACATTCTCAGAGGTTCCCAATTGTTGTTGTTGTATTCCCACCGTCTGTCTCTTCTTCCTCTTGCCACATTTCCCCCCCCTCCTGATCCTCCTATGGTTTCTCCCCTCTCGCTGTCCGATAAAAAATGATGATCATTCCCTGTATATCTGGAAGATTGGCTAGAGAAGGATGAGTTTTCACTCCTTTCCTGACTAGATTGTGTCCTGATTCTATTTTTTGCATAATTGTTTCTTTTATTTCCAGAGTGTTTCCATCTATAAATTCGGTTATCTTCCCTATCCTTTTTATCCCTCCCCATCTTTGTCTGTTTATTCCGTATTATGCCTTCCTCATATTTGTCCATGTCTTTTTTCAATGTATCCTGAAAATCCTGGAAGGATTCTTGAGCTGTACAATCAGCAAGTTTATGATATAATCTTTGTAGGTCCTCTTTAACCTTAACCAATATGCTCCTATCAAATTCAATAAGCCTACGGCCGCAACACGCACGGGTAATCAATCGTGCTTATGTGTGCGGCTGGCTGGGGGGCCGGTCTGGGGGGTGGAGTCATGACGACAGCAGACAGAGGGACTCCTATTGGAGCGCGGGACCCAGCGTTCTGTGTGCGTGTGGCCGGCTTCCGGCCGGGGCCGTGCCGCACGCCCAGACGCGCGCCCGGCATTTGAAAATCAAGTCTCCTATAAAAAGGCAGTAATGGGGCAGTCTCCCAGACCTTGATAAAGTGGCCTGTGAGCGGGGGGCCACGAAACGCGTTGGGGGACCGGCATTTGGACTGGGGCATTCCCATGAAACACTTGAATTTATCACTCAGGTGATGTGTGCTTTTTAATTGATGTTGTTGTATTTGCTACTTTTGCTATTTTTGAACTGTTATATTTCTACGTCTTGCCACATTTCATACTATTGATTCTTATTATTAATGTTATATTTGCACATTCTTAGCACTTATGCACTTTATAAATGAGTTTTGTGGGTATTTGGGATAGATTGGGATGCCCTTGAGAAAAATGTGCGGGTTTGTCTTATATGTTCTTTAATTGTGTCTTTATGTGTATTTTTTGTGGATAGCTCCTAATAAATTATTTATGAATTCATTATGATTAATTAGTTCTTAGTGATTTTTTCTGTGGAGGAGGTGCGTATGTGGAGGAGTATGAGCGCCTTCAGCTCCATGGCATTGCATGTATCAGCATGTCCGAGGCCAGATTGCACCGGAGATGCATGAATATTGATCGCATGCATGACGTTGAGCTGTTCGAGCTGACCCGACTTAATCGCGTTTCCCTCCATAAATTGTATAGTGAGCTGCGGCCATGGTTAGCCCGCACCACAAGGAAGGGGCAAGCAATTTCAGGTATGACCAAGATGCTCGGCTGCCTGCAATTTTTGGTGAACGGCTTGTTCCAGAGGCTGGGAGCCTCTCCGTGGGGATGTCCCAGCCTACGCTGAACCACGCGCTATCCAAGTTTCTGGATGGCATGGCTACCCTTAGTCCCAAATATATTTCCTTTCCGGGCGACATGGTAGCCTGAAACGCGCTTAAGTTGGGTTTTTATAATATTGCCGACATGCCCAATGTCATGGGTGCGATTGATTGCACCCATGTTGCATTGGTCCATCCCGCAGCCGACGAGTACATCTATAGGTAAGTTAATTATGTTCTTTTTTTTCTATTGTTTAGCCAAACTTTATTGTAACTATCTATTAATCCGTCCTTCTCAAATATCCCTGTGAACCACTTTCCAATGCATACCTTAATCCCTCCTTCTCAAGTGTTCCTGTGAACCACTTTCCAATGCATATCTTAATCCCTCCTTCTTAAGTGTCCCTGTGAACCACTTTCCAATGCATACCTTAATCCCTCCTGCTCAAGTGTCCCTTTGAAACAGTTTACAAAGCATACCTTAATCCCTCCTTCTCAAGTGTCCCTTTGAAACAGTTTACTAAGCATACCTTAATCCCTCCTTTTCAAGTGTCCCTTTGAAACAGTTTACAATGCATACCTTAATCCCTCCTTCTCAAGTGTCCCTGTGAACCACTTTCCAATGCATACCTTAATCCCTCCTGCTCAAGTGTCCCTTTGAAACAGTTTACAAAGCATACCTTAATCCCTCCTTCTCAAGTGTCCCTTTGAAACAGTTTACAATGCATACCTTAATCCCTCTTTCTCAAGTGTCACTTTGAAACAGTTTACAATGCATACCTTAATCCCTCCTTCTCAAGTGCCCCTTTGAAGCAGTTTACAAAGCATACCTTAATCCCTCCTTCTCAAGTGTCTCTTTGAAACAGTTTACAATGCATACCTTAATCCCTCTTTCTCAAGTGTCCCTTTGAAACAGTTTACAATGCATACCTTAATCCCTCCTTCTCAAGTGTCCCTTTGAAACAGTTTACAATGCACACCTCAATCCCTCCTTCTCAAGTGTCCCTTTGAACCACTTTACCATGCATACCTTCATCAATCATTTTCATGTAGGCCTTATCAAACCATTTTAATGCTGACCTTAATTAGTCATTAGCATGTTAATCTTTCTTTTCTACCACATCCATATAATATTTGTTTTTTAAACTACTTATGTACTTTGTTAATGTTTTTGGGATTGTAGAACATGTTTTTTTTGGGTGTTAGGAGTTAGTGTTTGAGTTGTTTACCTTGGCTTGCTGTAATTTTTTTTATAGTTGATATAGTTAATATAGTTGATGACCCATGTCTTAACCTATGGCTGTTTTTTTCCCTTGATGACATGTTAAACAATAATGTTGCTTAGAACGTGTAATTTATGTAAGTATTTTGTTATTCTTTCAGGGGATTCTGAATATCCGCTGATGCCCTGGCTCCTGGCGCCCGTTCTTTGCTCAGAGAATGAGGCCCAGGAGTCGCATAATCGGGCCCACCGGAAGACCTGGGCCCTAGTGGAGAGGGCCTTTGGAGTGCTGAAGTCCAGATTCAGATGTCTGGACCATACAGGGGGGGCACTGCAGTATGACCCCAACAAGGTCATACAAATAATCCTTGCATGCTGCGTGCTGCATAATTTTGCCCTGATGCAGCGTGTCCCCCGTTATGTGGATCTGCCCCCCTCTCCACCCAGGCAGGAGGCAGATGACATCTACGATGGCACCCCTAGTGCCCCTGGCCAATCTGTGCATGCATATGGTATTTCTTCTTATTTTTCTTAACATTAGGTTTGTTTGTTTATGTTTTTGTGTGTTTGTAATATTTGTTGCCTATGTGAAGGCCTTTTTTTTTAACCAATTTAGTAATGCTTTAATTACTAAACATTTTACACCTGATTTGAGCGTCATGCAGTTTATTTTCTCATGTTCGTGATTACAAACCTTCATTAATATCAAAACAACATTAATGCATAAATTTAGGCAAGAACAGCTAAAGTCAAATTCAATATATTTTCTGGTAATATGTCAATTTTTAGTTGAAGGCCACTCGCAGACTCCATGTACATACATTTTAAAACATAACTATAAATTGGGGCACACTCCTGGCCCCTAGCAATTGGCCACATCCAGGAGTTGTAAGCTAACTGACTCCAGCCCGAAGTTTCCCCGGCCACCAACATCAAGATCCATAGGGAGCATGAATTTCAAGGGGAATCGTCGGCCAGGAATACATAGGGCCACATACACACCCTCTCCTGCTTCTAATTTTCTCAGCCTATGACAGCCAGACCCCATGCCAGTCCAGTCCAATCTTTGCCATGGGCAAATGTTAATTTTTTCAAGAATGTCCCCCAATATTGCCAACAAACAGGATGAGGCAGCCAGCATTTCCTTAGGCCCAAGCCTGCTGCATGGGAGCTTGAGTGGCCGCTTCAGTGAGGCTTAAGCTCAGCCATTGGCTAGTGGGGTATGTGAGCACTCTAATGAGCTATATGGGTGAATCCCAAAACAAACCAGCAAAGCCATAAACCACACAATCTGGGTTGCGCTCACCACACAGGTAAATAGAGTTGGGATGTAGAGGAAAGATGTTTAGCAGATCCAGGTCAAATTGAGAATAATATTGATGTTGCCCATAATAAGGTTGTGGTGGGCCTTGGAGGTGGCCCAACACCTGGGCATGTGTGGCATTTATAATCTGCCACTGCTCCAGCATCTGTCTGTTGCTAGTTCTAAATTCATCTAGCATGGCAGTGAAGTTTGCATTTAAGGTGGCCGTTTGTTCTGCCATCTGTCTGTTTAATGTGGCCATTTGTTCAGCCATCTGGCTGCTGCTCGTCCTAAAATCAGTCAGCATGGTGGTGAATGTAGTATTGGAGTTCTCTAATAGTGCAGTAATCTGCTCTGTTGTTTGTTTAGTCACCTGCCTAAAGTAACAGCTGTCATGGCGCCATGCTGACTCCAGGATCGGCATGCGCCTCCCCTGGGAAACTGGTCAATGTTGTTGACTGCATCTTCCACTTCCCTGGGTTTGAACGCCTGCAGATGCTGGAGTTCTAGGGCGAGCAATAGTACCAGATGTGCTTGGCAAAACCTCTGCAGCAGAGCTAGCACTGGGGACTGTAGGCTCAGTCTCAGCCTGCTGCCCACGATGGGCTGGCAGCATGCGTCCAGCTTCACTCTGCTACAGAGGATTTGGTGCAGTAGGATGCTGGGGCAGTGGCAGATTAGGTTCCAGGGGGGTAATTTGCGAAGGTCCAATCCGGCTGGCATCCTCCTCCTCCATATCCTGGATGACATCCATTAGTGTGAGAGTCTGTTGGGACATGCGAAAAAGTGTGTCAGAGTGAGGCCTAAATATCTTTTAAAACAAAATTAGTAATTTGAATTCACATGCATCACCAGTTTCAGCAAAGTCCACTTACCCTATATATCTGGTCCTGTGTCCTAGGCAGCAGGGAAGTAGACCGCATGCTCAAACTGGCTTCTGAGTATGCTGCTGTGCATTCTTGCAATGTTGAACTTTCCCTGGCCCCAGCTCAAGTTTGTCTGACCAAAGCACAGCTACAACCCCAGTGATAGAAAGACAAAGAAGTGTTGTCAATTATTGACTATATTCACATCACATGCAGTGCTTTGCTAAGATAAATTGTTTAATATTGTCCAGAAATAATGTCAAAGGTCGTGTATGGCCTGCAAACCTTTCTAAGGACAATAAACTACTGTACCCTTGGAGAGTGGCTATCATGAAGGCAATTCCTCAGACATTAAACACCCGGCTAAAAGAGTAACCTCCCCTCAAAGCCACTCTCTAGGGGTCTGTGTTCATATCTGCCTGTGAGCCTCATTTCACAAGTTTACAATAGTTCACATTAAAACAATCATTACTAACCTGCAGAAATGTCCTGGGTGTCCGTGTCGTGTCTGCCAGAGAGGCCCGCTAATGCTAAGGGGTGGATTAAAGCCAGGACCATTTCTTCAGCTCTCGTGTATTGTAATTTGGTGGGGAAGCCTCCGCTAGTTTGAAAGCTGAAAATTAGAAGTTATTTTTATAGATATTTTTCTCTGGATCTGCTCCACATCTTTCCTCTCTTCCCCCGCTGCATTCACCTGTCTGGTGAGCTCTTCCCAGATTTTCTCAATTTCCTGGTTGCTTTGGAATGGCGCCCAAATAGCTCATCATAATGAAGTGTGAGGCCACTTGCCAAGGCTAGGGTTTGTGCCTCCCCAAACTGGCCGCTCAACTTGCCTCGTCTGAATGTTCGGCCTAATGGTTGTTCTTCTGGCTCATCTCTGTTTGGTGGTAATTCAGGGGGCATTCTTGGCTGGCTGTGTGGTGATGAATCGGCCGTCACGTGACTGGAAAAAGACTGGACTGGCATTAGGACTGGGGGTCATTGGCTGAGTGGCCACCAAACTTCCAGGCGTGGATGTTGCATAGGTCTCGCTGGTTTCCACCTGTGCCAAATATGGCTGAGGAGGAGAGGGTGTGCTTGGGGGGGCTCGGGCTTCTGGCCCTCTGCTTCTTTTGGCCCTTGGAACTTGTGCTCCCTTTTCCTTTGGATGTAGTAGGGCGGGAGCAGGAGAGGGTGTGCTTGGGGGGCTCAGGCTTCTGGCCCTCTACTTCTTTGGGCCCTTGGAATTGTGCTCCCTTTTCCTTTGGATGTAGTAGGGCGGGAGCAGGAGAGGGTGTGCTTGGGGGGCTCGGGCTTCTGGCCCTCTGCTTACTTTTACCCTTGGACTTTGTGGTACCTTACTGTTTGGATGTGGGTGTGCGGGGAGCCTTCTTCTTGGAGGATCCTTCCTCCGCACATGTGAAATTGGCACAACTCGCTGCGACGGTGTTTCGGTTGGTGGGCGATATGCAGGAGCTGCGAGATTCGTTGGTGACCACAGATGAAAAATAATTATCTGGGGCCTGCCATGGCTTTGTATATAGTTTTATGTTTTTAAAGTTTTTATACAATTTGTAAAGATTTGTTATGTTTTTAAAAATGTTGTTAACATTTTTACAAATTTTTTTTTACAATTTTTGTACTGCCACAAAATAATTTGCCAGTTGTTATTAAAAAGAAAAAACCTAAAACTTGTTTCTGTGTCATTTTATGTAAAAAAAACATTCATTAAGGGTTGGTTACAGCAAGACGTAGGAAGAACCCCCCCAAAAAATGAAGAATATCCAGACCGCCATGTAATTGAGGAAAGCATTAAGGGCGCAAATGGAAGAATATCCAGACCGCCATGTAATTGAGGTAAGCATTAAGGGCACAAAGGGAAGAATATACAGACCACAATGTAATTGAGGTAAGCATGAGGTGCTCAAAGGGAAGAATATACAGACCGCGATGTAATTAAGGTAAGCATTAAGGGCGCAAAGGAAAGAATATACAGCCCGCGATGTAATTGAGGTAAGCATTAAGGGCGCAAAGGGAAGAATATCCAGACCGCGATGTAATTGAGGTAAGCATTAAGGGTGCAAAGGCAAGAATATACAGACCGTGATGAAATTGAGGTAAGCATTAAGGGCGCAAAGGGAAGAATATACAGACCGCGATGTAATTGCCGCAGGGTTGCTTTTCTGCCAGTAACACAGTGAGGATTTTAATTTGTGTTTTTCATGTTGTTAGCTTGCACTATTGTCTCCTATTGGGCTTGCTTATAGTTAGAGGTCTTGTTTATGGAAAATTGATGAATGTTTACTTGCACATAGCACTTTATTATTATACATCAACGGTTTATTTAGCATTAGTCACAATTTATTGTAGCACCTTATATTAATATATACCTTGGCAGGATGGCTCTCCCATGTGGCTGGTTATGGTACAGCACTGGGATATGCTGTCATTTTTAAAATGTTTTTAACGTGATTATCATCAATAAAGACTATTTACATTTTTTTTATCTTTGTGGGAGTGCAATTGTTAGTCCCCAGGGACCCATTCAGGGGGGTGTTTGGAGGGTATCCCTAAATCTTGGGTGACATTGTGCATTTGCAGGGTCTCCTATTGGGGCAGTGCGCCCCTCATTATTATGTAATGTATCACGAGGTGCCACCCGCTTTACTCTTTTTGCATTAATTGAAGTAAGCATTAAGGGCGCAAAGGGAAGAATATACAGACCGCGATGTAATTGAGATAAGCATGAAGTGCTCAAAGGGAAGAATATACAGATTGTGATGTAATTGAGGTAAGCATTAGGAGCGCAAAGGGAAGAATATCCAGACCGCAATGTAATTTAAGTAAGCATTTAGGGCACAAAGGGAAGAATTTCCAGACCGCGATGTAATTGAGGTAAGCATTAAGGACACAAAGGAAAGAATATACAGACCGTAATGTAATTGAGGTAAGCATTGTAGCAGAAGCGAGTGATCAAAATATTGAGACGAGCACATGAATGAGTTAATTTTGCTGTGCGCAGGCGTAAGGTCGGAAAGATTTCCGTCTGGACGTTTATTTATAGAAAAAGGAAATCAGAATCTAACGGGAAACGTAAATCATTCGTTTGAAGCGACGTTGGAAAAAGGCAAAAAACGGAAGCCTACGTTGTTTCCTAAGTAACCTAAACGAAAAACGAAAGATGAAAAATGACATTCTCGTTGGCGTACGAACAGACGAACACTTTACAGAAGGCTTGCGATGCATGCTTAGAATCACTCGTACACTCATACGCAAGCGGGAACAAAACCAAAAAAAAAACTGATCGACACAAAAACGAAATTCATTTTATGTCTCTCTGAATCAACTCTCATGTGAGTGACTATGCAGCAGTGAATTAAGGCAGTGAAGAACACATGTGCCTGGAGCAGTGGGCTGCCCTAAACTCAGCAATTGGGGGTTAGGTGCCTTGCTCAAGGGCACTTCAGTCATGTAGGCCATAACTGCCGGTAATAGTTAGTTAGCAACTGTTGAATTAGGAACAGTTAACACCCTCTTTCTTTCAGTGTTAGCTAGACAGATAAAGATTATTTAGTTAGTGCAGTTAGCTAGAGTAACATACACTGGCATTAAAAAGAGTTGGAACCATAGCTGATATAGGGTTTAGCTCTAGGTCTGAAGGTGAATATCCTAAAAAGGAAGATAGACCCAAAGCAGTTGGAGCTGGGTAGATCTTGGTCAGACAGACCAGATGGGAAGTCCAAACACATGGTGTGCATGCAAGTACACGTGACTCATGTAACAGGAAAGGTATACTGTTTAGCCTGGGCAGAACCAGAGCCCATATAAGAGATAACCCTCAGCTGATGAAAGTGACTTGCCGCTGAGGAGTTTAGAGGTTCAAGATGGAGCTCCTCATCAGCCAGAAGTAGGTGTCCAGAGAAACCAGAGAAAACATGGGAGGACAGTAGCAGCTCAGAGGAACACCCGACAGGGAGGATACGTCAAGCCGTGACCACTCTTCTGCCACTCTTCTATGTAGGTAACTGTATTTTGGAAACCAGCCATTGTGTATCACTAATTGGGTGCAGAGAACACCACTCTGTTTCAGAGACCACAAACCATAGAAAGGTACTGTTTCATTGCTAGTCCTTTTTCAGTCACTGTGTATATTCGGGGGACACAATGCATCTACCCAGCATCCAGCTGCCCCCAAATAAAAGTGTAAAGGCACACACATAGGCCTGTGAATAGCCACCCGGGTTCAGATCATAGTTGCACTATCCAAAGGAGTGAACAGAGGCTGGGTCAGGTTCAGGCAGATGTCAGCCCAAACAGCAGTGAGGAAGACAGTCAAGGTTGCATAATAAGTAATAGAAATAATTAACACAAAAGAAACCCACAGAAACAAATCTGAATCAAAGAGGACCATTGGCCAGTCAATCAACAGATTGATCCCTTGTGTAGAGCTTGCCATTGCTAGCAAATGGAAAATGAAAAAGCATTGTTGCACCCCCAGGCATCCTCAGAGCAAACCACACAGTGGAATCACAGAAAGTGATAGGATTGTGTTACAATAGATATATTATTATTATTATTAACAATAATAATAATAATATTGTATATGTATATTGCACCATCCTCTTCTTCTGCACAAATAATCTGTAGCACCTACTTATTCTGCATAAATAATCTGTAGCACCTTCTTCTTCTGCACAAATAATCTGTAGCACCTTCTTCTTCTACACAAGGGTATAATTACAGACAAGGTAAAATATACAGTATAGAGACCATTACAAGATGCTACAAGGTTCAGAGCAAATGTTATGAAAACAGGAGACAATGGGAAAGAGAGCCCAGCCCTTACAAGCTTCCATTGTAAATGAAACATTAACAATTATATATGTAGGAATAAATCAAGGTCACTGGAATTTCTTTGACATAACATAGCAAGTCCAGTTGCCTTGATTAATCCCTACAGGTATACTATGACATGGATGAATGAGAAGCTTAACAGATATAAATAAAAGGATTTTTCTTGATGACAGTAAAGCTGGATATAGACAATTGTCGCAGTAACTTTATATAGGTTTCCAAATCCAAACAACTCTGAGGTCCTGCAATGGGGAGCGGCAATGGCCACATCCCTGCATCTTTGGTCTGTGTGCGCGCTCCCACCCCAGCCATTCCAGATAGGCTGAATGAGAGTGAGTGCGCTGCTGGGAATAAGGAAATACAGTTCCTCATCTTCCCTTCCAGTGCCACTTTGTGATGTGGGCCACCAATACTAGCTCAAGGAGCTAGTCCAAACCATGCCCCCCTATATATATTGATGGTCTGAATAACTCTGCAAGAATGACCTCATCCCTGCATCTTTGGGCTGTGTGCGCGCTCCTGTCCCAGCCATAGAGATAGGCTGGGATGGGAGCGCGTGTGCTGCTAGGCATGCCCGCTTGTGTTCTACATTGCATTAGAGCTGTTTGCCAAAAGAAATAGACAAACGGCTCTGATTGGACAAGAGTATTCACATGTGCTGTTGGACTGGGAAAAAGATCAACTGTTTCAGGTGAACTGGGGGGTTTCACACAGCAGGGCCTCCCAAAGAAGTCCAATGGCCAGCCCTGGAATCTTTTGGATTAGTTGGCCACACTGGGTTTTGTTTCGATTTAAGGTTACAGCTTTCCTGTGGTGTCATGTCCCACGAAGAGTGTTTTTTTAATTTTACCCGGGGTAACTACCTAATATAATGTTTACTTGCATGGGCTGCTTTTAATCCCCCTTGTCCCTTCCTGGCTCCCTTAGTCTTACTGTGATGCGAGTAGCTCCTCCCATCTTCCCCTTTCCTCCGGCCATCTTTTTGTTTGGCATCCAAGCAGTGCACACCTGCTGCTCCCTTCTGCAGTTACAGTCTTTTTACCTGCTGTTGCTGTATGAGTTATATCACAAGTTTTCCTGCTGTATTGAACGTATGTGTCAAGATTCCTGCCGTAAGACGATTCAGTACTGAAATAAAGCTTTTGAAACTTATTCTACTTGATCCACAAGCAGCCAAGAAAAGTTATCTGCCAACCCTTATGGAAAACATTGATCACAGAAACACACAGAGAATGTGGAGCTGTCTACAGGATTCGCATTTCTGCAATCTGGTGAGTCACAATATGTAGTACACAGTTTGTGTTTTCTCAGCTTAATTTTGGCCCCTTGGATTGGACCAATAAGACAATGTGGCCCTTAGACCAAAAGAGGTTGTGATACCCTGGTTTAAATATACTTTTGGCCCAGTTTCTAATGTTTCAAGGGGTTTTCCCAATTTGGGACTCCCTGCAGCGTGTCGATCTAGTAAAGCTAAGATTGGGCCATAAACTCCCCTTTTTTCTGGGTTCTGAATAACATACAGAAGATGGCGCTGCAGGATGTATGAAGGCTCTAACTGACTAGACAGGGTTATGATCACAATTTCAGTCTACAGAGTTAATAGACATGGTTTAGAAAGACGGCAACAAATATCCGTGCTATGTCCGTGAATCAGCCCCTGAGGTTTGCTATTTATAGTTTCATAGTGAGATATAAAAATAAAAGTAGAAAAGATAATAAGGGCTTTTATTGCCACTTTGCCCACTTTCCTTTTTCTTTTGTCTCAAGGCAGACGGAGGCCTGTGCTGTCCTCTTCCACCCTTCCTTTCTAGCATCCCTGAGAGACATGAAAAGAATGAAAAGGACAAGGCCATAGAGAAGAACAATTTCCTGCGGTTGTAACACAGGACAAGGGAGGGCAGCGAGTTACAGGTCACTCGCAGTATCACTGAAAAAGCAATCTTCTGTTTATAAGTACCTGGCCTCTTAGCTGTACAGGAGAGTGTATGCACCACCACCAGGCACGGCAGGGACGTGTACACAGGGCCATTTCACCAGAAGCTTGGTCCAAGCTTTTTGCCAGCTCCCAAGCCAGGGTCCAAGTGCAGTAGCCGCATGTTCTGCCATTAGGGCACCAGGGTAAAACAGGCAGAACTCATGTATGGGGCCCTGCTGCTAAGCCTGGTACCTACTCTTCTGACTTGGCATTGTCTCCCCACCAGCACTGGGGGAAGCAGCAAGGGTTAACTGCAGAGTTATAGTGATAGAAGAGGCAAAGGCAAATTGTTAGGCCATTGTGTAGTACTGCATTTGGCAATGTCCTACATTTTTTTTAAAAATTAAGAAAAAATTACCAAGATATCAAGGTTTTCAGTTTTACCTTATGATTTCTCCTCTAGGGTATTTGATCCAGCATAATAGGTGGGGTCTTTAAGAGCCCAAAATCTTGCTTCAGAAAAACACATTCACAGGGGTACCTGAGCTAGAATGGCAGCTCTGAGAGAGTCATTCAAGCCACCAATACATAGGTGGGTGTGGTTTGGACTAACTCTTTGAGCTAGTATTGGTGGCCCAAATCGCACGCAGATGAGGAACTGTATTTCCCAGTGCCAAGCTGAGAGGTGGCACAGCTCTGGAGGAACACTTGGCAAAGTAAGCGGTTTATTTTTTTCTTTAACCCATGAAAAATCCCTTTAATCACCTTCACAAGCAGATCCAATGCTGGTTTTGATTTCCCAGCCTTCCCTGTGGGGTGTGTTTCTTCTGTGTCATATTGATCAGCCACATAGATGACTGATCACACCACACATCACTCCCTCTGCAAAATGAAGCATTCCATGCTGTGTTTGTACTCCCTTGTTAAAAAGTGTCTTTGCAAATCTCTTATATTCCTCTGTGTTTCTCATTTAATTTGTAGGACCTCTTATTTTCAGGGTCCTAACATCAAGGCTGTATAGGGTTCAAAAATTCCTATCAAGGATCCAGTATGACAGCAAGGTTGAGCAGCAGTTCTGTCAAAATTCCTTTGGAAAGCCTGGAAATCGGGTATAAGTGCTCACCCTGCAATACTCCCATGTGGCAGATGTATCTACATGTTCAATGCTTGGCTGGTGAACAATACAATAGGGTTTGCTGGGCAGCCTTGCACACACATTGCACATACCAACCTAGCAAACCTATTGGTTGCCAGGGCAGGCGTCACATTTTAAATCATATCTATGTTAGAAAAATACAACTAACACTTCTCGTTTTCATTTAAATTGCTTTAATAATGATAATGTCTGCCTGGCTCCACTAAGTTAGAATTTTTAAAATGCATGTGCAAGGGGTTGTCTCCCTCTAGTGGTCTCTATGAAAATACACTTTCTGATTAAGAGACTGGTTCATGTTTATGAAAAGAAATACCGCAAAATCAGGGATACTTGTACCTGGGGCATCCTGGTGTGGAATGCCCCACAGTGTGAAACCCCACAGTTGTCTGTAAACATACCTAGATCTGGTGATCCCACAGCACATGTGCTGGCCTCCTCAAATAAGCATTTTATATTGTACATATGAATAAATGGTATATAAGGATTATTGGGGTCTATGCTGTCTATGATGTGCATACCCTGCCCCCAGTCGTTTAGATATGACTGGCGCAGGCTCCTGCAGCAGATAGAGGGATCTTGGGGATGCCGCCCAACTGGAATGTCCTGGAGAGTGCGTTCACCCTCTGTTAGATGTTTAGTGTATCATTTTAGTAAAAAAATGCATGTGGACCTATTCTGGGGCCCAGTGGTCACAGTGGGTCCACTTTAATGTTGTACGAAAACTGGAGCAGCTTTTCTAAATGTTGGTCTGAGTTTGTGTTACAGCAAACCAATCCCCTTTAGCTACCCAGGGCACCACAGCACCCCCTCCATTTGCCCTCAGTCTCCTAAGTGGAGACTTGCCACTAGGTCATGTCTGAAGTGATGGGACCTTGACATGATAACAGGAAACTTATCCCATAGTCAGACTTTCCTTCAAGTGTGTAGTTCTATATTAATTTAAATTGGGCAAAATTCCATAAAGCAGATGTGTATCAGGGAAAGTAATCTCTTCATTGGTAGACATCCAAAAAGTTTCAGCCTCTCACAACCGTCTCGACTGCCCGTCGGAAGGTCGCTCAGAATCCGAGGGACCCAGAAGATGGATCTCCTGGCAACGTGAGTATTTAGTGGTAAAACTGAGGGGGGGGGGCAGCAGATTGGTGAGGTTTGGGGAAGGTTTTAACCTCCCCCGATGTTCCTCTTTAAATGGCCGGTAACATGCAGCTTACCGTCAGTCCCTTAAATGGCTGGAAACATGCAGTCCTGGACTCCTGGATTCTTTGTACAGCCCAATTCAGCATTTTGCCTCCAGAGAGGTAAAATACTGTCACGGGCGCCTGATGGTGAGCACTGTGGACAGGGGGGGACCCAACTGCTGAAGCTGGCACTTGGGAGACAACTGCCCAGAACCCAAGCTTGACCCTGCAGTATTGGAATCTGAATACAATGCCCGATCTTCCCTAGAGCCCTCCTGATTGGGTGGCCCCAGGTCATTCCCTGGGGAGACAATGGTGTGGGCAGACAGCAGTAGTTGCCGGGTATTAGAAAGAGGCAGACAATGAGAATAAACCTAAGCCCCGCCTTGCATCCTCCAAATAGCGATTATGCTGATCTAATAAAAGATAAAAAAAACACAGTCACATTCACCTCAAATTCAATATAATCGCTATTTGGAGGGTGCAAGGCGGGGCTTAGATTTATTTTGAAGAAAGGGTCTAGAATGGCACTTTCATCTTTTTCCATATCCATAGTCCATGTCGGTGTTAGCCATCAAGACCCTCTTTAACACCCCAGGGACCATTTTCTTGAAGCTATCCAGATACCCCTTTAAAAGTCACCCTCCAATATAAGCCATTCAGATCCCACTTAAAAATTCAACTAAATTAACTGTTTAAGACCCAAAAAGTTTATTATCCATCCAAAAACCCTTTCCTACTCCTTGCTGAGTCTAATCCTTAGGTGCGTTCATGGCATGGTTATTCATACTGTTATAGTAACTCAAAAGTGAGATACTTCTACTGTTGGCATCTAAGGAAACCCTTATTTCTGAGAGCACAGCAAGAGAAGAGACCTAATTCATCCTGGTATCCTAAGTTCTCCAAGCCGACCTGAGGAGCTACAAAAGGAATACTCGCTCTGATAAACCTCTGACCCAAAGAGGCTAGCGGTGTTTCAATATACTTTGTGGTTTTACTCTTTTCCACAGTTATCGCAAAGATAAAAGGAGGAGGATTGTCAGACTTATATTCATACTTAGCTTTCCTGAGCTTTGGTTGAAGGGAATATACGTGTTTATAAAATGCCCATGCTTTTCTGTCCAGTCAACTGCTATTCGGATTTGTTGGTATCACAAAGACATGCATAGGCTCGCCATAGTTTGTTGAATGGACAATGGGGTCAAAGTATTTTTTTTTTGTGGAAAATGCACCTCATCTGATGAGCAAGGAATAATGGCTGGCCTTTAGGGTGATCAGATGGAATGGCTGCACGTGGTGCTGTCAGCCTAGGAGTGTTGATGGGGCACAAAGTGTTTTTCTTAAGGGTAAAGAAAAGAGTAAAAAACCATGAGAAAACGTGAGTGAAAATATATGGTGCTGAATCAACCCTTTAGTTTGCATTTTTTTTTAATTGACCGGTGCCATTTGGGGACAAGGGGGAGCTACCTTCTCCAATCAGATTGCCTTTTGGGGGATATGTGGGGTCCATTGGAGGGCACACAGTCTGCTTTGTCCTGGGGGCCGCCATTCTGCATTCTTGTGCACCTTCCAATGTAAAGCCGGCCGTGCAGTAAACTGATTTTTTGTTAAAGCCCTGTTATGTTAAAATCCTTATCAACTATTAACCAACCAACTGCGGCAGAACATTAGCTACATTTAAAGTTTATCAGTGGAATCCTACATTGTCACATGATTATGGACGCTATGGTGCAGCCAGTAATATTTAGTTAGACCCTTGCCATAACTGCTTAACTCTGAAATCCTTTTTTATGAGAAATAGTGGGTAAGCCCTTCTTCTGCCATGTGACCAGAAACGCAGAACACCATAATTTAATCCACGCTTTGCTATATAATGCCCATGGATTTTCTGTCATCAGTAACCGCAAGGTTTCTGTGCAGATTCCACCTCTCTGCTTCCTATGGAAACGCTAAATCTCTAAAGTCACAGATAGGATAAGAACATAAAAGTGGCTCCTAACTCTATACATAACTAGTTTAAGGCCAAAAAATAAATTATTTTAACATTTTTAAGATGAACATCAGTTAAAAGGTTTAGATTATATCCTTTTTTTTTGCATCTTAAAAGGGCCAGTCCATTCTAACTCTTATTGTTCATGGTAGCAGCCATGATAGAATTACTGCAGAATTCCGCACCATTGTCTTCTACTGAGATGTATGAAACAAAGAACTACCCCTCAATAGAGGACAGTGGTGCTGCATTATACAGTAATTCATCACCATCATGGCTGCTCCCCTGAACAATAAGTGTTAGACTGGACTGGCCCTTTAATTCCCTCCAACTGCATTTTCTGTTTGCATTGATGAAACTGATATCGACAATGCTGATTAATAAGGCTCTTTAGGTAGGAAGCTGGAGACCCATCAACAATCCTTGTGGTAATAAGGGCAATGTCAACAGGTAGGAGCGTGATAGATTGCGCTGGGTCCCAGGTGGATGTTGGGATGGCAGCTGGTGGCTATTGTTATTCTACTCATGCTGTTTATTTGCTGAGGGGGGATGGAGGTTATTGGATGGTTGTGAAGGTGCGTGCCCTGTGCTAGAAGCACACTTATCCGACATCAGTGGGAGCATTCTGCTGTTGTCCATACCTTCCTAGGGCTACTTTCACACCAGGACAATTTTGGAGCGATCACCCTGAAATATCTGTGAAAGCAGTGGCCATAGTAAACTATGGGACCTTTCAGATATCTGCAGGGTGATTGAGATGACATACCGCGATTTCATGACATTGGCACTTGCACTGTATTAAATGGTAATCACACTTGCTTGCAAATAGCTGGGAGATCGTGATCACATTTGCGCTGGCACAATTGCCACATCCCGGAATATAACCAGCCTAAGGTTTTGTTCAAACCAACCAAGGCGTTAAACTGTGACTGATGTTCAGCAATCGCAAGTAAATCGCTGCCTTCGGAAGTCTATGGGCCCTTTTACATATGCAATCGTGATTCAACAACCACAGCAAAAGTCTTTGTCTGCAGCAATTTTGGAGGAAAATGATTGCAGTTGAAATCTATTGACTGGCAATCACAATCCCAAACTGCTTGCAAATTGCTGTTCAGTAGTGATTTCCTAGATAATTGCAATGCTTTGGTGTGAACCCAGCCTTAGTGTAGCCATGCTGTTAACCTGCAATATAACATAACTGAGGTCCATTGAAATTATGTAAAAATAATGGATTTTGGAATGGAACCAGAAAAAAATGCATTATTTTGTTAAAGCACTACATTACATTAAAAACAGGCTTAAAGCTGTCCAAACCCCAGGATTTTCACTGTCTTGGGTTAGGGTCTGCTTTACGGTGCATCCCGATTGTGTGTGAACCCCCCCCCCCCCCCCAGTGTGTGTGGGACCCCCGCCCTGATTCTCCATGTTACATAATGACTGGACTTCTACTAACTAAAAAATATTTTGTACAACTGTATTATTGGAGTTAAAATGGGATTCTTCCCCCTGATAATATGGCTATGCAATTTGAGGGCATTTTGCTTCATTTATTTGCAGAAACAAAAAACAGAACCCTCGTTTTACCCCTAGAGATGGGAATGTTCTGATCCAGGGGGTGCCATCATTTGTGTGTATTGATAAATATTGAAGGAACCTTATTTCATGAAATGACAGTGGCTATATAAAGGGTTTCCATTGGGCCTTAAAGGAAAACTTCCTTTTGCCAATTTTGACAAATTTTGTTGTTCTGCCTTATTGTTTTCCTCTTTTGGAATGTGAAATAAACATTTGTGTGAGGATTGGCCCCCAGACCTGTAATCGGCATGCTGTGTCCAAGTTTCCGTGGCTCTGTGTTGCTAAAGCGGAAGTGGCTTTGCTGCCCTTGATAAAGCCCTTTTATTAAAGTCTGAACACAAGTCCAGAGTACTTCTGTAAAAGATTTAATAACTAAAATTCAAAAAAACATCAATAAAAATATGATTAATACAATAATAACTCGTGTCTGACTCAGCTAAAATATGATATATATATATATATATATATTTATATATACAGTGCCGGTGGCTTCTCATGGAGGTGTCCATGGAGCCTTGTTTCCCACCCCACAAGCCTACTCTATTCATTGCAATGGAGGGGTCATCCCAAAGCTAGTCCAGCACACCTGGGCTGGGCACGCCCCTCCATTGTAATAAATGGAGCAGGAGTGTTAGGGGACTTAAAGTCATATTGATGGACTCCACCCTGTCTGCCTAGCGATGGGATCGCTCATTTTCCCTCATTGGTGAGTATGAAGATGTTGGTGCTGAACTGAGTAGCTGTGGTGGACAAAAAGTGAGTAAAGACCTTTTTTTATGTTATTGTCTGGACACGAACTTTAAAGGAACATTCCAGGTAAAGCCTATTTTTGCCCTCTCTATGCTGAGTGTAAGGGGTTGCATCTTTTATTCAGCCTGCTTTAAATGTCTTTATAAGCCCTAGTGAAACCCTTCCCTTCTGATGGGCCTCCCAGCAGGAGAGGATGACTCATCCATGCATTATTTAGTGTAACAGTCCCCTCCAATGTGAATTCATTTTGGGAACTGAGAAAGAGGAGTCAGCACGTTTAGCAGGATTTATCAGGGAATGCAAAGTGCTAGTGAATAAAAGATGTCACCAGCATTGAGCAAGCAGAAATCAGCTAATTTAACCCTTTCTTTGGATTGTCCTTTTAAGTCACATATGCTCAACCTGTGGCCCTCTAAACCATCTGATGTGGCCCCTGACCTGCTGTGGGGAAAGTGGAAGGGTTAAATCGAACTGGCATGTAAAAGGTAAATAGAGGTTCAGTAAAGATGAGAGGTTGCATGGAGAGTGATATAGGAGGGGCACATTAGCAAACATAGGTGGCAATGGTGGCTTGGAGGAATGTGGTGACATTGATTGCACACCACCACCCCTGGGCATCACTGGTAGGCATTTAGATGGGCTACAGTTAGGATTTTGGATTGATTGGAGGATGGATTATAAATATGGGACCCATATATATGGATAGGTGAGGCAATCAGTATGTGTATTGGTGGCATGCGGGGATAGTTACATATAAATGTGGTAATGGGGTGGTGTGGAGTTTGTGGAAACAGTGCTATCCTGATTGGTATAGAAAATCTTTGTTATGATATTCAAAATGAAAAATGTGAAATTCTGAACCTATGCAAAGTACCCCACGACCAGTTTTCAAATTGCTTATACATGCTCTTCAGAAGGTTGAGCAACTCTAATTTAAGTTATTTGCTCAGAAATAGTATTTCAATTAATATGCTTTATGTTTTATATAAGTAGCCCTATTGCTTAATATAGTATTGTAATGTTACAATTTTACTAAAGGAAATGTATTACTAATTATTGGCCATTAATGAAGGAGTCGGAGCTGGAGTCAGAGCCTGATAAAATTGAGGAGTCAGAGTTGGGCTTTGGCTTATTGACTCCACAGCTCTGCTTCTCCTCCATGTAATTCCCTAGCTGCCTGCTGATATTTATGGAACCTGCTTACAGGACATCCCTGAAAGCTCACGGACTGCTCAAATTTGCTTTGTGGAAGCATGTAGTGATATAATCCTAAAACCAACAATCTGCTTATTCAGATGTGCAGATGGGCTTTCTGGCACCCGGGGCAAAGATTAAAAATGGTGCCCCCCCCACCCATGCTCAGGTCCCTCTTTGGTACCGCCCCTGGCTTATTGCCTACCATATACTATAACTTGGGGCATCTTTTATAAGCCTAGTGCTGGATTGGATTGGCACTGCCTGGACTAGGCTAAAGTAGCTGCTTATTACTTTTTTATGCAGACTGGCTTTAATCAAATGTCCCTTGATTTATGCAACACGGCCCTTGTGTCACTGTAATGTTAAGTGAAGGAGAGGCTGGCACAGGAAGAAATCAGGCATCTGGAAATTTCAGGGGGGGGGGGGGGTTAGGTGTGTGATGGATGGAGCTCCACAATGTCTGATCTAATCTGATGTGCAATGTGAGGGACAGGAATTTTCTTTCTGCATGCTGGAGGGAACGCTGGCATCAGAAGTGGCAGGATTAGGCCTTGATATGACTACATGCTGTGTCTGGAGCCAGGATTAGGTCGACTAGCAGATGAGTGGGGGAAGCTTGATTTTTCCTAATTTTGCTAACTAGAACTAAAATTGCCCGGCAGGCTCTGGAAGAGCTATGCTTCTAGTGACCAAAGGTTCTGGGCCCCTGGTGCCAATGTTAAAATAGAGCCACATATCATACCTTCATTAGAGTGGACCCAAATACAAAACAATTCAGCTCAATTTTTTCCAATCTCATGGGCAGGCGTTCCAATATGTGGTGTCTGTTTTTTTATCCCCTTCCTCGCCAATGACCAATTAGTAAGTTTGCCACATGGCCTGTATTTTAACAGCAGAAACTGTTTTCACACTGCCTCGACCTGCTGTGTATCGGAAGCAACTACCAGCAAAAAAAAAAATTAAAATATTGCACCGGCAGGCCAGTGGCCAGTAAAGTAAAAAAAAATACAGGCCAGGTGACAGCCTTAACAGCTAAGCTCCAGCCAAGGATAGTCACTTGGGGCATGCGAACAGCATGGTAAATGAACTAGGTGAGCAACCCTGCCTAATCTTTTGGCTTTCTAAAGGGATTTTTGAGGACGGGTCACCCTGATCCCAAGTGGTTGGGGAAAACTGCAGCCCTGAGAGCTTAAAATGGACCAAAACCCAGGATTTTGACTAACCACCCCGGGTCGCCCCAAGAAACTCACCTCTTCCCAGTCCTATGACATAAGCGCGGCGCTCGTCCAATCAGCGCACTGGGATCTGCCCTTCGTCCTCCAATGTGAGTGGATCCGAGTGCACTGGCAGCCACATACACATGCCTGGCGTGGAGATGCACCCTGCTAAAGGGTACCCCTGGGGGAGCGAGTATTCCTGTCCTGAAGTCTCAGACTCCAGTGTAGGTTTTGGTCCTCTTTAAGCCAGCCCAGAAATTGTGGATCTATTTGGCTGGAGGCCCACGATAAAATTTGCAATGGTTCATTAGAGTGAACATAAACCCTATCTGGCACTCTTTGCATTGGAGGGTCTTGGATCAACTAAACACATCCTACCACCATGAGCCACAAATTTAGGAGGTGCCTCGGGACCTTGTTGACACACATTAGCACTAACGGGTGGGGTTACCAGCTAGCTACAGTGTACAGCCAATAATTGGTGGTGGGGGGTAGAGCTACAGTGTACAGCCAATAATTGGTGGGGGGGGTAGAGCTACAGTGTACAGCCAATAATTGGTGGTGGTGGGTAGAGCTACAGTGTACAGCCAATAATTGGTGGGGGGGGGGGTAGACTAGAGCTACAGTGTACAGCCAATAATTGGTGGGGGGTAGAGCTACAGTGTACAGCCAATAAATGGTGTGGGGGGTAGAGCTACAGTGTACAGCCAATAATTGGTGTGGGGGGGGGGTAGAGCTACAATGTACAGCCAATAATTGGTGGTGGGGGGTAGAGCTACAGTGTACAGCCAATAATTGGTGGGGGGGGGATGTAGATCTACAGTGTACAGCCAATAATTGGTGGGGGGGTAGAGCTACAGTGTACAGCCAATAATTGGTGGTGGGGGGGGTAGAGCTACAGTGTACAGCCAATAATTGGTGGGGGGGATGTAGATCTACAGTGTACAGCCAATAATTGGTGGGGGGGGGGGGTAGAGCTACAGTGTACAGCCAATAATTGGTGGTGGGGGTAGAGCTACAGTGTACAGCCAATAATTGGTGGGGGGGATGTAGATCTACAGTGTGCAGCCAATAATTGGGGGGGGGGGGGGTAGAGCTACAGTGTACAGCCAATAATTGGTGGGGGGGGGTAGAGCTACAGTGTGCAGCCAATAATTGGGGGGGTAGAGCTACAGTGTGCAGCCAATAATTGGGGGGGGGGGGGTAGAGCTACAGTGTGTAGCCAATAATTGGTGGTGGGGGTAGAGCTACAGTGTGCAGCCAATAATTGGTGGGGGGGGGGGGGGTAGAGCTACAGTGTACAGCCCATAATTGGTGTGGGTGGGGTAGAGCTACAATGTACAGCGGTACTTGATGATAAAAGGTTGGGAACCCCTGTTATATGTAATATATTGATTGATAGATTAGGGATCTGGTCTGTACCAAAATAGACATTGCTGGATACTTTTGGAGTATTCATTATTGAATTGTAGTCTAATGGTGCTATGGTGTTTCCTTGGTGCTTTACACATTGTAAATGCTGTTGGATGTTTTCTACATTTTGGATCAGGTTCGGGTTTGGATTTAAAAAAAAAATGCACAGCTAAATATGGTGCTGAATTTTAATAAGGGAAAAAGAATTTTCTCTTAAAAAACGTGAGTAAAAAAATGACGCTGCTGAATCAGGCCTTTTGTGATTAGATGCACATCCTAATGGTGTACCCCGGAACTCAGAAGTCACATGGCTGATGGGCTGTTGAGGCTTTTTCTGAGGGGTTTAAAGTTGACCAAAACCCAGAATTTTGACTATCCTAGGTTTTGGTCCTTGCCCTCGAAGCACCCTGATCAGGGATGCCCCGCTGTGTGAAACTCCCCAGGTCGCCTGATCTCACTCACCCTTCCCCAGTCTTACGCCGCATGCACAGCCCTCTCTTCCAATCAGCATGCTCGGATCCGCTCCCGTCCCTTCCTCTAATAGCCAAGGCAAGTGGATCCGAGTGCGCTGGTGGCCACATCCCCTGCTACCCTCTAACAGGGAGTGTGCCCGTGCTGGCAATTCACAAATGTCTGGCGCGGGCACGTGCCCTGCTAAAGGGTTAGAGGGGATGTGGCCGCAGCTCACGCATGCGGTGTTGGTAAGAAGGTGAGTTTCCTGGTTACCTGGGGGGTTTCACACAGTGGGCCATCCTGATTCTGGATGCCCTGGGAGGAGGGAATCCAGTGGCCCTGGAATCTTATAGATTTCATAGTTCTTATAGATTTCAGGGCTGTTGGGGTGTGGGTTTTGGTCCATTTTAAGATGGACATCCTGAATAGTGTGGGGGGGGGGGCAGGACACAGCAACCCTGAAGGCTAATGTGGGGTATGGCTTTGCTTACAAGCCCACAGGAACCCTTTACATTTAACGTTGATTAGATTGCTTTGGTTGGATACCTAAAAGCAGAATGACAGATTTGTCCCAGAAGCCTCCACGTCTTATCCTCATCTCCCCTATCGTTGAGCACAGATTGCTGCTCGGCAGGGTAAGCCAGAATCTCTGCTCTTTAGCGAATAATCCTATTATTAGGTACCTGCAGAATAGTGAGGCTGCATGCGCTTATGCTGGCAGGCTGTGGTATGTGCCCGGAATCTGTGCACTAGTTATGTAGGCTGGGTAATCATTCACCCGGCAGTGCCCGACTGAGAATATGTCAGTACAAGTGACAGCAACGTATATAATGCTGGAGACCACTGCACAAGCCACACAGCAAAGGCTACAGTATCCTGCAGGTTGGGCAACCATACACCTAGCAGGTTAAGGGGTGATCAGAGGGAAGACCCAGAGGTGCCTTGCAGTTAGTTATACAATCTCCCCCTCCCCCTATGTGTGTGGAGCTTGGTCACTACAAAATCATACCAAGCACCCCCAGCATCCCTGCTGAGCCTGTCATTTTGTATCAGCAGGGAGCATCATGCCCGCTATTCTGTACTTATCCAGCTGTAGAGCGCAATACATTGCACATAACAGGATATGACATTATATATGTTATATATAACAACTTTTTATAAGCTTTTTATGCCGAACCTTATTAAACTTATTTATAGAATCACATTTACAAATTTTAACTCTTGTATTGATCTCGGTTTCACACTGTCTATGAACAAACATATATTAAATATTTCCTTTGATCAATATAAAACCATCCAAGCACAGTCTATTGCTATGGGTCTTTCCTATGAATTTTGCCTATGACTGGCTTTCTCAAGTAAGGAACAAGTGACTGCATCAAGTCGGTTGTCTTTCCTCCAGGCACACGCTTACTTCCTCCCATTGTATCCCCCATGGAAACAGAGTAAAATGATCCATTTCAAAGCATCTTAAAATTGTGATTATATGCGAATACCTTATGTATACTAAGCATATAATCATATACTAATCATAAGCATATACTATGTATACTTCCCTTTGCTACATTTTCTGGGTAGAAGTTGAGCTGGGATGGGCATGTTATGGTGTGCATTTATGGGTCATGAGACCAAAGACAGTTGTAGGACCACTGTGGCTTGCCACTTTCACTCATGCTGAGAGCCCCAAGGGATAGGTTGGATGTTATACCACTTTTTGTGTGGTCCTGGAGGAATGAAATTGAAAGGAGGACACACAGGAGCTACGGCTTCTGCAGGAAATGGAGGAGAGGCACATGGAACAGGCATCATCTGAGCTTCTTGCTGCCTTATTATTGCTGTTGGGTTTACATTTCCTTTACATCAAATTTCCTTTACGACTCTTTCTGGCTATACTGCAGCCTTTTCCATAACATGGAATAACATCACAGGGAAGAGGTGGAATGGGAGGGGGTAAGCTGCTTCACTTCCAAAGCTGCAGACCTTACATTTTCTATTGATCAGGACCCCCTGTATTATACTCTGCTGTTCCTCAATGGCACCTGCCACCACACATTCTTGTCACAATACCTCTAGTTCATGCTGCTAAGGTTATATTTCATTGTTTTCTCATTACGTTGGGCTACATTTGGCACTGTCCTAAACTGTTTTCCATTTTTAAATTGAAGAAGAAATGGCTGCAATATCGGGGTTTACAGTTTAACCTCATGATTTATCTCCTGAAGTGGATGCGGCCTTTGGAGCTGTGATGCTGCATAATAATCAGAATATCAGGGTGCCTAGACCGGAACCCACGTGCATGTGTGCACTCCCATACGCATATGCGTGCATTCCTAAATTTGCATGCACGCACTCCCAGTTGCGCATGCACTCACTTCCAAACTTGCATGCGAGCACTCCCAAACCCACATGTGGGTACTCCCAGAGGTGCATGCCTGCACTTCCATACTTCCATACGTGCATGTGCGCACTCCCAGGGCTGGCTCCAGGTTTATGTGGGCCCTTGGGCGGCATGGTCTCAGTGGGCCCCTTTATGGTGATGAGTTGCGTCACATCACTAAGGGGCATCCCACTAAGGATCATGCTATCTGGACCAAAACTCTAGTTTGGATCTACTTGAAGCACACCAAAATCCCTTTAAACCTGACCTCAGAGAATAAATAAATCTAGGGCCAGGTGAAAAGGATCCCTGGGGCATCCTGATTTTAGATGCCCCTGTCTGTGACCCCCGCCCCCGTTCACTCATTATTTTCCTTAAACTGGCAAATGCACTGTGGGATCTTTCACAAACAGGGGCATCCCAAATTGAGATGCCTCTGTAAAGCGGACCAAAATATGGGGCTGGAAATCCTGGGATTTAGTCTGCTTTAAATAGCAGCGGCAGACAGGAGGCTGAACAGCCTTTAAGAGATTCTAACCTTAAAAAAGTATTTGTTTGTTTCTTAAACCAGTGCCAGCTGTCAGTGGGCCACCCTGGGGTCCGGGGGCCCTGGCAGCTGCCCCACCTTGCCGGGTGCCGACGCTGGCCCTGCTCCCAGATCACTAAGTGAGCAAATAAGTAGGGTGAGTAGGTAGTTGGGTCAGTAGACACATAGGTGGGCAAGTGGGTAGGTAGGGATGCAGGTAGGTAGCTGGATCAGTGGGCATGTAGGAAGCGGGTGCCTACTCTCCTCCCATATATCAGCCTGTTACTCTAGACTGGCAATTTACAGACTGAATTCTTACCTCTGCTCTCATGATAGGAGTGAAGTTTATCTTACTTCCACTTGGAGTTGGGCGGGGGAGAGTTTGGTGGAAATCCTTGAAGTAAAATAAACATCATCACATTCAGACTGCCGAGGCATGCATGCAGCCTGTAAACTAGGCGTGTGAATTGGCAAGAATCTGGCGATATGATACGTATGACGATACAATATCCTGATTCTGTCTCAAAGACGATATATCGCAATTTTTATTTTATTACACTTTTTTTATTTAAAACAAATTTACATACGGTCCCCCTTCCCAGGGGGGGCGGGCATATTTTATTGGAATTTTAAGGGTTAAAAACCCTTAAAAATCCCCCCAAAAATGACATGGTGTCCCCCCTTCCCAGCATAACCAGCCCGGGACCAGCTATGCAGGGTTATAGAACAGGGTGCAGGAGCCAGCTTTGGTGGACCCCCGCCCTGCCGGCTACAAACCTGCAAAGCCTCTGTGGGCCCGGGCCCTTCTGCCCACCTTTGGGCTTTGGGGAGGCAGGTAATTGGGGAGCCAGGGGTTAATAGCAAGTCACCCGCTAGCCGCAGGTGACTTGCCAGCCCCCAGTCCTGTGAACTGGTATAGGGGTCTCATGGACCCCTTACCAGTTCACAAAGGCTTTACTCACCTCTGATTGTCAGCTCCTGTGTCCCTCACCGATCCTATGACAGATGCAGTGATCGCTGGAGGAGAGAGGCAGGGGATCAGATGATCTCCTGCCCCTCTCCGTCTCTGCCCAGCGATCATAGCATCTGACTGAATCGCTGAGCCGGAATGACACCTGTGGGGGTGACATCATCCGCCCCATCCCTGAAGCGGTGGGAGTGAGAATCGATACTAAAGAGAAAGAATCGATTCAAGTATCGTCAACTGAAATATCGATACTTGACCAAATCAATTTTTTCTGACACCCCTACTATAAATCACTGCTCTAGCATTGCAGGATGAGCTATGCAAGGAGAGGAGGTGCCGGACCATGAGTGACGTCGAGGAAGGGAGAAGGCGGGCTTACAAAGGGGAAGGAGAGGCGGGCAATAGCGGGAGTCTACATACCTGAGTCACCTGAAATCTTATTGTTAGACGCATGTGAGGGGCAGGTCAGAGCAGGCAGGGACAAGCTTAGGCTAATCACATCCGTACTGAATGCACAGTAATGTAAGATGTTTGAGAGGCAGCAGCATAAGGTAAGTGTTTTTATTATATGTAGAGATGAGCGAACTTTTGAAAAATTCGATTCGACTGATTTGCCGAATTTTCTGACAAAAATCGTTTCGACCCGAATAAATTCGCGACGAATCGCTATTAAAAACGGCTATTACTGAGCCTCCTAGAGCCTCAATAGGGTTGTAAACCATTCTGCCTTGCTGTAACACGCACAGGATGCGTGCTGGGTTAGTTAAATAATACTTTGAAGAAATATCACATGCAGATCAGAGGCATCGCTAATAGAATCGCAGAGCGGCACAATTGAATTCAAGAGAGTTGAAGTGGCATCACTATGAGGGGCAGGAGCCCAAACATTGCTTTAAAGAGACACTGGAGTTGGCAGCAGCAGGAGCCCAAAAATTGGATGAATCACACCCTGGAGTTGGCAACAGCAGCAGGAGCCCAAACATTACTTTAAAGAGACCCTGGGGTTGGCTTCAGGAGCCCAAAAATTGGATGAATCACACCCTGGAGTTGGCAGCAGCAGCAGCAGGAGCCCAAACATTACTTCAAAGAGACCCTGGGGTTGGCTTCAGGAGCCCAAAAATTGGATGATTCACACCCTGGAGTTGGCAGCAGCAGCAGCAGGAACCCAAAAATTACTTCAAAGAGACCCTGGGGTTGGCTTCAGGAGCCCAAAAATTGGATGAATCACACCCTGGAGTTGGCAGGAGTTGACAGCAGCAGCAGCAGGAGCCCAAACATTACTTAAAAGAGACACTGGGGTTGGCTTCAGGAGCCCAAAAATTGGATGAATCACACCCTGGAGTTGGCAGGAGTTGACAGCAGCAACAGGAGCCCAAATATTACTTTAAAGAGACCCTGGGGTTGGCTTCAGGAGCCCAAAAATTGGATGAATCACACCCTGGAGTTGGCAGCAGCAGCAGCAGGAGCCCAAATATTACTTTAAAGAGACACTGGGGTTGGCTTCAGGAGCCCAAAAATTGGATGAATCACACCCTGGAGTTGGCAGAAGTTGGCAGCAGCAGCAGCAGGAGCCCAAATATTACTTTAAAGAGACCCTGGGGTTGGCCTCAGGAGCCCAAAAATTGGATGAATCACACCCTGGAGTTGGCAGCAGCAGGAGCCCAAATATTACTTTAAAGAGACACTGGGGTTGGCTTCAGGAGCCCAAAAATTGGATGAATCACACCCTGGAGTTGGCAGCAGCAGCAGGAGCCCAAATATTACTTTAAAGAGACCCTGGGGTTGGCCTCAGGAGCCCAAAAATTGGATGAATCACACCCTGGAGTTGGCAGGAGTTGACAGCAGCAGCAGCAGGAGCCCAAATATTACTTTAAAGAGACCCTGGGGTTGGCTTCAGGAGCCCAAAAATTGGATGAATCACACCCTGGAGTTGGCAGGAGTTGGCAGCAGCAGCAACAGGAGCCCAAATATTACTTTAAAGAGACCCTGGGGTTGGCTTCAGGAGCCCAAAAATTGGATGAATCACACCCTGGAGTTGGCAGCAGCAGCAGCAGGAGCCCAAATATTACTTTAAAGAGACCCTGGGGTTGGCCTCAGGAGCCCAAAAATTGGATGAATCACACCCTGGAGTTGGCAGAAGTTGGCAGCAGCAGCAGCAGGAGCCCAAATATTACTTTAAAGAGACCCTGGGGTTGGCCTCAGGAGCCCAAAAATTGGATGAATCACACCCTGGAGTTGGCAGGAGTTGACAGCAGCAGCAGCAGGAGCCCAAATATTACTTTAAAGAGACCCTGGGGTTGGCTTCAGGAGCCCAAAAATTGGATGAATCACACCCTGGAGTTGGCAGGAGTTGGCAGCAGCAGCAACAGGAGCCCAAATATTACTTTAAAGAGACCCTGGGGTTGGCTTCAGGAGCCCAAAAATTGGATGAATCACACCCTGGAGTTGGCAGCAGCAGCAGCAGGAGCCCAAATATTACTTTAAAGAGACACTGGGGTTGGCTTCAGGAGCCCAAAAATTGGATGAATCACACCCTGGAGTTGGCAGAAGTTGGCAGCAGCAGGAGCCCAAATATTACTTTAAAGAGACCCTGGGGTTGGCCTCAGGAGCCCAAAAATTGGATGAATCACACCCTGGAGTTGGCAGCAGCAGGAGCCCAAATATTACTTTAAACAGACAATGGGGTTGGCTTCAGGAGCCCAAAAATTGGATGAATCACACCCTGGAGTTGGCAGCAGCAGCAGGAGCCCAAATATTACTTTAAAGAGACCCTGGGGTTGGCCTCAGGAGCCCAAAAATTGGATGAATCACACCCTGGAGTTGGCAGGAGTTGACAGCAGCAGCAGCAGGAGCCCAAATATTACTTTAAAGAGACCCTGGGGTTGGCTTCAGGAGCCCAAAAATTGGATGAATCACACCCTGGAGTTGGCAGGAGTTGGCAGCAGCAGCAACAGGAGCCCAAATATTACTTTAAAGAGACCCTGGGGTTGGCTTCAGGAGCCCAAAAATTGGATGAATCACACCCTGGAGTTGGCAGCAGCAGCAGGAGCCCAAATATTACTTTAAAGAGACACTGGGGTTGGCTTCAGGAGCCCAAAAATTGGATGAATCACACCCTGGAGTTGGCAGAAGTTGGCAGCAGCAGCAGCAGGAGCCCAAATATTACTTTAAAGAGACCCTGGGGTTGGCCTCAGGAGCCCAAAAATTGGATGAATCACACCCTGGAGTTGGCAGCAGCAGGAGCCCAAATATTACTTTAAAGAGACCCTGGGGTTGGCTTCAGGAGCCCAAAAATTGGATGAATCACACCCTGGAGTTGGCAGAAGTTGGCAGTAGCAGCAGCAGGAGCCCAAATATTACTTTAAAGAGACCCTGGGGTTGGCTTCAGGAGCCCAAAAATTGGATGAATCACACCCTGGAGTTGGCAGCAGCAGGAGCCCAAATATTACTTTAAAGAGACACTGGGGTTGGCTTCAGGAGCCCAAAAATTGGATGAATCACACCCTGGAGTTGGCAGAAGTTAGCAGCAGCAGCAGGAGCCCAAATATTACTTTAAAGAGACCCTGGGGTTGGCCTCAGGAGCCCAAAAATTGGATGAATCACACCCCGGAGTTGCAAGCAGCAGCAGGAGCCCAAACATTACTTTAAACAGACCCTGGGGTTGGCTTCAGGAGCCCAAAAATTGGATGAATCACACCCTGGAGTTGGCAGCAGCAGCAGCAGGAGCCCAAACATTACTTTAAAGAGACACTGGAGTTGGCTTCAGGAGCCCAAAAATTGGATGAATCACACCCTGGAGTTGGCAGAAGTTGGCAGCAGCAGGAGCCCAAATATTACTTTAAAGAGACCCTGGGGTTGGCCTCAGGAGCCCAAAAATTGGATGAATCACACCCTGGAGTTGGCAGCAGCAGGAGCCCAAATATTACTTTAAAGAGACACTGGGGTTGGCTTCAGGAGCCCAAAAATTGGATGATTCACACCCTGGAGTTGGCAGCAGCAGCAGCAGGAGCCCAAATATTACTTTAAAGAGACCCTGGGGTTGGCTTCAGGAGCCCAAAAATTGGATGAATCACACCCTGGAGTTGCAAGCAGCAGCAGGAGCCCAAATATTACTTTAAAGAGACCCTGGGGTTGGCCTCAGGAGCCCAAAAATTGGATGAATCACACACTGGAGTTGGCAGGAGTTGACAGCAGCAGCAGCAGGAGCCCAAACATTACTTTAAAGAGACCCTGGGGTTGGCTTCAGGAGCCCAAAAATTGGATGAATCACACCCTGGAGTTGCAAGCAGCAGGAGCCTAAATATTACTTTAAAGAGACCCTGGGGTTGGCTTCAGGAGCCCAAAAATTGGATGAATCACACCCTGGAGTTGGCAGGAGTTGACAGCAGCAGCAGCAGGAGCCCAAACATTACTTTAAAGAGACCCTGGGGTTGGCTTCAGGAGCCCAAAAATTGGATGAATCACACCCTGGAGTTGGCAGCAGCAGCAGCAGCAGGAGCCCAAATATTACTTTAAAGAGACACTGGGGTTGGCTTCAGGAGCCCAAAAATTGGATGAATCACACCCTGGAGTTGGCAGAAGTTGGCAGCAGCAGCAGCAGGAGCCCAGATATTACTTTATAGAGACCCTGGGGTTGGCCTCAGGAGCCCAAAAATTGGATGAATCACACCCTGGAGTTGCAAGCAGCAGCAGGAGCCCAAACATTACTTTAAACAGACCCTGGGGTTAGCTTCAGGAGCCCAAAAATTGGATGAATCACACCCTGGAGTTGGCAGCAGCAGCAGCAGGAGCCCAAACATTACTTTAAAGAGACACTGGAGTTGGCCTCAGGAGCCCAAAAATTGGATGAATCACACCCTGGAGTTGGCAGGAGTTGACAGCAGCAGCAGCAGGAGCCCAAATATTACTTTAAACAGACCCTGGGGTTGGCTTCAGGAGCCCAAAAATTGGATGAATCACACCCTGGATTTGGCAGGAGTTGGCAGCAGCAGCAACAGGAGCCCAAACATTACCTTTAAAGAGACACTGGAGTTGGCCTCAGGAGCCCAAAAATTGGATGAATCACACCCTGGAGTTGGCAGGAGTTGACAGCAGCAGCAGCAGGAGCCCAAATATTACTTTAAACAGACCCTGGGGTTGGCTTCAGGAGCCCAAAAATTGGATGATTCACACCCTGGAGTTGGCAGCAGCAGGAGCCCAAATATTACTTTAAAGAGACCCTGGGGTTGGCTTCAGGAGCCCAAAAATTGGATGAATCACACCCTGGAGTTGGCAGCAGCAGCAGCAGGAGCCCAAATATTACTTTAAAGAGACCCTGGGGTTGGCTTCAGGAGCCCAAAAATTGGATGAATCACACCCTGGAGTTGGCAGCAGCAGCAGGAGCCCAAATATTACTTTAAAGAGACCCTGGGGTTGGCTTCAGGAGCCCAAAAATTGGATGAATCACACCCTGGAGTTGGCAGGAGTTGACAGCAGCAGCAGCAGGAGCCCAAACATTACTTTAAAGAGACCCTGGGGTTGGCTTCAGGAGCCCAAAAATTGGATGAATCACACCCTGGAGTTGGCAGCAGCAGCAGCAGGAGCCCAAATATACACTGGAGTTGGCTTCAGGAGCCCAAAAATTGGATGAATCACACCCTGGAGTTGGCAGAAGTTGGCAGCAGCAGGAGCCCAAAAAATGGCCTAAAGACATAAATATGTTTTGCACCATTTGGAAAGTGTAAAACGTGGCACCATGCTGAATCTAGTCGCATGCATCAGGCATTGGTGGGTGGAAATCCTGGCTGATCCATCCCTGATTCATTTTGACAAAGGTGAGTCTCTCCACATTTTTAGTTGACAGACGAGTTCTCCTCGCCGTAACTATGGCCCCCGCCGCACTAAACACCCGCTCAGATGGCACGCTACTTGCCGGGCAGGACAGCTTTTCCAGGGCAAACTCTGCTAGTTGCGGCCACAAATCAAGTTTGGCTGCCCAGAAGTCCAGCGGATCCTCAAGGTGTGTTGGCATGGTCATGTCAAAGTATGACATGACCTGCTGGTTGAGGTCCTGCTCCAGGTCTTCCTGCTGCTCATGAGTAGCCTCACTATGCGGGTGTAGAAAGCTACTCATTAGCGACTGAGGACTGAGGCTGCTGCTGCTGATGGAGCTGCTGCTGCTGCTCCTGCCAACCCCCCCAGCGGCCATGGCAGTGGAAGGTGAGCGCAGAGGTCCCCTCGAGTCAGACCTGCGAGAGTATGGACCATGGCGCAGATAGGCATCGGCCAACTGCCTACGTAGAATGTCTTTGTAGTAGTTGAGTTTGTCCTCCCTCTCGGTGGGTTTAAAAAATGCCCCCATTTTGTGCCGGAAGCGAGGGTCCAATAAGGTGGACAGCCAGAAGTCATCCCGCCGACAGATGGAAACAATTCTGGGGTCACTACGCAAGCACGTGAGCATGCTTCGTGCCATTTGCGCAAGTGACTCGGATGGACTACCTGTCTCCATCTCCACTGCATACTGCCACGGTGTGCCCGGGTCCTCTGTCTCGCCTTCCTCAAAAACCTCTAGCTCCGCTGGCTGCTCCTGCTCCTCCTCTCCTGTCCGCTGACTAGATAAACCAGCCATTTCGCCAAGCCTAAACTGTGTTTCGCTGGGCAACTCCTCCTCCTCCTCCTCTTCCTCCTCCAGTTCAGCTCCAACGGGGTTCATGTGGCCGTAATATGTTAACGCCATGTCTCCAGTGCCCTGACCAGCCATGGTTTCCAACATGTGCTGTAGTACATGAAGCAGTGGAATCACGTCGTTCATCCCGTAATCCTGCCGACTGACAAATAAAGTGGCTTCCTCAAAGGGCCTGAGCAAACGGCAGGTGTCACGTATGAGCTGCCACTGGTTGACATTGAAGTTACACAGGGGAGTCCCCCTATCTGCTTGGATCATCAGGAAATCCGTGATGGCTTTTCTCTGTTCATATAATCGGTCCAACATGTGAAGGGTGGAATTCCAACGGGTGGAAACATCGCAAATCAGACTATGTTGGGGGATACCATTCTGACGCTGTAGCTCAAGAAGGGTGTGTTTGGCGGTGTAGGAGTGGCTGAAGTGCATGCAAAGTTTCCTTGAAGTTGTTAGGATGTCTTGCAGATGGGGGGAACACTTCAGAAACTGCTTGACAACCAGATTGAAGACGTGAGCCATGCAGGGGGCATGGGTCAGGCTTCCTTGGCGCAGTGCAGACAAAATGTTCTTCCCATTGTCGGTAACCATGATTCCCATTTTAAGTTTTCTCGGAGTAAGCCATGTTTGGATTTCCTGATGAATACATTTAAGCAGTTCCTCCCCTGTGTGACTCCGTTCGCCAAGACAAACCATGTGAAGCACTGCGTGACACCTCCGTGCCCTGCACACATGGTAGACTGGAGGGGCACTGAGACTTGAGCCTACAGTGGAGGGTGAGGAGATGGCGGAGGATGAGGAGGCCGAGTCGCACGGTGTCACAGGTCCAATGGGCAGAGAGCGCGGAGGCCGAAGCGGCGTGACCTGTCCAAGTTGCTGCTGCAAAGGGACCACATTCACCCAGTGGGCCGTAAACGACATGTACTGCCCCTGACCGTAGTTACAGCTCCAGATGTCGGCGCTGCCATGTATTTTGCTACACACCGACAGGCTCAAGGACTGGCCCACCTTCTGTTCAACAAAAGTGTGCAGCGCTGGTACTGCCTTCTTGGCAAAGAAATGACGGCTTGGGACTCTCCACCTCGGCTCGGCACAAGCCATCAGTTCTCTGAAAGGTGCAGATTCCACCACCTGAAAAGGGAGCGACTGCAGCACCAGCAACTTGGACAGGAGCACATTCAGCTTCTGCGCCGTAGGATGAGTGGGCGCATACTGCTGTCTCTTGGACATGGCTTCGCTGATGGATTGCTGGCGGGATGCATGACTTGGAGGAGGAGGAGCAGGAGCGACAGAGGATGGGTGTGACGCACAGCTGCCTTCGGCTGAGGTGCTGGAGCCTTGGCTGGCAGAAATTGGGAGCTCACTTGGTGAGGAAGCAGACTGGACCACCCCTTGGGAGCCTCGGTTCTCCCAGGTCGTTTTATGGTGACGCATCATATGTTGACGCAGGGCCGTGGTGCCAACATTTGGACCCTGGCCACGCTTCACCTTTTGCCTACATATCTTGCATGTGGCCATGTTACCCTCCTGCGGATGCCTCAGGAAAAACTGCCACACTGCCGAGTAGCTACTTTTCCCACCCCCTGGCCTCACTGATTCACTGCTGCTGTTGCCAACTCCAGGAACCCCTGCTCCACTACCTCCTGATAAGGTAGACTGCCGCACAGCAGGTGCTCTGCCCCGGCCCCGGCCGGCTCCAGCCTTTGGAATTGTGCCCCCATGCTGACTGCTACCACCTTGCTGCCTCAGCTGCTGACTCCGGGGCAACCTGCGCCCCTCTTCTCCTGATGATGACGATGAAGCCCCTTCCTCACCCGGCTCCCAAGTGCGATCGGCTTCATCGTCATCATCATCATCACCGAGTTGTGGCTGTACGTCACTGATGTTCGTGGATTCGTCAACAGTGTCTGGAGCAGGAGCTGGAACGCTCGCAGCACCCACGACACTGTCCACATCACTATTTGTCTGCCTAGCTAAAGAAGCCACCTCCATTTCTTGGCTGGGCAGTAGCTGCTGACTGTCCTCCTGTATCTGATCGTCCTCCTCACTAAAGAGTGGAGCTGAACCCAAAGCATAGGATACGTCGCTGGGGGAGGGAACGGCGTAGGACAGAGGCAATGGGAGGACAGGGACTGCTCTCGGGGCATGCCAACTCAGGGTTGTGTCGGAGGAACCTACCGACCCTAGACTGGGGGTCTCAGATGTAAGTTGTGATGATGTTGTTGATGAGCGCGTCAGCCAATCTACCACGGCAGATGCGTTACTGGTGGAGACCCGACCGCTAGCAGATACTGGCAGATTAGGTCTCTCAGCGTGACTCCTGCTGCTACTGGCCCCCAGTCTGATGCGAGCTCTGCCTGCGGAATCTTGGCCTCTGCCACTCCTCTTTTCACTTCCAGGCACTTGTCTGCCCGACATAGTCTAACTGGCGTGGTAGTAGGTGATATTTAAAAAACCCCCGGGCAGCGGTGGGTCTATATGAAACAGAATATAATGCACACCAAAAGTGAGCAGTAACACTCAGCCTCCAACAGGCCTGCTTAGTGTAAATAAGAGAGCTGCTTAGTGTAAATAAAGAGGGGTATGCTATGTTACAGAATGGGATGCCTCAACAGAAGTGCACCTGGCAGGCAGCAGTAAGCCTATGCCCAGCAAAAGTGTCTTTATCAGGCTAATTTCAAATATAATAAGAGCAAATGGTTATATGGTCTTAAACAGAGGCTGCTGTAGTCACAGAATGGGATGCCCCAAAAAAGATCCAGTAGTGCTATGCCCAGCAAAAGTGTCTTTATCAGGCTAATTTCAAATATAATAAGAGCAAATGGTTATATGGTCTTAAACAGAGGCTGCTATAGTCACAGAATGGGATGCCCTGGCAGGGTCCAGAAGTACTATGCCGAGCAAAAGTGTCTTTATCAGGCCTAATTTCAAATATAATAAGAGCAAATGGTTATATGGTCTTAAACAGAGGCTGCTATAGTCACAGAATGGGATGCCCTGGCAGGATCCAGAAGTACTATGCCGAGCAAAAGTGTCTTTATCAGGCTAATTTCAAATATAAGAGCAAATGGTTATATGGTCTTAAACAGAGGCTGCTATAGTCACAGAATGGGATGCCCTGGCAGGGTCCAGAAGTACTATGCCGAGCAAAAGTGTCTTTATCAGGCCTAATTTCAAATATAATAAGAGCAAATGGTTATATGATCTTAAACAGAGGCTGCTATAGTCACAGAATGGGATGCCCTGGCAGGGTCCAGAAGTACTATGCCGAGCAAAAGTGTCTTTATCAGGCTAATTTCAAATATAATAAGAGCAAATGGTTATATGGTCTTAAACAGAGGCTGCTATAGTCACAGAATGGGATGCCCTTGCAGGGTCCAGAAGTACTATGCCGAGCAAAAGTGTCTTTATCAGGCTAATTTCAAATATAATAAGAGCAAATGGTTATATGATCTTAAACAGAGGCTGCTATAGTCACAGAATGGGATGCCCTGGCAGGGTCCAGAAGTACTATGCCGAGCAAAAGTGTCTTTATCAGGCCTAATTTCAAATATAATAAGAGCAAATGGTTATATGGTCTTAAACAGAGGCTGCTATAGTCACAGAATGGGATGCCCTGGCAGGATCCAGAAGTACTATGCCGAGCAAAAGTGTCTTTATCAGGCTAATTTCAAATATAATAAGAGCAAATGGTTATATGGTCTTAAATAGAGGCTGGTGTAGTCACAGAATGGGATGCCACAAAAACCAGAGAGCATGCACAGCAAAAGTGTCTTTATCAGGCCTAATTTCTATGAGAATAAGTGCAAATGGTTATTATGGTATTAAATAGAGGCTGGTGTAGTCACAGAATGGGATGCCACAAAAACCAGAGAGCATGCACAGCAAAAGTGTCTTTATCAGGCCTGATTTCTATGAGAATAAGTGCAAATGGTTATTATGGTATTAAATAGAGGCTGGTGTAGTCACAGAATGGGATGCCACAAAAACCAGAGAGCATGCACAGCAAAAGTGTCTTTATCAGGCCTGATTTCTATGAGAATAAGTGCAAATGGTTATTATGGTATTAAATAGAGGCGGTGTAGTCACAGAATGGGATGCCACAAAAACCAGAGAGCATGCACAGCAAAAGTGTCTTTATCAGGCCTAATTTCTATGAGAATAAGTGCAAATGGTTATTATGGTATTAAATAGAGGCTGGTGTAGTCACAGAATGGGATGCCACAAAAACCAGAGAGCATGCACAGCAAAAGTGTCTTTATCAGGCCTGATTTCTATGAGAATAAGTGCAAATGGTTATTATGGTATTAAATAGAGGCGGTGTAGTCACAGAATGGGATGCCACAAAAACCAGAGAGCATGCACAGCAAAAGTGTCTTTATCAGGCCTAATTTCTATGAGAATAAGTGCAAATGGTTATTATGGTATTAAATAGAGGCTGGTGTTGTCACAGAATGGGATGCCACAAAAACCAGAGAGCATGCACAGCAAAAGTGTCTTTATCAGGCCTAATTTCTATGAGAATAAGTGCAAATGGTTATTATGGTATTAAATAGAGGCTGGTGTAGTCACAGAATGGGATGCCACAAAAACCAGAGAGCATGCACAGCAAAAGTGTCTTTATCAGGCCTGATTTCTATGAGAATAAGTGCAAATGGTTATTATGGTATTAAAAAGAGGCTGGTGTAGTCACAGAATGGGATGCCACAAAAACCAGAGAGCATGCACAGCAAAAGTGTCTTTATCAGGCCTAATTTCTATGAGAATAAGTGCAAATGGTTATTATGGTATTAAATAGAGGCTGGTGTAGTCACAGAATGGGATGCCACAAAAACCAGAGAGCATGCACAGCAAAAGTGTCTTTATCAGGCCTGATTTCTATGAGAATAAGTGCAAATGGTTATTATGGTATTAAATAGAGGCTGGTGTAGTCACAGAATGGGATGCCACAAAAACCAGAGAGCATGCACAGCAAAAGTGTCTTTATCAGGCCTAATTTCTATGAGAATAAGTGCAAATGGTTATTATGGTATTAAATAGAGGCTGGTGTAGTCACAGAATGGGATGCCACAAAAACCAGAGAGCATGCACAGCAAAAGTGTCTTTATCAGGCCTAATTTCTATGAGAATAAGTGCAAATGGTTATTATGGTATTAAATAGAGGCGGTGTAGTCACAGAATGGGATGCCACAAAAACCAGAGAGCATGCACAGCAAAAGTGTCTTTATCAGGCCTAATTTCTATGAGAATAAGTGCAAATGGTTATTATGGTATTAAATAGAGGCTGGTGTAGTCACAGAATGGGATGCCACAAAAACCAGAGAGCATGCACAGCAAAAGTGTCTTTATCAGGCCTAATTTCTATGAGAATAAGTGCAAATGGTTATTATGGTATTAAATAGAGGCTGGTGTAGTCACAGAATGGGATGCCACAAAAACCAGAGAGCATGCACAGCAAAAGTGTCTTTATCAGGCCTAATTTCTATGAGAATAAGTGCAAATGGTTATGGTATTAAATAGAGGCTGGTGTTGTCACAGAATGGGATGCCACAAAAACCAGAGAGCATGCACAGCAAAAGTGTCTTTATCAGGCCTAATTTCTATGAGAATAAGTGCAAATGGTTATTATGGTATTAAATAGAGGCTGGTGTAGTCACAGAATGGGATGCCACAAAAACCAGAGAGCATGCACAGCAAAAGTGTCTTTATCAGGCCTGATTTCTATGAGAATAAGTGCAAATGGTTATTATGGTATTAAATAGAGGCGGTGTAGTCACAGAATGGGATGCCACAAAAACCAGAGAGCATGCACAGCAAAAGTGTCTTTATCAGGCCTAATTTCTATGAGAATAAGTGCAAATGGTTATTATGGTATTAAATAGAGGCTGGTGTAGTCACAGAATGGGATGCCACAAAAACCAGAGAGCATGCACAGCAAAAGTGTCTTTATCAGGCCTGATTTCTATGAGAATAAGTGCAAATGGTTATTATGGTATTAAATAGAGGCTGGTGTAGTCACAGAATGGGATGCCACAAAAACCAGAGAGCATGCACAGCAAAAGTGTCTTTATCAGGCCTAATTTCTATGAGAATAAGTGCAAATGGTTATTATGGTATTAAATAGAGGCTGGTGTAGTCACAGAATGGGATGCCACAAAAACCAGAGAGCATGCACAGCAAAAGTGTCTTTATCAGGCCTAATTTCTATGAGAATAAGTGCAAATGGTTATTATGGTATTAAATAGAGGCGGTGTAGTCACAGAATGGGATGCCACAAAAACCAGAGAGCATGCACAGCAAAAGTGTCTTTATCAGGCCTAATTTCTATGAGAATAAGTGCAAATGGTTATTATGGTATTAAATAGAGGCTGGTGTAGTCACAGAATGGGATGCCACAAAAACCAGAGAGCATGCACAGCAAAAGTGTCTTTATCAGGCCTGATTTCTATGAGAATAAGTGCAAATGGTTATTATGGTATTAAATAGAGGCTGGTGTAGTCACAGAATGGGATGCCACAAAAACCAGAGAGCATGCACAGCAAAAGTGTCTTTATCAGGCCTGATTTCTATGAGAATAAGTGCAAATGGTTATTATGGTATTAAATAGAGGCGGTGTAGTCACAGAATGGGATGCCACAAAAACCAGAGAGCATGCACAGCAAAAGTGTCTTTATCAGGCCTAATTTCTATGAGAATAAGTGCAAATGGTTATTATGGTATTAAATAGAGGCTGGTGTAGTCACAGAATGGGATGCCACAAAAACCAGAGAGCATGCACAGCAAAAGTGTCTTTATCAGGCCTGATTTCTATGAGAATAAGTGCAAATGGTTATTATGGTATTAAATAGAGGCGGTGTAGTCACAGAATGGGATGCCACAAAAACCAGAGAGCATGCACAGCAAAAGTGTCTTTATCAGGCCTAATTTCTATGAGAATAAGTGCAAATGGTTATTATGGTATTAAATAGAGGCTGGTGTAGTCACAGAATGGGATGCCACAAAAACCAGAGAGCATGCACAGCAAAAGTGTCTTTATCAGGCCTGATTTCTATGAGAATAAGTGCAAATGGTTATTATGGTATTAAATAGAGGCTGGTGTAGTCACAGAATGGGATGCCACAAAAACCAGAGAGCATGCACAGCAAAAGTGTCTTTATCAGGCCTGATTTCTATGAGAATAAGTGCAAATGGTTATTATGGTATTAAATAGAGGCTGGTGTAGTCACAGAATGGGATGCCACAAAAACCAGAGAGCATGCACAGCAAAAGTGTCTTTATCAGGCCTGATTTCTATGAGAATAAGTGCAAATGGTTATTATGGTATTAAATAGAGGCGGTGTAGTCACAGAATGGGATGCCACAAAAACCAGAGAGCATGCACAGCAAAAGTGTCTTTATCAGGCCTAATTTCTATGAGAATAAGTGCAAATGGTTATTATGGTATTAAATAGAGGCTGGTGTAGTCACAGAATGGGATGCCACAAAAACCAGAGAGCATGCACAGCAAAAGTGTCTTTATCAGGCCTGATTTCTATGAGAATAAGTGCAAATGGTTATTATGGTATTAAATAGAGGCGGTGTAGTCACAGAATGGGATGCCACAAAAACCAGAGAGCATGCACAGCAAAAGTGTCTTTATCAGGCCTAATTTCTATGAGAATAAGTGCAAATGGTTATTATGGTATTAAATAGAGGCTGGTGTAGTCACAGAATGGGATGCCACAAAAACCAGAGAGCATGCACAGCAAAAGTGTCTTTATCAGGCCTAATTTCTATGAGAATAAGTGCAAATGGTTATTATGGTATTAAATAGAGGCTGGTGTTGTCACAGAATGGGATGCCACAAAAACCAGAGAGCATGCACAGCAAAAGTGTCTTTATCAGGCCTAATTTCTATGAGAATAAGTGCAAATGGTTATTATGGTATTAAATAGAGGCTGGTGTAGTCACAGAATGGGATGCCACAAAAACCAGAGAGCATGCACAGCAAAAGTGTCTTTATCAGGCCTAATTTCTATGAGAATAAGTGCAAATGGTTATTATGGTATTAAATAGAGGCTGGTGTAGTCACAGAATGGGATGCCACAAAAACCAGAGAGCATGCACAGCAAAAGTGTCTTTATCAGGCCTGATTTCTATGAGAATAAGTGCAAATGGTTATTATGGTATTAAATAGAGGCTGGTGTAGTCACAGAATGGGATGCCACAAAAACCAGAGAGCATGCACAGCAAAAGTGTCTTTATCAGGCCTGATTTCTATGAGAATAAGTGCAAATGGTTATTATGGTATTAAATAGAGGCGGTGTAGTCACAGAATGGGATGCCACAAAAACCAGAGAGCATGCACAGCAAAAGTGTCTTTATCAGGCCTAATTTCTATGAGAATAAGTGCAAATGGTTATTATGGTATTAAATAGAGGCTGGTGTTGTCACAGAATGGGATGCCACAAAAACCAGAGAGCATGCACAGCAAAAGTGTCTTTATCAGGCCTAATTTCTATGAGAATAAGTGCAAATGGTTATTATGGTATTAAATAGAGGCTGGTGTAGTCACAGAATGGGATGCCACAAAAACCAGAGAGCATGCACAGCAAAAGTGTCTTTATCAGGCCTGATTTCTATGAGAATAAGTGCAAATGGTTATTATGGTATTAAATAGAGGCTGGTGTAGTCACAGAATGGGATGCCACAAAAACCAGAGAGCATGCACAGCAAAAGTGTCTTTATCAGGCCTAATTTCTATGAGAATAAGTGCAAATGGTTATTATGGTATTAAATAGAGGCTGGTGTAGTCACAGAATGGGATGCCACAAAAACCAGAGAGCATGCACAGCAAAAGTGTCTTTATCAGGCCTAATTTCTATGAGAATAAGTGCAAATGGTTATTATGGTATTAAATAGAGGCGGTGTAGTCACAGAATGGGATGCCACAAAAACCAGAGAGCATGCACAGCAAAAGTGTCTTTATCAGGCCTAATTTCTATGAGAATAAGTGCAAATGGTTATTATGGTATTAAATAGAGGCTGGTGTAGTCACAGAATGGGATGCCACAAAAACCAGAGAGCATGCACAGCAAAAGTGTCTTTATCAGGCCTAATTTCTATGAGAATAAGTGCAAATGGTTATTATGGTATTAAATAGAGGCTGATGTAGTCACAGAATGGGATGCCACAAAAACCAGAGAGCATGCACAGCAAAAGTGTCTTTATCAGGCCTAATTTCTATGAGAATAAGTGCAAATGGTTATTATGGTATTAAATAGAGGCTGGTGTAGTCACAGAATGGGATGCCACAAAAACCAGAGAGCATGCACAGCAAAAGTGTCTTTATCAGGCCTGATTTCTATGAGAATAAGTGCAAATGGTTATTATGGTATTAAATAGAGGCTGGTGTAGTCACAGAATGGGATGCCACAAAAACCAGAGAGCATGCACAGCAAAAGTGTCTTTATCAGGCCTGATTTCTATGAGAATAAGTGCAAATGGTTATTATGGTATTAAATAGAGGCGGTGTAGTCACAGAATGGGATGCCACAAAAACCAGAGAGCATGCACAGCAAAAGTGTCTTTATCAGGCCTAATTTCTATGAGAATAAGTGCAAATGGTTATTATGGTATTAAATAGAGGCGGTGTAGTTACAGAATGGGATGCCACAAAAACCAGAGAGCATGCACAGCAAAAGTGTCTTTATCAGGCCTGATTTCTATGAGAATAAGTGCAAATGGTTATTATGGTATTAAATAGAGGCTGGTGTAGTCACAGAATGGGATGCCACAAAAACCAGAGAGCATGCACAGCAAAAGTGTCTTTATCAGGCCTAATTTCTATGAGAATAAGTGCAAATGGTTATTATGGTATTAAATAGAGGCTGGTGTTGTCACAGAATGGGATGCCACAAAAACCAGAGAGCATGCACGGCAAAAGTGTCTTTATCAGGCCTAATTTCTATGAGAATAAGTGCAAATGGTTATTATGGTATTAAATAGAGGCTGGTGTAGTCACAGAATGGGATGCCACAAAAACCAGAGAGCATGCACAGCAAAAGTGTCTTTATCAGGCCTGATTTCTATGAGAATAAGTGCAAATGGTTATTATGGTATTAAATAGAGGCTGGTGTAGTCACAGAATGGGATGCCACAAAAACCAGAGAGTATGCACAGCAAAAGTGTCTTTATCAGGCCTAATTTCTATGAGAATAAGTGCAAATGGTTATATGGTCTTAAACAGAGGCTGCTGTAGTCACAGAATGGGATGCCTCACAGCAGACTTAAGATCAGTTCAGTATATATGCACAGTTAGTTAGTATAAGCAGCCTGAAAACGCTAACAAAGCCTGTCAGGCTGGATGAAAAAAAAAAAAAAAAACTGACAGCCTCCGATTTTCCATTCCTTTCCCTGTTTTCCGCTGACTTTCTGTCTGTCTCCTGTCTGTCTCCTGCCTGTCTCCAGCCTGTCCCTGTCTGTCCCTGCCTGTCCCTGCCTGTCTAACTGTCTAACTGTCTCTCCCTCAGCTACACAGCGTTCTGTCTCTCACGAATGCAATAGAGAAATGAGGCAGGAAAGCAAGATGGCCGGCCTTAAATACCGCTGTGACGTCACCGGGCTTGCTGGCTGCTGATAGGCTGCATGTGACTGTCCCAGCTTGCACTGGCGCGGGGTTGATGTCTGGACATGTCCCGTCCGCCATCTTAGAATGCCTGTAATGTAAATGAATGGATGTTAAAGGAAAACTTCGAGCGATCGAATCGCGGGGAAATTCGGATTCGATCCGAATCGAATTTTTCCTGAAATTCGGATCGAATCCGGGTTCGTCCGGATCGATTCGCTCATCCCTAATTATATGACTGAAAGATCACTTTAAGTATGCAGGGCTGAATTTCAAATAAGTCAAATAAAATGTGGCTCGAGGCCTTAACAAGTGTTGTGTGGACCATTGAATGCTCTGCCACTGTCAGCTGCTGTACAAGAAACAGACAGGTGAGTGGTGTGCTGTGCTTCTTATTCGGCAGGACCAGTGGCCTGTTGCGATGGGGCACTTTTAACTGGCCCATAAGAAAAGTATGTGTGTCCCTGCTCCAGGAGTATCCTGATTTGGGATGTCCCTTACAATATACTTACCTAGTTCTAGGATCATGCACCTGCAATCTGCAGCGGCATCGCTGATGATTTCCTGGTGGGGCACGCAGAGCAAAGAGAGCGGAGACAGCTCTCTGTTCTTTACCACAAGTATTTATGGTGGGAATCCGGAGCGAGTCGCGTATACAGCTATGCTGGGGAGTTTCATACCACATGAAGCTCATTAGGAGAGGATTTTATCCAGACATAGAGTCTTTTAAACGCTAGTCCAAGTTTTGGTACAGCTAATTGAAGATTAGTGTGTCACATGACTGAGCACTTAAAATGAATTGAAAGTATAATAATGAATTAATCAGAGATTAATGTGTAGATAGGAAGCTGCAGCACACACTGCCTCTTATCGCAGGAGGTGTGTGTGGGCAGCCAATATGTGTGCTGCACTTCCTTTACCCCTTTGCATAGTCACCTTACAAGGGAATAAGATGGCTCATTGTAGGCATCGATGGCCAAGCCCTCCACCCACCTTTTCCTTAGATATAATCAGTGATAGTTGAAGGGGTCATATACTAGCTCAGCACTGAAAGACTGGGTGCAGGAAAAGCAGAGGTTTCGCTTTAGCGTCAGTGGGTGTTCTTAAAGCGGACCAAGACCCACATTTTTAACTAGCACCTTTTGCAAATTTTCGCTGCTCCTGCTTCATCCCAGATAATGCCGCCTGTTTTAGCGCTAAAGCCCGTCTCCTCCATTCATTGCCACACCTATGCAATGGCCGATTAACTGCAATCTTACAGAGAGGGACAGCAATAAAAAAACAGTGTTCCAGGGCGATTCAAAAAGCGGACATTTTAATTTCTAGCTCTACAACCTAAGAAGTGAAAATCGGCAGGGGCTTGGGCCTAATGTATTTTACAAGTTCAGTAGGTTTTGGTCCGCTTTAACCTCTATGAACTTATTAACTGAAACAACACAGCCTAATGCATGTTCCAGAATCAAGGCATACTCTGTTTAGTATTGAAGAACAGAATAATAACACGCTGTAGCATTCTGATTCAGAACACAGCAACATTGTGTTCTGGGAAATATGATGTCTGTCATTGCTAATTTTCTTCTAAAAATGTTAGTTGCAAGCAGTTATATTCTCCTAATGTAACCTCCTGCTTTGCCTTTTTGATAGAAAGGTTTTAGGTTTGGCTGAGACTGCTAACCCTTACTTGCCCCCTCACCCTGTGTACCAGGACACTTACCTGTGCAATGTGTGTCAGGAGCTGCCCGTTAATGGAGACACATTTGGGGTTTTGGGATTTTTTTCTATTTCAATAAGACATGTAAGGGGTTACATTACACATAAAAAACCTCTGTTTTTAACCATATTTTATCTGCTCTGTGCAGCTTCTGTACTGTGGCCACCTGAAGCGCTGGACAGCGCTGGATTCCCAGGACAGGTAAAGACAGGTACCCCCCTCTGTGAGGCATACTTATCACATTCAAGTCCAATCAATTCTCGTTGTGCTGGGGACCATATGTCAAGCAATAGGGGCAGTATGGAGTGCTCCCATTGACTTCAATGGGCGTCTTCATACAAAGAAGTTCCTTGGTCAATGGTAGCACCCCGTACCGAGGCCCTGCAGGTGAGAGATTATGGGTTACCTAGGTGGGGGGGGGGGGGGGGGGTAAAGCACAACTAGCCATTGGCAGACTGGAGATTTTCTTCTAAGAGGACTTCAACCTACTTTAATTTGCAGAGGCCCTTGCTACTGTTTCATCACCCACCAATGGACATCCTATCCACTATGTAACCCAAGGGAATAGTACTAACCTGGCATCCTCTCCAGTGCTGTGCTTGCATCACCAGTAGCCATTTTCCCCAGACAGGCACATACAGTGACACACAGCGAGTGTAGATGCATGCTTGGCAAATCTTTTTGGGTGAATGGGGTGATGTGTTGATGCAGCTACTTGTGGCCCAGGAAAGCAGGTGCATAGGTATTAATTCCATTCATAGAAGGCATTCACCAGACAGGCATTCACAACAGGTGCCCCTGATTTGGATGGACTCTTTTGAGTCCATGTCCCCCTGTCCCTCATTGTTCTCATTTGTCCCTCTTTGAGGTGTAACATGGAGAAATGCATCAATAAATGATTATTCAAAGTGTTTCTATTGTTGTAACTGTTGCAACGTATCTCTCAGCCATCCCTCAATGAGGGGGCGTGACTTAATTGAACAATTGTCCCTCTTTCCCACCCTGAAAAGTTGGGAGGTATGGGTGTGACCCATGTGACCATCCGCTGCGTTCTCCATGTTCCCTCTGTTCTGCAATCATTTCCCTCCCATCACATTCTCTCTCTGCTTTCCCTCTTTTTCCACCTATTTCTCCCATTCTTCCACACATTCTCTTTTGGCTATTTCTGCATACCATCTGTCTGTCTGCGTTTCCTGTCCCTCCCCTACCTCTCTCTTTCTTTCTTTCTTTTCAGTGTGCGATCTGTCTCTCTCTTTTTCAGTTTTTAGAATCCCCTCTATCTCGTTCCCTCTCCTGTTTTCTTCCTGCTCCCTTACATTACCTCTCCATTGCCCTTCTCTCTATTGTCTTCTGAGTGTGGATTGTGTATATGGTTTGTGCACCATCCAGAAATCTTGCTTACCCTAAGGGTGGCCCTGACAATGAGCATGAGGGATTTTTCATGGTGCTGGGAAAGCTGTGCATTGGCAGAGGGGTTGCCAGCACCACTTCCCATTTGTCAGTTATCCCAAGTACCACAGCCGCCACCACTAATATAGCTTTCACAGGGAGGAAACTGGCCCAGCAATGAAAGCTCTTCTACCAGCAATAGAGTCATTCTAAGATGCTCCGCTGCTGCAGCTTATTCACTGGCACACCTTATTGGAGCAGTAGCTTGTTTGCATTGCCATGTTTCCCCACTTTTACCCCCAAATGGTAACTCAAGTACCACCAGTGTTTTGGCACACAGGGGAGGAAGGTGGGGAGGAGCCATACCGGGGGGGAGGAAGGCGGGGACTGGGCACACAGCTGGAGGAGGGAGGGACTCACCACAGTGGGGGAGGAGGGCGGGGACTGGCCACACAGGGGGAGGAAGGCGGGGACTGGGCACACCGGGGGAGGAGGGCGGGGAATAGACATGGATTGGGCACACATAGCAGGGTGGCAGGGATTGGGCACTAATAGGAGGGTGGCAGGGACTTAGCACCCATAGGAGGGTGGCAGGAATTGGGCACCCATAGGAGGGTGTCAGGGATTGGGCACACATAGGAGGGTGTCAGGGACTGGGCACACATAGGAGGGTGGCAGGAATTGGGCACACATAGGGTGGCAGGGACTGGGCATACATAGGAGGGTGGCAGGGACTGAGCACACATAGGAGGGTGGCAGGGACTGGGCACACATAGGAGGGTGGCATGGACTGGGCAAACATAGGAGGGTGGCATGGAATGGGCACACAGGAGGGTGGCATGGAATGGGCACACATAGGAGGGTGGCAAGGATTGGGCACACATAGGAGGGTGGCAAGGATTGGGCAGACATAGGAGGGTGGCATGGACTGGGCACACATAGGAGGGTGACAAGGGTTGGGCACACATAGGAGGGTGGCATGGAATGGGCACACATAGGAGGGTGGCATGGAATGGGCACACATAGGAGGGTGGCAAGGATTGGGCACACATAGGAGTGTGGCAAGGATTGGGCAAACATAGGAGGGTGGCAAGGATTGGGCCACATATGAGTGTGGCAGAGATTAGGCACACATAGGGTGGCAGGGATTGGGCACACATAGGAGGGTGGCAGGAACTGAGCACACACAGGAGGGTGGCAGGTATTGGGCACACATAGGAGTATGGCATGGACTGGGCACACATAGGAGGGTGGCAGGGACTGAGCACACATAGGAGGGTGACAGGAACTGAGCACACATAGGGTGGCATGGACTGGGCACACATAGGAGGGTGGCAAGGATTGGGCACACATAGGAGTGTGGCAGGGATTGGGCACACATAGGAGGGTGGCAAGGATTGGGCACACATAGGAGTGTGGCAGGGATTGGGCACACATAGGAGGGTGGCATGGGCTGGGCACACATAGGAGGGTGGCGGGAACTGGGCACACAGGAGGGTGGCAGGAATTGGGCACACATAGGAGGGTGGCAGGAATTGGGCACACATAGGAGGATGGCAGGAACTGTGCACACATAGGAGGGTGGCAGGAATTGGGCACACATAGGAGGGTGGCATGGGCTGGGCACACATAGGAGGGTGGCAGGAACTGGGCACACATAGGAGGGTGGCAGGGATTGGGCACACATAGGAGGGTGGCAGGGATTGGGCACACATAGGAGGGTGGCAGGAATTGGGCACACATAGGAGGGTGGCATGGGCTGGGCACACATAGGAGGGTGGCATGGGCTGGGCACACATAGGAGGGTGGCAGGAACTGGGCACACATAGGAGGGTGGCAGGGATTGGGCACACATAGGAGGGTGGCAGGAATTGGGCACACATAGGAGGGTGGCAGGAATTGGGCACACATAGGAGGGTGGCGGGAACTGAGCACACATAGGAGGGTGGCAGGGATTGGGCACACATAGGGTGGCAGGAACTGAGCACACAAAGGAGGGTGGCAGGGATTGGGCACACAGGAGGGTGGCAGGGATTGGGCACACATAGGGTGGCAGGGATTGGGCACACATAGGAGAGTGGCAGGGATTGGGCACACATAGGAGAGTGGCAGGGATTGGGCACACATAGGGTGGCAGGGATTGGGCACACAGGGTAACAAAACATTAATTTATCCAGAACCCCTCGTCTATACCCCGCCCGGTGTATTCTAGAGATAGCATTAATGAAGATAGCAGGCAGCCGGGCAGATGCGATGCAGCGAGTATTAGGTCAGCGTTGCAGTTTGTGACAGCACACAGCGCCACCTAGCGGCCAGTGAGGGAGGCAGCGCACGTTCGCAGGGCGGCCGGGGATGCGGGGCTGCGTGTCGCAGTAGCCGCATATCTCCCTCTTCCATTGGCAGGAAGAAGCCGCCAGCTGGCCGGGTGTGTGTGCGAGCGGCAGCCCTGCTCCCTCCTCATGTCGCCCTGTGGCCCCACCGCCAGGCTGTGACTGAGCCCGCCGCACACCTGCTCGCCGGAGCAGCCTCAGCTCAGGTGAGAGCGGCGACCTGTTAGTGGCATTGTGGTGCCCTCTGCCATTCCTCCATAGCGCTCGCTGCCTGGCCCATATGTGTCCTCTGTGTATGGAGAGCCCGCATTGCTGCTGCTGCTGCTGCTGCTGCTGCTGCTGCTTATATAGGGTGGTAGGCTTAGGCGAATGAAGTAACCCCTAGCAACCAGGTGTATTGCTGTGTCCGCAGTAACCTGTCACCTGATTGGCTACTGATCACTTGCTGCACTTTGCTCAGTCACTAAAGCTGCTATTTACCTGTCCCATCCATGCACTGTATCCCTCCATCCTGGGGCCCAACTGCAGGGCTATTTATTACAACCTAGAGGAATGGAGATTTTTTTCACCTGTCTTACCTGCCTTTAGTTCCCAGGGTGCAGCACCTATGGTGATGATGTCACTTCCTCTCCCCCTCCCTTTGGTGGGAGCTGCATCACATAACTGTGGAGCTAAAGGAAAAAAATAACTTTGGGTCTCCTTTCACACTTGTCTCTGGGGCATCCCAGTTTGGGACTGTCCCCCAATTAAGTGGCACTTCAGCCCTCTTGGCCGGCCCTAGAGTCTTTTAGACCAATTTCCAATCCCAACTCGGGATGTCCCTGTTGTGTGAAACCAAATGCAATCGCCACACTAACCTAGGCCCATACCAACAACACATGCAGGGGCCGAAACAGGCGCAGGTACTTCCCCAGCTAGAGCGGCAGCCGTGTTATTCACCTCTCCAGCCGCTGTGCCGTACTTATCACCTGAGCGGCCTGCGCTGTGCCGTACTTATCACCTGAGCGGCCTGCGCTGTGCCGTACTTATCACCTGAGCGGCCTGCGCTGTGCCGTACTTATCACCTGAGCGGCCTGCGCTGTGCCGTACTTATCACCTGAGCGGCCTGCGCTGTGCCGTACTTATCACCTGAGCGGCCTGCGCTGTGCCGTACTTATCACCTGAGCGGCCTGCGCTGTGCCGTACATATCACCTGAGCGGCCTGCGCTGTGCCGTACTTATCACCTGAGCGGCCTGCGCTGTGCCGTACTTATCACCTGAGCGGCCTGCGCTGTGTCGTACTTATCACCTGAGCGGCCTGCGCTGTGCCGTACTTATCACCTGAGCGGCCTGCGCTGTGCCGTACTTATCACCTGAGCGGCCTGCGCTGTGCCGTACTTATCACCTGAGCGGCCTGCGCTGTGCCGTACTTATCACCTGAGCGGCCTGCGCTGTGCCGTACTTATCACCTGAGCGGCCTGCGCTGTGCCGTACTTATCACCTGAGCGGCCTGCGCTGTGCCGTACTTATCACCTGAGCGGCCTGCGCTGTGCCGTACGAATCACCTGAGCGGCCTGCGCTGTGCCGTACTTATCACCTGAGCGGCCTGCGCTGTGCCGTACTTATCACCTGGGAACGCTGCAAAGGTAAGATTTTCTAGGTGATCCGCCCGGATACACACAGTGCAGCAGACCCAGCAGAGTGCAAAACATGAGCATGGGGGGTGGCAGGCTTAGGCAACTGTAGAAACCAATGCTTTCTGTGTCTTTCCTTATTCTCTTTCTGCTTACAGCGCCATTCCTTCTTTTCTTTCTGTGTCATTCTTTCTTTCTGCATCATTCCTTCTTCTCTTTCTGCGTCATTCCTTCTTTCTTTCTGCGTCAATCCTTCTTTTCTTTCTGCGTCAATCCTTCTTTTCTTTCTGCGTCATTCCTTCTTTTCTTTCTGCGTCATTCCTTCTTTTCTTTCTGCGTCATTCCTTCTTTTCTTTCTGCGTCATTCCTTCTTTTCTTTCTGCGTCATTCCTTCTTTTCTTTCTGCGTCATTCCTTCTTTTCTTTCTGCATCATTCCTTCTTTTTTCTGCGTCATTTCTTCTTTTCTTTCTGCGTCATTTCTTCTTTTCTTTCTGCGTCATTTCTTCTTTTCTTTCTGCGTCATTTCTTCTTTTCTTTCTGCGTCATTCCTCCTTTTCTTTTTGCGTCATTCCTCCTTTTCTTTTTGCGTCATTCCTTCTTTTCTTTTTGCGTCATTCCTTCTTTACTTTTTGCGTCATTCCTTCTTTTCTTTTTGCGTCATTCCTTCTTTTCTTTTTGCGTCATTCCTTCTTTTCTTTCTGCGTCATTCCCTCTTTTCTTTTTGCGTCATTCCCTCTTTTCTTTTTGCGTCATTCCCTCTTTTCTTTTTGCGTCATTCCCTCTTTTCTTTTTGCGTCATTCCTTCTTTTCTTTTTGCGTCATTCCTTCTTTTCCTTCTGTCATTCCTTTTTTCTTTCTGGGATGTTCCTTATTTTTTTCCTTTTTTCTCTCTATCATTCCTTTCATTATTTGTCATTCCTTCCTTTCTTTCTGTGTCATTCCTTATTGTTGTCCTTTCTTTCATTTTTTCTGTGTAATGCCTTCTTTTCTTTTTTTTCTTCTGCAACATTCCTTCTTTGTGGAAGGTCCATGGAATAGACCTCCAAGCAGATAGTGGCACGTGGGTGGCAGGTAAGTGCTTTGCCTCCTGCCTTTTGCCACTATCTGCTTTGAGGTCTTTGGGGTAAATCTGTGAAATACGGGGGAACTGTAACAAGCAATACCCACCACACCTGAAGCTTTACCACAAAACCTGGAGCCGGTCCTGACTGCACTCTGCAGTGCTACATTCCTCCTTTTGGAGGCAGTGTGTCTGTCATGTGTGGGCGTGCATGCAGCATTTTCCTGTCCCTTATCAGATTGCGCTTTGCTAGGACATGTTTACAGGGACTATTTAGGTTCACTAAACAAAGGCAAATGGGAACTTTGCAGGGCAATATGGGAGGTGAGAGCTGGGAGGCCAAAGTGACTTGCCTGGAGAGATGACTCATCCATGTATGGCTCAATGTCTCATTCCTTCCAGAAGTGAACTTATTTTGGGGAAAGATGAGTTAGCAGAAGGGAGCAAGTTCAATCGGGTTTATCAAGGACTGTAAAGTGCTGATAAATGAAAGATGCCACCCCTGACAGTGAGCATGGGAGAAGCAGAAAACGGGCTGATTTAACTCTTTGCCTGAACTATCTGTTTAAACTGGGGGAATAACATAGTCTGGTTTCACTTCAGAATGAACAAATGTTTAACTTTTGGGGAAATACGATCAGGTAGGGGCAGTGTGGGGCCAAAAATCAGCCGGGATTGTACCATCGCCCGGCATGCCCATGACCAGCCAGTGGCATCTCTGCTGCCTCCTGGCCAGTCAACCAGTGTGTTAGGGTGAGGGCATGGGCTGGGGTTTACTTGGGTGAGGGGATAGAGTGGTGATGGGGATGGGGGCTGGGATTGGATGGGGGTGTTTGTAAAGGTAGCAGCCCCAAAGCAGTGTGGCCCACCGGGCATTTGCCGGGTCTCCCGATGGCCAGTCCGCCCTATAACATTAATCTGAGCTTCAAATTGTTTTGCCCCATTAGGTATTAGTTATGACTAGGCGTGCAAATTACCCTACTTTTTGCCCTATAAGACACAACTTCAACAATTCTGAATGTGCTAAATACCGTCCCCAAGGACCAAATAAGGTAAGGTGCAGAATCCCCCAATTACAGGCAGTGTGGCATTCCCCCTCCCATTCCCCATATAGGCAGTGTGGCATTCCCCCCTCCCATTCCCCATATAGGCAGTGTGGCATTCCCCCCTCCCATTCCCCATATAGACAGTGTGGCATTCCCCCCTCCCATTCCCCATATAGGCAGTGTGGCATTCCCCCCTCCCATTCCCCATATAGGCAGTGTGGCATTCTCCCCTCCCATTCCCCATATAGGCAGTGTGGCATTCCCCCCTCCCATTCCCCATATAGGCAGTGTGGCATTCCCCCTCCCATTCCCCATATAGACAGTGTGGCATCCCCCCTCCCATTCCCCATATAGGCAGTGTGGCATTCTCCCCTCCCATTCCCCATATAGGCAGTGTGGCATTCCCCCCTCCCATTCCCCATATAGGCAGTGTGGCATTCCCCCTCCCATTCCCCATATAGGCAGTGTGGCATTCCCCCTCCCATTCCCCATATAGGCAGTGTGGCATTCCCCCTCCCATTCCCCATATAGGCAGTGTGGCATTCTCCCCCCTCCCATTCCCCATATAGGCAGTGTGGCATTCCCCCTCCCATTCCCCATATAGGCAGTGTGGCATTCCCCCCTCTCTTTCCCCATATAGGCAGTGTGGCATTCCCCCCTCTCTTTCCCCATATAGGCAGTGTCGCATTCCCCCTCCCATTCCCCATATAGGCCGTGTGGCATTCCCACCTCTAATTCCCCATATAGGCAGTGTGGCATTCCCACCTCTAATTCCCCATATAGGCAGTGTGGCATTCCCCCTCCCATTCCCCATATAGGCAGTGTGACATCCCCCCTCCCATTCCCCATATAGGCAGTGTGGCATTCCCCCTCCCATTCCCCATATAGGCCGTGTGGCATTCCCACCTCTAATTCCCCATATAGGCAGTGTGGCATTCCCACCTCTAATTCCCCATATAGGCAGTGTGGCATTCCCCCTTCCATTCCCCATATAGGCCGTGTGGCATTCCCACCTCTAATTCCCCATATAGGCAGTGTGGCATTCCCCCTCCCATTCCCCATATAGGCCTTGTGGCATTCCCCCCCAAAAAATATGGTCTGAAACGCGTAATGGTCTTACAAATCATGCATGTATTTCTGTTAAAGGGACTATACGGGCAAAAATAATAATACTCACTGCTAGTCCCATCCAGCTGGTGATCCAGACCACGCCATCCCCACTTACGACCATGGCCTGTGGTCACCTTGCTGCCTCCCCTCCATTTATTTCGATAGAGGGGGGTGTGTCTAGTGCTATATTGCAGCCCTATACCTATACATTCCAGTCAGGAGAGTCATATCTGCTCTCCTGGCTGCAATGTAAAGGTTTAGGACTTGAATCAACAAACAGCAAAAAATGTTTTGGTTGGAAAATTGGATCACATGCAAAAAACGTAAGTAACTTCGAATGATTCAACAAATCGTCCAGTTGAAGAGGTTTGAAAATGTGGTCGAAAAATTTACATTTTCATGCGAAAATTTTACAGCTGAAAATGAAAAATCTCTGGAAGCATCTCTGGTACTGAGAAGCTTTTACCCAGAATGGTGCATTTGTTTTCTACATTTTACACAGCTTCAGAATGATCAGGTGACGTCCCCATATAATATATCATTGTGAATCTGTGACAATTATTTTTTAGTGCACTTAAAGGAGCAGTATCGCAAATTTTTCGTAAGTGTTGGAGTAAGAATTACAAATGTAGAAAAAAATGATGTCTGTGTTGAGCAGCTGGAGACTAATAGCTCATGTTTATGTCTGCTGAGTGTCGGGGACCCGACACTCTGGCCTGTTCCATGCTGAGGAGAGGGGTGAAACAATGTATCAAAGTATCAGCTGTTCAGTGCTGGCAGCCGTCCAGCATAAGATAACATTGCAACATTGCCTGGCCAGAACTTATATATCTAAAACAGAGAGAAAAGCTCTAGAAGTCATTTAGCTGATTTTGACAGTTTTCCCTTCATGTTGGCTCTGCTGCAGAATCTTTCAGTTTACCATCTTCTCTTACATATTCTTATTTTTCATTTTTCCATATGATCTTTCTTTCAGCTTTGTGTGTTTTGAGCAAAGCCCAACCCAGGATTTTCACTATCTGGAGTTTTGTTTTGTGCCCCTAGGGGCATCCTGACTTGGGATGCCCTGATATGTGAAATCCCCAAGTTCGCCTGTGAAAACGTACTTTTCCCTGTCCCACAGCGCATGCGCGGGCTCTCATCCAATCAGCTCTGTTTGCACACAGATGGGGAGCCTGAGCAGTAACCTTCCTGGCCGCCCGGCCTGTCTAAATGACTATCTGCGTGAGCGTGCCAGAAAAATGGGGGGATCTGTGGTTATCCAGGGGTCGTTTCACACAGTGGGCATCCTGATTTAGAATGCCCAAGGGGCAAGGTCAATGGCTGGGTCTTATAGACTTCAGGGTCGGCAACTCAGGGTTTAGTTCCACTTTAATATCTTTAGATTTTCCTGCACAGTTATTCAAAGAAGAATTTCAGTTATTTTCAGTCAGTTTAGTTTATTTTGTATAGATTTTACACATTTGAGTCACCTGGTCTCATAACAAAAGCAGCACCTCACACACACACAGCCGTTACCACTGATTACAGTGTCAGCCTCTGAGGTAAAGTGTTGCTAGGAGACCAGTGGGCTAAATGAAGCAGCTCACTAAATACAACCCAGCAGATCCCCCCCCCCCCCATTCAGCAAATGGACTGAGCCATTGTAATTATACAATTTAAAAGAAAGGCATATATTTTTTCCTTTTTCTACCACATTATTCATACACATGTTAGAAGCTATTGTGCGGCTATTTAATTATTTATCTTTTTTAATGCAAATTTCGCGATGCTGCTCCTTTAAAGCGGACCTTCACCCGGAATAAGAGCCTATCTTGTATGTTTCCCACACCCTGTACATACGGATTGATCATATTAAAAATCATCCTACCTGCATCTACTGCATGTTATGAGCCATTAAACATGGGGGAAAACGTGTGCAGATGGGTGGGAAATTGGCTTAATGATCGGAAGCAGAGAGTGGTTATCAATGGTACACACTCAGATTGGGTCACTGTTACTAGTGGAGTACCACAAGGGTCAGTTCTTGGACCAATTCTCTTCAATATATATATAAATGACATTGGGTATGGATTAAACAGTAAAGTCTTAATCTTTGCAGATGATACTAAGCTGTGTAAAGTAATTAAAACAAAAGAGGACAGCAGGCAGCTACAAACAGATTTAGATAAATTGGAAGCATGGGCAGTTAAATGGCAAATGAAGTTTAACACAGATAAATGTAAGGTTATGCACATGGGAAGGAGAAATCATCTGTGTCATGATTACACACTAAATAAAGAAACACTTGGTAAAACAACAATGGAAAAGGACCTAGGGGTTTTAGTTGACAATAAGCTCAACTGTAGTAATCAATGCCAGGCAGCTGCTGCCAAGGCAAATAGGATCATGGGGTGCATCAGGAGGGGCATAGGTGCTCATGACCAGAACATCATTTTACCCCTGTACAAGTCACTGGTCAGACCCCATATGGAATACTGTGTACAGTTCTGGGCACCTGTGCTTAAGAAGGACATATCAGAACTGGAGCGTGTTCAAAGAAGGGCAACAAAGTTAATAAAAGGAGTGCGGGGGCTAGACTACCCGGAAAGATTGTCCTTTAGGTTTATTTAGTTTAGAAAAAAGATGCTTGAGGGGTGATCTAATAACTATGTATAAATATATTCGGGGTCAATACAAAGATCTGTCCCACAATCTATTTATACCCCGGAGTGTAACCATAACCCGGGGGCATCCACTAAGGCTAGAAGAAAGGTGCTTTCTCCACCGACATAGGAGGGGATTCTTCTCTGTAAGAGCAGTGAGACTATGGAACTCGCTGCCAGAGGAGGTAGTAATGATGGATACAGTAAAAACGTTCAAAAGTGGCCTTGATGCCTTCCTGGCATGTAATAACATTTCCAGCTATGGCTACTAGACCACTGGAAGGAATTAAACAGGCTGAACTGGATGGACTACAGTCTTTATTCAGCCTTACATACTGCTACTATAGCGGCACCCGTATCCTAGAGTCCTGAACAGAGTTGCAGCCCGCTGGGGGAAAGAATAATAAGTGACTAAAAAACATATTTATTTTAGATGCTGTGGAATAGTTTTCTAAGGGTTTGGGCTTTTCATTAAATCACGCTGAAGGTCCGGTTTAACCTATGTAAAGGTCGATGTGTATTTAGTAATAGATCAAGGCAACTGAACATCCTGTTTTCTTTTGCTCCACATGTTTTGCCATTCATCCCACTATTAGGATTTATTCCTACAGATATGCAGGAGTTATTTTTTTTTGTAATGTTTCAAATGAAATGCAAAAACAATCATGGTCCTTCCTCCAGATTACCAGACTGGTGCACCAGGCATAGTAAGCCCGGCGGTCAAAAAGTTGAACAGCCCCATGGCCATGGTTTAGCACTTTCCTTGGGGTGTTGACGTTAATATTTTATTAAAACATTAATATAGAAAATCTAAAATTATTTAATAAAGATATATATTTAGTAATAGATCAAGGCAACTTGACCTGCTGTTTTTCTTTTGCTACACATGTTTTGTTATTCATCCCACTGGATTTTCCCTATTGGGAAAGGTGGCTGGCTAACTTGTGAAACATATTGAAGTAAAATAAAAAAACAGCTATTGCAATTGCGTAGACTTATTTCTGCAGACCTACTGGAGTTAACTTTTATTTATTTTTTTACAGTTTCATTTAAAATTAATAACAAATCATGGCCCCTCCCTCCAGATTACCAGGCTCGTGCGCCAGTCTGTTCCTGGCAACTTACCAGTCCCTTTAGCCTTTGAGCCATGTTTGCTGATCTGCCTAGTGTGTCGGCAGTCATTTTTTAAATTAAAACAGTCATAAACAATCTAAAAGTTAATTCTGCATGTCTTTTATGTTAATAAAAAAAACATGCTGGCAATTAAATTTTTAGGTTAAAAAAAACATAAGGGAATGTGCTCAGGGCAGCTTTAAATTTGTTCAAAAGAGTAGTAAAAACTAGTTGTAACATTGCTGAATCACACTATTTTTTTACAATTACAAAATGTTTTCACTTTATATGATTTTTTTTCACTTCATTAGAGAAAAGGTGAAAGAGAAATTGGTGTATAAAGCATGCTTTTTTTCTTTGCTGAATCACATGAATTTGAAAAAGCTAAAAAGGTTTTTTTTTTCTCTCAAAAAACAGACCCCTTCCTTGTTACAAACTGTGCTGAATCAAGGCCATAGTAACTGTATGTTGGTGTTGTATTGTAGGTTATTTTGTTGTGTGCTGTACATATCTGCAATCCATAGTCCTTCTCGGCTCATCTCTCGCAGCACAGGGGAACTGCTTTCTCTGTGGCTGGACTTTGAACAAGTCCTTTTTAGTAAACACAGGAAAACTGGAACAGGAAAGTTGCTGGTGATACACTGTGACACGCTGGGTTGGATGGATTCTAATCTCCTATTTAGCTAAGGGTTGTTATTAATGCGTTTTACTATATACACTACAAGGCCACAAAGATTGCCCTGGACAGATTAGTCAGCAGAGATGTGCCAGTACACGCTGTTATTGCTGTGCTGCTGGTGATGAAGTGGAACAAACCCCACGGTCAGAGGAATCTATAAGATTCCAGTGCCGCTTGATTCCCTCCCCCTCGAGGCATCCAGAACCCGGATGCCCCGCTGTGTAAAACCCCCAGGTCTAGAGAAAAACCCTGATCAAACAGGGCATGAGCTGTGGCTGCCATAAGCTATACCAATAGCCAAAAACTGGGATAGTCAAAATACCCATGGCCACCAGCATGAGTAGGACCTCCCCTGAGACTACTGCAGCACAAAGATGGCTGTTTCTAGAACCTTAACCAGGCAACTGTGACCCCAAGTGCAGGAGATGCATATCTCTTGGGATTTGACTGTGGGGGAACCGGAAACACCTTTATAAACTAGTCCCCAACTGTTTTTTCTGGTATCTACCGGTATCTCCTGAATTTAGGTCTCGGAGGTGATAGGGTGGGCCCTACAGATCAGAAACCAGGAAGGTTTAGATCTGCTTTTATTCAGACCTGTACCCTGTTGGGTGCAGAATGGAAGATCATCTCTGCATACTTCCTCAGTACTTCTTACTCGGTTCCATTGTCAGCTACACTCAATCTTGTGCTATTAGAGGAGGTGCCAGCTGTATTTGGGATGCCCTATGGAAAAGTGAAATTCATGTGTGGTGCTCCTCTTTAAGCTGCGGGCATTCCAAGGCTGATGTTGTGGAATATATTTGCAGATGCTGCACTCCTGGACTGCATGGAGGCAGCCATGTTGCTACATACCTGAAAGCCCTGCTTACGCATGAACATGAGGGGGAAAGGGGGCAACTGCAGCTCAGATGGTTTCTTTATTATTAGCACAACCAGCCAGATAGAGATGTGTTTCCACACAAAATGCAGGAGTTAAAATCTTTCTATACTATACTATTCTTTATACTTTCCCTAACTATATATCCTGGCAGCAGCAGAGCAATGAAATACTTAAAGTGGACTAAAAGCCACTGAACTTGTGAAATACATTTGGCCAAAACCCTTTTAGGGTGCAGAACTAGAAATGGATATTTTTGCTTTTTGAATTGTCCCGGAACAATGATTATTTTCCTGTCCCTCGTTGTGAAATGGTGATCAGTCATTGCATAGGTGTGGCAATGACATCATTATCACACACAACAGAGGCAATGAATGGAGGAGGCGGAGCTTTACAGCTAAAACACGCCCCATAATCTGGGATTAGAGTGAAGCAGGAGCAGAAAAAATTGGCAAAAGTTACTCTTCATGGGAGGAGCAATTCAGGGGATGCTAGTTAAAGATGTGAGTTTTGGTCCACTTTAAAGGGATTGACCACCTACCTAAAAAAAACAAAAGGTTGCTTAACTTTTGTCCCCTGCAGCTGATGAATTCTACTCTGGCGATCAGCAACTCCCCGTGTCATAACGCCATTCACGACCTAGGCATTCTCCATGGGAACAAGGAAAATGTGAGTTTCCGGGCGATCCCAGGGGATACACACAACTGGGCTTCCCAAATCCGAATGCCCACACCAGGACAAACAAAACCCAACATAATGAAAATCTAGGGCTTTGTTCCACTTTGAAGTGCTACTGCAGGCAGAGAAATTGTTACAGCATTGTGTTGGGCTACATGTGGCACTGTCCCAAACTGTTTTCTGTTTTTACATTGAAGCAGAAATGGCAAAGCTATCAAGGTTTACAGGTTCACCTCATGATTTCTCTTATAAAAAATTAGTCATGGCCATTGGATCTGTGATGCTCCATAATAATCAGCGTAGGGAGGCAGGGGACAAGCAATCTGTCTGAGTTGATTGGGGCAATGGGATGTAAGGGGGTATGGCATAGCTGAACCTGTAAATCCCGTTATCTCGGCCATTTCTTATTCAGTTTAAAAGTGGAAAACTATTTAGGGCAGTGCCAAATGTAGCCTGACGCAATAGTGTAACAATTACCCTTGTCTGCAGTAGCACTTTAAGCGTGCTAAAAAGTCAACCTTCTCTTAAAGAAAATGATCCCCATTATCTGAGGGATGATGATCAGATGTGATTATTCCTAAGGAATAATATAAAATGTTATGCACATGCTTGTCATGTAGTATGGTAAATGCAGACTTTTATGCTCTATTACATATATGGTTCATGTAAATGACCTCCACCAGCATGTATTACTAAGCAATTCATTGGTGGATAGTGTTTCTGCACACCCATGTACTAATGTGACCCCTGGCAGCCTGCTCACCACAAGCAATTCTTGATTCCATTGTGACTGGTACTTTGACCGTGACCACTTAGCTTTATTGGCCTCGGGGTGGCTGGTTTATACTTTGTCCTAACAGCCAGCAGCATGCCATTGGTTGGAACGCATTGTTTACTGCTGCATCTAACAATTAGTAGACTGAGGGCAGTAGTGTATTAATTCTATTATTACATGGCGACTCTGCCTGTGCTGAAATCTTATCAGCTGATTCCCCAAAGACTGCTCTGTACTTTAAGCTAATAGCCAATAGAAATTAGGACCTGACCACTGTGGTATGGCGGCAGTCATGTATGCTGCTTGATTGATTTGGTACTGAGGCGGTCACGATGATCTAACTCACTGTTTCTTAATCTGTGGTACACATAGAGGCTGATTTATTAATAGCGCCAGGTAGCGACAGTTGAGCGACTGTAGCGGTATTTTCACAGCGCCCGCTAGTAGTCGCTGTGCTTGGCCGTTGTTCGGTTGTTGATAGCGACTCAGTCGGTGTGCGGTAATGTTGAATACAAGGTGATGAGTCGTTATTTGACAGGTTCCGCGCTGTATGGGAGCGCATGATAGCGACTGGCCATAGCGACCGGCTCCCAGCATATTCATTAACAAATCACGCTCCAAAAATTCTCGCGCTGTGAAATGCTTGTTTAAACCCCAGAGCGCTGGCGGCGATGGGTTAAAAGTGGTTTTTTAACCCCCAAACAACCATATTTTGGGAAACCAAAAAAAACAAGTTTATGAAAACATTTTGGAATATGAATACATTAATATCAGACCTGTAATATCAATTCTGCACACATTTTTTTTTTTTATTTTTTTCTTACCTTAAAAAAAATATCTAACATGGCAGAAGTGGTAACAGAAATTTTCACATTAAAAAAAAAATTATTAACAATTAATAATTAATATTTAAAGATTGTTCCATTGAAATGCATTGGAGAGCGCCAGGTAGCGAGAGGTCATACCTGTCGCTGTTCAAGGTCGGACGCTGGCGCTGTGGGCTGAGGCTGGAATAATGATGAATGAGTCGCTATATGGCGCTATCTCAGTCGCTAAGCAGGATTGGCTTGATAAATGTGTGATTGTGGTGGGGAGCCGGCGTTCTCGTGGCGGGGCCCGTCATTACCGGCCGCTCACCAGTCGCTACCTGACGCTATTCCTTCATAAATAAGGGCCATAGTTAATAGGATTGAAAAAAGACATATGTCCATAAATCTGGACCCTCACCCTGAATAAGAGCCTATCTTGTATGTTTCCCCCATCCTGTACATACAGATTGCTCACATTAAAAATCATCCTACCTGCGCCTATTTCTGAGCCTTTAAACATCCAAGATCGAGCACATGAAGTCTCAGGCTGCCTGCAAACAGGAAGTGTCTTCTGACTGTGCCGCTCTGCATTTTGGGATTGCTGTCCCTTTCCTGACCCCAGCTCTACTCGCTGTGCAAAGCACGGCTATAACCCGTCCCCTGTACTTTTTACCCCTCTCCCCAATGTGTGATGCTTCTGAGGCAAGATGGTGGCGTCCGTATCCGAGAGTCCTGAAAAGAGTTGAAGCCCAGTGGGGGAAAGAAAAATAAGCGACTAAGAACATAAAATATATTAATTTTAGGTGCTGGGGAATAGTTTTTTATGGGTTTGGGATTTTCATTAAATTATGCTGAGGGTCCGTTTTAAGTTCAACCAAGGGTGTTGGGGGAAGTTATTTATTTTTTTTACTGGTAACAGCTAATAGTAACTGTAGATTGTGGCATGTCTTGAAGGTGGTGAAGACGAAGAAGAGAAAAGTGAGCTCTGTACACACAGAACACTGCTGCTATGGCTGATGCGGAGGTGAGGGAACTTGCGCAACCTACACGTGCCCAGCAGCAGTGTTCTGTGTGCACAGGGATCGCTTCTCTTTTCTCGTAGATCTTGTTGTACAGTTACCAATAGCAACAGATATTTAAAACTGCATCTATAAGACACACATTTGCCACCTTAAACCGGACCTTCACCATGATTTAATGAAAATCCCAAACTCTTAAAAAACGATTCCCCAGCATCTAAAATTAATATATTTTACGTTTTTAGCCACTAACTTATTATTCTTTCCCCCACTGGGCTGCAACTCTGTTCAGGAATTTAGGATATGGGCGCCGCCATCTTGATAAGGTACAGGGGGGCGGGTTATAGCTGTGCTTTGCTCAGACAGAGCAGAGCTGGGGTCAGGTAAAGGTCAGCAGTCCCAGAATGCAGAGCAGCACAGTCAGGAGGCACTTCCGGTTTGCAGGCTGCCTGATAAGATGGCGGCTTCCATAAGCCGCCATCTTGGATGTTTAAAGGCTGATAACATGATGCAGGTAGGATGATTTTTAATGTGGACAATCTGTATGTACAGGGTGTGGGAAACATATAAGATAGACTCTTATTCAGAGTGAAGGTCTGCTTTAAGAAAAAAAAATACTAGGTCAGCTTAGAACTTGGACATCATGTTGGCACCAAAAATATCTACAAAAAGGACATTGAAAGTGGACTTGCCCTTTAAATGGCACCCAGATGTGTTGCCAGCATTCTACCCATTCTACTCATAAATCATCCTTAAAGCAAAAAAAAAACTGGGATTTTGACTATCCCGGTTTTGTTGCTTGCCCCCTAGGCATCCTGATTTGGAACCCCCCAAATTGCCTGGTAAAACTCACCTATTCTTAGCCTTAGAGTGCATGCGTGGGCTCTTGTCCAATCAGAGCTGTTAGCTGTGCATATATAATGTTCGGCAAATGATTCTTGCTCCGACCTCTGAATAGCTGGGGGCAGAAGTCTGTGCACAAGCCAGAGATGCTGGGGATGCGGCCACTCCCACTTCCCATTGTTTACCTTGCCAAGGGAACCTTTGGAAGAGGCGAGTGAATAGGTCATCAATTCGGGATGCCCCAGGGTAAGCCTGCCAGCCCTCGAGATGGGCAGAACCTTACCCACACTACCCATAGACTACTCATAAATGAGTCCAAGTATATGGACAGCCTTTTTCCATGCTACCCACAGACTTGTATTATGGACAATGTTTGCTCCACATCAGAAGCTAGTGCATGATGTGTAACATGTGGGTGCTTTATAAATAGCCGGATGGTGATGCTAATAATAATTAGGATATTTTCTAAAAATGACCAGACTAATTTGATGATGTCCAAATATACTATTCATCATAGTTGGTTTATTTAGCAAATAAAAATGTCAATGATTCATGTTGGATAATATCTGTTCTCATAATTATAGGGCGGGAGGCTTTTTCATTATAATGCTGTATTTTTTAAATGAGCCAAATAGACAAACGTTGCTTATCCTATAGCTCCGTATAGCTGGACAAGAGCCCGCGCATGTGTAAGACTGGGAAGAGGTGAGTTTACATCAGAGATCTAGCAACCAGAGAGCATTCTGATTCAGGATTCCCTGCTTTGTGACCCCCAGCAATTGATTACCTCTTCGAAATTCCCATGCCGATTTGCAGGCCACAGATGCATCTTCTGACTACTTGCCGCTAAGGACTAATCTGAAAACTTCAGGGAGGCTAGGGATGCGGCTGCTCCAGCATCCTTATGTGGGAGCTCTGTTCAAAACTGATTGGTGGAAAGTCCGCAAATGCAAATTAAGAACGTTGGGAAGTTTTAGAGGCGATCCGGAGGGGTGTCACTTATCCCAAACAGGATTCTCATGGGACAAGAACCAAAACCCGGGATGAAAATCATAGAGAAAGGTGAATGTTATAGAGTAGAGGCTTAGCTTTGGCCAGAGAGGGCAACCTCCGTCCCCATACAAATCTATTTTGTTAACTGGAAAATATCTATGTATTAGGTCTCTTTTGCCATGTGATCTACTGCTTTACTAAGCATTTACATTCGCTTTATAGATTTAGGTTTTATGGTTTGGGCTCTTTTATTTCAAATGATAGTCAATTGAAGCGACGATAGAAGCAACTTGTGGGGGCAGGTCACTCACGGCTTTTCACTATATCCAGTCCAGGTCGACCCAGAAGTGATTACAATTGGGTTTTCCACCGCTAGGTGGCGCTCGACTGCAAGATCAAAAGCTGTCCTCCCCCTATAAAAGCAGGTGCCTCACTATGATTTCCCAGTGTTCATCTTGCAGTCTGCTGCTGAAGATCATTAAATACTCTCTCCTGGATATTGCAGCTGAGCGGGGCCTCCAAGCCCGTCGGCCGCTGCGACCTTATTCCCACTGATCCCGTGGACCCACTGTCTCCCAGCATTGGCTAATCGGGACGGTGACGGTAGGGAGAACGCCGGGGTCAGGCGTTTGGCAGAGCTAGGCTCTGGGCCGCAAACCCTGACTAAAGGGTAGCCGGCCATAGGCTGATGGTGAGCCTATGGGGGAGGGAACCACTATGCCTACGGGATTTTCATACTCTCCCTGCCCCACAAGCTTTATTACTGTGTTGTGCTTGGTGGACTTTCATTTTAATTACACTGACATTGTTGTGACTCTTGAAGTAGTCCCTTGACCCGATACCGCTTCCCTATGAGATCCAGCTGACAGGCGCATGGATCAGCTGGTCTGTCATGCCTTCACCTTTGCCGGTGCTTGGTTCCGGCCTGTGTGTGCCGCGGCTATTGTCTCCCTGGCCATCAGAAAGAAGGTGAGACGTCTTGTGGATATTGCTAAGTCTCGCAAGCAGGCGGAGGAGTATAAGGACCTCAAGGCTTGCGTGGAGTTTATTGCCTTTGTTGTCTCTGCCATGGATGATGGTATCCAGCTCGGTGCCAGGGTCTTGTTGTGTTTCACGCCTCCAATCAGAGCCATTTGCTGTGCATTTATAATGTTTGGCAATAAAGGTCTCTGTTTATTGAATTAGGAGCACAAACGGCAACATCCCCAGGTGTGGGCACGCTGGGAGAGAGCGCATGCACAGCCCAAATATGCTGGGGATGCGGCCGCCCAATTTTTACATTGGCGAGGGAGCCAGGTGATTTTTGCAGCACCCTGGAGGATTACAAATGGCAGGCCATACTGATTTAGAATACTCCGTTGTATATTTCTGCGTTCTCTGAGCCTGGTTGGGGGGTTACACAGCGGGACATCCCGATTTTGGATGCCCCAGGGGAAAGCGAGCAGCTGGCCCTGGAATCTTTTAGGGGCTGGTCGCACTGGGTTTTGTTCCGCTTTAACTCAGTTGGATGCTGCTTCCTTTATCTAGGGGAGCACAGATATGTTAAATGAGGTTTAACAATGATGGGGCCTCTTTTGCACCGGTGTCGTTGTACCCCCTATAGTTACGCCCCTGATTACTTGCAAAATGTATTCCTACGGGTATCAAATATAAGCGGCTAAAATTAAACCCCTCATGGCTGACACCTGCGGTTAAAAGGGCAATAAAGAAAAAAAAAAGGGCATTTAAACATTACAAGGCTGAGCTCTCAGCTGTAACCCTTGAAAATGATAAACTAGTAAATAAAGCATGTAAGAAAGAAATAAGGTTGGCGAAAGCACGAAATGAAAGAGATGTGGCCAAAGAAAGCAAAACAAACCCTAAACGTTTTTTTAAATATATGAATTCAAAGAAAATTAAATCAGAACAGGTAGGTGCCCTAATTAAAGTGGACCAACACCCAGGATTTTGACTATCCTGGGTTTTGGTCCACTTCAGGGGGGCACCCCGATTAGGGGTGCCCCGCTGTTTAAAACCCCCCAAACTCACCTCACCACGCTCCCACGGACAAGCGGCGGACAAGGCAGCGCGTCCGCCGCCGCCTCCCGCGCGCCCCTCTGACAGTGCGCGCGCCCGCTCCGGCCATTCACAAACGATCAGGTGAGTTCTTTTGGGGTTTTGGGGGGGGTCCCTCACCGCGGGACATCCCGATCTCAGATGTCTCGCGGTGAGGGGGGTGATCGGCCCGGGAATCTTATAGATTCCCGGGCCGATCACCCATGGGTGACGGTCCACTTTAATGATAATGGGGAAATGGTCACTGGGGATGAGGATAAGGCAGAGCTGTTAAATGGATTCTTTAGCTCTGTGTACACAAGAGAGGAGCAAGGAGCCAACACAGGAGTTATCACTGACAGCAATAGCCCAAGTATAATAATTAACAAGCTAAACGTGGATATCATCCAAGAAAAACTAAATAATTTAAATATGAATAAGACTGCAGAACCAGATAGACTTCACCCAAGAGTTCTCAAAGAACTCACTTCCGTTATCTCATCACCCCTGTTGTTGATCTTTAAAGACTAACTAGCAACTGCTACTGGCGCAAGGCAAATGTGGTGCCCATTTTTAAAAAGGGCTCTAGGTCTTCTCGGGGCAATTACAGACCTGTTAGCTTAATGTCCATTGTGGGGAAATTGCTTGATGGGCTTTTAAGGGACTAAATACACGAATATGTAACTATCCATAATATTATATGTGACAACCAACATGGTTTTACTAGGAACAGAAGCTGCCAGACTAACCTGATGAGGAGGTGAGTAGAAGCCTGGACAGAGGGGAGGCTGTGTATATAGTTTTTTTGGATTTTGCAAAAGCATTTGAGACTGTCCCCCATAGACGCTTTTAGGGGAAATTGAGATCTTCAGGATTAGAAAACACGGTTTGTAACTGGATTGAAACTGGCTGAAGGATCGTGTGCAGAGAGTTGTGGTTAATGATCCCTACTCTGAATGGTTACCGGTTGTAAGTGGCGTACCCAAGGGTTCAGTGCTGGGCCCAATATTGTTCAACTTGTTCATAAATGACATAGAAGATGGAATTAAAAGCACTGTCTCTATTTTTGCAGATGACACAAAGATATGTAGCACAGTGCAGTCTTATTGAAGATTTTCACACGCTTCAGGCTGACTTGTACACATTGAGTGTCTGGGCATCCACTTGGCAAATGAAGTTCAATGTGAACAAGTGTAAAGTCATGCACTTGGGGTCTAATCTGAAGGCCACATATATCCTCAGGGGAGTAAAACTGGGAGAAACACTTGTTGAGAAGGATCTGGGGGTACTGGTAGACCACAGGCAAAATAACAGTATGCAATGCCAAGCAGCTGCCTCCAAGGCCACCAAGATATTATCATGCATTAAAAGACGCGTGGAATCACGGGAAAGGGATATAATTTTGCCTCTTTACACTGGTGCACCCTCACCTGGAATATGCCGGCCAGTTCTGGGCGCCCCATTCATAGAAAGGACGCTCTGGCTATGGAAAGGGTGCAGAGGAGAGCCACCAAACTAATAAAGGGAATGAAAGATCTTAGTTATGAGGAAAGATTCCGAGAATTAAATCTGCTTAGTCTTGAGAGGAGGTGATTGAGGGGGGACATGATTAACTTGTATAAATATATATATGGCCCATACACTATTTCAGGTAAAATCCTCTCTTAAGACAAGGGGGCCTTTCGAGTGGAAAAAAAGACATTTAGTCTCCGGAGGCAACAATCATTTACCATAAGAACTATAAATCTATGGAATAGCCCCCCACAGAAACTTGTTACAGCATCAACCGCTGACAGCTTCAAAAAAGGATTAGCTGCTTATTTAGAATAAAATAACATTACCAGTTACTATTAGCGGTTATCAATAAAAAAAAAAAAATAAAATAAATAGCTTCCCCTATAAAACAAAATAAAAAATAACTTCCCCTACCCCAACACCCTTGGTTGAACTTGATTGACATATGTCTTTTTTTCAACCGTATTAACTATGTAACTTGTATATCCTGAGAGGTGGTTTCCTGTCAGAATAGCTTGATATTGATGACATCAACATCTGTCTTTTGCTCTTGCTATGCTCCTTCTTCTACGGAAATGGTGGCGCCCAGTTTCATTTCCCTGTTTGACAACTAAAAACCCATTCTGAACAAAGTATTATTATTCTATATAGAAAGGTAAAAGTGTTAGTTGTAAAATAGACTTATTCAGCAAAGTGCTGCAGTGAGAAATGATCATATGTTAAATGCTAACTGATAGGACTACAAGAAGTGAAATCTGATTGGTTAGTTACATTGCTGAGCTTTGAGCTACTTTATTAATGCCTACACAGATATTGTACTGTCACTGCAGAGCTGGAACAGTTCCACACAACAAGCTGTGACCTTACCTGACTGATGGGTATGTATTTCAGCTTTAAATACATTAATCGGATGAGTTCTTTACATTTAGCTCTAAATCATTAAGCATAGTATTAAAAAAATGTATAAAAGTCGCAATGCATTAAACTGGTACAAATTGATATACCATCAAGAAGGCTAAGAATGACAATCATAGGCTACTGTAGCTGCGGCAACAAGTAGGCCAGGGGCAGGATTCAGCAGCTTCTTCCTAGTTAAGCAGAATTGTTAACATTGTCGCCAGCTCTATGAATGGAGGAAAAATTATGCAAATACCGTATTTGCCGGTGTATAAGACGACTGGGCGTATAGGACGACCCCCCAACATTTCCACTCAAAATATAGAGTTTGTTATATACTCGCCGTATAAAAATACTCCCTCTTCCGCACACCTTCCACACACCAAATAAAACGTGAAAGAACATCAGATTTGCTTTCAACATGTTTAATTTATATTCAAATGCTTATGACATGCAGGAAAACTGTCTATGCCGTCGGGGCATCCTAAAGTGGGATGCCCTGCTGTGTGAAACCCCCAGGGAAACCAAAAAAACTCACCTGGCTGGCCGCGCCAGAATGCCTGGGGTGGGAGCACCCATAAGACGCACATGCTCTCCGTTGTAAACAATGACGTCAAAGCAGGCGGCTCTCATTGGGCGAGAGCCCGCGCATGCGCCACTGGAGTGGGGAGAGGTGAGTTTTTATGGGTGTCTGGGAGGGTGTCCACACAGTGGGGCGTTCCAATCGGGGAAAAGCCAGCGGCAGGCCCTGGAATCTTTTAGATTCCTTACCGGCCGCTGTTGGATTTTGTTCTGCTTTTATCAGGGTCCCACCATGCAAACCATAGCCAGATTGGTCAGTGCTTTATTAAATGGTAAATACATATAAAGTCTTACAGAGAGAGACAGACACACACACATACAGTGTCACTGACAGACACACACACAGACAGATAGACAGTGTCACAGACAGACACACACACACACACACAGATAGACAGTGTCACAGACACACACACACAGAGATAGACAGTGTCACAGACAGACAGACACACACAGACAGACAGTGTCACAGACACACACACACAGACAGACAGTGTCACAGACACACACACACAGACAGACAGTGTCACAGACACACACACACAGACAGACAGTGTCACAGACACACACACACAGACAGACAGTGTCACAGACACACACACACAGACAGACAGTGTCACAGACACACACACACAGACAGACAGTGTCACAGACACACACACACAGACAGACAGTGTCACAGACACACACACACAGACAGACAGTGTCACAGACACACACACAGACAGACAGTGTCACAGACACACACACACACACAGACAGTGTCACAGACACACACACAGACAGATAGACAGTGTCACAGACACACACACAGATAGACAGTGTCACAGACACACACACACAGAGATAGACAGTGTCACAGACAGACAGACAGACACACACAGAGATAGACAGTGTCACAGACACACACACACAGAGATAGACAGTGTCACAGACACACACACACAGAGATAGTGTCACAGACACACACACACAGAGATAGACAGTGTCACAGACAGACAGACAGACACAGACAGATAGACAGTGTCACACACACGCACACAGACAGATAGACAGTGTCACAGACACGCACACAGACAGATAGACAGTGTCACAGACACGCACACAGACAGATAGACAGTGTCACAGACACGCACACAGACAGATAGACAGTGTCACAGACACGCACACAGACAGATAGACAGTGTCACAGACACGCACACAGACAGATAGACAGTGTCACAGACACGCACACAGACAGATAGACAGTGTCACAGACACGCACACAGACAGATAGACAGTGTCACAGACAGACAGACACACACACACACAGACAGACAGTGTCACAGACACACACACACAGACAGACAGTGTCACAGACACACACACAGACAGATAGTGTCACAGACACACACACAGATAGACAGTGTCACAGACACACACACACAGAGATAGACAGTGTCACAGACAGACAGACAGACACACACAGAGATAGACAGTGTCACAGACACACACACACACACAGAGATAGACAGTGTCACAGACAGACAGACAGACACAGACAGTGTCACACACACACACAGACAGATAGACAGTGTCACAGACACGCACACACAGACAGACAGTGTCACAGACACACACACACAGACAGACAGTGTCACACACACACACACAGACAGATAGACAGTGTCACAGACACACACACAGATAGACAGTGTCACAGACACACACACACACAGAGATAGACAGTGTCACAGACAGACAGACAGACACACACAGAGATAGACAGTGTCACAGACACACACACACAGAGATAGACAGTGTCACAGACAGACAGACACACACAGACAGACAGTGTCACACACACACACACAGACAGATAGACAGTGTCACAGACACGCACACAGACAGATAGACAGTGTCACAGACACACACACACAGACAGACAGTGTCACAGACACGCACACACAGACAGACAGTGTCACAGACACGCACACACAGACAGACAGTGTCACAGACACGCACACACAGACAGACAGTGTCACAGACACGCACACACAGACAGACAGTGTCACAGACACACACACAGACAGATAGACAGTGTCACAGACACACACACACACAGATAGACAGTGTCACAGACACACACACACAGAGATAGACAGTGTCACAGACAGACAGACAGACACACACACAGAGATAGACAGTGTCACAGACACACACACACAGAGATAGACAGTGTCACAGACAGACAGACACACACAGACAGACAGTGTCACACACACACACACAGACAGATAGACAGTGTCACAGACACGCACACAGACAGATAGACAGTGTCACAGACACACACACAGACAGATAGACAGTGTCACAGACACACACACAGACAGATAGACAGTGTCACAGACACACACACAGATAGACAGTGTCACAGACACACACACAGAGATAGACAGTGTCACAGACAGACAGACAGACACACACAGACAGACAGTGTCACACACACACAGACAGATAGACAGTGTCACAGACACACGCACACAGACAGATAGACAGTGTCACAGACACACACACACAGACAGATAGACAGTGTCACAGACACACACACACAGATAGACAGTGTCACAGACACACACACACAGATAGACAGTGTCACAGACACACACACACAGAGATAGACAGTGTCACAGACAGACAGACAGACAGTGTCACAGACACACACACAGATAGACAGTGTCACAGACACACACACACAGAGATAGACAGTGTCACAGACAGACAGACAGACACACACAGAGATAGACAGTGTCACAGACACACACACACACAGACAGACAGTGTCACACACACGCACACAGACAGATAGACAGTGTCACAGACACGCACACAGACAGATAGACAGTGTCACAGACACGCACACAGACAGATAGACAGTGTCAGACACGCACACAGACAGATAGACAGTGTCAGACACGCACACAGACAGATAGACAGTGTCAGACACGCACACAGACAGATAGACAGTGTCAGACACGCACACAGACAGATAGACAGTGTCAGACACGCACACAGACAGATAGACAGTGTCACAGACACGCACACAGACAGATAGACAGTGTCACAGACACGCACACAGATAGACAGTGTCACAGACACGCACACACAGACAGACAGTGTCACAGACACACACACACAGACAGACAGTGTCACACACACACACACAGACAGATAGACAGTGTCACAGACACACACACAGATAGACAGTGTCACAGACACACACACACACAGAGATAGACAGTGTCACAGACAGACAGACACACACAGAGATAGACAGTGTCACAGACACACACACACAGAGATAGACAGTGTCACAGACAGACAGACACACACAGACAGACAGTGTCACACACACACACACACAGACAGATAGACAGTGTCACAGACACGCACACAGACAGATAGACAGTGTCACAGACACACACACACAGACAGACAGTGTCACAGACACACACACAGACAGATAGACAGTGTCACAGACACGCACACACAGACAGACAGTGTCACAGACACGCACACACAGACAGACAGTGTCACAGACACGCACACACAGACAGACAGTGTCACAGACACACACACAGACAGATAGACAGTGTCACAGACACACACACACACAGATAGACAGTGTCACAGACACACACACACAGAGATAGACAGTGTCACAGACAGACAGACAGACACACACACAGAGATAGACAGTGTCACAGACACACACACACAGAGATAGACAGTGTCACAGACAGACAGACACACACAGACAGACAGTGTCACACACACACACACACACACAGACAGATAGACAGTGTCACAGACACGCACACAGACAGATAGACAGTGTCACAGACACGCACACAGACAGATAGACAGTGTCACAGACACACACACAGACAGATAGACAGTGTCACAGACACACACACAGACAGATAGACAGTGTCACAGACACACACACAGACAGATAGACAGTGTCACAGACACACACACAGATAGACAGTGTCACAGACACACACACACAGAGATAGACAGTGTCACAGACAGACAGACACACACAGACAGACAGTGTCACACACACACAGACAGATAGACAGTGTCACAGACACACGCACACAGACAGATAGACAGTGTCACAGACACACACACACAGACAGATAGACAGTGTCACAGACACACACACACAGATAGACAGTGTCACAGACACACACACACAGAGATAGACAGTGTCACAGACAGACAGACAGACACACACAGAGATAGACAGTGTCACAGACACACACACACACAGACAGACAGTGTCACACACACACACACAGACAGATAGACAGTGTCACAGACACGCACACAGACAGATAGACAGTGTCACAGACACGCACACAGACAGATAGACAGTGTCAGACACGCACACAGACAGATAGACAGTGTCAGACACGCACACAGACAGATAGACAGTGTCACAGACACGCACACAGACAGATAGACAGTGTCACAGACACGCACACAGACAGATAGACAGTGTCACAGACACGCACACAGATAGACAGTGTCACAGACACGCACACAGATAGACAGTGTCACAGACACGCACACAGATAGACAGTGTCACAGACACGCACACAGATAGACAGTGTCACAGACACGCACACAGATAGACAGTGTCACAGACACGCACACAGATAGACAGTGTCACAGACACGCACACAGACAGATAGACAGTGTCACAGACACGCACACAGACAGATAGACAGTGTCACAGACACGCACACAGACAGATAGACAGTGTCACAGACACGCACACAGATAGACAGTGTCACAGACACACACACAGACAGATAGACAGTGTCACAGACACGCACACAGACAGACAGTGTCACAGACACACACACAGACAGATAGACAGTGTCACAGACACGCACACAGACAGTGTCACAGACAGACAGACACACACACCTACCTACCTACCTGCACGAAGCTTAGCAGTGCTGCAGATTTCCTCCTCAAAGGCTGGGAGAAACAGGCAGCAGGTTGATGATGCGTCTGGGGGGCGGAGCCTCCTGAATCAAGAAGCCACACGCTTCTCTGCCTGTGCGGTCCCAGTGATCACACACACAGCCTGGCTGCCCTTCTTCTAACTCCCGCCCCCTGGCAACACAGCGCCCACCCCCCACGCTACATCCCTCGGTCTTACCACAAGGTTAGCATTATAGGTGCTCCTCCATTCATGCGTACATCTGATGCAGTGCCCCGCCCCATCTCCAGCATGTCGCTCCTATCATAGGAAGAAGACAGGCTGCAGCTGCAAGCAGGGATGGGGCGGAGCTGGGCTTGTCAGGGCTGGGGATCGCTTGCAAGTTGATTTTTTTTATTTATTTTTTGTTAAATCGATATGGCCCTGGCTGCGCCCCCTTGCATGAAGCTGTAGCTGCGCCCGAGCCCAGTGCCTCATTCGCCTCATGGCTGCTACGGCTCTGATCTGAAGGTATGTCACCCGTGCACCCGGCGTATAAGACGACCCCCCCCCCAACTTGGAAGCATGTTTTTCAGGGGCAGAAAGTCGTCTTGTACGCCAGCAAATACGGTAAGTAATGTTTAGGGACATTTTAGTATTTTACATTCCAGCCATTTATGTGGCTGTAATACAGCTCCAAACCCAATCTAAAAAAGTATTAGGTAAAATGAAAACAAGGAAAGCAAGAACGCAATGATTTTGAAACCTCATTTAGCCATATTTTATTCCCAGCAGGACATAGAACACACATCAGAAGTTCATTTTCATTGAATTTTTTCATTTGAAAAATTAGCTTGTGTAGAAATGACTGGCCGCAACACATCTGTAAAAGGTTGTGTCAGAGCCATGGCTGCCATTGTCTTCTTTTTACAGCCTTGTGTAAATGTCTGGAACATGAAGGAACCAATAACTGGCATTTTAGGAGAGAAATTCTGGCCCATTCTTGTGTAGGATTCTAACTGCTCAAAATTCTTGGGTTTTCTTTGCCTTATCACTTCATAGTGCTCCAGATGTTTTTTGGTTGGCCTGCTCACAGGCCAGTGCAGTACCTGGACCCTTGGACTCTTCTGCAAAACCATGTGGGGCACAAATTGAGGTGACATCAGTGGCTTGGAGGAACACAGTGACATTGATTGTACAACACAAATTTTGACACACTAATTCGGTAATAATTTTGGCCCCAGAGGGTTTTACTCCCATTTAAATGTACCAACTTCTTGAGATGTGTTCTGGTTATCAATTTTTATATGTTTTTTTTTTTTTTTTTGTATTTTACACAGTCTCTGTAATCTTTGTTGGGATTAGGGTTGCACACCGCCAGACTTAATGTGGACCTTCACCCTGAATAAGAGATTATCTTATATGTTTCCCCCACCATGTACATACATATTGCTGACCTTTTCCTGACCCCAGCTCTGCTTTGTCTGAGCAAAGCACAGTTATAACCTGCCCCCCTGAATATTTTACCTTCTTTCTTCTCCTCAGTTTGTGATGCTTCTGAGGCAAGATGGCGGCACCCATATCTCTGAGTCCCTAAACAGAGTTGAAGCTCAGTGGTGGAATGAATAAAAAGTAAATGACTAATAACGCGTAAAATATATTAGTTTTAGATCCTGGGGAATAGTCTTTTAAAGGTTTGGGCTTTTCATTAATTTATGCTGAAGGTCCAGTTTAAGTGATTATGGGCAGGGTGGCTAAAAGTTCTACCCGCCATTAAAGTGGCTCTATAGTCAAGTAAGCCAACCTAATCATTCACTGTATGGCTGCTAATAATATGACTGCCATAAACAAATGGGTTTGCTCAGTGGGCTTGCACATCAAACCTGAATGGCTGGTGGTAGTCACAAGATTGGTTGTTATTTGCTGCCAAACATGTGAATGCAGAAGTGACTAAGAGACCCTCCTTTCCTTTAAAAAAGGCCACACAAGAGGTTTGCTTGTATTTGTCAAGATGTCACACTGCCTCGCTTTACTGATGGGGGATTCAGTGCATGAGCAGTTTAGGGACTTTTCCAAAGAGTGATCCTAGGATTTCCCCTCTGCTGCTGCCACATACTGATTAGATTTCAGAGACATTACAGATCCAGGTATATATAAAGATGCTTAATACAACTGATTCTATTGCTCCTGGGTGTCCTAACACGTAAGGGATTTTAACATGCTAAAAAAGGCTATAGACATTGGCCTTGATTCACTAAGAGTTGAAAAAAACTCTCATGGTAGTAAAATATTCAATTCATGAGTAAAAAGCCTGAGAATGTCACTGTTAGTGAATCACCAGATAAAAAGACAATGAAAGTCAATGGCACTTTTTACTACAGGTAAAAAGGGGTAAAAAGTTCAATACCTTTTTCAAGAGTAAACAAGTGCCATTGAGTGAAATTCTCAGGCTTTTTTCTCATGAATTGAATTTTTTACTACCATGAGAGTTTTTTTCAACTCTTTGTGAATCAAGGCCATTGAGTTGATCTTTCATCAGACTTATTTTAGAGCGTTGCAGAAATCAGTCACTGTTGACTTTTTGCCTACGGTAACTGTACTCTCATCAAAACAGAGAGATGTGAAAGGACCCAAAAAGGATAATTTGTATGACTTTTTCTGCAAATCCTGTGCAGTTTAGCAAAATGCAGAAACTGTGTTATCCAGACAATATACCTCCCAACTGTCCCTGATTTGTATGGACTGTCCCTCTTTTAAGTCCATGTCCCCCTGTCCATCATTTCTATTTGTCCCTTTTTGTGGTTTAACATGCAGGTCTGCATCAAAAAATGATTAACGCGGACTAACACCCGCAGTCTAGGGGGGTGGCATCCATAATGCTGGAGCCCCTTCTGCACATAACCTCACCCCAAGGTGCCTGTAAACCTTACCTTGCTCCCCTGCCAGGAATCCAGCACCGTGATTGGCTGCATTTGGCGCAGTGCTGGATTGTTTATATTGTTGTAACTGTTACAACCTATTTCCTAGCCAGCCATCAAGAGGGGTGTGGCTTAATTAAAAAAAATTGTCCCTCTTTCCCAGCCTGAAAAGTTGAGAGGCCCTTTTACACCCAGAGAGGGGAATGCATCCAATTCTGAAGGGTGGAAGGGGTCATACGCTGACTTGGGGGGGGGGGGGGGCTTTGAGATTGCAGTGCACTGCCTCTCAAACCTCATCACAGTCTAGACCCATAGAGGAGCAGTGTTCCCCCAACCCTCTCCTCGAGCACCAGCATCGGGTCCACATAGCTGGCTGTATAACTCTGTATGAACACTAATTAGCTTATTGTGCATCTGTGTGGAGATCTTCAAAACCTGACCTGTTGGTGGCTCGAGGTAAGGTTGGGAAATACTGCCATAGCGGATACATTAAAAGGGGGGCAAAAGCAGCCTGATTCCCTCTCCCGATTTGTGATGGCCAGCTGTGTGAATCCCCCCCCCTCCCCGAAGTCAACTGATATGCTTTCTTCTCCTACAAGCCCCAGGTGCATGTGCGGCAGGCATCGGCATCACACGCATCTTCCCAGTCTTTGACGCTGCACGCTGATCATGTGTGGCTAGGTTTTCATTCAGCTTCTCCATCCACAAATTAATTTGCGCTGCCGGAGAAGTTGCTTGGTGGAGAGCTGCGCCTTGGGCTCCGTTGGAAAGGTGGGAAAACTGAGGTTTTCACAAAACAGGGCATCTCAAATCAGGATGGACCAAAACCTGGGATAGTTAGAATTCTGGGTTTTGGTCTACTTTTTGGTCTACTCTATTAATTCTTATCAGTAGACTCCTTGTTCAAGCAGATGCAGTTTAGCTACTGGCTGATGGTGTCCGGTTACTGGTTTGTCACTGTCTGTACAGAACCTACATCCATTTCACTGTATACAGTGTGTGGCAGCAGCTTCTTGTGCTCGCCCTACTGTGTCTGTGTCAGAAGCTTCCGCTCTTGTGTGTTAATGCATCTAAATTCAGTCACATCAGGGAACCCATTATCTCCTCTGAGGCGAGTTTAGAGCAGTGCAGCAGCTGGGTGCATGTTGCATAAGTTTTGCCCTTCATTTATGAAGGTTAATTAATAATGCAACACAGTGGAAAGCAGGGAATGATGACAAATTGAAATTGCTACTCTGCATAGATAGACAGGGGTGTAACTATGGGGGGGGGGGGGGGGGGGCAACCTCACTGGGGCCCAGAACATGAGGAGGCCCCATCATTGTTGCTTTAGTTGTTTAGGTGCATCCAGTTTAGTCAAAAATAGCATTGAGTGTGAATATTTACACAAGGTCCCTACCGATTGTGATGAGTTGCACATATGTCAGCTGCTTTGGTGGTTGATAATGGAGGGACCTAATCAACACAGTATTTCTTTAATCCATTAGTGCTGGAAACACCATTTTCTTTATTGCATGGCACGGCCTGCTTCGTATTCATAACAGTTGGGTTATTCCGCCACAAGGTGGCGCAGTGGTACTGCAGAAAGCTGTGGCATCTCCTAGCCCCCTATAAAAGTGGGATCAACCATGGAGTTCCCCAGTGTTTCCTCTGCAGTGAAATTGCGAAGATAGAATATGGCTCTCTCTCTATGCGCAAGTGAGCGAGGCAACCAAGCCTGCGGCCCTGCAAGTCTATTTCCCCCCGTTTCTGGACCCTCTCTGCCTCCCAGCCTTGGCTGACAGATCGGGTGAGGGTAGAAGAGCACTAGGGTCAAGGGCTCCTGGAGCGCTGCTCCAAGCCGCAGTTCCTGCAGCTGCTGGGCTGCAGCGATGTTTCCTTCGGTGTGTCGCTTCATCCTGTGGTCTGTGCCTTGGTGACCCTGCAGTGTCCTTGGTTCGTGTGTCCCCCTTGGGGGGTTTTTCCTTATTGGTTTCGTTGGGCATGTGCTGTGAGTTGCTCATGTGTCGTTTTTACTTATGTCTTTCAGGCTGGATACCAGTGAGTTGTGGTTTCTCCCGGCTCTACTCCTTCCTCCCCCTCATCCCCCCACCCATTTTTATTTATCTGGGGGCATCCCGGGTGGCTTTTGTATTAGCCTTTACCCAGCGCTGGCCTATTGCGCCTGTGTTAATCACCATATGGAGGCTTCTGGGGATAGCGTGCTCGGGTGTCCTTCGGGGCAATCCCGGCTGTGTTCCATGTGCAGGGTATCCCCTATCAGCAATGATGTCACGGTGTGCGTGCCGTGCGCTCAAAGTGTCCTTGTGCTCTAGCTTGGTTTGCCTGCATCGCTTCCCAGTTCTGTGCCCCCTTTGGCATCACCTACCCCGCTTCTGCTGCAATTAGCTCCCAGTGAGGGGGATGCTAGCAGGGGGTCACAGTCTGATCTGGCACTTCATGTGGCCAACATTGAGAAGCAGCTTGCCGGGCCTATTCCTAGGAAGGCCTCAGGCAAGAAGCGACTTCCACTCCCTCGCGCTCCACTGAGGAGTATGCAGAGTTTGATGCCGCTGGGGGACTTTATTCACTAGAGGAAGGGGAACTGCTCCAGGACTCTGGGGACCAGCAGGAGGGTTGCATTTGTGACCCTGGGTCTGCGTCCGGGGAGGAATCATGGTACCCTGAGGACACTGATAATCTGCTATCACAAATTTTTGAAATCTTGCACATTGCTCCCCCTGAGGTGGCTAAGAGAAAGCAGGGTGAGCTATTTCATCTTGGTAAACAGCGTCTGGAGTTCCTGAGCAGGGCCATTTTACTTCTATGGTGCTTAGGGAGTGGGAACGTCCTAATAGAATGTCCGCTGTGCCCAAGGGATTGGATAAGTGGTATCCCTTTTCTGCTGATATAGTAAAGCGTTGGTCCTGTCCCCCTGAGGTGGACGCTCCCGTGCTAGGCCTGTCTAATACTTCGGTCATGCCTTCTCCTGACACTACCACTCTGAAGGACAGCGAGGACCGGCGCATGGATCAGCTGGCCTGCCATGCTTTTACTTGTGTGGGGGCTGGACTGAGCCTTGCCTGTGCTGCTGCCATTACTGCTATTGCCCTTAAGAAGCTGCTCAAGCGTCTATGTGATGGCGCTATGGCTGGTAGGAGAAGGGAGGAGTATAGGGCCCTCTTGCTTTGCTCTGATTTTGTTGCATTTATCCTTACTGCCTTGGATGATGTTGTGAGGCTGGACGGTAGGAGCTCTGCACTTTTGGTGGCTATGCGCTGCTCTGTTTGGTTACGTTTGTGGGTAGCTGATGCTGCTGCTAAGAAGGCTCTCACTGGGTTCCCCTTTGCGGAGCTGCGGCTCTTTGGTGAGCGTCTTGATGTTTTGGCCAAGGATGGCAGGCTGCCTCAGCGTAGGAGGCAGCCCCGACCTTTTCGGGGGTCCTCTGTCTCCCTTCCCTCCTTTCATTCTTCCAGAGAAGGTCGTGGCTCCCTCTTCTCAGGTAGCTGCAGAGAGTCTTGGGGACGTGGCAGATCCCGTGGACGTCCCGGTCTCTCCTGGGGTTCCAAGCCTAAACCTCCTCCCAAGGCCCCCCAGGCATGAGGGGGCGCCCTCACCCATCCGGGTGGGGGGACGGCTTCTGCTCTTTGCTCACGTCTGGAGGCTCCACGTTTCAGACCGGTGGATTCAGGAGGTGGTGTCCTCCGGTTACAAGGTAGAGTGTGCAGCTTGGCCACCCAAAGATTCATCATATCCCGGATGTCTTTAAACCCCCTGTCAGCTCAAGGGTTACTGTCAGCGGTTCAATTCCTGCTGGAGTCAGGGGTCATTTGTCCGGTGCCCCATCAAGAAAAGGGTCAGGGGTATTATTCCAATCTCTTCACGGTCCCCAAAATGGACGGCTCTCTGAGGCCCATCCTGGACTTGAAGGGCCTCAACAAGTTTGTCAGATTCAAACATTTTCGCATGGAGACGCTACGCTCTGCTGTAGGTACCCTTCGCCCGGGCCACTTCATGACCACTGTGGACATCAAGGATCTTCATGTACCTATCTTCCCAGGTCATCAGAGATTTCTGAGGTTCGTGCTGAAGGATCAGCATTACCAGTTTGTGGCCTTACCATTCGGCATCACCTCGGCGCCTCGAGTGTTCACCAAGGTGCTGGCGGGAGTGATGGCTCTGCTGCAAACCCGGGGCATTCGCATTCTTCCCTACCTGGACGACATCCTCATTGTGGCTCAGTCCTTTCGTCAGGCCGAATGGGACACCCAGGTGGTGATCTCCACTCTGGAGTCCTTTGGTTGGGTGATCAATTTTCTCAAGTCTTCCCTGTCCCCGTCCTTGGTGAGGTCCTTTCTGGGCATGACAGCAGATTATCAGGTCAAGGTGTTCCTTCCTCAGCAGAAGGTGGAGGGCCTTCAGAAGCAGGCACGGGCTCTGCTCTTCTGTCCTCATCCCTCAATTCGTCTGGGGATACAGTTGGTGGGCCTGATGGTGTCCTGCTTCGAGGCGGTCCCCTTTGCTCAGTTTCACATAAGACCTCTTCATTTGCACCTCTTGTCAGTTTGGGATCGGAACCCTGTGTCCCTGGATCAGGAATTTGCTCTGTCTCCCTTGGCCAGGCAGTCCCTTTCGTGGTGGCTGGACTCAAGGAATCTTCTGGTGGGCAGGACCCGGGCTAGGGAGGTTTTTGGAAGTCCCTACAGTTCCAGGGTCGTGGGGGCCCCCAGGAGGCCCATGCTCCCATCAATGTCCTGGAACTGAGGGCGATCAAGTTGGTTCTGTCCCACCTGACCACACACCTTCGGAGTCGGGCTGTTCAGATCCGCTCAGACAACCAGACGGTGGTTGCCTACAGGTGTTTCTCTCCCTGTGTCACCGCTGGGGTCAGCCAGATGTGGACCTGTTTGCGTCCCGTCACAATCACAAACATCCCAGGTTTGTCTCCCTGTCACAGGATCCTCTGGCCTTCGCCACGGATGCACTGGTAATGCCTTGGACAGAGTTTCAGCTTCCCTATGTGTTCCCTCCATTCCCTCTACTGGGCAGGGTCATGCGCAAGATTGCCCAGGAGGGGGTGTCAGCCATCCTGGTGGCCCCCTGTTGGCCAAGAAGGGTGTGGTTCGAAGACGTTGTGCAGTTGGCAGTAGACCAGTACGTCTTGCCCAGGGATCCAGTTCTTCTCACTCAGGGACAGCTACACCATCCCAATTTACAAACGCTGGCTTTAACGGCTTGGCTGCTGAAACCTACATCTTGACAGAGAAGGGGTTGCCTGCCTCTGTTGTGGATATCATGATTCGGGCTAGGAAGAAGTCCTCGTCCTTTATCTATTACAGGGTGTGGCATGCTTACATTGCCTGGTGTGAGTCCAGGTCTCTTCCCTGTCGGGTTTTTTCCATTCCCAGGATTCTTGAATTCTTACAACATGGTTTGGATCTGGACCTTCAACTTAGTACCCTCAAAGGCCATGTTTCAGCTCTGGCAATTTTTTTCCAAAGATCCTTTGTCAACCACCGGTTGGTTAAGACTTTTTTCCAGGGTGTTACTCATGTGTGTCCACCTCGTAAGCCTATGCTACCAGTCTGGGACTTGAATCTGGTGTTGTCTGCTCTGCAGGGTCCTCCCTTTGAGCCTATCCGTGGGGCTGCTTTGCCCATTCTGACTCTTAAGGTAGCCTTTTTGGTGGCTATCACTTCTGTAAGGTGAGTTTCTGAGCTAGCGGCGCTTTCCATCAAACCTCCTTATTTTGAGAGGCATCAGGATAAGGTGGTTTTTCAGCTTAAGCCAGATTTCTTGCCTAAGGTGGTGTCTGTCTTTCATCTCAATCAGGACATTGTCTTGCCTTCATTGTGTCCTAATCCTGCTAATTCCAAGGAGCGGACACTGCATTCTCTGGATGTGGTCAGGGCTCTGAAGTTTTATTTGGTCGCTACTGAGCCTTTCAGGAAATGTGATGCTCTTTTTGTTCTCACTTCTGGACCTAGGAAGGGTTTGCCTCCGGCTAAATCCACTATCAGCAAGTGGATCCGTCAGGCGGTGGTTCAAGCCTATTCTGCTAAGGGGAAGGAACCTCCCTTTAGGATTACTGCTCATTCCACTCGTGCTATTGGTGCCTCTTGGGCTTTTCAGCACCAATCTTCTGTTGAACAAGTTTGCAAGGCCGCTACTTGGTCTTCTGTTCATACCTTTTCCAAGTTTTACAAGGTTGATGTTAAGGCCTCAGCGGATGCTGCTTTTGGCCGCAAGGTGCTTCAGGCGGTAGGGACTTGAACTGCCGGCTGTTGCTTATTGGGGATCCCACCCTACTTTTGGACACTGCTTTTGCATGTCCCAACTGTTATGAATACGAAGCAGGCCGTGCCATGCAATAAAGAAAAAAACAATTCTGTGAGTACTCACCTGTATAATTGTTTTTGTTCTTGCATGGCACGGCCTGCTTCGACCCACCCTTGTTATTGTTATTCTTGATTGCCTCTTTATGGTGATTGTTCCAAGTTAATTGGTTTTTTTACATTTTTTACTTCTCTCCCGGCTTCTTGTCTCACTGCTTGTCTACGCTGGGGAACTCTATGGTTGATCCCCCTTTTATAGGGGGCCGGGAGATGCCACAGCTTTTTGCAGTAATACTGCGCCACCTTGTGGCGGAATAACCCAACTGTTATGAATACGAAGCAGGCCGTGCCATGCAAGAACAAAAACAATTCTACAGGTGAGTACTCACAGAATTACTTTTTTGATTTTGTGGAATGTTGTGCAGAACATGTGCATGTGCTCATACACACCATATATTGGGTGACCCAAGATGGCACCAGCAGCAGCATCCCAGAGCACCCAGGAATTTTATCTGGGGGGAAGGTGAATTGCTCATTCCCGAGCTGCTATGAGTTATGAACATGAGGATGTGACCTCTAAGGAACCATCCCTGGGTGTTTTGTTGATTTCTGGATGCTTCTGCTGCTGCTGCTGCTGAAGACCTGTTTGTGGCCAAGCCCAACACCTCTGAAACCATGACAGCCCGTTTCTCCTCCAGGGATGTGTCCTGAGCTCCATGAACTTGTGGCTCCATTGCTCCCTCTCCTTTCTCCTTTTCCAAGTAATGTTTCTGTTGAGTGCTGCTCTCACATAGTCAGTCATTGCCTTGCTGCTCTTGCCACGAAGCATCTCCTAATCCAAATAGCCATGCTGCTCTCAAGAGTGCCACAAAAGACAGCTGCTGTGACGCAGTGCTCCACCAGATCTGGGAGGTGCCCATCGACTCACCCATCTATTCTCCGCCTCCTCCCTTTCTTCTGTCAGTGTGCTCCCCCCCCCCCAGCATCTGTCAATGGACACTGGCTGCCATCTACCCACCTGCCTGCATCTTCTCTGCCTCCGCTCCTGTCTTCCCGCAGCATCTGTCAGCTAATTAGTTTCTAGTTATTGTTCATTTTATTTTCCAGGCTTGTCCCTTATTTATTCATATCCATGTCACTGCTTCATGTTGCCTTTTACCAATAGGAGGACTTACGTTGCAATTCTATAAACGGACTGTAAAGCCAACGTTAAACAAAAGCCTAATGGCCCATTTAGATGGGCGATTATCGAACGACCCGAATTTAGCGATAATTGCATTGTGGAAAATGCCGCTGTGATCAATCGATGAATGAGAATTGGTTAACTGGTCGGTTTTCATATCATTTTGGCTGATCAAAGATTTCTCGCTTATAGCGTGATTGTTGAAATATGGAAACAGGCCGTCCAAAAAAAATTTATTTTGCTATGAGAATGAGCGACATTAGCGATTGCTCTAGTGACTAACTGCTCAATCGCAGAAGATTTGTATGGTCGGTCGCTGAGTGAGGAGTCAATTTGCCTATGTGTGGAATAGGAACAATGACCCAGAAATAATGTATTTTTGCCCTATAAGACGCACCTAGGATTTGGAGTAAGAAAGTAGGAAACAAGAATATTCTGAACCAAATGTGCTAAAACAATGACCCCCCCCCCCCCCCCCAGAAACCAAATAAAATAGGCAAGGTGCAGAATACTCCATTTACATGCAGTGTGGCATTCTACCCCATCCCATTCCCCATATAGGCAATATGGAATCCCCCCCTCCCATTCCCCATAGACAATGTTGCATGTCCCCCTCCCAGTCCCATAGGCAGTGTTGCATGCCCTCCTCCTAGTCCCATGGGCAGTTTAACATTCCCCTTATCCCATTCCCCATGCACAGTGTAACATTCCACCCATCCCATTCCCATAGGCAGTGTAGCATTCCCCCTCCCATTCCCATAGGCAGTGTGGCAGAGCCCACTCCCATTTTTCCATAGGCAGTGTGGGCAGAGCCCATTCCCATAGGCAGTGTGGGCAGAGCCCCCTCCCATTCCCATAGGCAGTGTGGCCAGAGCCCCCTCCCATTCCCATAGGCAGTGTGGCCAGAGCCCCCTCCCATTCCCATAGGCAGTGTGGCCAGAGCCCCCTCCCATTCCCATAGGCAGTGTGGCCAGAGCCCCCTCCCATTCCCATAGGCAGTGTGGCCAGAGCCCCCTCCCATTCCCATAGGCAGTGTATCATTCCCATTCCCATAGGCAGTGTGTCAGAGCACCCTCCCATTCCCATAGGCAGTGTGGCAGAGCCCCCTTCCCTTGCGCCGATAGGGGAGTGACATACTGGCAGGTAAAGGAGCCCTGTCCACCATCTCTAGTCTGACTGACACCGCTTCTTGGGTCAGAGCGCGCACACACCCTGGCCCAATGCAGTTGGTGGGTGTGGCCTGTGTCCATTGCCCTCAATGGACAAGGATGCAGGCCACGCCCACCAGCTGCATTGGGCCCAGGTGTATGTGCGTCAACACGATAGTTGATTTTTTAATTTTTTACATTTGTACGATAAGATGCTTTTACAGTTTCCCCCAGCTTTGGGGGATGCCGTATTGGGCAAATATAAGGTAGTTGATGCTATGTAGTTTTGTGGACTATAACTAGCTATTGGGTTGGGGTATGAATTTTAGGAGCCAATATGCGAGAGGAAGTGCATACTACAAAGTAATGTTTTCCACCTGTTTGTTTTGTCCATGGCATAGTGTCAGCTTTTCATACCAACTAGGACATTGGCAGTTTATATTTGGCCTCTTTTTTTCATTAAGGCAGTAAAGCATTACCTGCCATTCTCTGCAGGATATTTAAGTTTCCAGATTTACCATTAGTAAGATGAACAGACTGGTGGCCATTACCTTTTTAGTATGGACCCCCCTTTCGGGGCCACTGCATATTCAGGAAAGATAGTTGAGTTCTTTTGAGCTTTTCATTATCAAGCTTCAGTTGAGGAAATCTGCAAAAGAGGTGTATAGCCATCAATTTACTCTTCTTCCAAGAATAAATATTTTGGACTTTTTTGGGGGGATTTTTGTTCAGTTTTAAGCATAAGGTGATTTAGGGGGTCAGCTTATGTAACAGAACCTTTTGGATTGTGTTATGTTGCAGCCTTGTTGTTAATACGGCCTTGAGAAGTTTCCAGGGTCATATGAACCTCATAAGAAAGAGATTTTATGGCGAGTGTACTGAAATGTATTTATGTATTCCAAATTCCTTTCATTTTCACACTGCTAACAGTTTAGAAAGAAAGCCAAATCCCAGTTTGCCCAACCCCCCCCCCCCCCCCTTATTGTAGTCTCCTGGAAGCATTAAAAGAGGCACAAATGCCAAATAACCATCAAGAGGAGTTAAAGCAGGCCATAAACCACACTAGCAACTCTATGCCACACAGCGTCTTGATCTCAAGAGACTGTAACACAACTTCCACTGTCCTTAAACCCCTTGTTACAGTGCTACTTGTATGCAGCTAATTCTGGGTCCCCATGTGAGTCCTGCAAGAAAAGGCGTTGTTTAATGTTCCCTGCTGATCAGGAACCTTTCTGACGCAGGGTTGTTTAGGTTTGCTTTAAAGTGGACCAAAACCCAGGATTTTGACTATCCTGGGCTTTGTGAAACCCTGCAGGTCGCTGAAATAAACTCTCCTCTTCCCGGTCCTACGGCGCATGCACAGGCGCTTGTCCAATCAGTGCGCTCGGATCCGCTCACGTCAGCGCGTCTAAGCTTTTGTCTAAGACAAGTATCTCCAAGCTCACTGACAACCGCATCCTGCTAGAGGGATAGCGGGGATGCGGGCGCGCCTCGCGCATGCGCCGTTGGACCTGAAAAGAAGGTTTGTGTATGGCTGAACTGGGGGGTTTCACACAGCAGGGATTTGGGGTGCCCCGGGGGGAGGGAATCCATCAGTCTGGGAATTTTATAGATTTCCAGGCTGATGGCCATGGGTCTTGGTCCAATTTAAAGAGGAACAAAACAGGATTTTCACTGTCCCAGGTTTTAGTCCCTTCCTTAGGGGTACTCTGATTTGGTATGCCCCATTATGTGAAACTGGCATAAAAACATAAAGTGGTACATGTGCTGGCTCTCGTCTGATCAGCGACGTATGCTGTATATATTAATACCCGGAAAATGGCTCTGATTAGACACAGAGCCCGAATGGCTGGTAGCGGTAACGTGCCTCAACCGAGGGATGCTGGGGATGTGACCAGCCTTGTTTACATGGGAGCCAAGGCAAAGATGATATGTGCAGTGACCTGAGGGGGGTCACACAGCGGGGCATCCCAATTTGGCAGGCCCCTGGGAAAGGCCAACAGTCTTTCAAGACCAGCTGCCCAGGGTTTAGTTTTGCTTTAAGCCCAGAGGCATGCAAAGTCTTCTCAATACTCGGCTTCATGGTCTTTTTTGAGGATTCTTTTAGTCTGACTGGAATGAATCAATGTACCCACAAGCCTAATAGACTAGACCTTGGTTAATATCTTTCCAAGGATTTTCCAAGGTCGGGTTAATATGTTTTTCAGTCCAGACGTCACAGTCCAGGAAGGTTTATGAGTGTACACATTCATCATCCCTTTGCTACCACATAATGAAGTCGAAAGCTTCAGGGTGTCCGTTTACCATCTGCATGTTTGTATTTGCAATAAATTGAACACAATTCACCGTCATTTTTAAGATTTTCCTTTAATTAATTTTAATTTACATGCAGTTTATGTTGTTGATTTTATCTATTTTTTTTTTTTTTTTTGCTGTTTTTTTTCTTGTTTAAGCAAAAGTGCTTACGGTAATTTTTCAACAGCCTGCAACCCAGAACAAGTAATAGGCTTTATGTGTATGTTGGCAACTTTAGTTCCCTGCTAAGGTTTTATAGTAAACCTACACCGTCTTTCCCAGGGAGGGTATAGGAACAATGTGAGCAAAAAAGACCCCCCTCCCCTCAATGTAATACTTGCTTGGTGAAGGCCAAATCCTTGAGACAGGAGACAGAAGGCACAGCACAGCCTGCAGAAGCCAGAACTTCCTCCAGGAGGCACCTCCGATGCTTTAGCAAGGTTTTAGCTACCTTGTTTTATATGGTTTAGGCATGGGCCAGGTAGCTATAACTGGGGACACAAGGGTGAGGTCTGTTGTAAAGGAACCCTCCAAACACTTGAGGGTCCCTGAACCAGGCAGCGGATAAGCGCCCCCTGAGAAGGGATGTTCTGCTCTCCATTGTGTGGGAAGCGAAAACCCCACCCCAAATACTTACCTATTTCTGCGATCCTTTGTTGCGGTCGCAGTATAGTGGACTGCTGATGACCTGCAATGTTGTGTGGGAAGGAGGTGAGTACTGGGCTCTGCATTATATGAAAATCCCCCCTGGAGATGCCCCCCCCCCCCCTTTTTGTTCTTATTTGACTGGAGGGTCCCTTTAAGACCCTCCAGACTCGAGAACTTTTAGGCATCAAAGGCAAACACAAAGCAGGCAGCTTATTGGGTAAGAGTGGGGCATGCGGGGGGAGACTCTAGGTCCTTTTCCTGAGCCCAGCTGTGCTCTTTCTGAGCAAAGCACAGCTATAACCCCACCCCTGTACATTTGCCCCCCTCTCCTCCGTATGTGAGCTAAGATGGCGGCATCCCTTTTCCTAGAGTCCAGAACTGAGTTGAAGCCCAGCAGGGGGAAAGAATAAAAAGTAAATGGCTAAAAACATAAAATATATTAGTTTTTTAAAGGTTTGGGCTTTTCATTAAATTATGCTGAAGTTCCAGTTTAAAGCAACATTGTGGCCACCTTACAGCTGTACTGTTCTGTATGAACTGCAAGGTGTCAGTTTGAGGACCAAAGCTACTGTCCAGGGACCCTCCTTTCCTTCCTCTTACAGGTTTCTTCTCTGAAGGAATGGACTCTCAGCCATAGAACATATTGATAGATGGGAATAAGGGTCCCAGAGGGTCCTCAGTTTGCCTTTGTAAAGTGGACCAACACCCAAGATTTTTCCTGGATTTTGGTCCACTTCCCCGGGGCACCCCGATCCGATCGCTATGTGAAACCCCCCAGATCGCCCGTTTCAACTCACCTCACCGCAGTCCTACGGCGCATGCACGGCCGCTCGTCTAATCAGCGTGCTCGGAGCCGCTGAGGTATGCGCGTCAAAGCCGCGTCAAACCTCAGTGGCTCCGAGCACGCTGGCGGCCACATCTCGCGCTTCCCTCTAACAGGGAGCGTGCCCGCGCTGGCCATTCACAAATGCCCGGCATGGGCACGCGTCCTGCTAGAGACAGGTAAGTACAGCGGGTGTCCTGAGGGGTTTCACACAGCGGGGCATCCCAATTTTGGATGCCCTGCCGGGAGGGATTGGATCGATTTCCGGGCCGATCGGGCTGGGTGTTGGTCCACTTTAAGTGTATCCTCTATTTTTCACATGATTTCTGCATAGTATTCGATGGGGGCTATACAGTCCTATTATTGAACTTATATACATGTAGTTATCTAATTATGGTTCATTCTGGCTACACGTGCAGCAGGATTCAATCTAAGCCTCATAAGACTTGTTCCTGTCCTGCTCTGTCTGGACCACCCTATCTAGCACCTTCATCAGTTCCTTGCTGCTTGTCTCTGTCTGCCTTACATTCTAGTGTATTTGTCATTTATACAAAGTGTGTGTGTGTGTGTGTGTGTGTGTGTGTGTGTGTGTGTGTGTGTGTGTGTGTGTGTAACGAAGATATTTTCTTTGTTAGAACAAACCCTAGGTAATGATTGCCCCTGTAAAACTAGCCATGCTGCTTTGCATGAGGGGGGTTTGCTATGGGCTTACTAATTAGTGTAGATTCATTCTCGCATGCTGTGGTCTTCTGCCTGTACCCAGGGCAGGAGGCTTGCTGATCTATGGACTAGGGGAGCCCTGCCTAGTCAGCAGTCGCAGAAAGATTGACAGAACATCCATGTTATTTAAAGCCAAAGGTGGTTTTCGGATAGATTAAAGTAATTGTTACACCATTGTGTCGGGCTACATTTGGCACTGTCCTAAACTGTTTTCTATTTTTAAATTGAAGAAGAAATGTCCGAGATATTGAGATATACAGGTTTACTATATGGTTCTCCTTATGAAAAAAGTGGGTGTAGCCCTTGACTTGATGCTACATAATAATCCGCTTTCTGGGCTGACTGTAATGGTGATGAATCTTGAGGAGGAAGCGGAGGAGGGATCAGCAAGCCTGCCCTTCTCAGCTAAGTAGATTGGGGGACAGGATGAAAAAGCGAATGTCATTGGCTGAACCAGTAACCCCCAATATCTTGGCCATTTCTGCTTCAATTTAAGTATGGAAAACAGTTTAGGACAGTGCTAAATGTAGCCCAACACAATGGTGTAACAATTACCTTTGGCTGCCGTATCACTTTAACTTCATATTTGGCTACTGACAAAAGAATGTGAGACTTAAACTCTGCAGTAGGTTTACTGCTGGCAAAATGTCATTCTAACATTTTTATTGCAATTTTTTTGAGGCAATTTTTTAGATTCCAGGGCCAGCCTTGCTGGGTTTTGTTCCACTTTAAGTGTAGACTAATGTAGTCCTAGTTCAGTTTTACAGCAAGGGGTTGAGGTGATGTTTGCACCAAAATTGTAAGGAAAGTAATAGCTGTTATTTTCAGTGGCATTGCTCATGACCCTGCTGTGTGCCTTATATCGCAGCGCCCCCAAACTCTGCAATGAGCTTGTTGTGACCAGAATCTGTATGCAAAGTGTATGATCCACACTCTTTGTGATGCACTTTACTTTTTAAACCTCTAAAAAAAATCTCTGCATGCATTTTATGTAAGCATATGTGTGTGAAAGGCCAGCATTTGTCCAGCATTAGAGAGAGGTTTTCGTGACCATTTCACGAAGGTTCTCACTTTACACGCTTAGACAATGCAAAAGAATAAGCTGAATGCCTGGCCTGCATTTGAATTACAAATGTAAGGGCATATCACCAAATCTAAACTGCACAGCACATATATAAACTTACCTAACACTCGGGGCGGACTGGCCATAGGGAGACCCAGGACAATGCCCAGTGGTCCACACTGCTTTGGGGCCAGTTGGGCTGCTGCTTTTAACACCCACATTCAATCTGCCCCTTACTCTTCCTCTCAGCCCCCTGTACCCACAAGCCAAGGAACCGCAGCAGCCAATGCTATTGCCCCAGCATCATGGCTGGGGGAGAGGGGCTGGAAAAATCCAGGGCTGATTTTTGGCCCCAGTCCGCCACTGCTAACACATATACGGTAGGTGTTTTTTAGGTGTCAGGTTAGTGTATTCCTAGGCCTTGGCTGATCCAGACAGAGCAGTCTTCTCCTCCAGGAGCATGTTGTGAGAATTCTGTGCTGACCTAAGAAGACCGCTTCTGCCTGAGAGCCCCTAAGGCTGGATTTTTCTTAGATGCTTGACTTAATCTGCTCAGCAAATATCCACATTGGCAGCGCAGAGATAACATGTGTATATTAGGACTCCGGATTATTAAACCAGTATAAACACACCAGTGTAAAGCTTTCTGTCTTAGGAGGGCAGAATGTGCTGCTTGGTGAGTTACCTAAGCAGGATCCTACTTTGGCTGTCAAGACTGAGGTACTGAAGGTAAGTGATATATAAATTGTGTGTTACTCTGCTAGAAACAGATATACCAGTATGTCTTTATACACTGTGTGGTAGAGAAGCTGCTAGGATGATATACAATCTCCTAGGATAGCTACAAAAATACCCAATTAAAGAGGACCAAAACCCAGGATTTTGAAACACCAGGGTTTTGGTCCTTGTCCCCAGGGCACCCTGATCGGGAATGCCCCGCTGTGTGAAACCCCTGCAGGGCCCAATCTAACTCGCCTTTCCCCAGTCCTCCGGCGCATGTGCGGCTTCTCGTCCAATCAGCGCACTCGGATTCGCTCCCAACCATTCGTCTAAGCTGAATGGACCCGAGCATGCCAGCGGGTGCATCGCCTCTACCCTCTAATAGAGAGCGTGCCTGCATGGCCATTCACAAATACCTGGCACGGGTGCACACCCTGCTAAAGGTATAGCAGGGAGCGGCTGCTGCTCGCACATGCGCCTTTGGAGTGTGAGTAGGTGAGCTTACCAGGTGACCTAGGGGGGTTTACAGAGGGAGGGAATCTAGCAGCCCTGGTTTTTGGCCCACTTTAAGGTTAGTCATCACCAAAACCAGGGCACTAGTGGTATGTGCTATGCATGTACTTCGCCCCCCCCCCCACGTAAAGAACTGCGCAAAATGTTATCTTTACCTCAAAAAATAGCTTACTAAAACATATTGTGGGAAAAAAAAACAACTCTGGATAAGGGAAAAAAACATAAGTCTTTGAACTTATGAACTATACAGATATTGCATTCTTTTGGGGAAATTACCTTACTGGGACCCCCCTGTTTCTTTGACCCATCTTACAGGCTTTGTATTCATTGTCAGCAGCACATCATCCATTGACCAATGTTATGCTCCTGCTGTTGACATTATTGGCCTATCACTACTATAATTATTGCATGCAACTTGGAGGTGTGTCTGGTAATGATGCCCTTCCTGGAGGGCAGGAAAAATAAATACACCTGGCAGAGGACAATCTTGTAGCATGGTTGGGGTAAATATTGGTTGCTCTGTTCTTCAGTGTACTTCATCACCACAAACCCAGAAATGCAGTAGACCAACACCTCTGGCTTTTGTACTTAACGTGCAGAATGGAATGCTTGTGCACATGGGTATCCCATCGCTGGATGCCCTATGGGTAAGCAAGCAGCCGGCCCCGGAGGATGGCCAAAGGGAGTTTTGGATAGCTTTAAAGAGGAATTCTAGGCAAGCTGAAGTTTGAGACTTCAAGCCGCCGACAGGATCCTTATTCACTTGTGCAGAATAAAGCTGAGTTGGAAGCCTTATTCCAGCCTATCAGCAGCATAAATGTTGACATCCTGAGATTAATAGCATGTGGAACTCAAGCAAATATTATTGAAGTATAATAATATCACATTGACTTCAGAATCCCTTTTAAAGAACAGTTGCACATTGTTAAAACACTGCATACAGATCCCATAGAGCTGTCTGCAGACCAATACATGTTAGTGACCTACATCCTGTAGTGAATATCCTCATGGTGACCCGCCACCCCTGGACAGTACCTGGACGATCATAGTTTCCCAGACGGTGAAGAAAGCAGCAGCCTTGATGTAGTAAAGTATTTCTATATGTGATAATAAATGGGCTTGTTACTCCATGTTTATTGTGTGGGCAAAGCTAAATATATGGTTGCCAATACTCCCTGTTTATTATTTTTTATGAGGTTTCTAAGCCTTAGAAAACATAATTTCCAGAGGTGTAACTCTGTTGCCTGAGTGGACATGGCCAGCATTCCTGTGAAAAGCATGTTGAGTGCTTAAATATACATAAGTGACTGTCTCTGCATGTGGCTAGGCAATATCCTAGCATAGGAAGCCAGCCACTGCGACTCATAAAAAAATGACATGGGGTCCCACCTCTCAAGGCTTTTGGTTCTCCTCCAGGAGTGAACTCTGATGGACATTTTGCTCTTCAATACCTCTCTGTTAGGGGTATGGGTAATGGGGCAGGGGTAAGGGCAACTCACCAACCGCTATGCCAGAAGATAACTTGCCACCCTCCACCCCTTTAACTAGTATAGGGATCCCTGACACTTCCAGGCCAGGCTCTGATCGCACCCTGCTTAAGGGAGGCTTTCCTTGAATTCCCCCTAGGGGAGGCCACACTCTCAAGTATAAATAGGCCAGCCTTCTAAATTGCTGCTACCCCCACCCCATTACCCATACCCCAAACAGCGGGGGGGATACAGAAGAGCTCATTGGTGCAACCAGGTTTTCACCACTAGAAAAGCACCAGATCGTCCCTCTAGGACCTAGGGCTGGTGTTCTGGCATGGGCAGAGGCTGGCTGTTCAAGCGCTGAGCCATGAGGATGCCAGCCCCTATGCCTCGTGTGCTGGCTGGTAGCCTTGGGAGTGGGGACCCCATGTCATTTTATAAACTGAAAATGGCACATAACCAGGGTTAGTTTCATGTGACTCTGGTTAAGCTGATGCTCCCATGTTTTATTTAAGAAAAGGCCTCCAAGTGTCATAAATAGTTCCTTCTTGTCTGACAAGGTGCAGCAAAGCGGAGTCACGCTGTGGAGAGCGAGGGACCTTCTTCTATTTCATTGTATTGACTCACTGGGCCATGGAGGAATTAACTCTCAGGGCAGCGGTTCCGCCACAAAATCTTGCTCTGATTGGTGGTCAGGTTTGTGCGGGAGGCGTCAGAGGCAGGGAAAATCATTGTTTTCCTCTCCCTGGTGCCGTCCTGAAGCAAAACAACCGAAGGAGCTGATGCAGCTGAAGGTAGGCGGCCTCAGCATTTACCTTTATTCAAAGTCTAGACAATCCCTTTAATAGCAAGTTTTTCTGCCTTTTTGGGTACTACCATAATAGGAATGAGACATTCAGGCTGGCTTCATAAAACATTGCTAAAATATGAGGTGTTGGGTTTCGCTACCCATCGGTGGGAGCCTATTCAGGCCTTTATGTATGGACCAGCCCTTTCCATGTAATGTCTGTGGTCATGGACCATCATCCCATGCTCAGATATTAGTGACAAGATTGCAAGCCTGTAATGGCTGTGTTTTTCAGATTGTATCCTGGTACAACTGGATATGAAGTTCTTGTACAACTGAATCTCGTTGTTTCAGCAGTTCTCTGCTTTTGCATTGTTTATAGTACCCCATTTATTCCTACAGGAATGTGGAATAATTTAGTGCTTATTACCTTGTTTTGTGCATTGTTTTCTTACAACAAGTATTTCACTTTTTAACTGTCGAAAGTCTGTTGCTTTACACTGCCGTTCAGATGCTGTTGGTGGTTTGAGTTTCCTTTATATTATTTTTAACTGTGCTGCAGGAAGTCCTGGCTCGTGTAAAGCTGATTGTTGCATTTTTAATTAAAAGAAAAGCTTGCTGCTTTTATGTGAACTGCTACCCCTGGGAGAAGAGTTTTGCAATTCCAGCCTAATGGAAACAGCTCTGTTCTCGATACCAAACCATTGTTTAGGTGCTTCTTTTGTAGCTGAAGAGTTTTTCTTCAGGATACAGGTTAGAAAATAAGTCCATTCCATAATGGATTGTAAGAGCATGACACCAAGCTTTGCTGGAAACATTAGGTTAGCTTAACTTAATGTTCTAGCCAGGGCTGGATTAAGTGTGGTGGAGTCTCCTAGGCACAAAATCTGGTGGGGGCCCCTGATGAGACTAATTGTAGGAAGCCCTATAAAAGGAGTTGCTGAGGCTTTCAGAGTGGAGTTGGACAGACTGGGATGAGGAGCCCGGGCCTTGCTGCTCCCAATACTGACAGTGCTAAATTGCATCTGAAGGACTTTATGTGTTATCTGTTCTTGGAACATGTGGATTAACAGCCTGGACTTGTATGCCCCGAAAGAGGACCTGTGATATCAAGGACTTGAAATACGCTGTAATTATCACACACTGGACAGTGCTAAAGTTGGTGAGGTAACCGCTTGCTGTACTACATTGTATCTTGCATCATACTCTGAAGTTAAGAGTTTGCCTGTTGGACTAGGTTTTCAATAAATCGCTTATTATTTGACTAAGTACTGTCTTCAGAGTCATTACCTTCAGATCCTGACAGTATGCTAAAAATAAAATGATATACTATATTGAAGCATATAGTTATCTGTCAAATTTTAATCCAAAATGCTACGTTTCCAATTCTAATTTTTCCCATCGCATCCTTACCTTTAGTAGGACATGTTTACTGAATGGAACTGGGCAGTGGGATTCTCCGCTACACATACCACATACCACCCGAACCCTAGTACTTTTGGAATTTCACACAGTGATGTGGCCAGTGAGGTTCCTGGGGTGGGCTTGCACAGTGCTCTGTGTCTGCTCACACGGGGAACCACAAAGGTCACCGGTGGTCATGTGAGGTTGCGGTCCATTGGGCAAAACAAAATATTGAAGACGTAGGTAGGTATTGTGGCCAGGCTTCAAGCTTCTGTTGCTGGTACAGTATGTGGAGTGGGACATCCCTACTAGGGATGAATCCCCACAACCTAGTCTTATTTGACTGGGGGGAGAGGCTTGACAATGTGCTGTGTTACAATTGTTGATGATTGTTAGAAATGATATGTATTCCAAGTATGTCACACACCCCGCTTCCACTATTCATGACATATGGGTTATGGTCTAGTAGAGGGCGAACTTCTGCAGAGATGAAAGCAAAAAAGAAGCCCCTACCGTTCCATAAATACCTCCCACACATTCCCCAGTTCCTTCTCTGCAGGACGGCGAGCAAGTCAGAAGATGTATGCTGCTCTTCCTTGCAGGTAAGCCGGGCTCACACCCGGCCATTTTTTGCCCTATTTCTGCCCGGCCCTTTATACAGTAAGTCCAATACTAGCCTCCCAGCCTTGGCTGCAGGTCCGGGTGAAGGTAGGCAACACCTTAATAGGTGTTTTAGGGAGCCATGCTCCCCCGTGAGACCCCATAGAAGGGGGAGGGAGGGATCCGGGTGTGTGATCCCGGTTTGGGATGCCCTGTCCCTATTTACTTCCCTTACACCTCATGGTGAGGGATTCTCCCCCTTCCGGGTCCCCTCTGTTATCCCTCCAGCAGGGGGGGGGGGGGGATGGCATTGTTCCTCTATCTGTCACTTTTGATGTGTGTGTGTTTGTGCGCTTGATTCACGCTTGCGCTTTGCGCTCTTCCTACAGTCTGGGGAGCTTCTTCCCCTCAGGCTGATTCTGTGAGGGGGTGGGGCCAGGCGCTCGCGCGTTGCCGCGGCCCGCCCCCTTCTGTTTTTTGGCGCCATTGAGCGCCCATCCCATTGCCGGGAACCGCATTACATGGATTCGGAGGGAAGGGGGGCGCGATCCGCGCTGGCCCGCCCCTTCTTCTCCCCGGCTCTCTCTCTCAGGCGCTGCTGGCTGAATAGGATGCCATTTCATGCGGTGTGTGAGTGCCCTGCTGGGCTCCCCCCCTGTTCTTACTATGCTTGGCCAATATGCTTCTGTCGCCGCCTGGGGCAGCGCTGGCCTCTCTGCTATTGTGTTCTTATGAGATGTATTTATTATGCAGTTGCTGTGTGTGTGCATGTGCTTATGGCCCATATCTTGTGTCTTTCAGGAGGACTCCCTGTGCCTTGCTTAAAAGGGGGTTCTCCCGGTCCTAGGGTCCCTAGCTGTAATTTGGGGCACTTGTAAATCCTCCCACTCGGGACTTAAAGGGGCATCCCGGGTTGCTTACCAGCATAATTCCCTCTGGTCATTGCGACTACCTTAAAAATCACCATATGGAGGCTCCACAGGATACCGGGCTCGGGCTCCCTTCGGGACAATCCCGGCTATGTGTGGGTTGTGGGGTACCCCTTGCGGGGGAGAATATACTAATTTGCATACCATGTGCGCAACAGGCCATAACAGGCCAGGCGTCTGGGTCCCTGCCTCCCGCCTCATCTCCTACCCCACCTCATATTATCCGTACCCCAAGTGACACCGTCATTAGTGGGGAGTCGCACTCAGGTGTATGTGCTAGGCTGGCCAACCTCGAGAAAATTATTTCTGGTTCAGTGGGCAGAAAGCCCCTGCTAAGAAAAGGCATCTGTCACCGGCTATGCCGGTAATTGATTTTGATGATTATGACTCCCCTGACTGGGCTGATTATTCCTGGCTCGAGGAGGGGGAATTGTTTGAGGAATATGAGACTGAGGAACTGCAGTTCTTTGATTCTGATGCCGGGCAGGCGCTGGGGTATACTGTGGATACTCCCAGGGTCCTGACCCATCTATCAGAGGTTCTGGGTATTTCCCCACCAGCGGAGGCCCCTCCGAAGAAGGGGGAATTCTTTGGGTTCTTTAAGGCCCGCTTGGAGTCTCCAAATCAGGATCATTTTGACAGCATGATTCTAAAAGAATGGGAGAAGCCGAGTCGCCTTCATGGTGTTCCTCAGGGATGGGATAGGAAGTATCCCTTTCCGGTGGATGCGGTGAAGCACTGGTCTTCCCCTCCCGAGGTTGATGCGCCCATCTTAGGACTGTCCAACACCTCCGTTGTACATACTCCTGACGCCACTACCCTTAAAGATGGCAAGGACAAGCACATCAGATGGCTTGCCATGCCTTTGCCAGTGTGGGTTCAGCCGTGCGGCCTGTCTGTGCATCGGCACTCGTGGCTGTGGCTACCAGGTCGGAGATCAGGGACATGTTAAATGTGTCCCAGCTCCACCCGGACAGCGTTGAATTTACAGCCCTTAAGAGGTGTGAATTGTTCATGAATTTTGTTTTGTCAGCTATGGATGTCACGATTACCATGTGTAGTAGAACTTCTGCTCTGTTGGTGGCCATGCGCCGGTTGGTCTGGCTGCCCGAGTGGGCGGCTGACATTGCGGCCAAGAAGTCACTTACAGCTCTGCCCTTCCTGGGAACGCGGCTGTTTGGAGACAAATTGGATTCTGTGGTGAAAGGTGGAAGGCTACCTCAGCGTAGGAAGCAGCGTCGCTCCTTTCGGGGGGCAAGCTCCTTCAATCCTTCCTTTCACGGTGCCAGAGGGGGCAGAGGTCTTGCCTACTCTGGCTTCAGAGGGAGTTCCTGGAACAGAGGCAGAGGACGTGCCCGTCCAGCCTCTACCTGGGGTTCCAAGCCCAAGCCCGCTGCCAAGCCAGCTCAGCAATGAGGAGGCGCCCTCACCCTTACGGGTGGGGGGATGGCAGCGGCTCTTCTTCCAGGTTCTGGGCCCAGGAGGTTACGGACAAGTGGATATTGGAAGTGGTCTCGTCTGGGTACAAACTGGAGTTCGAGTACTGGCCTCCTTCCAGATTCCTAAGGTCTCGGGTGCCTTCGGATCCTCGGGCGGCGCAGGGGCTCCTGTTAAGAACCTCCTGGACATGGGTGATGATGATGATGGGTGATGCTTTTTGCATCATACCTCCGTGGCCCGCCCCTCACGGTCCTTGCGGGTGCCATTTTGTTTGGAGTTTGTCTTCTCCTGACCTGCGGTACTGCGGCGCGCTGCTGGCCTGCTTGGATGTGCGATCGGCTTCTTGGTCCGTGAGTCCCCTTCGGGGTTGTATTGTGCTCTTTTCACCATATTATGGGAATGTTATGTGTGGTTTTCTTGTGTCTTTCAGGCGGGATAAACATGTCTGTGGTTTCTCCCGACCCTCTTCCCTTCTCCCACCTTCCCCTGGTGGGGTTTTGGGGCATCCCGGGTGGCTCTTGTTAGCCTTAACTCTGTACTTGCCAGTGTGCCCACTCTAATCACCATATGGAGGCTTCCGGGGATAATGTGCTTGGGGTTCCTTCGGGACAAGCCCAGCTGTGTGCCGCGTGTTGGGTTTTCCCCTGTGAGTGACGGTGTCAGGGTATGTGTGCCCTGCGCTCAGAAGGTACTTGCGCTGCAGTCGGGGTTGCCTCCTACGCTGCCCAGCTCTGTGCCCCTTCTACATCACCTACCCCTCCGCGCCTGCATTTGACCCCTAGTGAGGGACATGCTAGTGGGGAATCAAACTATGACTTGGCCTTGCGGGTGGCCAGCCTGGAAAGGCATATGGCTGGGCCGGTCCTTTGTAAGGCTTCTGGTAAGAAGCGGCATTCTACTCCCGCTGTTTCCCTTTTTCCTGAGGAGGATGAGGGACAGTTTTCTTTCCCTGGCCTGTACCTCCTAGAAGAGGGGGAACTTTTCTCTGATTTTGATTCCTCTGAGGAGCAGCAGGAGGTTTATGGTGGTTCTGGGTCTCCTTTTGGAGAAGACTCATGGTCTCCTGAGGATACTGACAGGCTGTTGGCTAACATTTTTGAAGTACTATGTATTACACCTCCTGTCCCGGCTAAAAGGCAGCAGGGTGAGCTTTTTCACTCTGTTAAACAACGCTTGGAGTTACCTGAGCAGATCCACTTCAATAATTTGGTGAGGAGCTGGATACCCAAATGGTGGTCTCCACGCTCGAGTCCTTCGGTTGGGTGATCAACTACCCCAAGTCTTCTCTGTCTCTGTCCTTGGTGACCTCCTTTCTGGGCATGACTCTGGATACAGCTCAGGTCAAGGTTTTTTCTGCCTCAGCAGAAGGTGGAGTGCATGCAGATGCAGGCCCGGTCTCTGATTTCTTGCCCTCATCCCTCCATTCGGCAGGGGATGCAGCTGGTGGGCCTGATGGTGTCATGCTTCGAGGCAGTTCCCTATGCTCAGTTTCACATGAGACCTCTTCAGTTGCACCTCTTGTCAATTTGGGATCGGGACCCTGTGTCCCTGGATCAGACATTTGTTCTGTCCCCTCTGGTCAGTCATTCCCTCTCGTGGTGGCTGGACTCGAGGTATCTCCTAGTGGGCAGGACCTTTCTGCCTCTGTGATGGGAGACTGTCACCACAGATGCCAGTCTGACAGGTTGGGGGGGGGGGTTTGGAAGTCTCTGAAATTCCAGGGTCAGTGGGGCCCTCAGGAGGCTCATGCCCCCATCAACATTCTGGAACTGCGGGCGATAAGGTTGATCCTTTCCCAGTTGACCCCACACCTTCGGGGTCGGGCGGTTCAGATCCGATCAGACAACCAGACAGCCTACATCAATCATCAGGGAGGGACTCGGAGCAAGCGAGCCCTCAAGGAAGTGTCCCTGATACTGTCCTGGGCGGAGCAGAATGTCCCCTGCATCTCGGCAGTTTACATTCCGGGGGTGGAGAACCTGGAAGCAGACTCTTTGAGCAGGGGGATGTCTTGGCTGGGGGAGTGGTCCCTCAGCAACAGGGTGTTTCACCGCTGGGGTCTGCCGGATGTGGACCTGTTTGCTTCACGTCACAATCACAAACTTCCATTCTTTTTCTCTGTCACAGGATCCTCTGCCCTTTGCCACGGATGCGCTGGCAATGCCTTGGAAGGGGTTTCGGCTCCTCTATGTGTTCCCTCCGTTTCCTCTGTTGGGCAGGGTGCTGCGCAAGGTAGCCCAGGAAGGGGTGCCAACCATTTTGGTGGCCCCCTGTTGGCCAAGAAGGGTGTGGTTCGCAGACATCGTGCAGTTGGTAGTAGTCCTGCCCAAGGATCCAGATCTGCTCACTCAGGGGCAGCTGTGCCATCCCAATTTACAAACGCTGGCTTTGACTGCTTGGCTGCTGAAACCACCATCTTGATGGAAAAGGGTTTGCCTGCCTCTGTTGTTGATACCATGATTGGGGCTAGGAAGAAGTCCTCGTCCTTTATCTACTACAGGGTCTGGCATGCTTACATTGCCTGGTGTGAGTCCAAATCTCTTTCTTGTCGGGTGTTTTCTGTTCCCAGGATTCTGGAATTCTTGCAACATGGTTTGGATTTGGGCCTTCAACTTAGTACCCTCAAAGGCCATGTTTCGGCTCTGGAAATTTATTCCCAAAGATCTTTTGCCAGTCACCGTTTGGTTAAGACTTTTTTCCAGGGGGTTTCTCATGTGCTTACGCCACATAAACCTATGTTACCAGTTTGGGATTTGAATCTGGTGTTATCTGCTCTGCAGGGTCGTCCTTTTGAGCTTCTTATGCCGCTTTGCCCATCTTGACTCTTAAGGTAGCCTTTTTGGTGGCTATCCCTTCTGTCAGGCGTGTTTCTGAGTTGAAGGTGCTCTCCATCAAACCTCCTTATTTTGAGCGACACCAGGACAAGGTGGTGTTTCAGTTTAAACCAGATTTCTTGCCTAAGGTTGTGTCTGCTTTTTATCTTAATCAGGACATTGTCTTGCCTTCCTTGTGTCCTAATCCTGATAATTCCAAGGAGAGGACTCTGCATTCTTTAGATGTGCATATCTACAACGTTAGGGTCGATTCATCCATAGGTTGATCTCCCCTGACAGTAGGTGACCCTCCCAATTAAGAAACGAGGGGGTTTGATATTTGCTGGTCTGTTTAATAACTGTAAATACCAAAATTGTAGGACCAGGTCTAGTCCCACAGTGCAACAATCAGACCCAGCATCTCTACCACACCTCAATACAATTTTTAGTTATTACTAATTCATGCTTTATTGTAGAAAAAATCTATAAATATGATAAAAACACAATACATCATTATTAAGAAGTCCATTATTATATAATCAATCCATTCATATAATGGTCATCATCTATTTACATTGAATCCCTCCTATACATGATCACTTCTCCACAGAATACATACAAGAAATTGGTCACCATACACTATAAGGTCTATGTGCCTTAGTTACTATTTGACTCTTACTGGTCCGATGATTGGCCAGAAAGGGCAGACATGTTTCGCCGTGTAGGCTTCCTCAGTGCCCTGTTTGCAGGTAAATTCCCAGTCAAGGTCAGGTTAGTCTGGTGCCCGCCGCGAGCGGAGGGCACCATCTCTCCTCCTCGGTGGAGTCAACCTGGGAATTACACACGCTGCGGGTGGCAGAGTAAAGGCAGTGAGAGGATCACGCATACATTTAAATGGTACACCCTGACAGCTTCCCGGCTTGACCCGCGCTGGTCACACTGCGTTCCTTCTAAGGCTAACCCTGGCTTTCAAACACACTTTATTAAGAGTGACTTCTCCGCATTTAATAGAGATCATTACAGCCTCCTGTAGCAGCACACTATATGGGAAGTGAACTTAAAGTGCTACTATTACATGCAAATAGAGAATCAAATCTTTCAGATACTGATAAAAGACACTGGGAGGGATAGGAGGGAGCTCTTCATTTCCACCCGTGACTAACCTGACCTTGACTGGGAATTTACCTGCAAACAGGGCACTGAGGAAGCCTACACGGCGAAACATGTCTGCCCTTTCTGGCCAATCATCGGACCAGTAAGAGTCAAATAGTAACTAAGGCACATAGACCTTATAGTGCATGGTGACCAATTTCTTGTATGTATTCTGTGGAGAAGTGATCATGTATAGGAGGGATTCAATGTAAATAGATGATGACCATTATATGAATGGATTGATTACATAATAATGGACTTCTTAATAATGATGTATTGTGTTTTTATCATATTTATAGATTTTTTCTACAATAAAGCATGAATTAGTAATAACTAAAAATTTTCTTTAGATGTGGTCAGGGTTCTGAAGTTTTACTTATTAGCTACTGAATCTTTCAGGAAGACTGATGCTCTTTTTGTTCTTCCTTCTGGTCCTAGGAGGGGTTTGCCTCCGGCTAAGTCCACTAACAGCAAGTGGATTCGTCAGGCGGTGGTGCAAGCCTATTCTGCTAAGGGGAAGGAACCTCCCTTCCGCCTTACTGCACATTCCACTTGTGCTGTTGGGGCCTCTTGGGCCTTTCAGCACCAGGCTTCTGTTGAGCAAGTTTGTAAGGCCGCAACTTGGTCTTCTGTTCATACTTTTTCCAAGTTTTACAAGGTTGATGTTAGGGCCTCAGCTGATGCTGCTTTTGGCCACAAAGTTCTTCAGGTGGTGGTGGTTTAACCTGGCCGCTGTTGTTCTTGGGGATCCCACTCTACTTTACAGGACACTGCTTTTGGACGTCCCATGCGTAAAGAATATTTGTGAAACAGGACGTGCTGTATACTTGGAAAAATACAATTCTGTGAGTACTCACCTGTAGAATTAATTTTGTAGTATACAGCACGTCCTGTTTCACCCCTCCCTTGTTAACATTATTCTTGGTTACCTCTGTATGGTGATTTGTTCAGATGTTTGGTTGGGGTTTCCTTCATTTTTTTTCTCCCGGCTTCTTGTCTAACTGCTTTGTAACACTGGGAATTTGTGGGAGGTTCCTGTCCTTTTATAGGGCCGGGAGACGCCACAAGTCTCTTCTGCAGTCCACTGCGCCACCTTGTGGTGGATATCCCAAGCGCAAAGAATATTTGTGAAACAGGACGTGCTGTATACTACAAAATCAATTCTACAGGTGTGTACTCACAGAATTGTGTTTTTGGTGACCAAATAGGAAGAATGACCCTTTCCCTATAGGGTTACAGACTGTAAAAGGGGCATGAATTTCAGCCTTTTCCCACTACAGCAATTATGAGCAGATACAAAGTCCTGTGGGTGGAATACCTGTATGCCTTAATGCTAATAGCTGTTATATTGGAAGAAGTGTTTTTTTATTTCATAATAGCTCTGTGAATTATTAATTTGACCTTTCTCATCTGAAAAATATTTGTTGAATCTGTGATCACCCTAATGCAGTTAGTTATTGAAAGTTTGTAAGGATATAAGCTTCTTCTTGCTGAACATAAATACACTTGCCCCATGGCTTAGATCTTATGGAGAATGCTTGTGTAGTGATGTGCCTGCCAGACCCCTGTGCTTTTCACTAAACATCGGATTAACCATCCTTTATGCCATTCAGAAGATTCAATGTAATATATAAAGTAGAAAAAACAGCACAGAGGTTTGAAAGCAGCGTCCCTATGAGTGACAGACTCAAGACTCTAGAATTATCTGTAAATACAAAAATGTAAAAGCAAGAGGGTGGAAGTAAATTAAAGTGATACTGCTGGCAAATGTAATTGTTACACCATTCAGGCTACATTTAGCACTGTCCTAAACTGTTTTCCGTTTATAAACCGGACCAACAGTAGCTGCCGTTTTGGAGCTTCCTCTCCTAGCACCTCAGCCATGCAGCTGCCTGGATACAACTGACATAACTGTAACAGTAAGCCCAGCAGCACTTCCTGTTTGCAGGTGGCCTGAAAATGCATGAGCCACCATTTTGTTTCTAAAATTCACTACAGCAGAGGTTAGGTAACTGAATTTTTATGTGCAGCAATCTAAATTGCCCTGGGGAGGGATGCATATGAGAACTGTTTGTTGTGTTGGTCTGGTTTATGTTATTTTTGGCTGCTTTAAATTGAAGCAAAATATCAGGGTTTACAGGTTCAGTCAATGACATTCACTTTTTCAACCTGTCCCCCAAACTGATTAGCAGAGCGGGACAGGATTACTGGTACCTTCCTCCTCCTCATCCTCCTCCGTCTCCACCTCCAGAATTATCACATTGCTGTCAACGCAGAGAGCTGATTGTTATGCAGCATCACAGATCCAAGGGCAAACTTCAAGCGAGACTCACTGCCGTGGCCTGGGGGTTAGGAAACCCTTCCAGGGCCTCTGAAGTTTATCCGCACTGTGAATGTGCACCTGTCACGCTAAGGTCCTCCCTTCGTCTCACAAGCCGCTGGTACGGTGAGGGAATACTCATAGGGCAGTGGGTTTTAAAGTGGACCAACACCCACGGGTGATCGGCCCGGGAATCTATAAGATTCCCGGGCCGATCACCCCCCACCCCGCGGTGAAACCCCCCCAAACACCCCAAACTCCTTACCTTATCTTCGGCGGCGGCCGGCCGCCGCCGCCTCCCTCGCGCTCCTGTAGGCGTGCGCATGCCCGCGCCGGCCGTCTGCGAATGGCCGGCGGGGGCGCGCGCACGCCGAAAGTGACGCGAGGGAGGCGGCGGCTGCCGCTTAGACGTTACTGATCCTCGCTTGTACGTCGGCGCTGGGAGCGGGGAGAGGTGAGTTTTTCGGGGGGTTAGGGGGGGTTTCACACAGCGGGGCACCCCGATCGGGGGTGCCCCACCGAAGTGGACCAAGACCCAGGATAGTCAAAATCCTGGGTGTTGGTCCACTTTAAATAAGTGAACTTGCTTTATTTTGGTACAGGATTAGAATTTCCTTATAAAAAAAACAGGGCCCAACAGGGAAGTCTATTAAGATGTCCAAAAAGTTCACAAACCTATCAGCACAGCCCCATTACAAGTACCCTCTTGCTTATACGTTTTTGTATTTACAATCGATTCAAAGTAAAAGAGCAGCGCTGCATATGAAGATTTTAACATCTGGATTCCCTCTGCCCTACTGTGGTCACTGTGTTTACTTCCTGCTGTGCATCCCGTGAGCATGCAGCCGTTAGGGGAGGGGAGCACAATTTATTCAAAGCTGACATGTTCTAAGTTTCTGAACAGATAGTTTTTACTCATTTGACTGTATTTATGTTTTATTGCCAAAATCGGCCTATGTCGAAATATGTATTTCCATGGCCCGCATCGGCATCTGGCAAATTGCACCTCAAGGGGGAAAAACCCACTTGATGATTTTTTTTTTCTTTTAGTGTTCACGGTTGGCATACTGGGGAGGGGGGGGGGGGGTCTGAGTTTATCTGCCCTAATGACGCTTTCCTGTGCTCTCCAGATGATGGAGGCTGAGAAAGTGGCAGCTAGCAAGAGGAGCTAGGTGAGTATTATTTATAAAGCACCATCTTCTGTAGTGATGTACAAAGTAGTAATTATAGGCAGAGCAAACATACAGAACACATATTATTGCAACCTAGAAGCTGCAAAGTTCAAGGTAAATTATATGAAAACAGGATACAATAGGTGGAAGCCCTGACCTTATGAGCTTACAGTCTAAATGATAAAGGGGAAGTATGACAAGTGGTAAATATATTGAGTTTGGTGGCATGTGCCCTGTGGAGGTTGTGAAAGCTACATACAAAAAACCAGGTTAGATGGTAGTATAAAAAGTTGAGTCTTGAGGGTGCTTTTGAAAGCTTGGGAGCATGGGTTGCGCGGGGAAGGCAGAGAAGTGTAGATGACGGCAGAGGTTGCGTCTGGATTAAAACAAGAAAGATGTAAACAAGAAAGACGTATCAAAAGGGTTAAATCCCAGTCCACAAATAAATGGCATAAGATCCTCACATTTATTTTGTGTAACCCCTGTTAATGTTGTATATTTGATTGTATGCCCTTGTGGCAAACAGTATATAGGTAGGACCTGCAGGAGTTCTAAGGTCCGCCTTAGGGAACATATTTATAAAATAAGTAGAGGATTTGAGCAACATAGTCTTTCAGCCCATTTCAAAGTTGCTTATAATTGTGATCCAACTGGGTTGAAGTGTGTGGGCATTGATCATATTACTCAAAATTGTAGAGGGGGGGGAGAATTTAATAAGGAGGTTGTCACTACTTCACTCGAGTTGGATTTTTAAAATGCAGTCTTTTTATCCAATGTGACTCAATATAGAGTTTGACCTTAATTGTTTTCTTAGGGTGAAGATATGAATATAGAGGGATTGTTGCTCGTATCTTCTCTTTATATAGTGTGTTAATGTATTAACTTTTTATCAATAAATTATTGTGATGTATTTATTTTGCATTTGTATACATTTTTTGTTTTTATTGACATGGATTGTAATATCTCCACTCTTTGTTATATAAGGGATGTGTTGCTTGGCCAGCCCCGCCCAGTGAACAATTCTTGATGACGAAACGCATCTGGGGCAGAGCTAAGCAACACATACAGATTTTACTTTTGGTTTCACTCCAGTCTATTGCCGATTCCCGCAGCCGGGGAAAACGGAAGGCATTTCGATACAAGGAGAGTGAGACAGACATTGGAGACTCAGTTTGCTGACTTGTCTTCATGCTGGCTTTGTGTAGAGCTTGATTTTATTGCCCTTTTGGTAAGCTTAATAAAGAGCGCAAGGAGTGCTGAGAGCGTTTCTCCGGTTCAAACAGTATTGCACAATTGGTCTGTTTTTCTTTTTTCCCTTTCATATAAGCATCTATTGCCATTTTTGATTGAAAGTTACCATTGAAATTGCATAAGAGTTTTTTGGGAAGTTAAGAGGATATCAGGATGACATTCAAGCGGCCTACATGTGATTGGTTTAAACGAGAAAGCCTGTGTTTTACCAACTTTCTGTTACATGCGGATTGGTGGTGGTGATTAATTCACGGGTGAAATGAAGTTAAGCCTGTTGCACATTGGGTGATTCATTGAAGAAATGTATGCTCATATGGACTTTTTAAGAAAGTTATTGTTTAACAAATGTTGGTTTAGGTCTGCATATAAAGTAAAAAAAATGTGTTCACGCGAAGCCAACCACAGATTGATTGTGGTTAGAATTTAGATTTAAAAGAAGACCTAAACCCTTCCTGAAAACTCTCTGACATGGAGAGTGCAGGCACACAGGGTCCCTATCTCTCCTTCCAGAAATGTCTGCATCCTGAAGCATAATTTTCCCTGTATTGAAGAAGCTACCTGCCATGTTTTTATTCAAATTATGTTACTGAGCTGTGTTTTTTACTTTACCATTATTTCACTATTGGGATTATAAGAGAAAAAAATGTCCGTTAAAGGTACAGTAATATAAAATAATATGAATGTGAGTCTACAGTTGCGGACTAAAATATGTGCAGCAGTTTTGAATAAACAGGTCCTTATTCTGGTTACTATGACAACTGAGTAATTCTCCATCATAGTCTATCCCTGAAGCCTTACTGTTGGTTGTGATGGCCATATCACAGGTACTTCTTGGGGGGCAACCATGGGACAAAAGCAATCAGTCAATCGATTCAGTTCTTTTTGAATAAGGCAAGTGTCAGAAAACATTATTTTACTGAGATTGTCCAAGTTGTTTACATCATATGTTTGCCTTAATCGTGCCAAACTCACTGCCCGGGGTCCGGATAAGGCGCTCCAAGCCTTTTTTTGTGGATTCTGACAGCTGGCAGATAGCTGCAGTGCCCCGATCACTCCAAGGCTGCTGACACCTGCAGCATGTCTTTGCATCTGTGTGTGGTGCTGCTAAGTGATGTGCCAGTATGCTGTGGCGTGTATATTATTGGGGAGAAGAAAAGTGTCTGCAACAGTTTTGTGTCTTAGTACAAACAACTCTCAGTACGCAAGGAGGGCCCACCTTACTGCCACAGCAAAGGGGACTACAGCTGTTGTAGGGGTTATTGTTAGCTATTGTCAGATAGGGTGGGAAAAAATGATTGTAGGGCTGTTTTGAGCAAAATACATTTGCATGGTCGGGTTTGCATTTTGTTTCGTGTTTGTTATTAGATCTGCCTTAGATCATGGATACACAATCTCCGGCCATAAGTTAACCTCTTCTCACCATACCTCTGCTAACCTCATCCCTGCCCTCATCTCTTCCTGCCTTACCTCTGTCCACCTCACCTTTTTCTCACCTCTACCCACCTCTTCTCATATTTACATATACATAAAAGCATATGCAATGCTAAGGTCAAATCTTGCCCGCATTACCTTTTTGCATTTTCGCTGCTTACGTTTTATCGTGGCTCTTTGATGTGGAACAATAAGCCATTGCGGCCCTCAGACCAATAAAGTTTGTGCACCTCTGCCTTAGATTGACTAGATTGCTTTAAACCAGGTTGTCTGATGGAGACAACCTGGTTTAACCCTTTCAGTGGCAAGCACGTAGATTCTACGTGCCTGACTTTCCCCCCTGCTAGTTAAAAAAATAAAAAATACTCACCTGACCCCTCGTTGGATCTGGCCGGGTCTCCTCTTTAATTTGGTGCCATCCGATCCCCTGTGGGGGCTCGGATTGCTCCAGGAGCGCCCCCGGAATTTCCCCCCCCCCCCCCCCCGCTTCGGCAGCAGAAGCTGCTAACTGTAAAAAAATAAATAAATAAATAAAAAATGACATTTACTTACCTGCGGTCGCGCTGCCTCCCGACGGGTCTCCTCCTCACTGGGGGGGCCTCCGATTGCTCCCCCAGGCTCTTCCGTGGTGAGGAGAGGGCAGAAATCGCCCTCCCCACTTCCTGGATCACGTCTGATAGTCCTGCCCCCTGGGGGCGGGTGACATCACTGTGATGTCACCAGCAGCCGGCCTCTTAATACCGGCACCCGAGACTCTGAATCGGTCTGCTTGGAGGAGAGAGGTGGGGAGGGGGAGAGGGCTGTGATCGCCCCCCCTCCCCAGGCTCTCTCCTCCAAACACCCGAGCAGACTGTCAGCTGTCATCGGAGATCGCCGGGGGACAGAGGAGGATCGGAGGTGAGCAAAGTAAAAAAAAAATAAATGTAATATTTTTCTCTTTGTGTCTTTTTTTTTTTTACATTTAACCCCTTGTAAACTGGTAAGGGGTCCTTGCGACCCCTATACCAGTTCACAAGGCTGGGGGATGGCAAGTCACCTGCGGCTAGCGGGTGACTTGCCATTAACCCCCAGCACCCCCATTACCTGCCTCCCCAAAGCCCAGGGGGGGGCAGAAGAGCCTGTGGCCATGGGCTATGCGGGCTTGTAGCCTGCAGGGCCAGGGGCCACAAAAGCTGGCCCCTGTGCCCTGTTACTACAAGCCCTGCATAGCTGGTCCCGGGCTGATTACTTCGGGTAAGGGGGACCCCATGTCATTTTTTGTGGGTTTTTAACCCTTAAAAATCCCCCCCCCCCCCCAAAAAAAATGGGGCCCCTCCCTGGGAGGGGGGACTTTGTCATTTTTTTTCTCGATTTAACCCTTTGTAGTGTGGATGGTAGTTGTATTTTATTTGTAAATGTTATAAAGTACTTGTTTCAGTTTGGGGGGTCTCCTGGGCAGGAACGGGGGGCTACCGATAAATATGTGGTACCATTCTAATCGGTAGAAATGGGGCTTTCACATGCAACATTTTTTATTTAAAATAAAAGGAGACAATAATAATAATAATATTGTAAAAAAACAGAATAAAATTTACAAACAAGATATTTCATGTTAAACCCTAAACTCTGCTGCAAAAAAAATATATATAATTTTCCTGAAAATTCCAGCAAAAATGGCGAAAATGGGGAAAAATGACCTGTCAACAGAGGGTGACAAAATCTCAAGTAGGCTGGCAATTAAAAGGGTTAAAAGTAGCTATGCATGTTGGGTATTGTTCTGTTCGGAGGACCTTGCGCTTTCAGACTTAGCTTGTTTTTTCTTGTTTGCATATTTACATTTTAGGAAAAGGTGTTTTTATTCAGATTTTTTATACATTTTTTAGGGAAACCTTGCGCAACCAAAGAATTCTTTGAGGGATTAATTCCAGAAAGATGAGCCCTCTACAACAAGCTAGGTATGCTTCGAAAGCTTAACATGTGTACTTTCAGGGAATATATGGTTTATGGGAGATATTCCAAATGTAAAGGGTTGTTTTGGTTGAAAAATCGCAAGGTGTGCACTTTGTTTGCAGAGCTGAAATATGCATAGCGCATATCGCAGTTGTATTTTTCACATATTTCACCCTAAAATATTGAGAATACACCTAAAAAATGACAAACAAGACATTTCATGTTAAAGCCCAGACTATGCTGAAAAAAACAATATATCATTTTCCTGGGAAATCCCTTCAAAAATCACATTTGAACATGGGGAGCGCAAAATGGTCTGGCAACAAAGGGTGACAAAAACTCCAGGTAGGCTGGCACTTAAAGGGTTAAAGCTTTAAACCAGGTTGTCTGATGTGTACTAATGCTCCGCATTGAAGCTATAACTCTGCCTGAGTGTGCGGCATAAGCGAGCTCCTGCACCTGCACACAGCTGTAGGGTTGGCGGCAATGTGGCCGAGGCGAGGAACCAAGGGGTTTGCGGGCCACTACAGGATGTTTATACATTTACCCAGGTGCACCTAGTTGACTTAGCCCAAAGTCTTTTAGACTCCAGGGCTGGCCGGCAAGTGATAGGTTCACTTTAAGCTACAAGAATTTATAAATCCCTCTCTGGCTTTTGGCTTTAAGAGAGCTCCATCTAGTGTTAGCGGTGTAGTATAACGTCTTTTAGCAACAGTGGACAGATTGAAGTTTGGAGAAAATTGTCATTTAGAGGTAGTGGTCATAGAGAAAGGGGTCACCAAGAAAGAAAAGGATGGGGGGTCCTGAAAAGGGGCAGATTGCGAAGGTGGCATGCATGAAGCCATGATTACATTATATCATGTAAAACCTGGGACATAAGACTGCTTTAGGAACATGGCACTCTAACCGTAACCTCACACCTTACAGAACCATCCTTTGTTACTTACAATAGAACATTTAAAAAGATGTCTTGGAGATTCTGTGAGATTGTAAGTGGAAAGCAGTGCACTAATTGGTTTATGCCTCTGAATCACATGGCGTTTATTCACGTTCAGATGATCTTGTTTTATAGGTAAATTGCTTACATGTTTGTTCCTTTGGAAAATTGAGCAGCAGGTGAGAAAAGGCACCAGGTGGAGAGTAGTAATAGACAAACACCACATTTTGGGGTTGATTCAGCACTATAGGGTTGATTCAGAGAGACATAAAAAGACTTTCGTTTCGATCTGTTTATTTTTTATTTTATTTTTATCGCGTATGAGTGTACGAGTGATTCTAAGCATGCATTGCAAGCCTTCAGTAAAGTCTTCGTCCGTTCGTATGCCATTTTTCAGCTTTCGTTTTCCGTTTATGTTACTCATGAAACAACGTAGGCTTTCGTTTTTGGCCTTTTTCCAAACGTCGCCTTGAACGAATGATTTACGTTTCCCGTTAGATTCTGAATTCCTTTTTCGTTACGACCTTACGCCTGCGCACAACAATTCATTAATGTGCTCGTCTACATATTTTGTTCACTCACTTCTTCTACAATGCTTACCTAAATCACATCACGGCCTGTATATTCTTCCATTTGCACACCTAATGCTTATCTTAATCACTTCACTGTCTCATTCTTCTTCCATTTATCGCACCTAATGCTTACCTAAATCACATTGCGGTTCATTCTTCCATTTGCGCACCTAATGCTTACCTAGCGGTCTGGATATTCTTCATTTTTTAATTTTGGGTTGTTCCTATGTTTTGCTGTAACCAACCCTTAATGAATGTATTTTGAACAGAAAATGACACAGAAACAAGTTAAATTTTTTTTTTTTACTAGCAACTGGCAATTTTTGTTGCCTTTTTTTGGAAAAGGTTTGCAAATGTTTGCAAGTACAAAAATTTTTTTTTTGGGTTGTTTTAAAAAATTGAAAAACTTTAAAAATATTAACAGTTTTTAAAAACATTTTAAAACAATAAAACTATATTCAAAGCATTGGCAGGCCCAAGATAATTATTCTTCATCTGTGGTCCCCAACGAATCGCGCAGCTCCTGCATTTGGCCCACCAACCGAAACACCGTGGCACTGATTTGTGCCAATCTCGCATGAGCAATCAGGTCTCAGAATCAGACGCAAGCCCATCAGCCCATCAGACGCAAGCCCATCCGAATAACGTAACTAACGCAAATGATCAGATTTAGATCCGTAACTTTTCCGAACTAATGCAAATTATCAGATTTCGTTCCGTCCATCGAAAGCGCATATACGCATTAGCGGGAACGAACATATGCATGGAAAAAGTAACGAAAAAAACAAAAAACATGCCAAACAGACACAAAAAAGTCCAGACATATCTGTCTCTGAATCAACCCTTATGAGTAATACTTTACTCACATTTTTGGAGAGAAAACGCTTTTTATCAGGATTTTTTCCATCGGTGCAATTCAATGCCATATTTAGCTATTCAGTTTTGTTTATGCACTGGTTGGGGGTTAAAATTTCTCACATTTTTGCAAATTCACATTGACTTATCCCAATACTCATCTTCCCCTCCATCCACTGCTGTTGTCTTTCTTTTCTGCTATTGCATGTAGATAAAAGTTACATTGCAGCCAAATTACTAATGTTCTAGATGCTTCCCAAAATCTCTTACAGGAAAAAAACCTAATCTATACAGTACATGGCAACAATAAATTGATTCTGAATTAATACCATATAACCAATGGTGATGATTTGTCCTAGTCATCTATATGCAAAGATTAAAGCAGACCAAAGCCCACTGAACTTGTGAAATACATTTGGCCAAAACCCCTGCCAATACTCTCCTCTTAGGGTGTAGAACTAGAAAGGGATATTTCCACTTTTTGAATTATCCTGGAACACTGATTTTTTGACTGTCACTCTCTGTAAGATGGCAGGCGATCAGTCATTGCATAGGTGTGGCAATGACATCATTGCCACAAACAATCGGAGCTTTACAGCTAAAACAGGCTGCATTACCTGGGATTAAAGTGAAGCTCCTCATGGGGGGAGCAATTCAGGGGATGCTAGTTAAAAATTTGGGTTTTGGTCCACTTTAAGTGAAAATTATATATTCTAAGTATGTCACACACCCCGCTTCAGATAGTCATTACGCTTGGGTTATACCGACCTGTAGAGGGTGATCTTGCAGAGATGTCATGAAAAAAAGGGGACCCCTTCCCGGTCCATAAATACCTGGGACCTACCACTCATTCCCCAGTCTTTCATCTCTGCAGACGGCGAGCAAGTCAGAAGATGGATGTCTCCTCCTTGCAGGTAGCCGGGTTAACCCCCGGCCCGCTTGTTAGTCTATTTCTGCCTGGACCCCCTTCTTAGCATTACACCTTGCCTCCCAGCCTAGGCTGCTGGTCCAGGCAAGGGTAGACGGTACCTAATGGTGCTTAGGAGCTACGCTCCCCCGTGAGACCCCATACTAAAGGGTACGCGGTTTGCCGGGCTGGTGATCCCGGTTAGGGATGCCCCGTCCCTTGCCCTTCCACCTTCCAGCGTGGATTCCCCCTCTCCCGGATTGCCCTTGCTCCTTGGGGGGGGGGGGGGCCTTTCTCCCTTAGTGTAGTCGTTTTTTATTTGGTCAGTATTTTGTGTGTGTGTGCGTGTTCACGTGGGTGCACTCCAACTCCATCGAGTTCTCAGCCGGCGCCGGCTGTCGTGACAGCTTCGGTGGGGGAGCTTCTTCCCCTCAGGTGTGGTTGGTCAGGGGGCGGGGTCGGGTGCTTGGCGCGATCGCCTACGGCCCGCCCCCCGTGCTCTTGGCGCCACTGCGGAGCCTGGCCTCTGGCTGGGAGCGGCCTGTCATCAGGGGGGAGGGACGGGGCCGGGCGCGACGCGCGAACCGCGCCAGCCTGCCCTTCTTCTCCCTCTGCTGCTAGTGTCTCCCGCCGCTGGCTGGACGGACCCCATCTTCCTCCGTGAGTGGCCCTTGGGGCTTCATTACTTCTTGAAAACATATTCATATATATTTTATATATTATATATTCATTTATTTATTTATTATTATGTATTTATGTACATTCCTTATGTCATTGCTACAGTATGTCTGCCTTGTGTGCTTGGGCATGATTGAGGTGCTGAATAGCCCTGTATTCTGTCTTCCAGGTGGACCCTTGTTGGATCCTAAAGGGGTCCTCTCGGGCCTAGGGTCCTTGGGTTAATTCTAGAACTCCCTATAAATCCTCCCACTCGGGACACAGAAGGGGCATCCCGGGTCGCTTATGTTGCGTAATTCCCTCGGGTATTGCGACTACCAATAAAATCACCATATGGAGGCTTCCCAGGATACCGGGCTCGGGCTCCCCTCAGGGCAACCCCGGGAGTGTTTGGGGTGTGGGGCATCCCTTACAGGGGATGATGTATTCCTTTGCATACCATGTGCACAGCAGACTATTACGCGGCAGTCCGGATCCCATGCGTCGGTCAGTCTTTCATCTCTGCAGACGGCGAGCAAGTCAGAAGATGGATGTCTCCTCCTTGCAGGTAGCCGGGTTAACCCCCCGCTTGTTAGTCTATTTCTGCCTGGACCCCCTTCTTAGCATTACACCTTGCCTCCCAGCCTAGGCTGCTGGTCCGGGCAAGGGTAGACGGTACCTAATGGTGCTTAGGAGCTACGCTCCACCGTGAGACCCCATACTAAGGGGTACGTGGTTTGCCGGGTTGGTGATCCCGGTTAGGGATGCCCCGACCCTTGCCCTTCCACCTTCCAGCGTGGATTCCCCCTCTCCCGGATTGCCCTTGCTCCTTGGGGGGGGGGGGGGGCCTTTCTCCCTTAGTGTAGTCGTTTTTTATTTGGTCAGTATTTGGTGTGTGCGTGTTCACGTGGGTGCACTCCATCCAGTTCTCAGCCGGCGCCGGGTGTTGTGACAGCTTCGGTGGGGGAGCTTCTTCCCCTCAGGTGTGGTTGGTCTGGGGGCGGGGTCGGGTGCTCTGCGCGATCGCCTACGGCCCGCCCCCCGTGCTCTTGGCGCTGCTGCGGAGCCTGGCCTCTGTCCGGGAGCGGCCTGTCATCAGGGGGGAGGGGCGGGGCCGGGCGCGACGTGCGAACCGCGCCAGCCCGCCCTTCTTCTCCCTCTGCTGCTAGTGTCTCCCACCGCTGGCTGGACGGACGCCATCTTCCTCCGTGAGTGGCCCTTGGGGCCTCATTACTTCTTGACAAACATATTCATATATATTTTATATATTATATATTCATTTATTTATTTCTTATTATGTATTTATGTAGATTCCTTATGTCATTGCTACAGTATGTCTGCCTTGTGTGCTTGGGCATGATTGAGGTGCTGAATAGCCCTGTATTCTGTCTTCCAGGTGGACCCTTGTTGGATCCTAAAGGGGTCCTCTCGGTCCTAGGGTCCTTGGGTTAATTCTAGAACTCCCTATAAATCCTCCCACTCGGGACACAGAAGGGGCATCCCGGGTCGCTTATGTTGCGTAATTCCCTCGGGTATTGTGACTACCAATAAAATCACCATATGGAAGCTTCCCAGGATACCGGGCTCTGGCTCCCCTCGGGGCAACCCCGGCAGTGTTTGGGGTGTGGGGCATCCCTTACAGGGGATGATGTATTCCTTTGCATACCATGTGCACAGCAGACTATTACGCGGCAGTCCGGATCCCATGCGTCGGGTTCTGCGCCGCCGGTCCCTTCTCCGCCTGATCCGTACCCCGGGTGATGTTGTCACAAGTGGGGAGTCGCAATCTGAGGTGTGTGCCAGATTGTCCAATCTTGAAAAATTATTTTCTAGTGCTGTGGCCAGAAAGGCCCCGGCTAAGAGAAAGCACTTGTCCCCAGCCACGCAGGCTTCTGACCTTGAGGAGTTGGATTCACTGGTCTGGTCTGATTACCCCCCACTAGAGGAAGGGGAGCTTTTTGAGGAGTCAGATGGTTCTGGCGATCAGCAGTTTGTGGGCGCTGATGCCGAGCGGGGTCAGGGGGATTCTTTGGATACCCCTAAGGTCCTGGCTAATATGTTTGAGGTTTTAGCAATCTCTCCTCCTGAAGCGACCCTTCCGCAGAAGGGGGGAGTTCTTTGAAGAGGCTAAGCCACGCTTAGAATTCCCTAATCAAAGGCATTTTGACGGCATTATTATTAAGGAATGGGAGAGGCCTACTCGGCTTCCGGGTGTCCCTCCGGGTTGGGATAAGAAATATCCCTTTCTGGTGGATGCTGTGAAGCGCTGGTCGTCCCCTCCCGAGGTGGACGCCCCTGTTTTGGGGTTGTCTAGCACCTCTGTCTTGCATTCTCCTGACTGTTCTACTCTCAAGGACGGTGAGGACAAACGCATTGACCAAATGGACTGTCATGGTTTTTGCCAGTGTCGGGTCGGCCTTTCGGCCTGTCTGTGCTTCAGCGCTTTTAATAGTGGCTTCTAGGTCGGTTGTCAGGGACCTATTGTCTACCTCCAGGCTTGACCCGGCTAGTGATGAGTTCACAGCCCTTAAGCGGTGCAAATTGTTTTTGTCATTTGTGCTAGCCGCCCTGGATGATACCATGGTGATGTGTAGTAGACCTTCGGCCTTGCTGGTGGCTATTCGGCGATCGGTTTGGTTGCGCCAGTGGGTGGCTGATTTTGTGTCCAAAAAGTCGCTTAAGGCCCTTCCCTTTCTGGGCTTGCGGCTCTTTGGAGAAAAAGACCAGGAGGTCCCGAACAGATGGATTCGGGAAGTGGTGTCTTCCGGTTACAAACTGGAGTTTAAGATCCGGCCTCTTCCCAGATTCTTCAGGTCTCAGGTGCCCTTGGATCCTCTGGCCGCGCAGGGGCTCCGGGCGGCAGTAAAAGATCTCCTAGACATGGCTGTCATCTTCCCGGTGCCTCCCTCGGACCGGGGCCTGGGATACTATTCCAATCTGTTCACGGTGCCCAAAAAGGATGGCTCCGTTCGTCCCATCCTGGATCTGAAGTTTCTCAACAGGTTTATCCGTCCCAGGAAGTTCCGCATGGAAACCCTGCGCTCAGCCATAAATTCGCTTCGTCAGGAGGACTTCATGACGTCCATAGACATCAAGGATGCTTATCTGCATGTTCCAATCTTCCCGGCACATCAGAGATTTCTCAGGTTCGTGGTGGAAGATCGGCATTTTCAGTTTGTGGCTCTTCCGTTCGGCCTTACCTCGGCTCCAAGGGTTTTCACCAAGGTGCTGGCGGGGGTGATGACCCTTCTCAGAGCCTTATCTGGACGATCTTCTCATTATGGCATCCTCTTTCCGCCAGGCGGAGCTAGATACCAGGAATGGGGTGGCCACTCTGGAGAGATTCGGCTGGGTGTTCAACTATCCCAAGTCCTTCCTCTCTCCGTCCAGGGTGGGGTCGTTCCTGGGAATGTCTCTGGATACTTCTCAGTCCAGGGTGTTCCTCCCACGGCCCAAGGTTCTTTTGATTCAGGAATTGACTCAGCTTCTTCTATCCATCCCTTGTCCGTCCATCCGGCTGGGGATGAGACTGGTGGGATTGATGGTGGCCTCGTTCGAGGCGGTTCCCTTTGCCCAGTTTCACACAAGGACGCTCCAGCTCCATCTCTTGGCGGCCTGGGACAGATCTCTGCTGTCATTGGATCAGTCTTTTCTGATGTCCCCCCGGGTTCGGCATTCCCTTCGGTGGTGGCTGGAACCAAGCAATCTGATGAGGGGCAGATCTTTTCTGACCCCTTGTTGGGAGACGGTCACCACAGATGCCAGCCTGTCAGGTTGGGGGGGATTTTGGAAGGATCTTCAGTTTCAGGGACTGTGGGGGCCTCAGGAGGCTCACGATCCCATCAATGTTCTTGAACTGAGAGCCATCAGGTTGGTTCTGGGTCGTGTGACTCATCAGTTACAGGGTTTGCCAGTTCAAGTTTGGTCAGACAATCAGACAGTGGTCGCCTACATCAATCACCAGGGAGGAACTCGCAGCAGGCATGCCCTCAGGGAAGTGTCCTTGATCCTGGCTTGGGCAGAGAGCAATGTCCCATGCATCTCGGCGGTGTACATTCTGGGAGTGGAGAACACGGAGGCGGACTACCTGAGCAGGTGCTCATCTCGCCGGGAGGAATGGTCTCTCTCAGCCCCAAGGTGTTTTGGTCGCTTTGCCACTGGTGGGGGACTCCGGAGGCGGACCTCTTTGCCTCTCGTCGCAATCACAAGCTTCCGGCATTTGTGTCTCTCTCGTGGGATCCGCTGGCTCTGGCAGTGGATGCCATGTCTCTGAACTGGAGGGATCTGGGGTTTCTGTACCTGTTCCCTCCGTTTCCCATGGTGGGCAAGGTGGTGCGCAAGCTGGCTCAAGAGGGTGCGCCAGCAATCTTGGTGGCTCCAAGATGGCCAAGACAGGTTTGGTTCGCAGACGTGGTAAGGTTGGCAGCGGATCAGTTAGATCTGCCCCTTCTGCCGGATTTGCTCACTCAGGGTCAACTGCTCTACCCCAATTTACCAACGCTGGCTTTGACGGCGTGGCTGCTGAAACCTCCATCTTGAAGGAGGAAGGTCTTTCTGATGCTGTTATTCAGACTCTGGTTAGGGCTAGAAAGAAGTCTTCCTCTGCCATCTATTATAGGATTTGGAGGTCTTATATTGATTGGTGTGAGGTCCGGGCCTTGCCTTGCAGGGCGTTTTCTATCCCTAGGGTTTTGGAATTTCTGCAACATGGTCTGGACCTGGGGTTGCAGCTTAGTTGAAAGGGCACGTTTCTGCCCTGGCGGTTTTCTTTCAAAGGTCTTTTGCTCTTCATCCTCTGGTTAAGACCTTTTTCCAGGGAGTTACGCATGTGCGGCCTCCTAGGTAGCCTTTGCTCCCGGTTTGGGATTTGAATTTGGTTCTTTCTGCTTTGCAGGGTCCTCCTTTTGAACCTTTGCAGGATATTGCTCTTTCTACGCTTACTCAGAAGGTTGTGTTTTTGGTTTCCATCACTTCCGTTCGGCGTGTATCGGAGTTGGCGGCTTTGTCCATTAAGGCCCCGTACTTTGAGAGGCATCAGGACAAGGTTGTTTTCCGCTTCAAGCCAGATTTCCTTCCTAAGGTGGTTTCTGCCTTTCATCTTAATCAGGACATTGTTCTACCCTCCTTGTGTCCTAAGCCCAGCAATGACAAGGAGAGGGTCTTGCATTCACTGGATGTGGTTCGCTGTGTGAAGTACTATTTGGTGGCTACTTCTTCCTTTCGTAGGACTGACGCCCTTTTTGTGGTGCCCTCCGGGCCTAGGAAAGGTTTGGCTCCCGCCAAGTCTTCCATTAGTAAATGGATTCGCCAGGCCATTGTTGGGGCCTATTCTGCCAAGGGGAAGGTTCCCCCTTTTCGTGTTACTGCTCATTCTACTAGTGCCGTTGGGGCGTCCTGGGCCTTCTAGCATCAGGCCTCTGTTGAGCAAGTTTGTAAGGCTGCCACTTGGTCTTCCGTTCACACTTTTTCCAAGTTTTACAAGGGCCTCAGCGGATGTTGTTTTTGGCCGCATTATTGCCTTGTTTTGGATCCCTGCCCTTTATGGACACTGCTATTGGATGTCCCAAGTGTAATGACTATCTGAAGCGGGGTATGTGACATACTTAGAATAATACCATTTTGTGATTACTCACCTGTAAAATGGGTATTATAAGTATGTCACACACCCCGCTTCACCCCGCCCTTTAGTATTCTGGATCCTTTCTATGGTGAACCTTTTTTACTGTTACTGGTTATTTTGGCTCTTCCTGGTCCCTTTTCTGCTGTCTTAATACTGGGGAATGAGTGCTAGGTCCCAGGTATTTATGGACCGGGAGGGGTCCCCTTTTTTTCATGACATCTCTGCAAGATCGCCCTCTACAGGTCGGTATAATCCAAGTGTAATGACTATCTGAAGCGGGGTGTGTGACATACTTATAATACCCATTTTACAGGTGAGTAATCACAAAATGGTATTTTTTACCTAGGCCATGCCCCCTCTCTTTTTTCAGCTGACCTGGTCATGTATGCATGAGTCATGCTCTCAGACTCGTACATCTTGCTTCACATTACAGAATCTAATTCCAGGACAAGGTGTGAGGGACAATCTCCACAACTGGGCTAGGTAAACCGTTTTCCTTTTTGGGTGAGACTGGTCGGCAGCCCTGCGTTTGCGTTCTGACATGCGGTGTCTGAGCACAGGCTGAATTGGAGTCAACTATCATGAACAGGCTCGAGCTAAGTACATTTTAATGATGCATTTGCACAAGGACTATGGGCTAGCCTGTTCTATGACTTTTATGAATTGTTGCACCTTCAGTACTTTAAAGCATGCCTTTCCTGGAATACGGAGGATTGTGAGGCTGTGGTGATCCACCTGGAGAGACGTGGTTTTTTTTTTTAAAAGTTTCTTTTTATTTGCATTTGCATTTGCAATTAAACAAACATTAGATACAAGTACAAATCACTTAACACTTTAGGGTGACGGAATCACCCAACTCAGTAGCATAGTTTCAATTAACATAGACACGACACCATTCACACACCACATTCACACACACACTTCTGGACTCGGGGCCTACACAGATGTTCACCGATATGGGAGGGCCAACCGGGGGGAGCCTTTCTCCAGGACACTACTCTCGTTTCTTTATAGCCACCTTCCCCTACTCGATACCACAAGCTACCTGGGTAAATGTTATACTTTTACATGGGTCTGAACCCGTCCTAGTCATCCTCAGAGGCTGTGTCTTGGCTTTGCAGCCAGGGACCCCATATCTTCTCAAACTTATCAGGCACCCCCCTGGCCATATATGTCAGTTTGTACATAGTGAGTTTCTGGTTAATTAGAGACCTCCACGCCCGCGCTGATGGTTTGGCCGGGTGTTTCCAATTAAGCAGAACACATTTCCTGGCATAGAAGAGCAGCAGTCTAAATAATGATTTCAGCGGGCTCGATATCGACAGTGAGTCGACCACCCCTAGAAGACATAATGAGATCGAGCCGGTGAACCGGATGCCCACCACTTCGCCAATCACGTCCATTACCTCGCCCCAGTATCCCACCAGAACCTCACATGACCAGGTCACATGTTCCCATGTACCAGTTTCCCTCTCGCACCTGGGGCATAAGTCACTAGCCAGTAGTCCCATCTTATGCAACCGCCCCGGTGTAATGTAAGCTTGGTGTATCCATTTGGTCTGGATGAACCTGTCTCTGGCTTCTACGACCGATGAGTGTATATTATCTAAAATTTCCTCCCATTCGTCTCGATCCAGGGTTTGGTCCAAGACCCGCCACCTGCCTTCAATCCTCTCCCTAGGGGACTCCAACCCAGCAACCAGGCACCTGTACAACGTAGAGACAGGTTTCCTCAAGTCCAGCCCTCTCACTGCATTCTCCACCGGGGACACCGACAAGTTCGGACTGATCCTGTGGAACTGAGTTTGCAGAGCGTGTCTGAGTTGCAGGTATCGGAAGAAATCCCGGTGGGAGACCCGAAAGGCCTCTCGGACCTGATCAAACGTCATAAGCACTCCCTCCTTGTATACCTGGCCCAGCGTCCGGAGGCCCCTCCTTTCCCAGAACTGCGGATCCTGCATGGAGATCAGCTCAGGGAGTTTGGGATTATTCCAGAGAGGGGTGAAGGGGGACCAATACTGGACCTCGTCCGGATTCTCGATCAGCTTGGCCACTCTACCCCATATGTTGCATACTGCCCGCATGCATCCGGTAGCCACCCGGACCCCCCGAACCCCTCTATACACCAAGAGTGACAACCCCTCAGCAGAACCCAGCACCGCTGCTTCCAGACTCACCACTGGGTTGTTTTGCGGTTGACAGATCCACCAGTGCACAAAGAGGAGCTGCGTGGAATAGAAATACATTAGCATATGTGGAACCGCTAGACCCCCCTCCACCACCTGTGCTTTCATAATTTGTCTATTAAGCCTGGGCGGAGACTGTCCCCAGATAAAGCCAAACAGAATTGAGTCCAACATCTTAAAATGGGAGATGGGCAGCAACACTGGCGAGGCCTGATATATGTACAGAAATTTAGGAAGGAATATCATTTTGTAAATATTGATTCTGCCCATGACCGACAGGGGCAGGTTTGCCCATTGAGCAGTCCGCTGCCTCAATCTTGACATGACAGGGGAAACATTCAGAGTCAGGAACTCACTTGGCTGTCTGCTAACCATGATCCCTAGGTATTTAAAATGCTGGACTATTTTTAATTGGGACCTCGGAGAGATGTCAGAGGCAGCAAACTCGTCTACTAACATTAGGCTGGATTTATCCCAATTGATCTTCAGCCCAGAGAACCCTCCAAACACCCCAATAGCGTCCAAGGCTGCGTCCAGACTCCCGCGGCCGTCCGCCAGGTATAGCAGTGTGTCATCTGCATATAGGGATATCTTTTCCTCTACTGCCCCCAGTTTCCATCCGGAGATATCCGGGCAATTCCGGACAACAATAGCCAATGGCTCAATCGCCAGGGCAAAAAGCAACGGCGAAAGCGGGCACCCCTGTCTTGTCCCCCGATGCAAAGCAAATGAGTTAGAGTAACATCCATTGACCCGTATCCGGGCCGTAGGTTGTCTATATAACAGTTTGACGTACGTAATGAAGCTGGAAGGGAATCCAAATCTTTCTAGTACTGCCCAGAGATAATCCCATTCTACCGAGTCGAAGGCCTTTTCATTATCTAATGATATGACTACCCGTTCCCCATGATTATCATGTATAATTTGCAGATTGGACATCAGTCTGCGGAGATTCACACCTGTGGTACGTCCAGGCATAAACCCCGATTGATCCGGACCAATCAAACGTAGTATAACTTTGTTTAGCCTAGTGGCCAGTATTTTGGCAAGTATTTTGGCATCCTGATTCAATAGGGATATGGGGCGGTAGGACGCACAAGAATCGGGGGGTCTCCCTTCCTTATAAATGAGGACCACGTGTGCCTCATAAAAAGAGGCTGGAAGGCGCTCACTATCAAGCGCTTGTTTCAGCACTTCCCACAGCCGGGGGGTCACTTGCTCAAGGTCCTGTTTATACCACTCGGCCGGTATACCATCAGGCCCCGGTGCCTTTCTGCTAGAGAGCATCTTAATTGCGCCGGAGACCTCGTCCATGGTGATAGGGGAGCCCAAAGCCTCCCGGTCCTCCACAGCCAACCTAGGAAAGGAAATCTGGTCCAGATAGTTATCCAGCTCAGACGTCCCATAGCTCACCCTCGAGGAGTATAAGGCCGAGTAGTATTCCAGAAACCTCTGAGCAATCTCTTCCCCATCCGTCACCCTCGCACCATTATCCAGAATTTCAGCAATGTGGTTGGGTTGGCATTCGGCTCTCGCTAGATAGGCCAGGGTCTTACCATTCTTATCCCCTTTATCAAAAATAGTTGCCTGCTTATATAGCAGTAGTTTCCTAGCCGAATCGGTCAGAAGCAGGCTATATTCCCTCTTTAATGCCAGCAGTGCTGAATGGTCTCTGCTATCTGAACTCGCGCTGAACCTCTCCTCCGCCCGTGCCAGCTTACATTCAAGATCTGTCACTTCCCTCCCTTTTTTTTTCCTAGCAGCAGCTATGGCACTAATGGCCGCTCCCCTGGTAACAGCTTTGAAGGCATCCCAGCTGACCTCCACCGATGTCTCCGCCGTATTACAGTCCCAGAATGCCTCAGCAGAGGATTTCAAACTACTCATAATGTCGGGTGCTTCCAACCATAAAGGGTTCAAGTTCCATCCCACCCAATTCTCCCGCCTTAGCGACAACTCAGCTGTGATCAATAGGGGTGAGTGGTCCGAGACCCCTCTCGGGAGGTAACTACAGGTTGTCACTCTCGGTAGAATTTCAGGTGAGGAGAACGCCAGGTCGATTCTAGACAGAGATTTGTGTGTAACCGAGTGGCAAGAGAACGCCCTGTCGGTGGGGTGTTTCCACCTCCAAAGCTCCTGCAGCCCTAGCGTTTCCGCCCAGTTAGCCAAGTGGGTCCTAGGACCAGGGTTCTTACTCATCCTATCCAGCGCCGTATCCAAAACCATATTAAAATCCCCTAACAGCAGTATCGGGGACGGAGGGTAAGAGAGCACTTTCTCCATTATTCTATCTAGAATGCTTGCCGAAAATGGTGGGGGAACATATATTCCGACTATTATCATGACAGTGTCCATTAACTTAGCATGGAGAATAACATAACAACCCTCCCGGTCAACGTGAACTGAGAGCAACACAAACGGGGTACCCTTCGAGATCAACACCGATACTCCTCTAGAGTAGGCCGAAAAAGGGGCATGGAAGGAGCTCTGGATCCAAGGCCTCTTCAAAGCCAGGACCCTCTGACCCACTAAGTGGGTCTCTTGGAGAATAACTACATTCGGCTTATATTTCTTAATGAACTGGAAGACAGTGGCCCTCTTGATTTTATCATTAAGCCCCCGAACGTTCCAGGAGAGAAATTTACACTCACCCATTGTTATTGCATAAAGTGTAACTATCAGTAGCCACCCCCAGATGGCACCACCCCCCCCCTAAGGATCTCCCTATCCCTCGAGTCCAGCAAACAAACATCACAGTCAAGCCCACATACAAACAACCACATACAGAACAGATGGTATAACAGATAATACAACAAATTAACTGTACCTCACCCCAAGACCCACCCCCCACCCCGCTCCACCACCCCCCAACCTTGGCGAGCATCATACCCCAAACGAAGTAACTAAGTAACACAACACTGGTTTAACTATGTGCAATTGGAACGCGCAGGCCCATTACCTAGGGGTCTGCATAAACAAGCTTGCTAAACAGTTGCGGGTCAGCGGAAAATCCGCCGCGGGTTCCCCGAGCCAGCGAGGGGGATCCAGGAGAGGAAAAGGGAAGAAAAAAAAAAAAAAAAAAGGGGGGGGGATTCCTATAAGGGGGGGGGGGGGGTCATCGGGGGGACCGGGGAGGGGGGGAGGGGGAGTGACGGGAGGGCAAGAGGGAGGGGACGGGGGAGGGCATAGGGGGATGGGTGGTAAGGGGTTCGGAGGCCCGGTCGCGCCCCGGGGAATCCGGAGCCTAGGCTCCCCCGCAACAGCTGCCAACAGGATAATCTAGCTGTTTGGGCATCACAAAAACAACACAACTACATTAACTGTAAACAAGATGCTTGACAGAGAACCAACTCGGGCTCCACCAAACTGCCCCTCAAAGGGGCTCCCATTGGATCGGAGGAGGCGGGCCCCCGTCATCAAGAGGAAAAGGCAAGGAGACCATCAATCAAGTTAACGCTGGTCAGGAAAATAGCAGGACTATGCGCCTCAATCGGGGCCCAGTCCGTCAGGCTCCCGGCAATGAGTCCAGCCATATGTCGGCTTCCTCAGCTGATGTAAAGAATTTAACAGACTCCCCGTCTTGAACACGCAGTCGTGCTGGAAAGAGCATGGCGTATTTGATTTTTTTCTTCCTAAGTCTCTCTCTGACCCCGTTGAATGAGCGCCGCAATTTCTGAACTTCCGAAGTAAAATCCGGGTAGAAAGACAGCCGGGCATTCTCATAGGACACCACACCTTTCGTCCTGGCCGCAGCGAGTATGGCGTCTCTGTCCTTGTAATGGAGCACTTTAAATATAAATGGTCTTGGCGGGGCCCCGGGCGGGGGAGATTTCAGCGGGATTCTGTGCGCCCTTTCTATAGTGAAGAATTTGGTTAGATTCCTAGGGGCAAGGGCATCCCGTATGAGGTTTTCAGTAAACTCCTCCGGGGAGGAGCCCTCAGCCCTTTCAGGCAGTCCCAGAATTCTCACATTATTTCTCCTGTTTCTGTTTTCAGAATCCTCGGCCCTTCCCAATAGAACAGTCACCTGACGCCGTAAGGTAGCCAGCTCCCCGGCCTGCACAGACAATCGATCCTCCGCCTCCCCAATTCTCCTCTCATTCTCCCCCGTGCGGTCTCGGATCTTATCCAGATCGTGGCGGAAATAGTTGAACTGCTCCTGAAGCGTGTCAAATTTAGTTGTAAGGACGTTTTGGCAAGAGGCTATGGCAGCCATGATCGCCGCTGTGTCCGGATTAGAGGGCTCCGGCCCAGCTCCGTCTGTGGATTCCATCGTTTGCGTGCTACAACTGACCACTGTAGATTTGCGCTTCCTATTGCCTGACATGCGTGGAGAAAAAAGCGTGCAGGCTGCCAGGTGTACAGATATAGGGTTCAGGGAACGCTTGCCACACAGACAACAGGGAGACAGGTATATAGCCCAGATATAGGATTTCAGGAGCTGCCCAGATATGAGGACCGAGGAACTTGCAAATGTTGCACAGGTATAAGGTGCAAGGAGCTTGCAGGTGATGCACAGATGTAGGGTTCAGGGAGCTCGTTTGCGGTACAGATATAGGGTTCAGGGAGCTTATTTGCAGAGCTGATACAGGGTTTCAAAAGCTCTCAGACTCTTCACAGATATAGGATTTCAGGGGCTTGTTGCAGAGGGGTCGAGGAGCTTACTGCGGCAACCCAGACAAATGGCACAGTGGGGTCCGCCGCTGCTGCAGATATAGGGAACAAGGGCCTCTCACCGCTGCACAGGATTGGGGGCTGCAGGTCCTCCAAAGCTACAGGGTTCAGGGAGATTTGCTGGTATTGCCCAGGCGCCAAGGGTTGTAACTAGAAAGCTCAGCTGCCTTCCGGGGTCACAAAGGCTTGCCCCAGCACTGCACCCCACAAGGGGCTTATCGGGCCAGCTGCAGCACCACCCCAACAGGGGAGTCCAAGGAGCCCAACTGATCTGCTCTGGTGTTAATGGAGTACAGCAGTGTGAGCAGCCCAGGATGTCACAGGCCTCATGTCACTCAGCCGAGTGTGAACTAGCGTCTCAGTGTCAGCTGCAGAGCCCCTCTCCACTCCAAAATGGCGCCGGGCTCTCTCCCGATTTCCCGCCAATCCACTGCCTACTGCCCTCTTCCACAGGAGGGTTCCTGGCACCCCCAAGGGGATCCTCAGCGACTGCCTCCACTGCCCAGGATATACAGGGGCTGGGTCCCGTCCGTCGCCGCTCCGCCGACACCCGATGGGGCCGCCCGCCCTCGCTCTCAGGCCGACTTCCACCCACCGCCCGGACCTCACTCACCGCCGACCGCACCTCGGGAAGGCACACAGCACGACCTCCGGGCGCTCGTCTACGCTTCCCTCTGCCGTCCGGACTCGGGGGACCGATGCTCTGCCCGCCCGCTCCAGTCCGCCTCTCACACGCCGGGGCTGCGCGCCTCCGCCACCCGCCTCCGTCACTCCGGATTCTCCCGGCCGCCGACAGCACCGGTGCCCGCCTCCGCCGCCGTACACCCACGCGCCTCCACAGCCGCAGGTACGATTATCCAGCCCGGGTGGGTAGAATAGTAGTGCCAAAGTGTGCCCAAACAGCTCAAAAGGCAATTTGATCAGGATATATGCAGGAGCCCCTAGCAGACACGTCCGTCTAGGCGGCCATCTTAACCACGCCCCCGGAGAGACGTGGTTTTGTTATGCTCTAATCCATCTGGCCAATATTCTCAGTGCAAAGTGTGGCTATGAGTGGACAGATGTGTGGTTGCATGGGTGAATGGGGGGCCCCTGTTTAGTTTTTAAAACACAACATTGTGTATTTTATGTAATATGGGAAGCACATACAGTGTGCTGTTGGGGATCATGTGTAATAAAGTTTACTTTGTGTTTGGCATTTATGAGTGTGCCTTTGTCATTAGTGCCCGGTCCCACATTTAACCATTGGTCTGCTGGTTGGTTTTGGTTTTCCTTTTTGCCCTGGTGGTGTGGACTTTGTGAGCTATGTTATCATAAGTCATAGTAACAACCTAAAGAGGGTCTTCTTTTCCCACACCAGATCCAATCTATTTCCAGACTATTTACCCAGGAGTATGTGACAAGGGAGACAAATGGACTAAAAGTCTTGCTACTTACAACATTAAATAGGAACAGAACTGTTCTTGACCCTGGCCATGAGCTATAACCTGGCTCTAATGGAGGCCTGCATCAGAAGCAAATTACATCATTGATTCAGGCACACTGCTCCAAGCTTGAAAACAATTCTACATCAGCCCGAGACTTGCGGCTCTGGCAGTGGAAAATTCATGATGAGTCAACAGAGACTTCTGATCTTGGAAAAGTTTCATGTTCGCTTTCTAAAGCGCTGCTATGGAAGCCTGAAAAATTGATTGGTCTCTGAATAAAACTCGCTCTACAGGAGAGTGGAATATGTGATCATTGTGCAGATACTAGAAGTATTCTCTGTGCTCATATTGCACTAACTTGTACTGATGTAGCAAGCTTTAACCTGATGCTGATTGAAAGCATTAAATGGACAGTGCAAGCAATGGCCATAATACGACAGAAAGCAGCTCACCTGATGCCTGTAACCATAATGTTGGCAAGCCTCCTATGAGTTGCCAACTATTGTGGGCAGCCTTTAACAGGTACTTGTTGGGTGGAACCGTGAAAGAAAATGTACTGCAGGACACATTCTGGGGGATGGGTCAGAGTTTGGTGGAGTCTTGACTACAAGGTTCCGCGGTGTGGCCAGCACTGGGAGATGCACCTTACCTTTTATAATGCAATGAGGTTCAGAGAGGGAACTTTCCTATTAGACCATAGGTCAGACACCCCTCCACAAGGTTTACCTACATCTACCACTGATGTAGCCAGTGTATAAGACCAGTCAAAGCCACTTATAAAGAACAATTGACACTTTTTACACACTCACCTAGATGCCAGAAGCTGCAACTTCGGGAAGATCATGGATATGCTGGGGCCCAAAACCCAGCGAAAGGCACCACAAACGCTGTGGCAGTAAAGGCTCATGCCAGGAGGGAAATCCAGGGTCTGATGGGAAACATCATATGTACCTTACCTTCAGATGTGCTTTAAAACATACCTAAATAAACTGATTTGTGATGTCCCATAGTGGGAACCTCCCTAAATCCCTCATCGGGCAGCATACTCACCTCAGTTTCACATCAGTATTAGGTACATCTGCCAAGCATGCATAGTGGGAATGCCGCTTCGTGCCCTTCAGGGCGTTTTCCACTGCAGATGTATACCACTCGGCCGGTATACCATCAGGCCCCGGTGCCTTTCTGCTAGAGAGCATCTTAATTGCGCCGGAGACCTCGTCCATGGTGATAGGGGAGCCCAAAGCCTCCCGGTCCTCCACAGCCAACCTAGGAAAGGAAATCTGGTCCAGATAGTTATCCAGCTCAGACGTCCCATAGCTCACCCTCGAGGAGTATAAGGCCGAGTAGTATTCCAGAAACCTCTGAGCAATCTCTTCCCCATCCGTCACCCTCGCACCATTATCCAGAATTTCAGCAATGTGGTTGGGTTGGCATTCGGCTCTCGCTAGATAGGCCAGGGTCTTACCATTCTTATCCCCTTTATCAAAAATAGTTGCCTGCTTATATAGCAGTAGTTTCCTAGCCGAATCGGTCAGAAGCAGGCTATATTCCCTCTTTAATGCCAGCAGTGCTGAATGGTCTCTGCTATCTGAACTCGCGCTGAACCTCTCCTCCGCCCGTGCCAGCTTACATTCAAGATCTGTCACTTCCCTCCCTTTTTTTTTCCTAGCAGCAGCTATGGCACTAATGGCCGCTCCCCTGGTAACAGCTTTGAAGGCATCCCAGCTGACCTCCACCGATGTCTCCGCCGTATTACAGTCCCAGAATGCCTCAGCAGAGGATTTCAAACTACTCATAATGTCGGGTGCTTCCAACCATAAAGGGTTCAAGTTCCATCCCACCCAATTCTCCCGCCTTAGCGACAACTCAGCTGTGATCAATAGGGGTGAGTGGTCCGAGACCCCTCTCGGGAGGTAACTACAGGTTGTCACTCTCGGTAGAATTTCAGGTGAGGAGAACGCCAGGTCGATTCTAGACAGAGATTTGTGTGTAACCGAGTGGCAAGAGAACGCCCTGTCGGTGGGGTGTTTCCACCTCCAAAGCTCCTGCAGCCCTAGCGTTTCCGCCCAGTTAGCCAAGTGGGTCCCAGCGAGGGGGATCCAGGAGAGGAAAAGGGAAGAAAAAAAAAAAAAAAAAAGGGGGGGGGATTCCTATAAGGGGGGGGGGGGGGGGTCATCGGGGGGACCGGGGAGGGGGGGAGGGGGAGTGACGGGAGGGCAAGAGGGAGGGGACGGGGGAGGGCATAGGGGGATGGGTGGTAAGGGGTTCGGAGGCCCGGTCGCGCCCCGGGGAATCCGGAGCCTAGGCTCCCCCGCAACAGCTGCCAACAGGATAATCTAGCTGTTTGGGCATCACAAAAACAACACAACTACATTAACTGTAAACAAGATGCTTGACAGAGAACCAACTCGGGCTCCACCAAACTGCCCCTCAAAGGGGCTCCCATTGGATCGGAGGAGGCGGGCCCCCGTCATCAAGAGGAAAAGGCAAGGAGACCATCAATCAAGTTAACGCTGGTCAGGAAAATAGCAGGACTATGCGCCTCAATCGGGGCCCAGTCCGTCAGGCTCCCGGCAATGAGTCCAGCCATATGTCGGCTTCCTCAGCTGATGTAAAGAATTTAACAGACTCCCCGTCTTGAACACGCAGTCGTGCTGGAAAGAGCATGGCGTATTTGATTTTTTTCTTCCTAAGTCTCTCTCTGACCCCGTTGAATGAGCGCCGCAATTTCTGAACTTCCGAAGTAAAATCCGGGTAGAAAGACAGCCGGGCATTCTCATAGGACACCACACCTTTCGTCCTGGCCGCAGCGAGTATGGCGTCTCTGTCCTTGTAATGGAGCACTTTAAATATAAATGGTCTTGGCGGGGCCCCGGGCGGGGGAGATTTCAGCGGGATTCTGTGCGCCCTTTCTATAGTGAAGAATTTGGTTAGATTCCTAGGGGCAAGGGCATCCCGTATGAGGTTTTCAGTAAACTCCTCCGGGGAGGAGCCCTCAGCCCTTTCAGGCAGTCCCAGAATTCTCACATTATTTCTCCTGTTTCTGTTTTCAGAATCCTCGGCCCTTCCCAATAGAACAGTCACCTGACGCCGTAAGGTAGCCAGCTCCCCGGCCTGCACAGACAATCGATCCTCCGCCTCCCCAATTCTCCTCTCATTCTCCCCCGTGCGGTCTCGGATCTTATCCAGATCGTGGCGGAAATAGTTGAACTGCTCCTGAAGCGTGTCAAATTTAGTTGTAAGGACGTTTTGGCAAGAGGCTATGGCAGCCATGATCGCCGCTGTGTCCGGATTAGAGGGCTCCGGCCCAGCTCCGTCTGTGGATTCCATCGTTTGCGTGCTACAACTGACCACTGTAGATTTGCGCTTCCTATTGCCTGACATGCGTGGAGAAAAAAGCGTGCAGGCTGCCAGGTGTACAGATATAGGGTTCAGGGAACGCTTGCCACACAGACAACAGGGAGACAGGTATATAGCCCAGATATAGGATTTCAGGAGCTGCCCAGATATGAGGACCGAGGAACTTGCAAATGTTGCACAGGTATAAGGTGCAAGGAGCTTGCAGGTGATGCACAGATGTAGGGTTCAGGGAGCTCGTTTGCGGTACAGATATAGGGTTCAGGGAGCTTATTTGCAGAGCTGATACAGGGTTTCAAAAGCTCTCAGACTCTTCACAGATATAGGATTTCAGGGGCTTGTTGCAGAGGGGTCGAGGAGCTTACTGCGGCAACCCAGACAAATGGCACAGTGGGGTCCGCCGCTGCTGCAGATATAGGGAACAAGGGCCTCTCACCGCTGCACAGGATTGGGGGCTGCAGGTCCTCCAAAGCTACAGGGTTCAGGGAGATTTGCTGGTATTGCCCAGGCGCCAAGGGTTGTAACTAGAAAGCTCAGCTGCCTTCCGGGGTCACAAAGGCTTGCCCCAGCACTGCACCCCACAAGGGGCTTATCGGGCCAGCTGCAGCACCACCCCAACAGGGGAGTCCAAGGAGCCCAACTGATCTGCTCTGGTGTTAATGGAGTACAGCAGTGTGAGCAGCCCAGGATGTCACAGGCCTCATGTCACTCAGCCGAGTGTGAACTAGCGTCTCAGTGTCAGCTGCAGAGCCCCTCTCCACTCCAAAATGGCGCCGGGCTCTCTCCCGATTTCCCGCCAATCCACTGCCTACTGCCCTCTTCCACAGGAGGGTTCCTGGCACCCCCAAGGGGATCCTCAGCGACTGCCTCCACTGCCCAGGATATACAGGGGCTGGGTCCCGTCCGTCGCCGCTCCGCCGACACCCGATGGGGCCGCCCGCCCTCGCTCTCAGGCCGACTTCCACCCACCGCCCGGACCTCACTCACCGCCGACCGCACCTCGGGAAGGCACACAGCACGACCTCCGGGCGCTCGTCTACGCTTCCCTCTGCCGTCCGGACTCGGGGGACCGATGCTCTGCCCGCCCGCTCCAGTCCGCCTCTCACACGCCGGGGCTGCGCGCCTCCGCCACCCGCCTCCGTCACTCCGGATTCTCCCGGCCGCCGACAGCACCGGTGCCCGCCTCCGCCGCCGTACACCCACGCGCCTCCACAGCCGCAGGTACGATTATCCAGCCCGGGTGGGTAGAATAGTAGTGCCAAAGTGTGCCCAAACAGCTCAAAAGGCAATTTGATCAGGATATATGCAGGAGCCCCTAGCAGACACGTCCGTCTAGGCGGCCATCTTAACCACGCCCCCGGAGAGACGTGGTTTTGTTATGCTCTAATCCATCTGGCCAATATTCTCAGTGCAAAGTGTGGCTATGAGTGGACAGATGTGTGGTTGCATGGGTGAATGGGGGGCCCCTGTTTAGTTTTTAAAACACAACATTGTGTATTTTATGTAATATGGGAAGCACATACAGTGTGCTGTTGGGGATCATGTGTAATAAAGTTTACTTTGTGTTTGGCATTTATGAGTGTGCCTTTGTCATTAGTGCCCGGTCCCACATTTAACCATTGGTCTGCTGGTTGGTTTTGGTTTTCCTTTTTGCCCTGGTGGTGTGGACTTTGTGAGCTATGTTATCATAAGTCATAGTAACAACCTAAAGAGGGTCTTCTTTTCCCACACCAGATCCAATCTATTTCCAGACTATTTACCCAGGAGTATGTGACAAGGGAGACAAATGGACTAAAAGTCTTGCTACTTACAACATTAAATAGGAACAGAACTGTTCTTGACCCTGGCCATGAGCTATAACCTGGCTCTAATGGAGGCCTGCATCAGAAGCAAATTACATCATTGATTCAGGCACACTGCTCCAAGCTTGAAAACAATTCTACATCAGCCCGAGACTTGCGGCTCTGGCAGTGGAAAATTCATGATGAGTCAACAGAGACTTCTGATCTTGGAAAAGTTTCATGTTCGCTTTCTAAAGCGCTGCTATGGAAGCCTGAAAAATTGATTGGTCTCTGAATAAAACTCGCTCTACAGGAGAGTGGAATATGTGATCATTGTGCAGATACTAGAAGTATTCTCTGTGCTCATATTGCACTAACTTGTACTGATGTAGCAAGCTTTAACCTGATGCTGATTGAAAGCATTAAATGGACAGTGCAAGCAATGGCCATAATACGACAGAAAGCAGCTCACCTGATGCCTGTAACCATAATGTTGGCAAGCCTCCTATGAGTTGCCAACTATTGTGGGCAGCCTTTAACAGGTACTTGTTGGGTGGAACCGTGAAAGAAAATGTACTGCAGGACACATTCTGGGGGATGGGTCAGAGTTTGGTGGAGTCTTGACTACAAGGTTCCGCGGTGTGGCCAGCACTGGGAGATGCACCTTACCTTTTATAATGCAATGAGGTTCAGAGAGGGAACTTTCCTATTAGACCATAGGTCAGACACCCCTCCACAAGGTTTACCTACATCTACCACTGATGTAGCCAGTGTATAAGACCAGTCAAAGCCACTTATAAAGAACAATTGACACTTTTTACACACTCACCTAGATGCCAGAAGCTGCAACTTCGGGAAGATCATGGATATGCTGGGGCCCAAAACCCAGCGAAAGGCACCACAAACGCTGTGGCAGTAAAGGCTCATGCCAGGAGGGAAATCCAGGGTCTGATGGGAAACATCATATGTACCTTACCTTCAGATGTGCTTTAAAACATACCTAAATAAACTGATTTGTGATGTCCCATAGTGGGAACCTCCCTAAATCCCTCATCGGGCAGCATACTCACCTCAGTTTCACATCAGTATTAGGTACATCTGCCAAGCATGCATAGTGGGAATGCCGCTTCGTGCCCTTCAGGGCGTTTTCCACTGCAGAGTTACTGTCCATGTCAAAAATCCATTTTGCCTTTTGGTCCAGTTTAAGGTAACCCTTTATTCTTATTTAGCATAAAGTGGATGCAAACCCAGAAGTGACCTTACAGCGGACCAACCACATCCTATTATAGGTTAAAATAAAAAAACAACATATGTATCGGCTCCCCTTTGTATCCTGGTAATTAATTGAATACAAATACTCACAAATTATTTTGGCTTCAAAGAAAAAAAAAATTGGCAAATTAAGGGAAAAAATTAAATCTTCTTTTGGCTCTTATCTTGCTTCTAGCACTATTTTCGGTAGTATCTTATTGCTCCCAGCAAGAGATTGCGAGGAGGGGGGGGGGCTTAAACAGCTACCGCATGCTTCGCTGTATAAGGCCCATCTGTTCCCCCCAAAAGTAGAGGGAATGTCAGTGCATCTTTAGCACATTGCTAAAGAGCTAACCAGGAGGTGGTCAATGCAGGGGCTATAAGGGTTTAAGTCTGCTTTGAGGCAATGCAAAACACTCTGACTAAGCCTAGAAAGTTAAACAGCTTAGCTGGCTTTATTCTATTTAACTGTATTATAAGAAACAGAAGCCCAAAATCCACGAGGTACAATTCACATTACATTCCTAAGTTTACTCACTTGAAACCGCATTATCGGAGGCAGATGGGTTTCTGTATCAATAAGTCTAATTGCGAAATCAAGAAACAAGTTTTCAATTACACAGCCATTAATATCTATTTCACAGACAACAGGAGCTGAAAGCTGTTCAACATGCCTTTAACACATGTATATGTAATCCTTAGTAATTAGTTACCCAATGTGCCAATAAGTCCATTCTAATATATATTAAAATTCAGCTGGAATCCATTGCAGGCATTCCATACTTCCTATTCAGTCACACCATAAGCGCTCCTTGTAATACCAAGCTTCCCAAACGACTCTGCTCCTACAATATCTAAAGAAGTCTCCCTATCTGTTGACTACAGGTGAGATCTAATGAAAACATTCATTAAAAGGAACCTGTAGCTGAAAACCATATAATACATCTTCCACAGGCTTGATCGCAAGGCACCCAACCACTCTTCTATCAGCCCAAGGATGAATAGCATACTCCCTGGTCAGCTGTACAACACAACCCCACTCCCAGGTCAAAGATGGCTCAGGCACCATTACTGATTGAATGGAGGGCATCCAAACAGCTACCGCATGCTTCGCTGTATAAGGCCCATCTGTTCCCCCCAAAAGTAGAGGGAATGTCAGTGCATCTTTAGCACATTGCTAAAGAGCTAACCAGGAGGTGGTCAATGCAGGGGCTATAAGGGTTTAAGTCTGCTTTGAGGCAATGCAAAACACTCTGACTAAGCCTAGAAAGTTAAACAGCTTAGCTGGCTTTATTCTATTTAACTGTATTATAAGAAACAGAAGCCCAAAATCCACGAGGTACAATTCACATTACATTCCTAAGTTTACTCACTTGAAACCGCATTATCGGAGGCAGATGGGTTTCTGTATCAATAAGTCTAATTGCGAAATCAAGAAACAAGTTTTCAATTACACAGCCATTAATATCTATTTCACAGACAACAGGAGCTGAAAGCTGTTCAACATGCCTTTAACACATGTATATGTAATCCTTAGTAATTAGTTACCCAATGTGCCAATAAGTCCATTCTAATATATATTAAAATTCAGCTGGAATCCATTGCAGGCATTCCATACTTCCTATTCAGTCACACCATAAGCGCTCCTTGTAATACCAAGCTTCCCAAACGACTCTGCTCCTACAATATCTAAAGAAGTCTCCCTATCTGTTGACTACAGGTGAGATCTAATGAAAACATTCATTAAAAGGAACCTGTAGCTGAAAACCATATAATACATCTTCCACAGGCTTGATCGCAAGGCACCCAACCACTCTTCTATCAGCCCAAGGATGAATAGCATACTCCCTGGTCAGCTGTACAACACAACCCCACTCCCAGGTCAAAGATGGCTCAGGCACCATTACTGATTGAATGGAGGGCATCCATTCTGATATCCATTCTGAGATTATCATGGCAGTGGTTGGTCCTGGCAAGCGTGGGCTTGGTGGGGAGTGCCGAGGAAGAACCCTGTTCCCACTTCTTGGGAAGGAAAGACTAAATTAATTTCCCAAGTTGAGTGGGTTTTGGTGCGCTATTGGTAAAACACAGCAAACATAGTGTTAAGCTACACCAAGGTATTTTTCTGTGAGCAATGTAATTCTCTGTAGGGCATTACTTTTTATTGCTCTGCATATGAGCTAATTGTTAATAAAACAATTAATAAAGGCTGAGGGTTATTTTCCTACAGCAGGGGCATAACTTGGGGGTGCAGCAATAACCACATCAGGGCCCATGAGGTCAAGGAGCCCCACCATTAGTGCTCACCTCACCTGTCTTATTGTTTAGTCATTTAATTATATCCATTTCAATTGAATGTGGGCTGATTGTAGCCAGCAAAGGTAACATTTAGTAACACCTCTGGCCTACAGGCACTGGTAAGCTACCGATAAGCAGCCAGTTCTTTCTTTTAGTGGCGAGATGCATGGTGAGACACCCTGACCCGCGCTGCTGCATATTAAAGAGAGACTCTGGTTATTTCTGACCACAGTTCCTCTTTAAAGCTGAGATTTAGCCTCCTTTCTGTAACCCAGCCCCTAAATTTTATGCATGACCACCTTTTTTCCCCCTGAGGGTTGGACCTATTTCCACCCCTCTTCTGACCCCTCAGACTGAGTGGGACACATCATGCCCTGTGCCTGCATGAGCTTATTAATGTGTCCTTCTCTTCTGAGCTTAGTAATAATAGTAAGTAAAAATAACATTTCACAAGCAGCAAAATAATTCATGTTCTGAACACATGGAACTTTCCCTCCACCTTTGGGATGATCTCAGCTTTTCTCACACAGAGGCATGCTCCAGAACATATGATTTGGGCCCAATCTATTGCTGATGGTATTATACATTTACCAGTCTGCCACAATAGAAATTAATAGTTTGAAATCCTCAAAGTGTAAAATTCAGAACACAACAGGGATGTCCGCTCTCCCCTCTGCTCTTTAAACTCCATTTAAAACCTTGTTCCATCAAATAAGAGGTGAAGGTGGCATCAAAGTTATAGAGCATAGATTATTTTAGTGGAAAGGCCTTTTCAAAATAAATGATAAAAAAATATATAAAATCATCCCAGCAATTCTGTTCTGATCAATCGGACTGGCAGATGTACGTACATAGAACTGTTCTGTGATTTCATGGTTAGCCTATAGTGTTACCCAACAAGAACAATAAAGCAACAAGCCACTCACCTGATGCCTGTCCCATGTACCTCTCCACATTTACTGCAGCACAGGGTATAAGCCGTAGCAGGGCTTCAAAGTTTGCCCTCCTTTCAATTTCATTTTTTCCGTGACCACACAAAAAAGTGGTCTAACAGCTGCTCTGTTCTTTGGTGCTTTCAACGTGACCGGGCACAGCAAGCCACAGTGGTCCTGCAACTGTCTCTGACCACATCTCAGCATGCTCAAGAATCGTAAGCTACAGCATGAACTGCAAATTTAAGTGAAGAAAGCAGCTTTGTTTAAAATGCATAAGGTATTCACATATAATCAGGGATTTTCTGATGCTTTAAAATTGCTAATTTGACACTGTTTTCATGAGGGATAAGGTGGGAGAAAGTTAGTATGTGCTTGGACAGGGACATGAACCCCTTGCTATTGTCAGGAGTGTTTTTTTACATCCTATTCTAGATCTGCAGGGAATTTATGCCCCCTCCCTACAGCAAAACAGCTTCCACTCTTCATTGGGGTGTGTGGGAATTTTTTCACTTCATCTAGAAGAGCAATTGTGGGAGTCAGACAGTGAAATTGTACAGGACTACCTTGCTAATCCTAGACCAGTTGACTGCCCAGACAGCTATTACTAACTTTCTGATCACAACAAGGACTGCCTATAGGGAGCCCAGGGAGAATTTCCGGCAGGCTGTACAGCTTTGGGGACGATTGGGCTGAACATGGGTGCCAACACCCAGTGCCATGTCAGCGGTTTGTGAGCTGGACATAGGCTTGGTGAGGCTAATAAAATGCCAGGCTGATTTTTAGCCCCAGTCTGCTCCTAATCTCACCCATGACTCATTTAGCCCCATTTCTTGGCTCAATTGAAGTCTTTTTTAGCAGCTGAGGCTTTCTTTGTAGTAGCTGTCCCTTAACAGATTCAGCAAGAAACCTATACATTTCAGTGAGGTTATAGTTTGAAACCAGTACCTGTCTAATATGTGAATTTCTGGAGTCGCTGAAGCTCTACGAGCATGAATTGTTCTCACACAATTTTTGTAATTGGCCTACTTGTATAAAAAGGGTTTTTCTGTTTAGGTCAAGTAGGCAAATGTTTAATGATCGTTTACAACAATCATTTATTGCTGTATTGTTTTTCAGTCTTGTTATCTGCTATGAATGTATTGGGTTCATCATAAAGTACCATACTTGTCAAAATCAGTTAGCAATGCCTAAGGGTCCAAGAAAAACTTCATGTTTATGAATATGTATTACAGAAGTGAATATGACTATTGAATATGCAGATAAGATCACTTTTGTTTTCTTCTTGTAACTTTTTTCACCTGACCATACTCACAGTAACAGGTTTTGTTGTCACCCAGCTCTCATTCAACTACATGCACTACAGCAGAATATGACTAAAGCCTTCAAATATGCCCCAGCCCTGTAACTCTTAGGCCACCCTTTTGTGTTGGATGTGGTCTTTGCAATAAACTATACAAGACAGCCTCAGTGGCAATGGGACCAGTTTGTTGATTTAAGGTCAATTTATAGATGTTAAAGTGAGATTAAAGTGATACAGCAGACAGAGATAATTTTTACACCATTGTGATGGGCTACATTTGGCACTGTCCTAAGTGGCCAAATTATGAGGTTTACAGATCACCTCATGATTTTTCTTTTGAAAAAAGTGGGCATAGCTATTGGTACTGTGATTGATATGCATAATCAGCATAATGGTCAGGGTCTGTTAGATACCTTCCCAGAACTTTCACCATGGCTGTGCAATGTGAATCTGGAGGAGGAGGGAAGGGCGAGGGGAGGGAGGGTCCAGCAATCCTGTCCCACTATGCTGAGCTGATTGTGGGACAGGATGAAGAAGAGAATGTCAATGGCTGCACCTGTGAACTCCGATATCTCGGCCATTTCTGCTTCAAATTAAAAACGGAAAACAGTTTAGGAAATTGCCAAATGTAGCCTGGCGCAATGGTGTAACAATTACTTGGCCTGCAGTATCACTTTAATTTATGCTACTTTATACATACCTGACTTCATTATTATTTTCCTTTTAGTGTACTTGGGGGGGGGGGGGGCACAGAAGTTACGAAAGGGTTATGCCCATTCATCAGCAGAGTCGGATAATGGTGAATCAAAGTTCAGAGACAGATACATCCTTCCCCTCACAACCAGTGTGTCTGGAAGGAGAAGAACTTGGAGTGGACGTGAGCCACTTGCTTCTCAATTCAGCAGTAGTACGCAATTGTTCTGTATTTGTGACAGGTTCCAGCCATGTGTTAACTGACTTTATCTATTTTTTATTCTCAGACAAAATCTATACCACTGAGTGACTGGGGATATGGGCCACTCACCTGTATGGCTCTTGGACTAGGTCAATCATTAGGTCCTCACTTTTTATCTGCTTCATAATAAAGTTTGTGTCCAGACACCGACTAACTTTATACTCCCCTTATACCTCATGGGAACGATAAAATAATTTTATAGAATTTCAAAATCTTCAATTATGAATAAATACCTTTATGTACTTTGAGTGGAACATTGGCTATAAGCTAGACAGTTACCTTTAGCTTTTAAATCAAGTTCTTGTCAGCCCCTCCAAAATCTTTGCACCTTTTGTGGAAGCAGTTGGACGCCCAAAACCTATGAGGGTAGTGACTCCTGTCCCATTCCCAGATATTCTGCTTGATTCCCCAAAGAGTATTCTTGATCCCCAAGAAGAATTACGCAGATTTGCGCATGCGCCATGAGGACGGGGAAAGGTGAGTGAAAGTGGGCGATATGGGGTTTCACACGGGGGGCATCCTATGTTGGGATGCCCCTGGGGCTGGGACCAGTCACCAGGATAGTCAAAATCCTGGTTATTGGTCCACTTTAATATGAATTGATTATATATGTCACAAAGTTCAACCAGCTTTCATTCATTACACAATAGAGGCATTGGCAGTGATCCAAAGCATAAGCAACAAAGGCCTAGTCTATTCATTTAATGAGTCAGTTTGGATGCATAATAACTAACACTGCAGACCACAAAGAATAGCAAACTGCGTGTGGTAATTCTGCTAGCCATTTTGTTGCTAGGATTTGTATGTCGAAATGGAGGAATATCACTCCAAACACAACAAAGTTCCAAGGTCTTTATGGAACAGAGCGTGAAACTGCAAAAATGCCAATAGGCATATCGGAACCTAAAGTCATAATAAAGTGGTTGGTGAGAATTATCTAGCAAACAAAAAAATCAGTTTCTAATGAACAAACTAAAATCTACTGTCATTCAGTGGTTCCCAAGGTCTTCTATTTCATTACCTTTAATCTGGGGTGCTGCTCACTGCCTGTAATGTGGGTCTGTTATAGGCTGATTGGGGAGATTCTGCTCACTGTCTGCTATGGGGTCCTGGGAGGGGGGGGGGGGGGGTTAGAACACCATTTATTCCAGAATTTCAGAATATTTTTTTTCTTATTTCTCTCCTCCCAAGTCCTGGGTGCAACCTTATGGACAGGTGCATCTTATAGGGTGAGACATGCGGTACCGTATATTTATTTACACTCACAAAACTCTATCTCTGCATTGGATAAAATGATTTCCTATATGTGTGACGTTTGTTATTTATTCATAGGTGAATGGCTAAATAGCTATTTGTTATTGACATGAACTAAAAATATCTTAACTTTGGAAGAAAGTCACATTGGCCTTTTGTGGCCCCGGCCAGGCATCTGCTCTGGACATACAAATCCTGTCTGTACCAGTCGTTAATAAATAGGATACTGCTTGGCTGTTTATATCGGAGTCTGTGTTCCAAGCAAATGAATGTCAAGCAGTGCTGTCTCCCACACTGTTAGTCGTGGCTGCTGTCTAAGAAAAAGTTTCAAAATCCACCTGGTAGCCATCTTATGTGGCATAATGTCTTGTCCATGTTTTGTGAGGTCACCATGCTTATGTAGAAATAACTGTTCATTTTAATGGAAAGGTCAAGTCCAACATATGGGCATAGGAATAAAATCAAACCTGAAAATCTCTGTTTAAAATAATAATCTGCATAATGCACACTTGCCTCACCAGAAAAGTCCTATTGGTCATCGCCCATGTATATGGGTAGCATTCACCTTGCCCGCTGCCATCCAGTGCTAGGCAGTTACCTGGAAGTTAACTAGTTTTGCAAAGGGTAGATAGATGTCCTTCTTGTGTTCTCTCCACATACTGATCAGTTACCACCATACTCCTCAATATGAGCTGTGATATGACTGGTAATCCCAAGTTATAAGCCAGTGGCTGATGTATAAACAGGCAGAGTGATAATCGTCCCTCTTGGCAGTCTGAAACTGTGCATGTTGGTGTCTGAAGGTAAGCTATGGGGATGTTTGACTCTAGTGGGACCTGATTTTCACCTGTGGTATGGTCATGTTGGTTGTTGGCTGCATAATTGTCAAATACTGCCGTTCGTTGCCAGTGGGTTCAAATGCTAATCCTTTAGTGAATTGCGCTGACCAATCCCCTAGTCAACTGAGAGTAGCCTATAGAAGTCATTGTGCAGAATGGATAACACCAAAAATGTATAGTCTATATAGTCTATACATAGTAACAATTTGCCAGCTCTAGGTTCTCAACTTGAGGATGGTAACCGGGAAAGTGTCTGATGTGCTTTTACCTTTTAAAGCTGACCTAAAGCCGAAATGGCCCATGGGCTGTTTTACCCCAACACGGGCACCATGTCTAGAAATGTTGATCTACCTAGAGCCCATTGGATACCTTCAAATTGGGTATAATGCTCACCCCTCTGTATATCTGGCCTGTCAGCAGCTCAGTTGAAGCCTGTGACCAATAGAGTTTGTAGATGAGTCATGCAAATGTCGTGCAGACCCATTTGGCTTCAGCAGACGTGGGGAATGAGTATTATTCCTGAAGCATGTGGTGGGGGGGAGCAGGGGATGCAGTGACCCTAAGGTCCAATGGGGAAACTGACTTATGGTCCCCTTTAAAAGATTCTGTTGAGGCTGAATTAAATCTGATCGCTTTAGAAACAAGCCGAGTTTCACACATTTTCAGCAGTAGGTGGAAGTGGTGTCTAAATGAGCCCTTTAAGGTTTGGCATATGGCCCCCTATAACATAAAATGTTAGCCATTGGAGTTTGTGTATGTGCAGAATCAAGACACCAATGCATCCAGGCCTCTGTGCAGTAGTGGGTCTGTAGAACAGAATTGTATTTTTGCACAGCATTTTGCTAGCATTGCATTTAGTAGTCTTTGGAATGTAGCTATAGACTTACAAAGCCTGGTGCAAAAAATGTGTCTCTGAGCTGCCATATTGATGTGCTTCGTGCACCAATGCATGGCATACAGTGTTTTTGTGTTTCTGTATAGTGCATTGCAATAAAAAAAAACGTGAACAGGGCTATTGCAAATATCAAGACTTTTTTTGTGGTTTAGGTAGGAGCAAGTACAAACGTATAGGTGTGAACAGTGGTGTATACATGTATCCAAGGGCAGATCAAATGCTGGAACATAAACCTGTCATTTCAAGAATGGTATAGGAGAAGCTGGCATTCTCACACAGATCTGGGGGACGCTTTGGCTAAGGCCGGGTTCTTTACTAAAAGCCTGGAAATAGAGGGGGTCCTTTACTGGAGGGAGGTGAAAAGGTTGGAATGCCCAACTCTGTAAGGAAGTAAAGGTAAAATCAATTGGATCAAACTGGATTTTTGGACATCCAAAACTATATTTTTATAATAATATCCAGGAATCCTTTGCTTTAAGAGTCCAATTGACAAAGTATTATTAGCTACAAGTGTTTGGGGTGTTTTCTTTGTCTTTCCACAATAATGGGAGGGCTGCAGACCTGGATATTGATGGAGTGTTTCTAAATGTAATCTAAAGAGACTTTATACTGATTTTATTCTGTATAAAATATGAGATGGCAGCGTCAAGTGCCAATGCGGTGCTACTGTAAGACTCTTTTGACCCTGACTCCTTTTGCAGGAGTGAATTACTCACCTAAAGCCCACGCCCCTGGCAAAAACTAGAGGGCTTAACTCCATGCAGATGTCCTGGAATAACGGGCCAATTCATTGTTGCAGAACTGCATGGGAGCGGCCATCTTGTCACACATATAAGCATGAGGGGGAGAGCACACACCAAACTGAGAGATAAATGCCTCAGAAACACAGTCAGCTTTATATTATGTTATATAAACACACTCACTTAATAACCAGCTGCTAGAGGGATTGTGTGTGGGGAAAGCTGCAACAATATTTATTTATCACTGCTCACTGGGGAATTTACCACACACCATTCAGTCAGAGTATCTTCTAAAATGTTACAAGTTTTTCAGCTGTGCAGCAGAGCAACGAGTCATCACAGCTGATGGCTTTCTACTAGAAATAAAGGAGAATTGCACTGATATGTAAGCAATTTTGACTGTGGGGCTGGGGTTTTCAGAAGCTGGACTCATGTATGTGGCAGGATGGCTGCTCCCATGTAGCTATGCAGCATAGCATCTGCCTCCTATTCCATAACATCTGCAGGGATAAGCCCTTTTAAATAGTTTGTTTTTTTTTAGTTTGGGTGCACTTAAAATATTAACTGCAAATAAGAACAAAACAATGCCACGCTGTTTATTATAGCTTACTGGGAGTGCTGCTTGCCAATAAAATAAGAGTAAAAAAAGGCTCCTTTTCAGTATACTTGTGGTCTGTAATCTGTGCTCATACATTTGGTAATGCAGCACAAAGGAGCACTCGGCAGGACGTTTCTGGGGCCACACCTATTTCTCTCAGCAGAACAGAAGGTCCTTTATTGACGCTTACACGCTGGGTTTTGTTCTGGCAGGGGTCAGACACCATTTTGTGCATTAACATTTTAAAACTGCTGAACACCACATTGAAACTAAATACTAGCCTGCCTACACATGGAACTTCATACCAGACAACTACTGCACACAAGTGGCACCAAAGGTGAAGGCCGTCATCTTCTATGTCACTGTTGTCGCTTGCCAATTCAATTAATGCGAATTTGAAGAGGAGGTTTATTGTATATAAAAATGTCACACTGTGAAATGTAGCCTTTTTTTATCTAAAATATGTAGGAACATGGTATAGGTGGCTTTAAGAGACTGCAGAGCCAACACAAATGTCAACTGCTGATGTATTTATTTGTCAGGGCTGAAGCAGCAGAACATTTTAGGGTTACACATGACTATATATATATATATATATATATATATATATCTCAGATTGCACAAATACATTTACTATTTTGAGGCAAGTTTTGTGCTATGCTGCTTAAAGTGGGCAACTAACACCCTAAGAGTTTTTCTTTTTTTTTTTAAGCCCTCATTGCGCCAGATACAGAGGGTGAGGAGCCTGGCACGGTTAGGATGTTTTTAAGTAGAAGATAAAGTGGCAGCTATGAAAAATCACAGCTGCTCAGGGTTGGCTGAAGTGCTGTGTCGTGTTTTCTTAGATCAGTTACTGACTAAAGCTGGCAGCACCCGCCATATCCTTTCCCATTAACTCTGTCCACCCTTTTTGTTTGTTAAAGTGGACCTCCAGTCAAATAAAAAGAAAGTTTAGTAAATTGATTCCCCTCTTATGATCAGTGGCTTAAGCAGTTTGTGAGGGCTTAACCCCATGCAAATGTTGTGGAATGGCATAAAGATTATTTACTCTAGAATTACATGGGGGTTGGCCATCTTGCCACCCACCTCATAGTCCTGCTTATTCTTTTCACACATGGAAACATTGAATAAGCCACTAATGTAGCATGTGAAATCTGTGTAAGGGGAGCTGTTACAATGTATCTCTGTGGCTGCAGTGGCCACAAAAAGCACCCAGTCAGGGGATACAATGTATTCAGAAGATGTCAGCAGCTGTACAAAGCAAAGATGAGCCATTACAGCTGAAGGCGTTCTACTTCTGGCTAGAAACAGATGATTGCACAAAGCTATGGGAAAATTTTGACTGAGGGGCTCCATTTTTCAGAATCGTCTCCTTCATGTGTGTGGCAAGATGGCCACTGCCTGCCTGCTACTTCAAACATCTGCATGGTGTTAATCCCTCTCAATAAGCTTCTGTCACTGACAGGCCAAAAGCCGGGACTGCAGTGCCAAGCTCCCAATGTGAGAGTGGGAGAGCTGGGGCACGGTTTATTTTATTTTATTCCCCTAATTGGTCCAAGCAGGGATTGGAGTGGGAAGGGAGGTCATCTGCAGCATGTATGCCTACTCTGATAATAAGAGATTAGGTTCACAGCACAATCTGTACTGTGCTCCAGCAAGCTTCAGTGATAGTCAGGTGAGCTCCTATCACCCCCTAGGTAGGTGATAGAAACAGAAATCTGTTTTCTGTCATTAGATAATATACTTACAATGCGGGTTCTGTTTCCACATTCCAACGTTCGAGAGATGAACGAGAAACTTTTGGCCAGCCAAAACGAAACAAAAAACGCAACTGATGAACCAATTCTTCGTTTGATCGCAGCGGCCGTTTCCACTGAGAGATTATCGCTTAATTGTGGTCACTTTCAAAAATCGCTGCATGTAAATGGGTCATTAGTATGCTTTTTAATGCCTGTACAAAGACAATACCAGTGCTGCTGGGAGGTAGAGTTAGTACAGTTTACTGCAGAAACCCCTTTATCCCATGTGGAATTATCCAGACTTGCAGTGAATTTGTGTGTTAGATGAAATAGAGAAAACCAAGTACAAAATTATTCAGGATTCCTTGAAACGGTGCTTATACCTATTTTAAAAAATCATTTTGTTGGTTGGTGTTTTTTATTTTTTTTTTTGTAAACTAATGTTTTGTGTCCTTTTTATTTTAGGAATGTTTACCCTTTCAGAAGTTGCCTCACTTAATGACATCCAGCCCACATATCGGATTCTGAAGCCATGGTGGGATGTATTCATGGACTACTTGGCAGTTGTAATGTTGATGGTTGCCATCTTTGCTGGGACCATGCAGCTGACCAAAGATCAAGTTGTTTGCTTACCAAAGTTAGATTCGGCTGTATGCTCAGCATCGCCAGATCACAAACCTGAACCGAACAATCCACAAGTTTCTAAAAAATTTGAAGAACCTACAAGGCAGCCTGAAAAAATATGGCAAAGTTCTATGCCTGAAGTTGAGCCAGAGACACCTTTAGCAAGAGCCGATTCTTTGGTCATAACAACGCCATCATCTGCCAGTAATCTTAACACAGAAGCAAGAAATTCAGGGGGAAGGAAAACTAATCTGGATTTCCAGCAGTATGTATTCATTAACCAAATGTGCTATCATGTTGCCCTCCCATGGTACTCAAAGTATTTTCCCTATCTCGCCCTTATACATACAATTATTCTCATGGTCAGCAGCAACTTTTGGTTCAAATATCCAAAGACCTGCTCAAAAATTGAGCACTTTGTCTCCATACTTGGCAAATGTTTTGAATCCCCATGGACAACAAAGGCTTTATCTGAGACAGCCTGTGAGGACTCAGAAAATAAACAGAGACTAACTGGTGCCCAGTCCCTGCGTAAGCATTTTTCAAACAGTAGCGAAGAGGGAAGTCCTAGCCCCAGTACGCCAATGATTAGCAAACCTGGGCTTAAAGTTTCTGCAGACAAACCAGTAGTTGAGGTCCCTGGGATGACCATCTTGGACAAAAAGGATGGCGAACAGGCAAAAGCACTTTTTGAAAAGGTCCGCAAATTCCGTACCCATGTGGAAGACAGTGATTTAATCTATAAGCTTTACGCTGTTCAAACAGTTATCAAAACGGTAAAATTTATTTTCATACTTTGCTACACTTTGACATTTGTAACTGGAATACGTTTCACACATTTATGTAGGCCTAAAGTTGAGCACCTTACAGGCTATAAGGAGTTTGAATGCACACATAACATGGCATTTATGCTAAGGAAGCTTCTCATCAGCTATATTGCTCTGATTTGTGTTTATGGTCTTGTCTGTTTGTACACTTTGTTTTGGCTGTTTAGAAGACCTCTTAAAGAATACTCATTTGAAAAGGTAAGGGAGGAAAGCAGCTTCAGTGACATTCCTGACGTTAAAAATGATTTTGCGTTTCTTCTGCACATGGTTGACCAGTATGATCAGTTATATTCCAAGCGCTTTGGAGTTTTCTTGTCTGAGGTGAGTGAAAACAAATTGAGAGAAATTAGTCTAAATCACGAATGGACCTTTGAGAAGCTCAAGCAGCACATTTCTCGAAATGCCCAAGACAAGCAGGAACTGCATCTCTTCATGCTTTCTGGAGTTCCAGATGCTGTTTTTGAGTTGACGGATCTAGAGGTTCTTCGGCTTGAACTTATTCCAGAAGCTAAAATCCCAGCTAAAATTTCTCAAATGACTACTCTTCAAGAGCTGCATCTTTACCATTGCCCGGCTAAGGTTGAGCAAACCGCATTCAGCTTTCTGAGAGACAATTTAAAGTGCCTTCATGTGAAATTTACAGATGTGGCTGAAATACCTGCCTGGGTCTACCTTTTGAAAAACCTGCGAGAACTCTACTTAATGGGCAACCTAAATGCAGAGAATAACAAGATGATAGGACTTGAGTCCTTACGAGAGTTAAGACATCTAAAGGTTCTCTATGTGAAAAGCAACTTGACCAAAATACCACCTAACATCACAGATGTGGCAGCACATTTAACAAAACTCATTATACATAATGATGGCAGCAAGCTCGTAGTCCTAAACAGCCTTAAAAAGATGATGAATGTAGCAGAGCTTGAACTCCATAACTGTGAATTAGAGAGAATTCCACATGCCATTTTTAGTCTTGGCAACCTGCAAGAGTTAGACCTTAAGTCAAACAGCATTCGCACTGTAGAAGAGGTCATTAGTTTTCAGCATTTAAAGAGGTTGACTTGTTTAAAATTGTGGCACAATAAAATTGTTAGCATTCCTCAGTCCATTTCACAAGTAAGGAACTTGGAATCTCTGTATTTTTCAAACAATAAACTGGAATCCCTTCCTGCAGCTCTCTTTCACTTGCAGAAGCTTCGGTACCTGGATCTCAGCTACAATTGTATAACCATGATTCCTATTGAGATCGGGATGCTCCAGAATCTTCAGCATTTCTATATAACTGGAAATAAAATTGACATTTTGCCAAAGACACTCTTCAAATGTGTTAAGTTAAGAACTTTATGCCTGGGTCACAATTGCATCACTTCGATCCCAGAAAGGATAGAACAGCTAGTCCAGCTAACCCATCTAGAACTGAAAGGAAATTGCTTAGACCGTTTGCCCTCTCAGATCATGTATTGTCGCTTGCTTAAGAAAAGTGGGCTTGTCATTGAAGACCACCTTTTTGATGCCTTACCATCAGAGGTAAAGGAAGCATTGAACCAGGACACAAGCATCCCCTTTGCCAATGGTATATGAACATATTTTTTGCTTCTGGGCAATATACAAAACACGGAGGCTTGGGCAGACCACTTCTTCTTTTTTTTTTTTTTTTAGGCAACCCCCTTGATCCATACAAGACACAGCCACTAAATTATGTTTGCTAACACAGTTGCTTATTAGGCAAGCAAATAATTGTCTTAATTATTGCAGGTATGATCACACATTGTAATCAGTTTTTAATACATATATACTTGGGAACTGCTGCAATTAAATTTTGATTCCATGTGTTTCCCCTTGATGTTTACAAATGATCCATTTCCTCATGTTTGTAGTTCAATTACATAGTACATTTTGGTACGTTGTGCTTGTTTTTCTTTCAGAGAACAGTTTTTCACTTCAACAGATCTTTCACAGTCTAAATAGTTAATGTGTTAAAATAATTGAATGCCTGCTACTTTTCCTCTATAAAAACATTTGGGTGCCATAATAAATTAGGGAGCTGTAGAAGTTTTATAGTGAAATAAAAAAGACCTGCTAGATTTTCTTGGTGTTCTACAAGAATTAAAAAGGAACAACAACTATGGTAAATGGTAGACATCCTTTGTCAAAAGTCCAAGGGTCAGTTGGTATACTTTCTTGGTCTGGAACCCTGAAGAACTATGTGGTTCTATGCTGCGGAGCCCCTTCCTCTGCAGGGCAACCATTGTTTTTCTTATACAGAATTGATCGCAACCACTGAAAGAGTGCCATGGTAAATAGTAGAAATCCTTTGTCAAAAGTCCAATGGTCAGATGTTATGCTTTGTTAGTTTGGAGAAACTGGTTTTATGCCACAAAGACGTAAAAAGCAGGGCAACCAAAGTTATTGTTATACAGAATTGATTGCAACCACTAAAAAGGTTGACTTTATCAAAATTAAACCAGACCTTCAGCAGGACTTAATGACAAGCCCAAACCCTTAAAAAACAATTCCCCAGCATCTAAAATGAATATATTTTAGGTTTTTAGTCACTTATTATTATTATTATTCCCACTGGGCTGCAGCTCTGTTCATGAATCTAGGATATGGGCACCGCCATCTTGGCTCAATAGCATCACACATAGTGAGGAGAGGAGAGGGGGATAAAGTTCAGGGGGTGGGGTTATAGCTGTGCTTTGCACAGACAGAGCAGAGCTGGGGTCAGGGAAAGGACAGCAATCCCAGAATGCAGAGCGACACAGACAGAAGACACTCCCTGTTTGCAGGCTGCCTGATGCTCCATGAGCCACCATCTTGGATGTTTAAAGGCTTATAACATGCAGTAGATGCAGGTAGGATGATTTTTAATGTGGGCAATCTGAATGTACAGGGTGTGGTAAATATATAATATATGCTCTTATTCAGGGTGAAGGTCCGGTTTAAAGCTTAATCATCCAGTAATGGAACTGCCCTCTTTTCACATGAAGTGTCACCCTTGCTTGACGGGCGATGGGTTATATTGCCTGAAGTCGCTAGGCATACTGAATGCAGGGAATGGGGATACCCGCACCTTTTTGATTTCTTACCATCAGAGGTAAAGGAAGCATTGAACCAAGACACAAGCATCCCCTTTGCCAATGGTATATGAACATGTATTCCAAGTATGTCACACACCCTGAGGGCGAACTTCTGCAGAGATGACTAGAAAAAAAGAAGCCCCTCCCGGTCCATAAGTACCTGGGACCTCCCACACATCCCCCAGTAATCGTCTCTGCAGACGGCGAAGCAAGTCAAGAAGATGGCTGTATCTTTCCTTTGCAGGTAAGCCGGGTACACACCCTTATGCCTCCCAGCCTTGGCTGTGGGTCCGGGTGAGGGTAGGGTACACCTTAGAGGTGTACTGTACAGGAGCCATGCTCCTCCGTGAGACCCCCTCCAAGGGGTAGGCGGCTACCAGGTTTTGGTGATCCTGGTGTGGGATGCCCTGTCCGTTTTTGATACCATCGCTACATAACTTGGGTAGCTTTGGGTCACCCTCTTTACTCCCCGTTCCAGGATAGTAGGGTGTGTTGTGTGAGTGTAGTGTGTGTGCACAGGTGCTTCCTTATGCTGGCCCGCACGCCACTGTTTACAGCGGCGGCGGGTCGGTCTCCCTTGCCGGCTCCGCAGCATGGCTGGGAGAGCGGCCTTCTTTTCCTTCCAGTCGGGAGGGGACGGGGCCGGACGCTCGCCCCCCTCCTCTGGCGCTCTTTTGCGGCCCTCGCTGTCTCTGGTCCCGGGTCGGGAGGGGGCGGGGCCACGCGCGGCGTGGGATCCGCGCTGGCCCGCCCTTCCTCCTGAGGCTTTGTCTGGTGCGGACGCCATTTCTCCTCGGATACTGTGAGTGCCCTGCGGGGCCTGGTTTTTTATGTATTCTTTCCAATGCCTCCTTTGCTCGGTCATCTCAAGCGATGTGGGATGCTATATTAACCCTGTAGGGGTCTTAGCTCATGGAAGTATATTGTATTATATGTAATATATATGTTATGAATGCCTTACTGTATTCTGAGTTAGGCAGTTGTGGCCTAGAGGCAAGGAAGCAGTCTTGCAACCAGAGGGTTGCAGGTTCAAATTCCGGCCATGGGACATGACTGAAGTGCAAGCACACAATAGGCAAATAATCGCTATTTAATGCGCTTGCTGTTTTTTTCTGTGATTCTTAAGGGTCCCTTGCTCAAATTGTTTTTTTTTCCTGTCTTTAATAAATCCTCCCACTAACGGACGTTAAGGTGCATCCCGGGTAGCTTCATAGCGTAATTCCCATAGGTCATTGCGACTACCATAAATAATCACCATATGGAGGCTTCCCAGGATACCGGGCTCGGGATCCCTTCAGGGCAACCCCGGCAGTGTGTGGTTTGTGGGGTATCCCTTGCGGGGGACAATGTGCTTATTTGTGTACCATTTGCATCTCATCACCTACACCCCCACGCCTGGCCTTGACCCCAAGTGATGTCATGAGTGGGGAAAACGATTGCTAGCTCTGCGGCCAGGAAGGCCCCAGCTAAGAGATGGCATTTGGCGCCCGCTGCGCCGGCTTTTGATTATGACGATTACGACTCTTTGTATTAGCTGATTATTCCCCGCTTGAAGAAGGGGAATTGTTTTCAGTATCTGATGGCTCTGATGATCAGCAGTCCCTGGATGCTGATGCTGGTAAGGAGCGTGGGGATACTGTTGATACTCCCAGACTCCTGACCCATATTTTTGAAGTGCTTGCTATTTCCCCCCCCTGCGGAGGCCCCTCCGCAAAGGGGGGAATTTTTTTGGGACCGCCAATTCTCGTTTGGAGTTCCCGAATCAAAAACATTTTAACAATCTGATCCTTAAAGAATGGGAAAAGCCCAGCCGGCTTCCTGCTATCCCTCAGGGGTGGGATAGGAAGTATCCCTTTCCTGTGGATGTGGTTAAGCGTTGGTTGTCACCCCCAGAGGTTGACGCTCCGGTTCTGGGATTGTCCAATACATCGGTTGTGCATTCCCCAGATTCCACTACCTTGATGGATAGTGAGGACTGACGTGTCGACCAAATGGCTTCACATGCCTTTGCCTGCGTGGGTTCGGCCTTACGCCCGGTTTGTGCCTCTGCTCTCACGGCCGTGGCTACTAGAGCCTTAACCAGGGGTATGCTGGATGGTCCCCAACTTAATCCTTCCAGTGAGGAATTTACAGCATTGACGCATTGTGAGATGTTTATTGCATTTGTCTTATCAGCTTTGAATGCTGCGATCTGTTTGTGTAGCAGGACCTCGGTATTGCTTGTGGCTATTTGCCAATCGGTCTGGTTGCGCCAATGGGCGGCTGATATTGCTGCGCAGAAGGCGCTCCCAGGGCTACCTTTCGTGGGTATGCGCCTGTTGGTGATAAATTGGACTCAGTGGCGAAAGGAGGTAGGTTGCCTCAGCGCAAAAAGCAGCCCCGGCCCTTTCGGGGTTCGGGCTCTTTCAATCCCTCCTTTCGTGGCTCTTGAGCGAGCAGGGGAATCTCTTACCCCGCGTTCAGAGGAGATTCCTGGGGTAGGGGCAGAGGACGCGCCCGACCCGGGACCGCCTGGGGTTCCAAACCCAAGACTGCTGGCAAGCCCACTTAGCGATGAGGGGGCGCCCTCACCCTCACAGGTGGGGGGACTGCTGCGGCTCTTCGCCCAGGTCTGGACCCGGGAGGTCCGGACAACTGGATCCTGGAGGTGGTTTCTTCTGGGTACAAGCTGGAGTTCGCATACCGGCTTCCTCTCAGTTTCCTCAGGTCTCGGGTTCCCGCGGACCACCGAGCCGCGCAGGGACTTTTCTTGGCGGTGCAGAACCTTCGGGATATGGGGGTCGTTTGTCCGGTTCCCCCCATAGAGAGAGGTCAGGTTTACTACTCCAACCTCTTTACTGTGCCCAAAAAGGATGGCTCCATAAGACCCATTTTGGACTTAAAGATTCTCAACCGGTTCATCAGAACCAAGAAATTTCGCATGGAGACTCTGCGCTCTGCTGTCAACTCCCTTCGTCCAGGGGACTTTATGACTTCAATAGACATCAAGGATGCTTACCTTCATGTGCCAGTCTTCCCGGGACACCAATGGTTTCTCGGATTCGCAGTAGGCGACCAACACTACCAGTTTGTGGCTCTCCCCTTCAGGCTCACCTCGCTGCCTAGGGTGTTCACCAAGGTGTTGGCGGGAGTAATGGCCCTTCTCAGAGCCCAGGGCATTCGCATTGTGCCTTATCTGGACGACCTTCTCATCACGGCATCCTTTCTCAGCCAGGCGGAGCTGGACACCAGGACGGTGGTGACAATACTAGAGAGTTTCGGCTGGGTGATCAACTACCCCAAGTCTTCTCTCCCCGTCAAGGGTGGTTTCGTTTCTGGGCATGAATCTGGATACCATTCAGACCAGGGTTTTCCTACCCCAGTCAAAGGTGGAGGTGGTACAGGCTCTGATTAGTCTCCTTTTGTCCAACCCTCGTCCGTACATCAGGCAAGGAATGAGACTGGTGGGATTGATGGTGGCTTGTTTCGAGGCAGTTCCTTTTGCTCAGTTTCACATGAGACCTCTTCAACTCCATCTTTTATCGGCTTGGGACAGATGTCCTCTGTCCTTGGATCAGTCGTTTGTGCTGTCTCTCTGGTCCGGCGGTCCCTCCAGTGGTGGCTGGACCCGAAGAACCTTCTGGGGAGCAGATCCTTTCTGGCGTCCCTTTGGGAAACAGTCACCACAGATGCCAGGCTGTCGGGCTGGGGGGGTTTCTGAAAGGAACACCAGTTCCAGGGTCTGTGGGGTCCTCAGGAGGCTCACATCCCCATCAACATTCTGGAGCTGAGGGCGGTCCGGTTTGTGCTGTCGCACCTGACGCATCATCTCCAGGGATTACCGGTTCAGGTTCGATCAAACAATCGGACTGCGGTTGCTTACATCAATCACCAAGGAGGGACTCGCAGCAGGAGTGCCCTCCGGGAAGTGTCTCTGATTCTTGCATGGGCTGAGAGCAATGTTCCATGCATCTCAGTGGTGTACATTCCAGGGGTGGAGAACCTGGAAGCGGACTCTCTGAGCAGGGGGGCCTCTCGCCGAGGGGAATGGTTCCTCGGCATCAAGGTATTTCTATCCATCTGTCGCAGGTGGGGGATTGCGGAAGTGGATCTCTTTGCCTCCCGTCACAACCACAAGCTCCCTGTGTTTGTGTCTCTGTCCCAGGATCCTCTGGATCTGGCCTGGCGGGATCTGGGTCTCCTGTATCTGTTTCCCCTCTTTTCTATGGTAGGCAAGGTGGTACGCAAGCTGGTTCACAAGGGTGTGCCAGCAATCCTGGTGGCTCCAAGGTGGCCAAGACAGGTGTGGTTCGCAGACGTCGTGCGGCTGGCGGTCGATCAGTACAGGTTGCCTCTGTTTCCGCATCTGATCACTCATGGTCAGCTCTGTTACCCCATTTTACAAACGCTGGCTTTGACGGCGTGGCTGCTGAAACCTCTATCCTAAAAGAAGAAGTTTGTCTGATGCTGTGGTCCAGACGCTTGTTAGGGCTAGGAAGAAGTCTTCCTCTAACATCTACTACAGGACCTGGCGGTCCTACATTTATTGGTGTGAGGCTAGGGCCTTGCCTTGTAGGGTGTTTTCCATTCCTAGTATTCTGGAGTTTCTTCAATACGGTCTGGACATGGGTTTTCAGCTTAGCACTCTGAAAGGGCACGTTTCCGCTCTGGCCTCTTTCAGAGGTCTTTTGCCCTTCATCCTTTGGTTAAGACCTTTTTCCAGGGGGTCACTCATGTGCGGCCCCCTCGCAAGCCCATTCTACCTGTTTGGGACTTGAATTTGGTGTTGTCTGCCCTTCAGGGTCCTCCGTTTGACCCAGTGCAGGATGCTGCACTTCCCATTCTCACTTTTAAGATTGCCTTTTTGGTGGCTATCACCTCTGTTCGACGTTTTTCTGAGTTGGTGGCTCTGTCTATTCAGGCCCCTTACTTTGAGAGACAGCAGGACAAGGTGGTCTTTCGCTTTAAGCCAGATTTCCTGCCAAAAGTTGTTTTTGCCTTTCACCTCAATCAGGACGTTGTACTTCCTTCTTTGTGTCCTAAGCCTAGCAATGACAAGGGGAGGGCCTTGCTCTCTCTGGACGTTGTCAGATGTGTAAAGTACTATTTGGTGGCTACCTCACCTTTCCGTAAGACGGACGCCTTGTTTGTGGTGCCTTCTGGACCCAAGAGAGGTTTGGCGCCCGTCAAGTCTACCATTAGTAAATGGATTAGTCGGGCCATTGTTAGGGCCTACGCTGCCAAGGGGAGGGATCCCCCTTTTCAGCTCACTGCTCATTCTACTCGTGCCGTTGGGGCTTCCTGGGCCTTTCATAACCAGGCTTCTGTTGAACAAGTTTGTACTCACCTGTAAATAGGGTATTATAAATATATAAGTTATATTTATATTTATTTTAAGAGTTAAAGTTGACCTAAACTATGATGTCATACTACTGATTGCTCTGTGTTTTCAGAATAATAGGTATTATAAGTCACACACCCTGCTTCGTCCCCGCCCTGAGTTGTATCTTGGATTCTCTATATGGTGAACCTTGTATTTGTTTAAAAGATTTTTATTGGCTCTTCCTGGTCCCCTTACTGCTTTATTATACTGGGGGATGTGTGGGAGGTCCCAGGTATTTATTGACGGGGAGGGGCTTCTTTTTTTCTAGTCATCTCTGCAGAAGTTTGCCCTCTACTGGACATAACCCGAATCATTCCGAAGCAGGATGTGTGACATACTTATAGTACCCATTTTACAGGTGAGTAATCACAAAATGGTATTATTTGCTTCTGGGCTATATACAAAACACGGAGGCTTTTTTTTTTTAAGGCAAACCACTTGATCCATACAAGACACATACACTAAATTATGTTTGCTAACACAGTTGCTTATTAGGCAAGCAAATACACAGATTACACCTGAGCTGTTGGTTTCTTGCCACATTCCCTGGGTGCCCCCTCCCTCCAGTGAGACTGACATCTGGTGCTTCTGGAGATCTCTGTTCAATGGATTCCCCCTTCTGAAGTGCAAATCCTGAGCTGTTCTTCGTAAAGTCCAGTCACTGTCCCAGGGCTATGCCCACTGCATGAATGTTATTCCCGATGTGCTTTAAAAAAAGGTCACATAGGTTATGAGAGATCAGGTGGCAGGGAGATAAAATTGTGTGTACACTACTTTTGTTTACTAGCTGAGACTTCTGCAGGTTCCTGACTGTCTCTGACACAGCTGACACAGACCAGCAGGGAGATATGAGCAGAAGGGAGGGGAAGAGAGCACAGAGACAGGACAAAGAGGCAGATGTGTATCAAGGAAGTTTTCCTTTAATGGACAGATTCTCCTGAGTGGCAGGAGAGGGACAGATTTCTGTAGCCAGAAAACATGCATGAAATGATGCCTGATAACAAAGAAACTGCTGCTTTAGATCAAGCAACAGGTACAAAACAGGCTGGGTGGTCACTCATTTGAATACTTGGCTAATTGTCTATAACACTATAGTCCTGAGATATTTCTAGTACCTGGAGTGCTGGGACCTGGATCAGGTGAGTGGTGTGATCCATGGGCAACAGGTTTCAAGCACAGAAGTAGAACAGGTTAACAGAGCAATGGTTGGTGCAGGCAGTGCTGGTTCATAAGTGAGGGTTGAAGCCAAGGGTTAGGCCCGGGTGGCCGGTCCAATGGGTAGGCATATTCAAACCAAAGGGCAGATCCCAGGATTACAAGATTCATGAAACTCGGGAGATCACAGGATTCCAGGACACAGGATAAATGGCACAAAGGTAACACTCTGCATGTTTTGCATGCTATACTGAGGGGGAACCAAAAAGCAACAAAACAGAAAGGCCCCCCCAGAGAAATTGCCTAGAGGGTGAAAGGTCCCCTGAACAAACCAGTAGCGCTACCAATAACTATCAAAATCACTTTTATTCTAAGTATACAGTACGTCCTGCTCCAGATATAATACTTACACTTGGGTTATCCTCCGCCAGAGGGCGCTGTGGCACTGCAGGCATGCAAAAACAGGCTCCTCCCGGCCCTTCATATACCCAGGAACCTCCCACAAATCCCCAGATTTCTCTGCAGTGCTGACTGCGAAGACATGAAGTATCACTCTCTCGCAGGTGAGCGGGGCTATTACAGCCTGCGGCCCTGTGAGACTATTACCACCCGTCCTTGTGATGTGCCTCCCAGCCTGGGCTGCGCTGGTCGGGTGAAGGTAGGCAGCACCATGCGTGCTTGACGGAGCCATGCACCACCGCAGTCCCCCACCATAGGGTAGGCGGTTTAGGCTAATGGTGAGCCTCATAGTGGATGCCCCTCCCGCTTAATTGTCCCACGCCCCGTGTAGCGGTGGACCCTGTGTTCAGGGTCGCCATCCTCCCTCGTTTCCCCCCTAGCCAGGGGGAAAAGAAAGGGGGGGGAGGGGTCGTGAGTATGGCGGCCTCAGTGTACCCTATCACACGCTTATGGCCTTGGTGTCGTGTTTGACTGAGAATGGATGTCGGAGCCGAGTTTTGTACTTTACTTATTGGTAGCCGCCGCGCCCTTCCATATTGCACGGGCGGCCGTGGTTTTGTTGATGCTGCGGCGTCTTTTTCTCCTAATCCGTAGTGACTCCGCTGCGGTAACACTGATCATCCTTCAGGGGTTTGTCTTGACTTCGTCACTGCCCTGTTCCCAGCTTCTCTTTTTGCTTAGCACTTTCGGAGCTTCGCACTCTCCGGGGGGGGGGGGGGCGGGGACCTGACTTGGCGCGCCCCGTGTCACGTTTTGGCGCGCTCTGCGTCACCTTCAGCTCTGGCCCGCCCTCCGAGGATCGTTTGGCGCCATTCCTTTTCGCGCGCGCGTGGTGAAGACCGTCCTCCCCCTGCTGTCTGTAAGTGCCCTCGCGGGCGACCATCTTTTATCCTTATAATATATCCTATAGTTTCTCCTTGCGCTTGGCTCTGACATCCCTGTCCCTCTTATGTCTTTCAGACCGCGGATTCCGGTGGCTTCTCCCGGCCCGGTGTATCCTCCGGTTGAGACTATTAAAGAATTACTCCCACTTCCCAGCGGGCTATTGGGGCATCCAGGGTAGCTTATAGCGTCAATCCCTACGGGACTACTGTGCCGATACAATCACCATATGGAGGCGTCTCAGGATATTGTGAACGGGGTTCCTTCGGGACAAGCCCAGCTGTGTGTAGCTTGTGGGGTCTTACCTAGCAGCGGTGACATTGCACGGGTCTGTGTTCCTTGTGCACAGCAGGCGCTATCGGCTCTTCCCGCCCTTTTCCGTGGCTGGGCCTACACCTCGCCTCACTTCACCTACTCCCCCAAGCTTGAGTCTAACCCCCAATACAAGTGGGGATTCTCATCCTGATATGGCTACTAGACTGGCCAGTGTTGAAAAATTGCTCGCTAGCGCGTAAGGCCACCGCCAAGAGGCGGCATTTAACCCCTGACTCTGCCCTTTTCCCTATGGAATCCGATGACTTGTTGCAGCCTTACGGCCAACTCCCCTCGGACGAAGGGTAGCTGTTCTCTGACTCATATGACGAGGAGTCCAGGGGTCATGATGAATCTGGTTCCGAGCACTGGACCTCGGATGATATTGATAGACTGCTGGCTCAGATATTTGAAATTTTGTCCATCTCTCCCCCTGTTGCTGCTCCCAGACAAAGGGGCGAGCTCTTTCATACTGCTAAGGCCCGTCTTGAATTTCCCAAGCAGACTCATTTCAATAGCCTCGTGCTTAAGGAATGGGAACAACCCAGCAGGCTGCCTGGGATCCCTAAGAGTGTGGATAGAAAGTATCCCTTCCCGGCTGGCTTGGTTAAGTGCTGGTCATCGCCTCCTGAGATCGATGCTCCTATTCTAGGGTTGTCCAACACCTCAATTATGCACTCCCATGACACTACTACGCTATGGGACTCTGAGGACCGGCGTCTTGATCAATTGGCATGCCATGCCGTTGCCTTTGGTGGAGCGACCTTGCGCCCGGCTTGCGCCTTAGCCATTACGGCAGTAGCGCTCAGGGCCATGGTTAGGAATGCACTCGACGGCACAGATGAGTTGCCCGCTGATACTGTCAATATTCTGTCTAACTGTGACGTGTTCATAAACTTTATCCTGTCTGCATCAGACGATGCTATAAAGATGTGTGCCAGATCTTCTGCCTTGGCGGTAGCTATTCGCCGTACGGTTTGGTTGCGACAGTAGGCGGCTGACAGTGCCGCTAAGAAAGCCCTTACTGGGCTTCCATTTAAAGGGCTACGTCTGTTTGGTGACCGTCTAGACCTCTTCGCCAAAGGAGGCAAGCTGCCCCAGCGCAGGCGGCAGTTTCGGCCTTTTCGAGGCCAGGGCACCCTTTCAATCCCTTACCGCGGGGCTAAATAGGGAAAAGGGGTGTCCTTCGCCGGGCCCAGTGCAGATTCCTGGCACAAGAATAGAGGATGCCGTCCCGGTTCCTCCTGGGGGCCCAAGCCCAAAGCCCCTCCCAAGACCCCTCAGGCATGAGGGGCGTCAGGGTGGGGGGACGTCTACAGCACTTCGAGCAGGTCTGGCGGCGCCACGTCTCAGAGCGGTGGATTCAGGAGGTAGTGTCCTCCAGATACAAGATAGAATTTGCTGTACGGCCCCCCACCAGATTCGTTGGGTCCCGAATCCCTCAGGACCCCGTCTCAGCCCAGGTCCTGCTGCTGGCCGTGCAGGGTCTCCTGGATCTAGGAGTCATTTGCAAGGTCCCCTTTGGAGACAGGGGCAAGGGGTTCTACTCCAATCTCTTCACAGTACCCAAGAAGGATGGGTCCGTCAGGCCCATTCTGGATTTAAAAATCCTCAACAGATTTGTCAAGAACAGGCATTTCCGCATGGAAACTCTGCGCTCGGCCATTGGCTCATTGCGCCCAGGGGACTTCATGACGTCAGTAGACATCAAGGATGCTTACCTTCACGTTCCGGTGTTTGCAGGACACCAAAGGTTTCTCAGATTTGCACTGAAAGATCAGCATTACCAATTTGTGGCTCTGCCATTCGGCCTCACGTCGGCTCCCAGGGTGTTCACCAAGGTGCTGGCTGGGGTGATGTCACTGATAAGGCTAAGGGGCATACGCGTGCTGCCTTACCTGGACGACGTCCTCATCACCTTTCGGTCTCTGCCGCAGGCAGAGTTGGACACCCAACTGGTAGTGTCCACCCTGGAGTCCTTCGGTTGGGTGATCAATTACCCCAAGTCCTCTCTGTCCCCATCCTCGGTGACCCCGTTCCTGGGAATGATTCTGGATACGGTTCAGTCACGGATATTCCTTCCTCAACAGAAGGTGGAAGCTCTGACTGCGCAGGCCAGGAGGTGGAAGCTCTGACTGCGCAGGCCAGGTTCCTGATCTCATGCCCACAGCCCTCCATCAGGCAGGGAATGCAGCTGGTGGGCCTGATGGTGGCGAGCTTCGAGGTGGTGCCCTTTGCTCAGTTCCATTTGAGACCTCTGCAGCTTCACCTTCTGTCAGTTTGGGACAAGAACCCGGCGTCCTTGGATGGGGTCTGTGTGCTTCCCCCCTCGGTCAGATGGTCCCTTGCGTGGTGGTTGGACCCCGAGAACTTGACGGGGCAGGTCCTTTCTGGCTCCTTCCTGGGAGACGGTCACAACGGATTCTGTCAGGTTGGGGGGGATTCTGGAAGTCCCTGCGCTTCCAGGGGACGTGGGGTCCTCGGGAGGCCCACTTACCCATCAACATTCTGGAACTACGGGCAGTTCGGTTGGTACTGGAGCGGTTGACCCAACACCTGAGGGGTCTGTCGGTCCAGGTACGCTCAGACAACAAGACGGCGGTTGCATACATCAACCATCAGGGAGGGACTTGGAGCAAGAGTGCCCTCCGGGAAGTGTCTCAGATTCTGACATGGGCGGAGGCCAATATACAATGCATTTCGGCTGTTTACATTCCGGGGGCGGAGAATCTGCTTGCAGATGCTCTGAGCAGGGGAACGTCCCGTCAGGGAGAGTGGTCCCTCTGCAACAGGGTATTCCAGTCCCTGTGTCACCGTTGGGGTCTACCGGATGTGGACCTGTTTGCGCCCCGCCACAACCACTGCGTCCCGTTCCTGCGGCGCTCCCCGTCCCGCCGCGCGGCTCTCTGTTCGGCGGCCGCGGCGGGCGGCAGCCTCTCTTCCGCCTGGCGCGCACGCGCCTCCTTCTCTTCCAGCCGGCATCCCCGGCTCCAGTTCTCGTGCTCGCGCACGCGCGCGAGCACGTTACACTTATACCCTCCGGCGACACTGCTCTCAGCGCGGCCGCCGGAGGAAAGTTAATTAAGCAGCAGGTGTGGGTTAGGGAGTGCTCTATTTAGGTACTGCCCAATCTCCCTCTGGATCTCAGGACGCCATCCTTCTTATATGTTTTAACCAATCAGCCTTTTCAGACTCCTGGGCGGTACGCCCTGTTCTGTCCTATCAGATTTAAGATTCTAGTTGCACCAATCATCAGAATTGTTCCCCTAGCCCAATCATACCTGTTTCCTTTATAACCGCTCTTCAACCAGTCGCTCATTGCCTGTTATAGCGCTTAGACCCTTGGTAGTTGTTTATCCTTGATATTGATCTTGATTCCTGTTGCCGACCTTTGCCCGTTTTGACCATCCTCGATCTTCACTCCAGTTGCCGACCTTTGCCTGTTTTGACCATCCTCGATCTCCATTCCAGTTGCCGACCTTGTCTGTTTTGACCATCCTCGATCTCCACTCCAGTTGCCGACCTTTGCCTGTTTTGACCATCCTCGATCTCCGCTCCAGTTGCCGACCTTTGCCTGTTTTGACCATTCTCGATCTCCACTCCAGTTGCCGACCTTTGCCTGTTTTGACCATCCTTGATCTACTCTCCAGTTGCCGACCTTCGCCCTTGTACCCAGACCACGATTTGCCTAATCCCATTGTTCAGTCGCCATCTCGGACCTACTATTACCAATCTCCAGTCTGTCCTTGGACTTCAGTCTTACGCTCAAATTCGGGCTACCCAATTCCACTTCCAGCCGCGGGTTCTCCAGTCCTCTTTACAGTAAGGCTTCATCCTTTGAGCCATCAAGTCCTGGGGGCAACCGATCCCGAGCAGGCGTGTTCTGCGTCTCGGCAAGCAAGATTGCTCTGGAAGGGGTGCCTGTGATTCTAGTGGCCCCCCGGTGGCCAAGAAGAGTGTGGTTCGCAGACGTGGTTCAAATGGCAGTAGACCAGTACGATCTGCCAGGGGTGCCAGACCTGCTAACTCAGGGCTCCCTACGCCATCCCAATTTACAAACGCTGGCTTTGACGGCCTGGATGCTGAGACTTCCATCTTAATGGAGAAGGGTTTGTCTGCCTCTGTGGTGAGCACTATGGTGCAGGCTAGGAAGAAGACTTCTGCTGCTATCTATTATAGAGCATGGCGTACCTACATTGACTGGTGTGAGTCTAGGTCTCTTCCCTGTAGGGAGTTCTCTGTCCCCAGGGTTCTGGAGTTCTTACAGCATGGTTTGGATTTAGGTCTAAAGCTTAGTACTCTGAAGGGTCAGGTTTCTGCCTGTCTTCTTTAAGAAGTCTTTTGCTCAGCATCCCTTGGTTAAGACCTTCTTTCAGGGGGTCACTCACATGCGTCCCCCTCGTAAACCTGTGGTTCCCGTTTGGGATTTGAACTTGGTTTTGTCTGCCTTGCAGGGTTCTCCCTTTGTTGTGCTCTGGTTGTTCTTACTCTCAAGGTTGTCTTTTTGGTGGCCATAACTTCGGTTCGGCGTGTGTCTGAGCTGGCTGCTCTATCCATTCAGTCTCCATACTATGAGAGACACCAGGACAAGGTGGTGTTCCGCTTTAAGCCAGATTTTCTGCCTAAGGTTGTGTCTGCCTTTCATTTGAATCAGGACATTGTTCTTCCTTCCTTGTGCCCCAATCCTAGTAATGACAAGGAAATGGTTCTGCACTCCTTGGATGTGGTCAGATGCTTGAAGTATTACCTGGTTGTCACTGCGGCTTTCAGGAAGACTGATGCTCTCTTCGTTGTGCCTTCTGGGCCTAGGAAGGGCTTGGCTCCTGCCAAGTCTACTATCAGCAAGTGGATTAGTCAGGCTGTGGTACAAGCCTATTCTGTTAAGGGGAAGAGTCCTCCCTTCCGTATTACTGCTCATTCCACTCGTGCTATCAGTGCCTCTTGGGCTATTCAGCACCAGGCCTCTGTTGAACAAGTTTGCAAGGCCGCTACTTGGTCTTCTGTTCACACCTTTTCAAAATTTTACAAGGTTGATGTTCGGGCCTCAGCTGATGCTGCTTTTGGCCGCAAGGTTTTGCAGGCGGTTGTAGTTTAAGCTACGTGCCGTTGCCTTTTTTGTTGGGGATCCCACCCTACTGTTATGGACACTGCTATTGGATGTCCCAAGTGTAAGTATTATATCTGGAGCAGGACATACCGTATACTTAGAATAATACAATTCTGTGAAGTACTCACCTGTAGAATTGGTATTATACGTATACAGTACGTCCTGCTCCACCCCACCCTGTTTTTTTGCATTATTCTGGATCCCCTGTATGGTGATTGTTGTTATTGTTATCATTACCAGTTGTTTTGGTGGTTGGTTTCTCCCGCTGGCTTCTGGTTCACTGCTTTTCAATGCTGGGGATTTGTGGGAGGTCCCTGGGTATATGAAGGGCCGGGAGGAGCCTGTTTTCGCATGTCTCTGCAGTGCCACAGCGCCCTCTGGCGGAGGATAACCCTAGTGTAAGTATTATATCTGGAGCAGGACGTACTGTATACATATAATACCAATTCTACAGGTAAGTACTTCACAGAATTGTATTATTATTGCCAAACACGTGCATAAATGACAATCACAAAAGACAAATACTAAAGCACAAGATCCCCCCCCCCCCGCATGCTATCACTCCAATAATAAAAGTATACAGACGCCCTTACTCCAATAAATCTATATACAATATGTGCAGACGACGTTAACATGCTAGTGCATTGTGTCTCTGCAGGTGGGTACACAGAACACGTGTGAGTGTTTTTGCCCCCCCGACTGCATCATGTGATTATAAGTATTTAGCCCTTTATCTGCTGTCTTATTATTACTCTGAGCTGCCAGCAGAAAAAATGGGGAGCAGCGAGTGCTGGGGAGGGGGCATTACAGTCATTTGCAGAGATTTGCAGCATAGAAAGTGGCTGTATTACAAGAGACAAACTCAGCAAACCACGTTCTTTGTCCCTCCTCCTGTCATGTGACATGAAGTAACTTGAAGTAGAAGCATTCATCTACATAAGCTTAAAGTGGACTAAAACCCAGGATTTCAACTATCCCGGGATTTGGTCCTTGCCCCCAGGGTACCCCGATGCGCCCCCAGGGCACTCCTATGGTGCATGCGCAGCCTCCCTTCTAATCAGCACACTGGACTGCGATGATACAAACTCATCTAATCAGCTAGCCGAGCAGCACTAAGCACAACCCCTAACAGTGAGCGTGCCCGTGCTGGCCATTCACAAATTCCTGGTGGCGGCACAGATCCAGCTAAAGGGACTGCTGCTCGCGTATGTGACATTGGTCCGTGGGAGAATGTGAGGATACTGGGTGACTAGGGGGTTTCATACAGCAGGGCATCCCGAATCCGGCTGCGCTGGGGGGGACTCCAGCGGCCCTGGAATTTTATAGATTCCAGGGCTGATAACCATGGGTTTTGGTCGCTTTGAAATGGATTGATCAATACAACTGAAGGCCCTGGAGTCTTACAGCAGAACAAAACCCAGGATTTTGATTATCCTGGGTTTCGTTCCATGCCCCACTGTCTGAAACCCCCCAGATCATCAGTACCAGCTTACCTTTCCCTGATGCTATGGCACATGTGCGGGATCTCGTCCAATCACAGCTTTTCGCCATTACTGTAATTCGGAAAACCGCTCTGATGTTCTTCAATGCAGAGCGAGAGCAACATCCCCAGGCTATCTGAGGCAGGAGCTCAGACACAGCCCAAGGATGCAGGGGACGTGGCCACTCTTGCTCCCCACTGTAAACAATCAGTGCCATTGGACGGGGGAAGGGTAAGCTCATACCAGCGATCTGGGGGGTTTCACACAGCAGGGCATCCAAAAACAGAATGCACCTGCGTCCAGCAACAAAACCTGGACTAGTGAAAATCCCAGATTTTGTTCTGTTTTAAAGCGGAACAAAACCCTCAAGGCATGCCTGTGTGGGGGGAACTTGCCTGTATGCCTGTGTGTGGGAGGAGCTTGCCTGTGTGTGGGGGGAGCTTGCCTGTATGCCTGTGTGTGAGGGGGAGCTTGCCTGTATGCCTGTGTGTGTGGGGGAGGGGCTTGCCTGTGTGTGGAGGGAGCTTGCCTATATGCCTGTGTGTGGGGGGGGGGCTTGCCTATGTGTGGAGGGAGCTTGCCTATATGCCTGTGTGTGGGGGGGGGCTTGCCTGTGTGTGAGGGGAGCTTACCTATATGCCTGCATGTGTGTGGGGGGCTTGTCTGTGTGCATGTGTGTAGGGGGGCTTGCCTGTGTGTTGGGAGAGCTTGCCTATATGTCTGTATGTGGGGGGGCGCCTGCCTGTGTACATGTGTGTGGGGGGGCACAAAGAGAAAATTGCTATATTCTCAGTGTGTCACACACCCCGCTTCCCCTTTAGTTCTTACGATCGGGTTACTCCACCAGCAGGTGGCGACGTTGCAGAGAGAAGTCTTGAAAACGAGCCCCCTTCCGGCCTATATATACCTGAGACCTCCCACTTAACACCAGTGTTTTCTCTCTGCATGAGGCAACAAGACAGAAGAAAGAAGTCTCCTGCTTGCAGGTAGCCGGGGTCTTACCCCGGCACCCCCTTTGGGTCTATTTCTGCCCAGTTTTGATTGTTTGTTTACCTAGATGGTTAATGGAAGCCTCCCAGCCTAGGCTGCTCACTGGGCAACGGTAGATGGCACTATAGGTGCCTAGGAGCTTATCTCCTCCTCTCGACCCCACGCGTGGGGCTTGCGGCTATCCGGTATGGTGATCCGGATTTGGGATGCCCCTGTCCCGAGGTTCCCCTTCTCCCTTCACTTTGGGGGAGGGGGGGGGGTCGTTTGGGGGGTGCTTGTACTGTTTGCATGTTGTGTTTTAAATCTTACTATGTGTGGAGCGATGGCAGTCTCAGGCTCAGCTCCGCGGTGTGCGGTCACGTGGTCTGAGCTGCTGGGGCTCTGTTTTTTGCTATGCATGCTTTCCCCCCACTGACTCCGAGGGCATCGGGGCGCCCTCTCTGCACGCGGCACCGCCATTTGGCGGGCCGCGCTGTTTGAATATGGGGGGGCGGGGCCGCAGCCCGCGCTTGGTGACGCGATGGCGGGGGCGTGGCCTGAGCGCGTTATCTTGCAGCTTGGGCCCGCCGCACTTCCTCCTTCTAATCAAGGAGTCAGGTGCGGGGGACTCGGCTGGAGGAAGCTGCGTGCCTGGCTGCTGCTCTTCATGCGCCTTTCAGGTAAACGGTCCCCACCTCGCGTGTGGGGCCGTCTTGTTTTGCTATAAGTTTGCTTCCGCATATGTAAAGCTTGTATGTGTGGTGGCGCTTCAGCTGCTCCTTAAAGCACTTATGGCTTTGCTATTGATGTATATGCTACTATGTACCTTTTATTCTGTTTATGAATAAATGTGCTGCATGCTGCCTATTTTTCTGGGGGTCTGACTGTTGGATTTGGGATGCCCCTGTCCCGTGGTTCCCCTTTGGCCATTTCTCTCCCGTTACGGTCCCTTCTCCCTTCACTATGGGGGGGGGTGGTTTTTGGGGGGTTCTTATACTGTGTGCATGTGTGTTTTAACGTTAGTGCTGATTAAAGAGTGCTGGCAGTCTCAGGCTCAGCGCCGCGGGTAGCGCTCTTGCGGCCTGGACTGCTAGGGCTGTGATATGTGTGGCATGTTTCCCCCCCCCCCCCCCCCCCCACTGACTCCGAGGGCGCCCTCTCTGCATGCGGCACCGCCATTTTGGCGGGCCGCACTGTTCGAATTGGAGGGGGCGGGGCCTCGGCCCTCGTTCAATGACGCGATGGCGGGGGCGTGGCTTGAGCTGGTTGTCTTGCAGCTCGGCCCCGCCGCACTTCCTCCTTCTAATCAAGGAGTCAGGTGCGGGGGACTCGGCTGCAGGTTGCTGTCTGGCTGGCTGCTGCTGCTGCTGCTGCTCTTCATACAGGTAAACGGTCCCCACCTCGTGTGTGGGGCCGTCCTTTTTACTTTCAGTTTGCTTCAGCATGTTTATAAAAAGTGTTTGTTGGCTGGCTTCAGTTTGACTCTTAAGCCACTCTGGGGCTTTGCTATTGTTATTTATTATGCCTTTTTCTGTATTGAAAGACTATGCTGCATGCACCAAATCACACCCAGCAGCACGCTATCACGGGCAATGACAGACTGAAGGAGGGAAACCTTTATGGGGCCAGGTTACACGGGATTGGGCCAGATGTGTGTGCATGATTGGTGCATAACCAGAACCTGGTCCAGATTGGACCAGAAACATAGAGGGGCGTATGACCCCGCATTCCCCTGGGCTCATAGGCCCAGCGTTGATTACCTCCGGCGGGCGCGCTTTGTGCAGCGCCGCCGGAGGGCATAAATCAGCGCGCGCGCGAGCACGACCCTGGGCGTCAGGAGCGCGCCGCGATGTCGGGAACGCGACCACTCCAGACGCCGCTCGCGGCGGAACTGCCCGAGCCGCCGCTCGCGGCGGAAACAGCCGAGCTGCCGTCAGTGACGGAAGCCACCGAACAGCCGCCCAAGGAGGACGCCGCCCCGCCAGACCTCCGACTGACTGCCCGCAGATGGCGCGGGACAGAAGGCTGGGTTAGTAGCTTGTGACACCTACTTACTGGTAGCACCCAAACTTCAGTAATCATACCCCTCCCCAAATAATCCACTTGATGTTCCTCTGACATAAAAAAAAAGGCTTGCCATTCACCAGTCACTCGTTTCTCAGCTCCTAATATTAAGAGAGACTGGAATTTCCCTTCTTTTCATGCTTGTATAAGCAGAACAGCTGGAACCAATGAATCGAGTCATCCACTGAGAATTGTGTTCTTCAGAACCTAAAAGAGAAGCCTTTAGGGATTATTCTCACACCACTCAACTAAGGAGAAAATAGCACAATGTAGTATCTCCTGTACCGGCAGTCTCCTTGGCCTCCAAGATCTCTATAATTTCATTGGCCATGGTCTGACGAGAGTTCTCCAACCTACCTAACCCGAAGGTGGACTGACTGAGTCCTACGTTGAACATCCAGTTAATGTTTAGCTAGCCACATTCTGTCCTTCTCCTTCTCTGTCCCTGAGCAGTCAGATTCTTTGGGCAGGTGTGCATACGTTGTACACTAAGCTGTGCACATAAGTAAACCCCCTTGGGCCCAAGTGGAGTATGAGTATTGTGCAGTAGTATGGACCGGGTGAGTAATCCAGCTGATTTTTGGACATCGTGTTATTTAAATCTCAAATTGGGATGGACCTAGAGGGGTTAAGGGGTGTCTGGACTATTTAAGAGGGAAGTCAGGAATCACAATTTGAGAGGGGAAGAAAATAGTCCCATGTATACATGGAGGGGGAGAGGTGGCCTGTACACTATTTCTGCTTTCTCCTTTCCACTGCTTACTTGAATCTCAGTTGTATGTCTAAGAAGCCGGCCCCTAAGTGTAGCTTTCATATTTAAACAAGTAATCACAAAAGTTGCCTCTGAGTTGGATTTGCTGATCTGTTTTAAGCTCCACCCAGTCTTCCATGTGTCCCCCTTGAGGAAAGCTGGCCAACAGGAACCCCCAACCTAAATAGGTTTATATGGGGGTTCTTGTAAGTAACAGGGCTAGCAAAACTTGGATTCCAGAAGACAGGTCAAAGGCCCTCAGTATCCAGTCTGCTGAGTAATATCCATGTCCCTTGGCTGGAGGGGGGTTTTATCAAGAATCTGTTCTCATGAGTGAATGCACAATGGAACGCACTGACATCTCTGCCTATTTACAGGGTGTGCACGTGAGCACATGAGAAAGCACAGGACCCTTTGCCCCGAATTTGGTGTCATTGTTGCACACTAATGCACCCTGTTGACTACATGTGAACCCGCAAGTGCGTATGTACAGATGGAAGCAACTTTTAAAGCTTGCCCCAGCAATATAGCACAATGCTGTTTAGGCAGCAACACTCCCTGGATCTGGATTTTCTCTTTCCTTTTTCTGGTAAACTTGCAAAGTTCTGAACCTCTGCTGCCAGCCCTGACCTGCAGTTTCTTGACCATGCCTATGCCTCTGACTTTCTGGGGAACCACCCTAGTAGCAGGAGCGGACAGGCCATAGGGAGACCCGGGACAATGCCCAATGGGCCGCACTGCTTTGGGGCCAGTTGGGCTGCTGCTTCTAACATCCACATTCAATCCCTGTCCCCTTAGTCTCCCTATCAGGCTCCTGTAACCAGCCCCAACTGTACTCACAAGTCAAGGAACCCCAATCCCCAATGCTATAGCCCCAGCATCATAGTTGAGGGGTAGCTTCAGCAAGTATGTCTCAGGCAGGGGCTTGTAAAATCCATGGCTGATTTTTGGCCCCAGTCCGCCACTGCCTAGTAGCATCTGCAGCAGCCCAGTATCTATGGGGGGGGGGGCTCCAGTGAAGACCAGGCCTCTTATTAAGCTCTGGGCCCTGTGGGTTGGACCTAGGCCAGGTATCAACTCAGTTGGAGCTCCAGACAGAACCTTGTCTTCAAACAAATGAGTGATGGATATGTTAAATCTGCCTGTTTGTGTGCCTTCTGCCCATGATTCTGATGTTTAATTGTTTGGGCCAGTACTTCAAATCTTGGTTCACTGACCTGAGAAAGGTCACTATTGTTGTTACTCCTAGATATAACCCCACCCATATTGACATGTACTCCATGTTTATCGTGGTGGTGTTTGTCTTCCCTTTACCTGGTATTATCTGGTCCTAGTATGGCAGTGGGGAACAGTAGCGCTGCATTCCTGTTTGGGGGCCAGAATTCATGGACTATCCTGCGTTTGATTTTGCACATCTTGGTTTTGCTGATGTAATACAGGAACCACAGTAACCAGATCCTCATAAATAATTCATAAACTACAAAACAATACAAATGGCACAAAACAAAAAAAGATAATTTTTCTTTATTTCTGATTGTTGTTTGGAAACATTTATGCACATTCATAGACAAAAAAGCTCTGTATAACGTGTAAATGATTGCCACAGCATTAAAAAGAACTGCTGATAAACATTAAATACACAACAAGCAGTCAAGACTGACAGAAGGCCAAATCCACTCCACACTTAAACCAGACCAACAGCCTGACACGGCTTGAAAAGAAAACTCCCCACAACTCCCTTGCCCCATCTGCACGCATGATACTGCACTTACATTTGCTCCTGCACCCACTCAGCTGAGACATAGCCTCACAGATTTCCTAGTGGTAGTGGACATTTGGGAGCTTGCTGCTGCCTTGATTCAACTATTTATGCACAGTAACAGGAAGCCCAGCAGCACTTCCTGTTTGCAGGCGGCGTGCAGATAGCATGAGCTTCCTTCTTTGTTTCTAAAATCTACCACAGAAATACTAGAAAATTACAGTATTTTTTCGTCCTATAAGCACCTATTTTTTCCCAAAAGTGGGGGGGGGGGGGGGAAATGTCAGTGCATCAGTGCATCAAGCAGGCGCTGTGGAGAAGAAGCGGCGGCCATGGCAGAGACCGTGGGGACAGTGCAAGCAGCGGAGGTGGCGGGCAGGGATCAGTTACCCTATCTGCCTGCCCAATTCAATTTATTGTTCGCCAAGTTCGCCATCGTGAGATGAACAAGGATTTCTTTTTGGCATATACACAGTGCAAAAAACAGTTAACAGTTAACTACAGTTCCAGTAATATAGGAAGGGGAACATAGAAACTGAGATACAGACACAGATAATCTTCTAAAGTGCAAATGATACAAAGTGCAAATGATACCGGCTTGAGCCTGGGCCTATGATGCCTGGCTATTGTTGAGTATGCGGACAGCCAAAGGAAAGAAACCACTCCTAGATCTAGAAGTCTTGCAGGCTGGTACCGCAAGACGCCGCACAGATGGTAAGTAATGGAATACGGACGTGTCCAGGGTGGGAGGGATCCCGAAGGATCTTTTCTGCCCGAGTCTTGGTTCTGCATTCGTGCAGTTCATGCAGTTCATGCAGGGTAAGGCCCACCTGCTGCTCCTCCATCTTCTGGCCTCCCATGGCTGTGGCAGTCTGGCCAGCAGCACGGGAATGATGGAAAGATGTTTACTTTTTTTTTTCTTCTTTTGCCTATAGGGAATGGGAGAGGGGATGCCACACTGCCTATGGGAAGGTGAATGCCATACTGCCTATGGGAATAGGAAGGTGAATGCCACCCTGCCTATGGGGAATGGGAGAGGGAAATGCCACACTGCCTATGGGAAGGTGAATGCCATACTGCCTATGGGAATAGGAAGGTGAATGCCACCCTGCCTATGGGGAATGGGAGAGGGGATGCCACACTGCCTATGGGAAGGTGAATGCCACACTGCCTATGGGAAGGTGAATGCCATACTGCCTATGGGAAGGTGAATGCCATACTGCCTATGGGAATAGGAAGGTGAATGCCACACTGTCTATGGGGAATGGGAGAGGGAAATGCCACACTGCCTATGGGAATAAGATGGGGGAATGCCGCGCTCCCTGTAATGGGAGGATTTTGCACCTTGCTTATTATTTGCTTCATGGGGGATGGCGTTTTAGCACAACATTTGATTCAGAATATTTATTTTCTCATTTTCCTCCTCCAAATCCTAAGGGCGTCCTATGGCATCTTATAGGACGAAAAATACAGTAAGTGAATATTTATGTGCAGCAATCCAAATTGCCCTGGGGAGAGCTGCATATGACCACTGTTTGTTGTGTTGGTCTGGTTTAAGTCATTTTTTACTGTTGGTCTTTAAGATTTTGACAGTTGCGCTTTAAGATTTTCTTTTTTGTTGCCAAGTACCGTATATACTCAAGTATAAGCCGAGTTTTTCAGCCCACTTTTTGGGCTGAAAAAAGCCGCCTCGGCTTATACTCGAGTCCAGGGGCGGACTGCCAGGGAAGGCCGCAACCCTGAACCCAACAGATGCTGGAGGGTGAGGGGCGGCCGCTGCGGGTCCCTGCTGTACCCGCTGCTGCCGCCGCCACCGCTCTCATGCACACAAACACGCACACACATTCACACACTGACCGGCACTTCCAGGCTGCTGCGTGCTGGTTGTCAATGGGCGGCGTCCAATGTTTTAATTGGACGCCGGCCATATGGGGCACGCCCACCGACGACCAGCGCGCAACAGCCAGGAAGTGCTGGTGTGTGTATGAGAACGGCGGCGGCTGGCGGCTGCGGAGGAGGGGGACTGTGTGTGTCTGTGTCTTTTTCTGTGTGTGCGTCTGTGTATTTTTCTGTGTGTGTGTCTCTTTCTGTGTGTGTGTGTCTTTCTGTGTGTGTGTGTGTGTCTGTGTCTTTTTCTGTGTGTGTGTCCCTTTCTGTGTGTGTGTCTGTGTCTTTTTCTGTGTGTGTGTCTTTCTGTGTGTGTGTGTGTGTCTGTGTCTTTTTCTGTGTGTGTGTCCCTTTCTGTGTGTGTGTCTGTGTCTTTTTCTGTGTGTGTGTCCCTTTCTGTGTGTGTGTCCCTGTGTGTGTGTGTCTCTCTTTCTGTGTGTCAACTCCAATTCCAATTGAAAAAAGCCGCCTCGGCTTATACTCGAGTCAATAACTTGTTCCATTTTTTTGTGGTAAAATTAGGTGCCTCGGCTTATATTCGGGTCGGCCTATACTCGAGTATATACGGTAGTTGATTGACTTTGTGGTATGCTACAACTAACCCAAGGGGTACTTCCACACCACCTGCATGTAGTTTAACCTTATAGTTCTGTGTTAACCTTCTAGGTACTTTACATTCAGCTCATGTCTGCTTTTGGTGCTTTTTTTCACCATAAATATGGGGGTGTATTTGCCTCAGCTAGGTGTGCCAAATGTTCCATGGCCATTTCCATAGCCTATTGTTACATACCTCTATAAAGGGTCTAGCACAGGGGTGCCCAATCCCCTCCTCAAGGGCCACCAACAGGTCACAACATAATTGCCACTTTAGCTCTACCTTCACAGTAATTACTGCATCTGTGCATCTATGAAGAAATCTGCAGAACATGGCCTGGTGGTGGGGCTTTAAATGAAAACTCCCCTTTGTCAGGTTTTTGGTGTTCTGCATTATTGTTTTTCTCTTCTGCAATGTAAAATAATCATGTGATTTACTTGCTGCCTCCGTGTTTCTTATATTCCTCTGACTATGTCCTGGTAAAATAGGAGTGATCCTTTCTGACTACAACTCCCAGAATTCTTCCACTTTAACAGGTGAGCTCATTAGTAGCTGTGACTAAACAAAGCAGCAGCAATCATATCTCCAGGCAAGAATGCTGCCAGTAACCCTTTAGCTATAGGAACACAAAACTGTTTTCCTTCCATATAAAGAGGTTGAATTAGAGCAGAAGGGGTTAATACTCTGTTGTATCTGCCTCAGCCAATCATATGGTTAGGAAGCCAGAGTCGGGAAGTTTCTGATCTGTACTTTAAACACACCACTTTGATGTGTCATTGCTATGGTAAACACATTGTTTCTAGGGAAAACTTTTATTTTATAACACAGTGTTGAAAATAAAAAATAACTGATAAGCTCACCACTACACTGCCTGTATATAGAATTGGGGAAAAGTTCTGCCACACTGCCTGTATATGGGATTGGGGTAATTCTGCCACACTGCCTGTATATGGGATTGGGGAAAGTCCTGCCACACTGCCTGTATATGGGATTGGGGTAATTCTGCCACACTGCCTGTATATGGGATTGGGGAAAGTCCTGCCACACTGCCTGTATATGGGGTTAGGGAAATTCTGCCACACTGCCTGTATATGGGGTTTGGGAAAATCTGCCACACTGCCTGTTTATGGGGTTAGGGAAATTCTGCCACACTGCCTGTATATGGGGTTAGGGAAATTCTGCCACACTGCCTGTATATGGGGTTAGGGAAATTCTGCCACACTGCCTGTATATGGGGTTAGGGAAAGTGTGCCACACTGCCTGTATATGGGGTTAGGGAAAGTGTGCCACACTGCCTGTATATGGGGTTAGGGAAATTCTGTCACACTGCCTGTATATGGGGTTAGGGAAAGTGTGCCACACTGCCTGTATATGGGGTTAGGGAAATTCTGCCACACTGCCTGTATATGGGGTTAGGGAAAGTGTGCCACACTGCCTGTATATGGGGTTAGGGAAAGTCTGCCACACTGCCTGTATATGGGGTTAGGGAAAGTCTGCCACACTGCCTATATATGGGGTTAGGGAAAGTGTGCCACACTGCCTGTATATGGGGTTAGGGAAAGTCTGCCACACTGCCTGTATATGGGGTTAGGGAAAGTCTGCCACACTGCCTGTATATGGGGTTAGGGAAAGTGTGCCACACTGCCTGTATATGGGGTTAGGGAAATTCTGCCACACTGCCTGTATATGGGGTTAGGGAAAGTCTGCCACACTGCCTATATATGGGATTGGGGGGAATTCTGCCACACTGCCTGTATATGGGGTTAGGGAAAGTCTGCCACACTGCCTGTATATGGGGTTAGGGAAAGTCTGCCACACTGCCTGTATATGGGGTTAGGGAAAGTGTGCCACACTGCCTGTATATGGGGTTAGGGAAATTCTGCCACACTGCCTGTATATGGGGTTAGGGAAAGTGTGCCACACTGCCTGTATATGGGGTTAGGGAAATTCTGCCACACTGCCTGTATATGGGGTTAGGGAAAGTGTGCCACACTGCCTGTATATGGGGTTAGGGAAAGTCTGCCACACTGCCTGTATATGGGGTTAGGGAAAGTCTGCCACACTGCCTATATATGGGATTGGGGGGAATTCTGCCACACTGTCTGTATATGGGATTGCAGGGAATTCTGCCACACTGCCTGAACATGGGATTCATGGGAATTCTGCCACACTGCCTATATATGGGATTTGTGAAAATCTGCCACCACACTTGGGATATGTATATGGGATTGGGGGGGATTCTGCCCCACTGCCAGTTATTCGGGGGGGGGGGGGGGTCTGCACATTGCATATTATTGCAAGCTCTTGGGGAGGGGATTCCGCAAACTGTGAGGGGGTATTTTAGCACATTATTTGGTTCAGAATACTTTTTGCCTTATTTTTCCCTCTGAACCTTCTGTGCATCTTATATTCAGGTATAACTTGTCGGGCAAAAAAAATGGTACTTTTTAATATTAATGCCTGGGCGGAAACTTTATTACTTTCTTCAAACATTGTATTCCAATAAATATACTTTGTTTTATCTAAGTAGCCTGATTCGTTTTAGAATGGTGAGAAAACCCTGTACAGTAAATGGGTTATTACTAATTAATCATCATTAATGAGTCGGAGCTAGAGCTGGAGCTGGAGTCAACACTTTCCTAACTTACTAACGCCACAGCCCTGGCTATAACAGGATAAACCTAATGTCAGTATTGTGTAACCAGGCTGATTATGTCATTATTACTAATGCATGAGGATAATCTGTGCACAAATCAAAAACACTGTCTAGAAAAGTCTGGACCTAATGCCCCACCACCTAAGATACAGCATCTGGAAACAAATGTATACAAGATGAAACTGGAAAGCTTCCTGGACATGCGTCTTTGCGCTTGTGTACCAATTCTTATCTCCAGAAAGATTGAAATATGTATATATGCATATAAGGGCCAACTCTTACATACAGTATGACAATACCCAGGGCTGATATGTGCTGTTGTTTTCGGGTTCCTTCATAATACAGACAATAGTTGCTTGCTTGTTTTTCTCCATGCTGGGAGGAGAGCTCTGTACACAAGTATCGCCTCTTGTCTGAATCCGCAATTCAAGCTGTTTCTATAACTCCTTCATGTTCTGCAGCAAATAGCCACACCATCTATTTGTGTAATAACATGGGGACAAGGCTATTCAATTACCCGGGCCGAGCCACAAATAGAGGCAGCAATTTTATTAGCAAGTCATGTGTTTTCTATTATTTCAGCCCATCCCTTTGTTCTGTTAGCAGAAATGAATAAATACTGTATGTAAAATATCTGAGATGGCAGCATGAGCAGATGACGGCCTTTATCTGTGTATGCTGAGGAGCTAATAGGAAGCTGGCATTTTATTCATCTTAAAAAATTACAGGCCAAAAATCTGCAGATGCAAAATAGGCCTTGGCATGGGACAGCAGCCTGACGGTTGATTTATTATGTCTTTGTGAGCCTATTGCCATTAAAGAAAAAAAAAGGGGGTACTTAACTTTTGTCCCCAGCAGCTGGTCAGTGCTAGTCAGGCGATCCTGGGTGCAGCCTGCTTTACTTACCTATCCACAAGCCCACAGTGCAGCCACATATTAATATGCGGCTGAAGAAGAATGATGGAATCCTAGTCACACACATGATCGGGGCACAGCATCACTCGCATCCTTCAGCTGTGGGGGGTCACACACAGCCATTCAGTTACAGCGGACGTGGCCATGCACAGCCAGAAAAAAATGCAAATAGCGCACAGAGTATGGGATTGTTGACTAGGGGCCTTATTTATCAAGGGCTAGCGCCAGGTAGTGTCTGATGAGCGCCAGGTACCGCCAGCTAACGGCGGCTACCGACTCAAGTACGCCCGGCGGTCACAATGACGCATTTATCACGCTAAATGAGGCTAGCGCCGGCGAGAGCGTCAGCTAGCGCGGGATTCATCATGTAGCCGACTGCAACGGACAGCGCCGCTGATAATCCCATCACAGCGCCAGGTATGACCTGTCGCTCCCTGGCGCTCTCCAATGCATTTCAATGGAGCAATCTTTAAATATTCATAATTAATTGATTTTTTTTTTTTTTTTAACTGTCAAAAATTCTGTGACCACTACGGCAATGTTAGATTTTTTTTTTAAGGGAAAAAAAAAAAAATATGTGCAGAATTGATATTACAGGTCTGATATTAATGTATTCATATTACAAAATGTTTAGAAAAACTTGTATAATTTTTACATAAAAAAAAAAAATGGTTGTTTGGGGGTTAAAAACTACTTTACACACATCGCCGCCAGCGCTCTGGGGTTTAAACAAGGAATTCACAGCACAAGAAATTTTTGAGCGTGATTTGTTAATGAATCTGCAGCAAGCCGTTCGCTCTGGCCATTCGCTGTCAGGCGCACCCATACAACGCGGAACCTGTGAAACAGCGACCCCTAACCCCTTATTCAACATTACCGCACACCGACTGAGTCGCTGTCAACAAGCAAACCCCGGCCAAGCACAGCGAATACTAGCTGGCGCTGTGAAAATCACGCTACTGGCGCTCATCTGTCGCTACCTGGCGCTGTTAATGAATCGGCCTCCCCGTAAGCATATTGGGCGGTCGGGGGGGGGGGGTTTCAGACAGTGGGGCATCCCAAATAAGGATTCCCCGAGGAGAGGGAATCAGATTTTTGGACCACTTTAAATATACTGTGTTAAACCGGACCTTCAGTGTCATTTAATGAAAAGCCCAAACCCTTAAAAAACTATTCCCCAATATCTAAAATTAATATATGTTTATATAATGTAATGTATATGTAATGTATGTATAGGTTTTTAGTCACTTTTTATTCTTTCCCCCACTGGCTGCAACTCTGTTCAGGACTCTAGGATACGAGCAACGCCATCTTGACTCAGAAACATCACATACTGAGGAGAAGAGAGGGGGCAAAAGTGCAGGGGGGGGTATAGCTGTGCTTTCCACAGACAGAGCAGAGCTGGGGTCAGAAAAAGGACAGCAATCCCAAAATTCAGAGCAACACAGTCAGAAGACACTTCCTGTTTGCAGGCAGCCTGAAACTCCATGTGCCTCCATATTGGATGTTTAAAAGCTCAGAAAATGCAGTCGATGCAGGTAGGATGATTTTTAATGTGAGCAATCTGTATGTACAGGTATTAAGGGTGAAGGTCTGGTTTACAGGGATTGTTCAGGCAAAAGGTTAAAAAAATAAACCAAGCATTCCTCCAGCGCTGTACCTCCTCTCAGCTCTGCTATATACTTCCTTATCTGCCCTTCCTGCACCACCCTGCAGACATGGGCCACCAATACTAGCTCGAACAGCTAGTCCAGACCACTCCCTCCTCTGTATTGATGGCTTGAATGGCATTCTCTGTGCTGTAATCCAAGCCCAGCTAGCCCCATCCCTCCTTCCTTCCTCCCAAACCAGCCTCCTCCTAGCAAGCACTCACTCCCAGCACCGCCCCACCCATTATGCTGATTATTGTGCAGCATCACAGTTCCAATGGCAACATGTTTCAGAATAGAAATCATGGGGTAAAACTGTAAACCTTGATATCCCCACCATTTCGTCTTCAATTTAAAATGGAAAACAGTTGAGGACAGTGCTAAACGTAGCAATGGTCTAACAATTGGCTATGTCTGAAATATCACTTTAACCTTTAAAGATATTGCCTTAAACCTTCACAAAATAAATGTTGTTCCAGGCAGGGCCGGCTCCAGGTTAGTGGGGGCCCTTGGTTAAAAGAGTCTAAGTGGGCCCCAAAGTAGTGAGTCACATGATGTCACCTTTCAGATCCGCTGCCACAAATAGGTAATCTTCTGCTGCTGATCACCATTCAGTCCTTATTGCCTTTCCAATAGTCACCAATCGTCCTCCAGTCCTTGTTGCCTTCCCTATAGCCACCAATCATCCTCTAGTCCTTGTTGCCTTCCCTATAGCCACCAATCATCCTCTAGTTCTTGTTGCCTTCCCTATAGCCACCAATCGTCCTCTAGTCCTTGTTGCCTTCCCTATAGCCATCAATCATCCTCTAGTCCTTGTTGCCTTCCCTATAGCCACCAATCGTCCTCTAGTCCTTGTTGCCTTCCCTATAGCCACCAATCATCCTCTAGTCCTTGTTGCCTTCCCTATAGCCACCAATCGTCCTCTAGTCCTTGTTGCCTTCCCTATAGCCATCAATCATCCTCTAGTCCTTGTTGCCTTCCCTATAGCCACCAATCGTCCTCTATTCCTTGTTGCCTTCCCTATAGCAACCAATCATCCTCTAGTCATTGTTGTCTTCCCTATAGCCACCAATCCTCTAGTCCTTGTTGCCTTCCCTATAGCCACCAATCGTCCTCTAGTCCTTGTTGTCTTCCCTATAGCCACCAATCATCCTCTAGTCCTTGTTGCCTTCCCTATAGCCACCAATCCTCTAGTCCTTGTTGCCTTCCCTATAGCCACCAATCGTCCTCTAGTCCTTGTTGCCTTCCCTATAGCCACCAATCATCCTCTAGTCCTTGTTGCCTTCCCTATAGCCATCAATCATCCTCTAGTCCTTGTTGACTTCCCTATAGCCACCAATCATCCTCTAGTCCTTGTTGCCTTCCCTATAGCCACCAATCATCCTCTAGTCCTTGTTGCCTTCCCTATAGCCACCAATACTCTAGTCCTTGTTGCCTTCCCTATAGCCACCAATCGTCCTCTAGTCCTTGTTGCCTTCCCTATAGCCACCAATCATCCTCTAGTCCTTGTTGCCTTCCCTATAGCCACCAATCATCCTCTAGTCCTTGTTGCCTTCCCTATAGCCACCAATTATCCTCTAGTCCTTGTTGCCTTCCCAATAGCCACCAATCATCCTCTAGTCCTTGTTGCCTTCCCTATAGCCACCAATCGTCCTCTAGTCCTTGTTGTCTTCCCTATAGCCACCAATCATCCTCTATTCCTTGTTGCCTTCCCTATAGCAACCAATCATCCTCTAGTCCTTGTTGCCTTCCCTATAGCCACCAATCATCCTCTAGACCTTGTTGCCTTCCCTATAGCCACCAATTATCCTCTAGTCCTTGTTGCCTTCCCTATAGCCACCAATCACCCTCTAGTCCTTGTTGCCTTCCCTATAGCCACCAATCGTCCTCTAGTCCTTGTTGTCTTCCCTATAGCCACCAATCGTCCTCTAGTCCTTGTTTCCTTCCCTATAGCCACCAATCGTCCTCTAGTCCTTGTTGTCTTCCCTATAGCCACCAATCGTCCTATAGTCCTTGTTGTCTTCCCTATAGCCACCAATCGTTCTCTATTCCTTGTTGCCTTCCCTATAGCCACCAATCGTCCTCTAGTCCTTGTTGTCTTCCCTATAGCCACCAATCGTCCTCTAGTCCTTGTTGTCTTCCCTATAGCCACCAATCGTCCTCTAGTCCTTGTTGCCTTCCCTATAGCCACCAATCGTCCTCTAGTCCTTGTTGCCTTCCCTATAGCCACCAATCGTCCTCTAGTCCTTGTTGCCTTCCCTATAGCCACCAATCGTCCTCTAGTCCTTGTTGCCTTCCCTATAGCCACCAATCGTCCTCTAGTCCTTGTTGCCTTCCCTATAGCCACCAATCGTCCTCTAGTCCTTGTTGCCTTCCCTATAGCCACCAATCGTCCTCTAGTCCTTGTTGTCTTCCCTATAGCCACCAATCGTTCTCTATTCCTTGTTGCCTTCCCTATAGCCACCAATTATCCTCTAGTCCTTGTTGCCTTCCCAATAGCCACCAATCATCCTCTAGTCCTTGTTGCCTTCCCTATAGCCACCAATCGTCCTCTAGTCCTTGTTGTCTTCCCTATAGCCACCAATCATCCTCTATTCCTTGTTGCCTTCCCTATAGCAACCAATCATCCTCTAGTCCTTGTTGCCTTCCCTATAGCCACCAATCATCCTCTAGACCTTGTTGCCTTCCCTATAGCCACCAATTATCCTCTAGTCCTTGTTGCCTTCCCTATAGCCACCAATCACCCTCTAGTCCTTGTTGCCTTCCCTATAGCCACCAATCGTCCTCTAGTCCTTGTTGTCTTCCCTATAGCCACCAATCGTCCTCTAGTCCTTGTTTCCTTCCCTATAGCCACCAATCGTCCTCTAGTCCTTGTTGTCTTCCCTATAGCCACCAATCGTCCTATAGTCCTTGTTGTCTTCCCTATAGCCACCAATCGTTCTCTATTCCTTGTTGCCTTCCCTATAGCCACCAATCGTCCTCTAGTCCTTGTTGTCTTCCCTATAGCCACCAATCGTCCTCTAGTCCTTGTTGTCTTCCCTATAGCCACCAATCGTCCTCTAGTCCTTGTTGCCTTCCCTATAGCCACCAATCGTCCTCTAGTCCTTGTTGCCTTCCCTATAGCCACCAATCGTCCTCTAGTCCTTGTTGCCTTCCCTATAGCCACCAATCGTCCTCTAGTCCTTGTTGCCTTCCCTATAGCCACCAATCGTCCTCTAGTCCTTGTTGCCTTCCCTATAGCCACCAATCGTCCTCTAGTCCTTGTTGCCTTCCCTATAGCCACCAATCGTCCTCTAGTCCTTGTTGTCTTCCCTATAGCCACCAATCGTTCTCTATTCCTTGTTGCCTTCCCTATAGCCACCAATCGTCCTCTAGTCCTTGTTGTCTTCCCTATAGCCACCAATCGTCCTCTAGTCCTTGTTGCCTTCCCTATAGCCACCAATCGTCCTCTAGTCCTTGTTGCCTTCCCTATAGCCACCAATCGTTCTCTATTCCTTGTTGCCTTCCCTATAGCCACCAATCGTCCTCTAGTCCTTGTTGCCTTCCCTATAGCCACCAATCGTCCTCTAGTCCTTGTTGTCTTCCCTATAGCCACCAATCGTTCTCTATTCCTTGTTGCCTTCCCTATAGCCACCAATCGTCCTCTAGTCCTTGTTGCCTTCCCTATAGCCACCAATCGTCCTCTAGTCCTTGTTGCCTTCCCTATAGCCACCAATCGTCCTCTAGTCCTTGTTGCCTTCCCTATAGCCACCAATCGTCCTCTAGTCCTTGTTGCCTTCCCTATAGCCACCAATCATCTTCTAGTCCTTGTTGTCTTCCCTATAGCCACCAATCGTTCTCTATTCCTTGTTGCCTTCCCTATAGCCACCAATCGTTCTCTATTCCTTGTTGCCTTCCCTATAGCCACCAATCGTCCTCTAGTCCTTGTTGCCTTCCCTATAGCCACCAATCGTCCTCTAGTCCTTGTTGCCTTCCCTATAGCCACCAATCGTCCTCTAGTCCTTGTTGCCTTCCCTATAGCCACCAATCGTCCTCTAGTCCTTGTTGCCTTCCCTATAGCCACCAATCATCCTCTAGTCCTTGTTGTCTTCCCTATAGCCACCAATCGTTCTCTATTCCTTGTTGCCTTCCCTATAGCCACCAATCGTTCTCTATTCCTTGTTGCCTTCCCTATAGCCACCAATCGTCCTCTAGTCCTTGTTGCCTTCCCTATAGCCACCAATCGTCCTCTAGTCCTTGTTGTCTTCCCTATAGCCACCAATCGTTCTCTATTCCTTGTTGCCTTCCCTATAGCCACCAATCGTCCTCTAGTCCTTGTTGTCTTCCCTATAGCCACCAATCGTCCTCTAGTCCTTGTTGCCTTCCCTATAGCCACCAATCGTCCTCTAGTCCTTGTTGCCTTCCCTATAGCCACCAATCGTTCTCTATTCCTTGTTGCCTTCCCTATAGCCACCAATCGTCCTCTAGTCCTTGTTGCCTTCCCTATAGCCACCAATCGTCCTCTAGTCCTTGTTGTCTTCCCTATAGCCACCAATCGTTCTCTATTCCTTGTTGCCTTCCCTATAGCCACCAATCGTCCTCTAGTCCTTGTTGCCTTCCCTATAGCCACCAATCGTCCTCTAGTCCTTGTTGCCTTCCCTATAGCCACCAATCGTCCTCTAGTCCTTGTTGCCTTCCCTATAGCCACCAATCGTCCTCTAGTCCTTGTTGCCTTCCCTATAGCCACCAATCATCTTCTAGTCCTTGTTGTCTTCCCTATAGCCACCAATCGTTCTCTATTCCTTGTTGCCTTCCCTATAGCCACCAATCGTTCTCTATTCCTTGTTGCCTTCCCTATAGCCACCAATCGTCCTCTAGTCCTTGTTGCCTTCCCTATAGCCACCAATCGTCCTCTAGTCCTTGTTGCCTTCCCTATAGCCACCAATCGTCCTCTAGTCCTTGTTGCCTTCCCTATAGCCACCAATCGTCCTCTAGTCCTTGTTGCCTTCCCTATAGCCACCAATCATCCTCTAGTCCTTGTTGTCTTCCCTATAGCCACCAATCGTTCTCTATTCCTTGTTGCCTTCCCTATAGCCACCAATCGTTCTCTATTCCTTGTTGCCTTCCCTATAGCCACCAATCGTCCTCTAGTCCTTGTTGTCTTCCCTATAGCCACCAATCGTCCTCTAGTCCTTGTTGCCTTCCCTATAGCCACCAATCGTCCTCTAGTCCTTGTTGCCTTCCCTATAGCCACCAATCGTTCTCTATTCCTTGTTGCCTTCCCTATAGCCACCAATCGTCCTCTAGTCCTTGTTGCCTTCCCTATAGCCACCAATCGTCCTCTAGTCCTTGCTGTCTTCCCTATAGCCACCAATCGTTCTCTATTCCTTGTTGCCTTCCCTATAGCCACCAATCGTCCTCTAGTCCTTGTTGCCTTCCCTATAGCCACCAATCGTCCTCTAGTCCTTGTTGCCTTCCCTATAGCCACCAATCGTCCTCTAGTCCTTGTTGCCTTCCCTATAGCCACCAATCGTCCTCTAGTCCTTGTTGTCTTCCCTATAGCCACCAATCATCCTCTAGTCCTTGTTGCCTTCCCTATAGCCACCAATCGTCCTCTAGTCCTTGTTGTCTTCCCTATAGCCACCAATCGTTCTCTATTCCTTGTTGCCTTCCCTATAGCCACCAATCGTCCTCTAGTCCTTGTTGCCTTCCCTATAGCCACCAATCGTCCTCTAGTCCTTGTTGCCTTCCCTATAGCCACCAATCGTCCTCTAGTCCTTGTTGCCTTCCCTATAGCCACCAATCGTCCTCTAGTCCTTGTTGCCTTCCCTATAGCCACCAATCGTCCTCTAGTTCTTGTTGTCTTCCCTATAGCCACCAATCGTTCTCTATTCCTTGTTGCCTTCCCTATAGCCACCAATCGTCCTCTAGTCCTTGTTGCCTTCCCTATAGCCACCAATCGTCCTCTAGTCCTTGTTGCCTTCCCTATAGCCACCAATCGTCCTCTAGTCCTTGTTGCCTTCCCTATAGCCACCAATCGTTCTCTATTCCTTGTTGTCTTCCCTATAGCCACCAATCGTTCTCTATTCCTTGTTGCCTTCCCTATAGCCACCAATCGTCCTGTCGTCCTTGTTGCCTTCCCTATAGCCACCAATCATCCTCTAGTCCTTGTTGTCTTCCCTATAGCCACCAATCGTTCTCTATTCCTTGTTGCCTTCCCTATAGCCACCAATCCTCTAGTCCTTGTTGCCTTCCCTATAGCCACCAATTATCCTCTGGTCCTTGTTGCCTTCCCTATAGCCACCAATCATCCTCTAGTCCTTGTTGCCTTCCCTATAGCCACCAATCATCCTCTAGTCCTTGTTGTCTTCCCTATAGCCACCAATCATCCTCTAGTCCTTGTTGTCTTCCCTATAGCCACCAATCATCCTCTAGTCCTTGTTGTCTTCCCTATAGCCACCAATCGTCCTCTAGTCATTGTTGCCTTCCCTATAGCCACCAATCACCCTCCAGTCCTTGTTGCCTTCCCTATAGCCACCAATCACCCTCTAGTCATTTTTGCCTTCCCTATAGCCACCAATCATCCTCTAGTCCTTGTTGCCTTCCCTATAGCCACCAATCATCCTCTAGTCATTGTTGCCTTCCCTATAGCCACCAATCATCCTCTAGTCCTTGTTGTCTTCCCTATAGCCACCAATCGTCCTCTAGTCCTTGTTCCCTTCCCTATAGCCACCAATCGTCCTCTAGTCCTTGTTGCCTTCCCTATAGCCACCAATCGTCCTTTAGTCCTTGTTGTCTTCCCTATAGCCACCAATCGTCCTCTATTCCTTGTTGCTTTCCCTATAGCCACCAAACATCCTCTAGTCCTTGTTGTCTTCCCTATAGCCACCAATCATCCTCTAGTCCTTGTTGCCTTCCCTATAGCAACCAATCATCCTCTAGTCCTTGTTGTCTTCCCTATAGCCACCAATCATCCTCTAGTCCTTGTTGTCTTCCCTATAGCCACCAATCACCCTCTAGTCCTTATTGCCTTCCCTATAGCCACCAATCGTCCTCTATTCCTTGTTGCCTTCCCTATAGCAACCAATCATCCTCTAGTCCTTGTTGCCTTCCCTATAGCCACCAATCATCCTCTAGTCCTTGTTGTCTTCCCTATAGCCACCAATCACCCTCTAGGCCTTGTTGTCTTCCCTATAGCCACCAATCATCCTCTAGTCCTTGTTGCCTTCCCTATAGTCACCAATCGTTCTCTAGTCCTTGTTGTCTTCCCTATAGCCACCAATCACCCTCTAGTCCTTGTTGTCTTCCCTATAGCCACCAATCATCCTCTAGTCCTTGTTGCCTTCCCTATAGCCACCAATCATCCTCTAGTCCTTGTTGTCTTCCCTATAGCCACCAATCACCCTCTAGTCCTTATTGCCTTCCCTATAGCCACCAATCGTCCTCTATTCCTTGTTGCCTTCCCTATAGCAACCAATCATCCTCTAGTCCTTGTTGCCTTCCCTATAGCCACCAATCATCCTCTAGTCCTTGTTGTCTTCCCTATAGCCACCAATCACCCTCTAGTCCTTGTTGTCTTCCCTATAGCCACCAATCATCCTCTAGTCCTTGTTGCCTTCCCTATAGCCACCAATCATCCTCTAGTCCTTGTTGCCTTCCCTATAGCCACCAATCATCCTCTAGTTCTTGTTGTCTTCCCTATAGCCACCAATCATCCTCTAGTCCTTGTTGCCTTCCCTATAGCCACCAATCATCCTCTAGTCCTTGTTGCCTTCCCTATAGCCACCAATCATCCTCTAGTCCTTGTTGCCTTCCCTATAGCCACCAATCATCCTCTAGTCCTTGTTGCCTTCCCTATAGCCACCAATCACCCTCTAGTCCTTGTTGTCTTCCCTATAGCCACCAATCATCCTCTAGTCCTTGTTGCCTTCCCTATAGCCACCAATCATCCTCTAGTCCTTGTTGTCTTCCCTATAGCCACCAATCATCCTCTAGTCCTTGTTGCCTTCCCTATAGCCACCAATCACCCTCTAGTCCTTGTTGTCTTCCCTATAGCCACCAATCATCCTCTAGTCCTTGTTGTCTTCCCTATAGCCACCAATCATCCTCTAGTCCTTGTTGCCTTCCCTATAGCCACCAATCACCCTCTAGTCCTTGTTGTCTTCCCTATAGCCACCAATCATCCTCTAGTCCTTGTTGCCTTCCCTATAGCCACCAATCATCCTCTAGTCCTTGTTGCCTTCCCTATAGCCACCAATCATCCTCTAGTCCTTGTTGCCTTCCCTATAGCCACCAATCATCCTCTAGTCCTTGTTGTCTTCCCTATAGCCACCAATCATCCTCTAGTCCTTGTTGCCTTCCCTATAGCCACCAATCATCCTCTAGTCCTTGTTGCCTTCCCTATAGCCACCAATCATCCTCTAGTCCTTGTTGCCTTCCCTATAGCCACCAATCATCCTCTAGTCCTTGTTGCCTTCCCTATAACCACCAATCATCCTCTAGTCCTTGTTGCCTTCCCTATAGCCACCAATCACCCTCTAGTCCTTGTTGCCTTCCCTATAGCCACCAATCATCATCTAGTCCTTGTTGCCTTCCCTATAGCCACCAATCATCCTCTAGTCCTTGTTGCCTTCCCTATAGCCATCAGTCACCCTCTAGTCCTTGTTGTCTTCCCTATAGCCACCAGTCACCCTCTAGTCCTTGTTGTCTTCCCTATAGCCACCAATCATCCTCTAGTCCTTGTTGCCTTCCCTATAGCCACCAATCATCATCTAGTCCTTGTTGCCTTCCCTATAGCCACCAATCATCCTTTAGTCCTTGTTGCCTTCCCTATAGCCACCAATCATCCTCTAGTCCTTGTTGCCTTCCCTATAGCCACCAATCATCATCTAGTCCTTGTTGTCTTCCCTATAGCCACCAATCATCCTCTAGTCCTTGTTGCATTCTGCTTACTGCTTGCTCCACTGCCACTAAAGACTCCATCATTGCTGTCAGTTGTCACCAGGTTCTCACCACCTTCTGAGCTTCCATCAGCTGCCGTCCATTCCATGCCATCTTCTCCATTCTTGTTGATCATCCCCTGTTGCTGAGGTCAGCCATGAGTAGGTCTGTTTCCAAGAAACCCACAGGCATTCGCTGGTTTGGGCCCATTGTAAAATAATACTAAGGCCAAGAGAGAGCCTGAGTGGGCTCCTGAAGATGCCAGGGGCCCTGGCAATTGCCCAGGTTTGCCCTGTGCTGGTGCCGGCCCTGGTTCCAGGCACAGGGAGGCACCACCTTTGTGGATGCTCCCTGCGCATTAACAGTGACAAACAGGAGAAATCTTACCTTTCTCCTCATTCCAGAGAAATCTAGCATTGTCATTGGTCGCCAAAGTCACATGACCTAGTGACCCACGTGACCAATCACAGTCTGGAATTTCTCCTGAGAATTGTAAAATTTGGCACCGTTAATGGGTGGGCAGGTGTAGGGGGATCCCTCCCTGTGCCTGTAATACACCAGTTTTGTGAAAAATGGCTGTTGTTCCTGTTTAACTCTTCAATTTCAACAGCACAGAAAGGAAATGCCTGACAAACAGAGGTGGACTGGAGCCAAATATCAGGCCGGGATTGTAGCTCCCCCATAACTAGGGCCAGACAACCCCATTGTTATGATGAGGCTGAGCACTGAGAGCTGGGGAGTCTTGGCTGTTAGGGTGCAGCAAGGGGTTGGGGTGTTAGAAGCATGCTATTCAAGTAAACATTTTGGCCAATATTGGTGTTGGTTTTGGCTAATCTGTATCTGTATGGGTATTTCTGGATCAGCTGCAGTTTAATCATATCAGTACCCATCTGTAAGCAGACAGATCTTCACAACATTCAGCCAGCTTTGCAGGCGGTTGTGGTTCAGAAATGAACATTAGACAACAGCGCCACCTTCTGTTATATTTGAAAACTGCTCATCTATAACACGATATACAGAAAAGTTTCAAAGTGCACCCCGGATCAGGGTGCCCCGGGGGCAAGGACCAGTACCAGGATGGTCAAAATCCTGGCTTTTGGTGCGCTTTAAAGTGGACCTAAAGCATTTTTTTTGTTATAGTTCTCATTTAAAGCAAAGGTAAAAATGTATTGCTATAGGCCCCATACTGTATGTCCTGAATTGGGCAGTAGTTCTTACCCTTCTGTGGTCCTGTCGGTAGCCCATCAAAGGGCATTTTTAGGTCACATGTAACAACAGGCAGGGGGTGCAGGATGTGGCCTAGGGCATTTTTCTCTGCTTTAAAGGAGCACTATAGAGAAAAAATGTAATGATAAAAATCCACATAAATATAGATAGTGGCAGGAGGGCTTACTTATAGATCCTGCATCACAAATCAAAGATTCCATCCATGCCTGTTTCTTTCTTTTACTTTAATGATGGAAGTAGTTGAATGCACCATTCTGCTTTTACAGGGGAGCTCAACTTGTCTGCAGAACCATTCTTTGCTGGAATATACATGTATTTCTATAGCAGTTCACCTGATGTGTGTAGATGCTTCTATCCATCATGCAATGCTTTGAGTAGACATTTGAATGGCTAACACTACTCTATCCCACATGCTAATGTCAGGAGACAGGAAGTAAGAGGTGAGCAACTTTTCCCTGGAATGGTACCCTCAAAACCTGTCACCCCTGGATTTTATTCCTACAAGCAGAAAAACACCTCATGTATAGGAATTCCTTTCCCTTGGGGTTTGATAAGTAACTCCATCTCTCACTATCCAGCATTTTTAAAGCGGAACAAAACCCAGGGTGGCCGACCCGGGAATCTAAAAGATTCCAGCACAGGCTTCTGTCCCTCCCTGGGGGCATTCAGAATTGGGATGCCCCGCTGTATGAAACACCCAGGTAAGCACTTACCTTTCTCTGTTTCAACAGCAAATGGCATCCAATCAGAGACCTTTACTGTATCTATGTAATTTGGCAAACAACTCTGATTGTTTACAATGGGGAGTGTGAGAGGCTGCATCCCCTGCATCTTCCGGTGTGCGCACGCTCCCGTCCAAACCATTCAGATAGGCTAAGAGAGGAGAGCACACGCTGCTGGGGATGTGGCCGCTCTCGCTCCCCATTTAAGCCTATCAGAGCCAGTTGCTAAATGACATAGTCACAGCACACAGCTCTGATTGGATGGGAGCCCGCACATGTGCTGTTGGAATGGGAAGAGGTGAGTTGTATTTGGTGATCTGGGGGGTTCCACACAGCGGGGCATCTCATTGCGGGATGTCAACAGGGCACAGAACAAATCCTGGGTTTTGTTCCTCTTTAAATAGATTATTAAACCGGACCTTCAGCATGATTTAATGAAAAGCCCAAACTCTTAAAAAACGGTTCCCCAGCATCTAAAATTAATATATTTTAAGTTTTTAGTCACTTACTTATTATTCTTTCCCCCACTGGATTGCAACTCTGTTCAGGAATTTAGGATACGGGCGCCGCCATCTTGCCTCAGAAGCATCACACTTACTGAGGAGAGGAGAGTGGGATAAGGTACAGGGGGGCGGGTTATAGCTGTGCTTTGCTCAGACAGAGCAGAGCTGGGGTCAGGTAAAGGTCAGCAGTCCCAGAATGCAGAGCAGCACAGTCAGAAGGCACTTCCTGTCTGCAGGCTGCCTGATAAGATGGCGGCTTCCATAAGCCGCCATCTTGGATGTTTAAAGGCTCATAACATACAGTAGATGCAGGTAGGATGATTTTTAATGTGAGCAATCTGTATGTACAGGGTGTGGGAAACATATAAGATAGACTCTTATTCAGGGTGAAGGTCCGCTTTAAAATAAGAATTTTGTAATAGAGATTTACTAAACCCAACTCCAAAAAAAAGAGGCACTCACCTTCTCCCCTGCGCAGCATTCCTGGCTGGTCTGCCCAGAGGAGTATCTAGGCTTTATGGCACCGGGGCAAAGACTCGAAATGGTGCTCCCCCCCCCCCCACCTGTGCTCAGACCCCCTTTTTGGTCCCCCCCTGACCTGCTGCATCCGGGCCAAGTGTCCCCCTGCTCCCCCTAGCCACACCCCTGGGTCTAACGCTCAGGACCCTTCTGGACAGAAGCAAAGTGACTTGCGGGAACGTTGGGGTCCACAACATACAGCTCAAAGAATTCTGAGGCGTACACTTGTTGCACCAGAAGGTTTCCTGAGCGGCGGACCAGCTGCTGCACAGGGGAGAAAAAAGTGCTGTTTTTTATTTTGGGTTTAGTGACCCTTTAAAAGATTTCATTCACAAGGGGAATTTGAGGCCAGGTTTAATTTATGGGTGAAGGTCCACATTAATATGGTAGCTAGTCATTGTAGGTAATATAATATCCTTTTATGGTTAAGGAAGAAAAGAGAAAATGATCACTTTCCTGGGTTTTGTACCTCATGGTGGGGGCATCCCAAATAAGGCTTCCCTGCTGTGTGACCGTCCATAAACTCACCTTGTCTCCGTTCCCACGGCCTTGTCATGAGCCGATGAGCAGTGCTCTTGCCATTCAGATTGACTTTGCTGCACAGAGGCAGCGCCGCATCCCCGCTCGCATCTAGCTGTGGGCATGTCCACACTGACCATTCATAAAGGCCTGGCATGGCCGTGCACCTGGCTAGAGGTATAGGATTCAGCTGCAGCACTGAGATGCAGAAAGTGCTCAGGGAAAAGGTGAGCCAATGGAGCAGCCCCCTGGGGCTTCACACAGTGGGGCACCCCAATTCAGAATCATTCCCAGACGTGCTCCCGCCCCAGCCTAACTGAATGGCTGTGCAGGCGCGCGTCTCAGAGATGCTGGGGATGCGGCTGCTCTCGGGGGAAGTTCACAGAGCGGGGCATCCCAAAACGGGAAGGGTGCGCTCATTCTGGGTTTTGTTCCGCTTTAACCTCACCTGATCACCTAAATCCTTCCCTGATTCCAGCAGGGTGTGTGCAGGGTCACTTCTGTCTTCTTGTAGATTTTGATGTACAGACTTGCAGGCTGATTCATTACTAACGCCAGGTAACAACATGAGCGTCTGTAGCGAGGATTTCAGAGCACCCGCTAGTAGTCGCTGTGCTCGGCCATGGTTCATTGTTTCAAAGCATCTCAGTCACTGGCCGGCATTGATGAATATGTTGTGTGAGTCGCAGTACTACGCTGTATGGGAGCGAACGGTAGCACCAGCTCAGTGCGATTGACTCACACCACATTCATCAAAAAAACAGCCTCAAACATCGTCGGCGCTCAAAATCGGGTCGATGTAGCCCACAGCACCAGAAGCTGTGTGATTAAAGTTTGTTTTTGAACATGTATCCACTAGTAACAAAGCGAAAACATATGGAATGACATTGTTATTGCATTGTAACATGAACACTTTAATACCAGACATGTGAGGACAATTCTGCATAAAAATATAACAAATCTAAAAAGTTTTCAAAAATGTCATTTTCTAGCCCAGGATACGTGTCAGAAAGTTTTGAGATTTTATTTTTAAAAAAAATTGGGATCAGGAAAGGGATTTAAAGTGGACCTTCAGCATCTTTTAATGAAAAGCCCAAACTCTTAAAGTGGACCAACACCCAGGGGGGATCGGCCCGGGAATCTATAAGATTCCTGGACCGATCAGATCCCTCCCCGCGGGGCATCCGAAATCGGGATGTCCCGCGGGATGAAACCCCCCAGGACGCCCACAAACCTTACCTCAGCCCCGTTCCATCGGTGCATGCTTCCCTCTAGCAGGGCGCGTGCCCGCGATGGCCGTTTGGGAATGGCCGACGCGCTCCCTGTTAGAGGGAAGCACGAGACGCGGCCTCCAGCGATCAGAGCCGCTGAGCTGCTATGCTGTGATTGGCTGGAGCGGTCACGTGGGAGCGGGGAAAGGTGAGTTTTTGGGGCTTTCTGGGGGGTTTCACACAGCGGGGCACCCCCGATCGGGGTGCCCCACCGAAGTGGACCAAAACCCAGGATAGTCAATATCCTGGGTGTTGGTCCACTTTAAAAAACTATTTCCCAGCATCTAAAATTAACATATCTAAAGTTTTTAGTCACTTACGTTTTATTCTTTCCCCCACTGGCTTGCAACTCTGTTCAGGACTCTAGGATACGTGCGCCACCATTTTGGCTCAATAGCATCACACACTGAGGAGAGGAGTCAAAAGTGCAGGGGGCAGGTTATAGCTGTGCTTTGCACAGACGGAGCAGACCTGGGGTCAGGAAAAGGTCAGCAATCCCAGAATGCAGAGCAGCACAGTGAGAAGGCACTTCCTGTTTTCAGGATGCCTGATGCTCCATGAGCCGCCATCTTGGATGTTTAAAGGCTCGTAAAATGCAGTAGATGCAGGTAGGATGATTTTTAATGTGGGCAATCTGTATGTAGGGAGTGGGGGAAACATACAAGATAGGCTCTTATTCAGGGTGAAGATCTGTTTTAAGGATCGTCCATAGAAATGAATTGGAGAGCACCAGGTAGCGACAGGTAAGCCATGGCGCTCTGCAAGGCTGAAGGCCAGCGCTGTACGCTGAGCCTGGAATAATGATGAATCATACGCTACATGGCGTTGTTCCAGTCGCTGACCAGATTCATAAATGTGTAATTGCGTGCCGTGTCCGGCGTTCACCTGCCGCTACCTGCCACTTACGAGGCACTACCTGGCGCTATCCCTTCATGAATAAGGCCCTTGGTGAACAGTTGCCAATAGCAACAGATTGCATGTAGTGAAAACTGCTTTCATAAAATACACATTAGCTAATATATGAAAAAATAAAAAATACTAGATCAGTTCAGCATTGAGGAAAAACACTTTCAAAGTGGACCTACCCTTTAAAGCGGGATTTTCACTATCCCCCTTGGGACACCCCGGTTTAGACCTGCCCTGCTGTGTGAAGCCCCCCAAGAACGCCAAGCTCGTCTGTCCTCAGGTGCAGCCGCTCATCCGATCAGCTTCCCCATATTAATGTGCAGCTAGAGAAGCTGAATGGAATCCTAGCCGCACTTACAAGCAGCGCGGCATCACTCGGCTGTGCGCCACCACTTTGCGACAAGGCGAGAATCAAGACGTGTGATGCCGGCACGGACTGTGCATGTGCTGTGGGCTTAGAGGAAAGGTAAGATTATCAGGCGTCCTGGGGGAAGGTAAGCCTGACCTGGAGTCTCATAGACTCCAAGGTACGTTTGGTCCAGTTTAAACATATATTTACTGACTATGGCCTTGATTCAGAATGAGAAAAATTCTCATTGTAGTAATAAGTTTGTAAAAAAAAACTTGAGAATGTCAGTGAATCACCAGCTAGGAAGACAATGGACGTCAATGGCCCTTTTTACTACAGTATAAAAAGGAATAAAACGTTCAATACGTCTCTTAGGAGTACCGTATATACTCGAGTATAGGCCGACCCGAATATAAGCCGAGGCACCTAATTTTACCACAAAAAAATGGAACAAGTTATTGACTCGAGTATAAGCCGAGGCGGCTTTTTTCAATTGGAATTGGAGTTGAGACACAGAGAGAGACACACACACACACAGAAAGGGACACACACACAGAAAGACACACACACAGAAAGAGACACACCACCCAAGTGTCCCTGATTTGGAGGGACTGTCCCTCTTTGAAGCTCATGCCCCCTTGTCCCTCGTTGTTCTCCTTTGTCCCTCTTTGAGGTGTAACATGCAGATCTGCATTAATAAATGATTCATTCCCCTATTCAAAGTGTTTCTATTGTAAGTATTACACCCCATCTCCTATACATCCCTTAGTGAGGAATGTTCCCTCAGTTAAAAATTGTCCCTCTTTCCCACCCTGAAATGTTGGAAGGTATGCACACACTGTGGGTACCTGCTGCCGCCGCTCTCGGACGCGCAGGTGTCGGGGGTCAGGGTTTGGCCGGGGTTACCCTCCTCCCCTCCTCCGTTCTCACACACACACCAGCACTTCCTGGCTGTTGCGCGCTCGTCGTCGGTGGGCGTGCCCCATATGGCAGGCGTCCAATGAAAACATTGGCCGCCGCCCATTGACGACCAGCACGCAGCAGCCTGAAGTGCCGGTCAGTGTGTGAATGTGTGTGCTTGTTTGTGTGAATGAGAGCGGCGGCGGCCGCCCCTGGACTCAAGTATAAGCCGAGGCGGCTTTTTTCAGCCCAAAAAGTGGGCTGAAAAACTCGGCTTATACTCGAGTATATACGGTAAAAAATTACAATCGACTTCTATCGTCTTTCTAGCTGGTTATTCAGTAACAATGACATTCTCAGGCTTTTTTCTCCTAGTGAATTTTTTACTACTATGTGGATTTTTTTTTCAAAAAAGCCTTTTTGACTTTATTGGTCAAAGATTTCAGAGTATGGGGCCCTACTTTTATTCCACCCAGGGACAGATTTTGTCCCTGCCACAACCCACCAGACCCCACTCCTCAGTCTAATCAGTATTGCCACCCCCCAAACTGCTCCAGAACTATTAGCTTTCCATCCACCCTGGGAACCCCAGCTGTCTGGAGCAGCCGAAGCTAAGGTGCGGGGGTTTGGGGGGGTTTCACCCCGCGGGACATCCCGATCTCGGATCTCCCGCGGGGAGGGAGGTGATCGGCCCGGGAATCTTATAGATTCCCGGGCCGATCACCCGAGGGTGTTGGTCCACTTTAACCAGTCTCTGGATTCTGCCATCCGGAGACCCTCTCCACAGCACCGGCTCCGGCGATAGAGTGTCGGGGGCCCCTTGCAGTGTGGTGTGATACTCTATACATGGTGATAAAGTTGCATGTATGGTGAATATAGTCAGAGAATAGAATTACCCAAATAATAGAAGGAATGACAGATAAAAAGAGAAATAAAGAACAAATATTAGAATGAATGACAGAAAAATGAAAGCAGGAAAGAAAGGGGGACAGAAAAGGAATGACAAGAAAAAGACAAATCGATAGAAATAAAGAAAAATAAAGAATAAATGGAAACAACGAAAGAGAATAAATGGAATGACAGAAAAAAAGCAGGAAGGAATGGGAGCAAAAAAAGGAATGAAAGAAATAGAGAGAAGAAAAGAAAAGAAATGGCAGAACAAACAGATGACAAAATGCAAGGAATAGACAGAAAGAAAGAAAACAAAAATGAAGGAATGACAGAAAGCTAGAGAAAAAAAAACTGAAGAAAAGAAGGAATGATAACAAAAATGAAAGTGGAAAAGAAAGAGAGAAAAGGAACAACAAGAAAAAGAAAGAATAGATTGAAATAAATAAAGATAAATATAATAATTGGAGAGAAAGCGTGAACACAAGAAATGACAGAAAAAGCAGGAATGGGAGAAAAAAAAAAGATACGGAGGGGTGGAAAGGCACAATAGAAGGATGGACAGAAAAAAAAGAATAAGAGGAGAGAAAGAAAAGGAAAGGCAGAACAGACAGAGGAAAAAAACAGGTGTAAAAAGGAATAGATGGAAAGAAAGGAAACAAAAGAAGAAATGACAGAGAGATAGAGAAATAAATAACGGAAGCATAGAAGGGATGACAAAGCAGCGTGAGAAACTGTTCTCTATGAGAATCAAGATAGAAAAGGAATGATAGGAAACAGCAGCAAAGAGGGAGAGAAGGAATAGATGAAATAAAGAAGAGACGGAAGGAGAGAAAGTAAGAATAGAAGAAGTGACAGAATACAGAAAGAAAAGGAATGGCAGAACAAAACAAATAAATAACAGAAGAATAGAATGGATGACAAAGCAGCATGAGAAACTGTTCTCTATGAGAAATAAGATAGAAAATGAATCATAGGAAAAAGCAGCAAAGAGGGAGAGAAGGAATAGTTTAAATAAAGAAGAGACGGAAGAAGATAACGTATGAATAGAAGAAGTGACAGAATGAAGAGAGAATAGATGAAAAGAAAGAATGAATAGTAGGGCTGACAGAAATAATAGAAAGAAAGAAAGGGAATTGCAGAAAGAAAGAAAGAAAAAAAGAAGGAAAGAATAGAAGGTCTGATGGAAAGAAAGAGAGGCCAATCTGCTCCTTGATTACGGACCTTAGTCCGGGTTACTGCGCAGCCCTGCGTCCTGCATCACGCATAGGGACTGCCCATGGTAGAGGGAATGAGGTGTAGGGGCCCAGGTACGCTCAGTTCTAACGCCTGCCTCTCCATATAGCTCCATAAATACCCCTATACAGTGATGTGTTTTAGAGGTTTGTAAAAAATAAATCTGCACCTTTCCTGTAGAGCGATTTTAGTTTGCACTTTATTGTATGTGGAGAGGCTCCCCCAACCTAATACACAAATATGTTTTGAAGATCACAGATTGGATGTCAGCTGACCAGCAACACGAATAACAAGTGTAAGGGGTGTAAAGAGCAAAGCTCAGGGCTACAGTCAGACTTTCTCGCCTGCTGATGGGACAATGGAAATGTCTGTTATTCCTATGGATCAATATTGTGGGGTTATTTGCATCCCATCTTTCAGACCACACCCTGTTTCAGCTCCTCTATTATCATGACAACCCCCCTTTATCATGCTAATGACATTTACCAAGCTGGAAACCGTCTGCCATGCTGATAAACAAGCAACAATCGCCATTTTCCAATGTCTGGAATTCTAAATGAGAAAGTGTTTCGTGTACAACATTCCGCCAGGGTGATTTGTCTCTGGTCCTGCACATAGTACACCCAGTTTTCCCAACATTATGCCACAGGAACCTGAATGAAGGTGAATATTCACTCTCCCAGGTATTGTTCCTCACAGACAGGTCAGCGCATTCAGCTCTACTAGCGCCGGGCAGGCTGATTCATTGCTAGCGCCAGGTAGCGACAGATGAGCGTCTGTAGCGAGACATTGGAGCACCCGCTATATATATATAAATATCATATAAACAGAGCAAAATGTTCTTAATGGTGATTACTATTAAACTTATAACAAGTTCAACTGTGTCTGGTATATCCAGTACAAGAACTAAAAAGTTATTTCGATAAGTCTTTTTGTTGGAAGGACAACAGATGGTCAATATGCCTTCAATACCACTAATGAGTGGAACCGCACAACTCTTCACCAAGTGCCCGCCACCTGAATCAAATACCCTTACCAGACAATTACATCTATTGGGCGTTTCAGTTTAGGTCCACAGCTTTTCCTCGTTCTGGTTCTCACAAAACTTCTTCCACAAAACCGGCCAATTTAGCCCTCCAGGGTATTAAAGCTCAAATATATGAGCATAAAGGTGTCTCCTGAGGGGAACTTTCCCAGAGGTACATAGGAGAAAAGGACACTAAAATAGCGTAATACTGCTTTTAATGGGCTCAATTAAAAGTATATAAAATGTGCACTCACATTTCCTAAAACAATTTCCAGCATAAAATGTATAACAGGCAAGGATCACACCGCTTACTTCCTACACCGCGGCCGCAGGTGTTCCAATGATGACAGGTGGATGAAAGGGAATGCGGGTCCTCCTGAAAGGTGTGTTCACCGTGGATCGTGACCGCCTTGCCGCCTCAGTCGACGCGTTTCGTTGCAGATATAGGACAGAAACTAGCCAGAGGCAGAATAAGGCCTTGGCGGGTTTGCGGGGTGATGGGCGTGGTTATGGGCTTGACATATATATATATGTTGTGTGAGTCGCAGTACTACGCTGTATGGGAGCGAATGGTAGCGCCAGCTCATTGCGACTGACTCACACCATATTCATCGAAAAAATAGCCCCACACAGTGCCAGCACTCAAAATCCGGTCGTTGTAGCCCAGAGCGCCAGAAGCTGTGTGATTAAAGTCTGTTTTTGAACATGTATCCACTAGTAACAAAGGGAAAACCTATGGAATTACATTGTTATTACATTGTGACATGAACACTTTAATACCAGACAATCTGCATAAAAATATTATTAATCAAAAAAGTTGAAGACTTAAAGCGGACCTTCACTCTGAATAAGAGTCTATCTTATATGTTTCCCACACCCTGTACATACAGATTGTCCACATTAAAAATCATCCTACCTGCATCTACTGCATGTTATGAGCCTTTAAACATCCAAGATGGCGGCTTATGGAAGCCGCCATCTTATCAGGCAGCCTGCAAACAGGAAGTGCCTCCTGACTGTGCTGCTCTGCATTCTGGGACTGCTGACCTTTACCTGACCCCAGCTCTGCTCTGTCTGAGCAAAGCACAGCTATAACCTGCCCCCCTGTACCTTATCCCACTCTCCTCTCCTCAGTAAGTGTGATGCTTCTGAGTCAAGATGGCGGCGCCCGTATCCTAAATTCCTGAACAGAGTTGCAGCCCAGTGGGGGAAAGAATAATAAGTTAGTGACTAAAAACGTAAAATCTATTAATTTTAGATGCTGGGGAACCGTTTTTTAAGAGTTTGGGCTTTTCATTAAATCATGCTGAAGGTCCGATTTAAAGTGGACCAACACCCAGGGGGGATCAGCCCGGGAAGCTATAAGATTCCCGGGCCGATCAGATCCCTCCCCGCGGGGCATCCGAAATCGGGATGCCCCGCTGTGTGAAACCCCGCAGGACGCCCAGAAACCTTACCTTATCCCCGTTCCAACGGCGCATGCGCGAGCCGCATCTGGCGCTTCTCTCTAGCAGGACGCGCGCCCTGTTAGAGGGAAGCGCAAGATGTGGCCTCCAGCGTGCTCAGAGCCGCTGTGGTTGTACATCACTTGTACGTACATACCACAGCAGCTCTGAGCGCTCTGATTGGACGAGCACTCGGGAGGTGAGTTTTTTAGGGCGATCTGGGGGGTTTCATGCAGCAGAAGTGGACCAAAACCCAGGATAATGAAAATCTTGGGTGTCGGTCCACTTTAAAGCGTTCCTTCACTCTGAATAAGAGTCTATCTTCTATGTTTCCCACACCCTGTACATACAGATTGCTCACATTAAACATCATCCTACCTCCATCTACTATATGTTATGACACTTTAAACATCCAAGATGGCGGCTCATGGGACTTCAGGCAGCCTGCAAACAGGAAGTGCCTTCTGACTGTGCTGCTCTGCATTCTGGGATTGCTGACCTTTACCTGACCCCAGCTCTGCTCTGTCTGAGCAAAGCACAGCTATAACCCCGCCCCCTGTACTTTATTCCACTCTCCTCTCCTCAGTAAGTGTGATGCTTCTGAGTAAAGATGGCCGCGCCCGTATCCTAAAGTCCTGAACAGAGTTGCAGCCCGGTGGGGGAAAGAATAATGAGTAAGTGACTAAAAACTTAAAATACTTCAATTTTAGATGCTGGGGAATCATTTTATAAGGGTTTGGGCTTTTCAATAAATCATGGTGAAGGTCCGGTTTAAAGTAGGCCAGAGAGGTGACACAGTTATTTGATAATTTAAAGCGACGCTCTGCAAGGCTGAATGCCAGCACTGTACGCTGAGATAATGATGAATCGGACGCTACATGGCGTTGTTCCAGTTGCTCACCGGATTCAGCTTCATAAATGTGTAATTGCGTGCCGTGTCCGGCGTTCACCTGCCGCTGTACAGGCACTTCCCGCTATCCCTTCATGAATAAGGCCCTAAGTAGGCCACTCAGTTTCTAGCTCGGGGCGTGCCCACACCGCCCATTCAGAAAGACCTGGCATGTGTACTAGCAGAGCTGCGTCCCTTGGGGGGGACAATTAAACCGGACCAACGGCCCGGCACATTTGGAAAAGAAAGGTAGCGGCCATTGTGAAACTTCCTCTCTCAGCATCTCAGCTATGTCCTTACCTCACAACTGTCCCTGATTTGGAGGGACTGTCCCTCTTTGGAGTCCATGTCCCTCGTGTGTTCTCATTTGTCCCTTTTTGAGGTGTAACATGCAGATCTGCAGCAATAAATGATTCATTTGCCTATTCAAGGTGTTTATATTGTTGTAGCTATTATACACTATATCCTATCCCTCATTTAATGAGGGGTTGTGGCTGAATTTAACAATTGTCCCTTATTTCCACCCTGAAAAGTTGGAAGGTATGCATGCTGCTGCCTGGATTCAACTTCATAACTGACAGTGCACATTAACAGGAGGCCCAGCAGCACTTCCTGTTTGCAGGCAGCCTTTGTCCCTAAACTTTAATACAGCAGGAGTTAGAAAAAGGTAAGTGAATATTTATGTGCAGCAATCTAAATTGCCCTGGGGAGGGATGCATATGAGCACTGTTTGTTGTGTTGCTCTGGTTTAAGTCATTTTTGATTGTTGGTCCTCTTTAACAGTCGTAGCTAGGCTTTCTGGCACCCAAGACAAAGATTCAAAATGGCGCCCCCCGGTCCCCCCCCAACCTTCTGCAGTCTGGGTGCGTGCCACCCCTAGCTACACCCCTGCAGTTAATAGGTACACACATTTGAGGAATCGGTAGCTCATCCAATAAGAGACATGCTTAAAGTGGACCACAACCCGATCAGGGGTTCCCCGCTGTGTGAAAGCCCCCAGATCGCCAATGCCAACTCACCTCTTCCCGGTCCTACGGCGCATGAGCGGCACCTAGTGGGCCAGTCCGAGCTTGGTACTCACTTCATCAACTTCACTGTAGGTCATTTTATGTTGGTGGTAAAGTATTTTTTTTTGGGGGGGGGGGGCACTCTCACCTCTGCTAGGGGGCCCTGTGAAACCTATGTACTCCCCTGACAGTAAACATACCTATCATCCCCGGGACCACGTTTGGGCGTATGCGCTCCCGCTCCCAGCCATTCGGGAAGGCTAGTCATATAGTCATAAAGGCTACCAGAGCTGATTTGGGATTCATAAGGATCTTTAAAGCAGACAGAAACCCAATTTTGGGTCCATTGCTCAGTCTCTGAGTCCCCCCGTCCGAGCAGCCAGGTTGCCTTGGTGGCCTTGTTTTCAAAGAAAGGGTTTTTCCACTGCCGGAGCCATGCCCCTGGCAATTTTGAGAGAGCCTATTCTAGATGGAAGAAGGCAGCATGGCTAGGTAAGTATGTGCAGCAGGTATATACCACAGACACGTGCCTGCACTGCTCTTATGGTATGTACACCCCTGGGGCAGGAGAGTGCGCATGTCATGGGGGATGCAGCAACGTACACTTCCCATTCAAAATAATGAGAGCCATTGAATTACATAAGGGTCGATTCAAAGAAACATGTAACAGCTTGGATTTTGGTGCCGATCATCCTATTTTTCCCGTACGCTCGTGCGTTCGTATGAACTTGCGAGTGATTCTATAAGCAAATACGTTTCTATCCTAAAATATACGTCCGTTCGTATGGCAGTTCGGGAATCAGACCTATGTCAGTTTCCATCCTGAATTTTCCGTTTCATTTCTCAGGTTGCAACATTGGTTTTGCCCTTTTCCCTTTTTTGTCTGGACGTAAATCCTTCTGATCTTGCGGCTGCGCACTACAAACTTACCTCATTAAAGTGCATTCTAAATATTTGGTCTTTTATTTTTCTTTATTTCATTCATTTTGTAGTAACCAACCATTAATGAATGCATTTGCATAAGTAAATCTTACTTTGTTTAATTTTTAGTTAACTTGCATTTTTTACTTGTGGATTTAATTTTAATATTTATGCTTCAAATGGTACAACTTTAAATTTTTAGTGTGGTTACCCACACCCTCTACATACAGATTGCTCACAAATCTTAAAAAACACCCAGCAACTTCTGCATGTTATGAGCCTAGAAACAGCCAAGATGGCGGCTCAGGTATTCTCGGGCAGCCTGCAAACAGAAAGGGCCTTGTGACTGTGTTGCTCTGCATTCTTTGATTTCTGACCTTTCCGTGCCCCCAGCTCTACTGTGTCTGTGCAAAATACAGCAGTAACCCACATCCTGCACTTTATCCCGCTCTCCTCTCCTCAGTAAGTGTGATGCATCTGACCAAAGATGTGCTTAAATAATTAAACAAAGCAAAGGTAAACAACTACACCAATAAATGCAATCTAAAAATATTATTCTAGTACATCAATTTAAAAATAAATAACAAAGGACATAAGTTTCTTTAATTAACGCAAATAAATTGCAAAATAAAGGTTTACATGCAAAGGACTAATTAAAATGCTTTTATAAGGCATACATGAATCAGGTATGCATTGCCATACAATTTATGGCCTCGGCCATGCTGATACATGCAGTTCATTGGAGCTCAAGACGCGCAGACTCCTCCACATAGCCAAAAAACCTGTTCACGAACAGCAATACGACTGCTAAAAGGTGTCGGCAGTGGCTTTCTTTTAAAACGTATTTAGAGGTTTGAAAACTGTTCTCTGAATCACACCTAAACCCATTCGATTATCCTAAGTTTTACGTTTTGATCCTAAAATTTAGGAACGAACTTGCGATGATCGTAAGAGCATATACGCATTCGTACGTAGGCTCGTGCGAGTCGGAAATGGCCAAAAAAACAGGAAAAAATGACAAACACCCACCCAAACTTACGATTCTCGATCCGAAATCAATTAACTTTTGCTCTTTGAATCGAGGGGATAGTCATGGAAAGGTGAGTTTTTCACAAGCACCCTGGGGGGTTTCACACAGTGGGACATCCCGATTCCCCGGAGAAAAAATCCAGCGACTGGCCCTGGAACCCTTTAGATTCCAGGCTGGCAGCTGGTGGGTTTTGTTCTACTTTCAGCCATCTGAATGGCTGGGCTCGGGATATGTGTCAGCTGGTGATCACAATATTGTGGCCTGGTAAAGGTGAGTTTACCTGGGACCTCAGGATTTTCACAGTTGTTACACACAACAGGGTATCCCACTATAGAATGCCCCGGGGGCAGGCTAGCGGCCGGCCCTGAAATCTTTTAGATTCCAGGGCCTGCCCTGAAGCATTTTGGTCCTCTTTAAAGTCTACTTATAGTAAAAAATGACAGGGGATAGGAAATAGCTGTGCCCTGCAGTCCTACATTCCTCCTGTTGGCATTTGTTTCCAGACCCTGTGTTAGGAAAAAGTGAACAGCACTCTAATACAAGGTAATGGTGTATAGGTTAGTTTCCTGTGTACTGGGACCCAGTGGATGAGGATTTAGGTCCACATTAAGGCATGTTTCCTCCATTGTAGCCCAAGACAGAGACTGGAACACTTTAGGTCTGCATTACCTGGAAGAGTATTCGAAGTCTGAACGCCCCAGAGGACTAAAATGGGTTTTGTAACACTCCATACCGTATCTATATACTACAACTCTAGGAACAGGGCGTCAAAACTATTTTGAAACAGGTTACATATAAAAATGGAGAACTGATTAGCGACTCTCCTCAGCCCTCCCGCCATTTCCCATCCCCCTCAGCTTCCTCTCAGAGGAGGAACCTGCGCCCGGCTACAGTGATTTCCAATGACAAAGAGGCAGTAGGCGGGTCCTGAGCGGGTCACGTGAACGCGAACTTGCCCTTTCAGCCAATCCGAGCTAGGGAGGGTCGGCAGTGACGTCACCTCTGCGGCAGCCATTTCTATAGCACGCAGAAGGCAGACATTCTCCATCTTGTCGCGGACAGCGGGAATAGTAGGAGACGGCTGAGGACGCGCTTGCTCTGTACAGGGAAACTGGTCAACTTTGTGTTTCAGGTAAGACGGTGATGGCGGTGCTATGGGACGGCGACACTGGCGCACTGCGGCGCACCCACAGCCTGCTGGGCTGCTTCTAATATGGCGGCCGCTTTGTTCGCTGAGCATTTTGTCGTTGGTTTCTAGGCCTTGTGACCCCTATGTGTTCTGTAGCTTCGGTTTATACCTTCATGCTGGCGTTTCAGTATATTTAGTCGCTACTGGGTCCCCTCAGCCTCGCAGCTCTATTGTGGGCTCTGGCGGAGCGTCTTTCTCTTTGCGCTGAATAATCAACAGTGTAATGTTTTATAGCCACACTCTGTATACCTGTAATTGAGCTTCAGTAACAAGTGCAAACGTTAAAGGTTCATAGGAAGCCAAATTGGACTGTGAAGCCGTGTGTTTTGGGGACAGGAAGTAGCTGCATGCTATTCATATGTATAGAATGTTCGCAGCTAGCTCTGTCTGATAGGAATAAAATGGATGAGGCCGATTAGTGTCCTTGTAGAAAAGGGTTGTTCCTGGCAGTTTCTAAGGAGGATGTGGAACTACTTTGACCCCAGAGATAAGCCCTGACTAGTTGTTCCAGCATGGGCACTATATGGCCCTGGCACTATTTCATGTGATCCAAATCTATAAGGGCTTTGGTCTATTTATTGGTGCATTCTGACTTGTTAAGCCCCTGTGGGAATGAATCCTTGTGGCTTGCCGTTATGGCCTTCAGTTTCCAATCAGAATTGGTTGCTTTACCTGGCAAACTGAAATGCTGTCTGCCCCTCCCCCAGCAAATGCATGATTGGGAGGAAGTAGCAGCCAACGTGACCACTAAATGCCCTGGGACTGGGTGAGTAGGGTTGGATTGTTTCATGAAGCAAGCTTTCCCAAAAATGGCTATTGGTCAGCTTAAACAGGACTTTTACCCTAAATAAGACTATCTTATGTTTCCCCCCATGCTGTCCATGCTGTGCATAGATTGCCCACATGAAAAATCATCCTACCCGCATCTACTGCTTTTTCTGAGCCTTTAAACCAGTCTTCCGACTGTCTTGCTTTGCATTGTGGGATTGCTTTTTCTGTCCCCTGCTCTTCACACCCCTTTCCTCAGTATGTGATACTTCTGAGGCAAGATGGCCGCGCCAGAGTCCTGAACAGTTGCAGGTCAGTGGAGAATAAAAATTAAGCAACTAAAAGTGTTAACTTTAAAATTTTTAGATGTGGATCAAATGCTGATTGGATGGACAAGCTTTCATTGTTTAACTGGGGGAAGGTGAGCAGATTAGGGGAACGGTGGGGTTGCACACAGTGGTGCTCTCCACATGGCTCAATCTTGAAAGTGGACAAGTTTTGTGGGACATTTAGTTAGGTCTGGACAGTAAACCACTTTGTTCTCTGTGCGCCACTGCCAGCTAAGCAAGTAATCTTGCCTTTCATCTCTGGACCCCAGCAAAACTAGCTTCAGGATTGCCACTTTGGCTGCTTGGTATCTCCCCTGTCCCCTGCAAGGAGCAAGACGTTGTTGGGGAGAGCTTCCCACTGCAAGTCACATTGATCCATGTAGATGGGGGTTTATGGCTTTATTAGCTATGCGCCTTTGTTTTAGCTGTTGTCTTTCCCCAGGCATGTACCATCTGCCAAGCTTTGGCTTGAATATTTGGTCCACCTCTTGGCTTCAGTGTTTTGCTGTAGGCACAAAGTAGTTTGCATCTGCCGTGTAGGTAATGGTTTCATAGTTGGGCAATGCAATTGTTAGACAATAGTTAGACAATGTCTAATTGATACAATAGCCGTTGGTGGGTAAAAGCTGTTAGTTTGGTATACAAAACCTTTTGTAAACCACGATGGCTTTTTAAAGAGGAACATCAGGAGGTTAAAACCTCCCCCTGAACTTCACCGATCTGCTGCCCCCTCCGGTTTTATCTTTGGGCATTATTTACTTGCCAAGGGATCATCTTCTGGTCCCTTTGTTCCGGGCAACCTTCCGATGGGCGGCACCATCTTGCATCCCATCAGGCACTGTGCACGGCCCCTGATCTCAAGCCTGCAAAGTGCCCATGATTAGGATGCAATGGGGCCGTCTGAGATCTTCCTGAGCTGTGAGATCGTTGCGGGGGGGGGGGGGGGCTGGGGGGTTATATTAGGTTCAATGTTCCTCTCTAAACTGGCCCAACAGCCTGTTACAGTTGGAAAAGAAACCTCTTTGGAGCTTCCTCTCCCAGCATTTTTTTAACTGGTTTTAACTGACATAACGGACAATGCACCCATGACCTCCCCTATTTATCATGTCCTACTGGAAAACAGGTGATTGAACTCGCCTAGCTGGCCCCTAAATGACAGGAGTGGGCAGCAACTGCTCCTCTGCTATACCTTTAGGTGGGTACATACAATGATGGCATTGGTGAATATCTGTCCTGTTAATGTGCGTCAGCTAGTAATGAGTGGGGATGCGTGTGGTGTGCTTGGCTCTATTGTACACCCCCCCTCAGGTTTCACAAAGTGGGTCATTGTGATCTGAGATGACCCACTGTCACAAGAGGGTGACCACCAGCTCTACAGTCTTAAACTCTAGACCAGTAGTTTTTTATTTTTTTTTTTTTTTTTTTTTTTTTTTTAGCTTTAAAGCTGAAATTGAATCAACTTCCTCATTTATTGTATGGCTGCCAATCACATGACTGCTGGTAACAAGTTGGTTTGCACAGCAAATTTGAATGTTTTCTGGTAGTCACTAGTGGACCAATACCCAGGATTTTGACTATCCTGGGCTTTGTTCCTTGCCCCCGGGGTACCACGCTGTGCGAAACCCCCAGGTCTCCCAAACAAACTCTCTCCCCTTCATGGTCCTACAACGAATGTGCGGCCACTTGTTCAATCTGCTTGCTTGGATTTGCTCAAGCCCCTTCGTCAAGGAGCTCGTCTAGGGCAAGTGGATGCAAGCTAGTTGGCGGTCACATCCACCATTCCCCTCTAACGGCGCGTGCCCGACGTGGGCATGTGCCTTGTTAGAGCGATGGCATGGTTGCAGCGCTGCATGCGCTAAAATAAGGTATTAGGAAAGAAGGTGAGTTTATGGGTGACCTGAGGGTTTCATGTAGTGGGGCATCCTGATTCTGTATGCCCTGGGGGAGGGAATCAATCGGCCTGGGAATCCAACTAGATCACTCAATGCCCTGTTTGTGTAATGTAGCTCTGAAACCTAACTTTCTCCTATCTTGTTTCTCATTAAGGAGTCGGTTAGACGTAACCAATATTAACCATGGACGGAGGCCCAGGCAGAAAATCGTGGTCTATGGGTGGAGGTAAGATTGATTCAAAATGTATGCTAATGTATTTATAGCATGCCTCTGAACACCAAAACAAAGAAGTTAACTGGCCGTTCGGGCTCAGTTGTGCACAAGAAAGGCACATTGTCTTAAAAAATCATGCTCTTTGCTCTCTTGTGGCAACTTTGAGCTAACTAAGGCTCCAAGGCATGCTATAGTAATTAAGAATGTGCATCCAAATGGAAAGCCTTAAGTGCCAGGCATCACATCCCAGGAGCTACTATATAAATGTTTCCTTGAAATAACTCAAATTTTTCTCCCTAGGTGCTGACAGCCGGGATTATGGCCATGGAAGCTATGGCAGAAATATGGATAACTTTGCCATGGACAGTGGCAATGACAGGTAAAGGGCGTTTAGGTTTTTGGGCACTGTATGTCTAGGCAATTAGGCTTACTAAAACTTTTGCATGGGCCTTTTTGGGTTTGTATTAGCCTTGCTTTAGTTAATTTGTGGGTGTCTCTTCTTCAGGAAGCAGTAGTTGAAATTGAAACTTTTTAGAACACTGCTGTGGCCTGTATCGCCAGATTTATTAAATGGCTTGTTTTTCCTGTTAGATGTCACTTTTTTTTTTTTTTTTTTTTTTTTTTTTAGCGTGCTACTTGGCTTTTGATTTAGGCTGTTTTTGCACAGTATTACTTAAGTGGATCCTGCTTCAGAGATATATGGGCTTAACAGAACAAGGGTTCCACTACACTGTGTAGCCTAAAGAATGGCACCCTTTTTGACCTTTGTCTTAGTAGAGAAGTTAAAATGGGTTTCTCTGTATGTTAGAATGGTCAGTTAGGTCCATGTTCTTAGTGATTGCAAATGTATTGCAATGTATCTTTTGTATGAGGACTTGTAAGTAAATGCATGTTATATTGTACTGTCTTATTGCAAGAAACTTATTTTATGCTTAAAATACCTTTGCCACAAGTTAAACTATAGCCAAGGGGATTTTATATAGGAGGATCTTTTATGCCACCTTAATCTAGCATTATCCCCATTTAAGTACTGAAATGTTTGACTATTAATGTTAAACTGGCCCTAGAATGTTTGTCTGCAAATGCCATAGTAGCCTATGGCAGCTGTATCAAAAATGCTTGAGCTACCAGATGAGATGTACACATCTCCAATGTGTACATTAGGAAGCCCATTGGGCTTTCCTAAGCATAGTGATACTGATGGCACACAATTGCCTTTTATAGTAATTTGGTTAATATCCTAATGTAGATCCCATCCCATATTGGCAAGGTTGTCTTGTCTCTTATCTGCTATAAGACAGACTTAATGACTGTACTTGTAGAGTTGATAAATGTCAACTGATGCTTTGTTCTTTGTCTAAATCTAGTAAGCTTACATGTATTTTTCTCCTCACGTCAATTCTTCCAGGTTTGGACCTTATGAGTCATTTGACTCCAGGTCTTCTGTGGGTGGGCGAGATCTGTACAGATCTGGCTATGGTTATAATGAATCCGATCAAGGCTACGGAGATAGTTATGATGGCCGATATGACAACCCATACCGGAATAGCGGTGACTCTTATGAAGGTAGAAACCAGGGCGGGTCTAACTGGGATCCGTCCTTCTCACGAGGAAAAGTGAGGCCTGGGTTTATGGAGGACAGAGGAAGAGACAATTACTCTTCCTACGGCGGTTTTTCTTCACCCTATATGAAGCCTGCAGCAGTAGGCTCTCGGGGAAGAGGAATGCCTGCTTATCCCGACGGTGGTTATGGAGGACCAGCAGCAGGCAGAGGCCGTGGCAGAGGAGGAGTAAGTACAGAATCTCTTCAGATTCTTTTTCATAGTCACGTTTAATGATTTCAAGTCCAGAACTTTAAAATGGCACAATGTCCATTTGTATACTTTGTTAACCTTTTGAGGCTTGTGCACTCCCAGTCCAAATGAACTTTTAAACAATTATTGATTTAAAAGTTAATTGGGAGTCTATAAACTTTTATTTTTCAAGGATAATGTGCAAAACTATTGACTATGAAGTTACAAGGAAGAGTCAGGTCTTCCTGACACTGATTTGGAAAAGTAAAAGGTTGCACAAAGACCTTTTTGAAGTTCTGAGTAGGTTAAAGGTGCAATGTATTTAATAGCAGGAGTATATTGCATGCTGTAATTCAATTGTGCAGTTTCATAGGACCTTCCCAACCCTAGTACTAGTAATGGTTGGATTATAACCCCCACTCTACTAAAATGATGCCATCAGGTCATGTTCTGTAGATCTCCACACAGGTGCAAAGCTATTGGTGTCGAGAGCTATAGTGCCAGCTATCATAAGATCTACAAAACGTGATCTACACCCGTCTGTATTGTCTAGTTTGTCTATTTTAGACTGTTTAAATGCAATTGTTTCACCAGCTGGTATTGAAAACCTTTCCATGTCTCCCTCATTTTACATTAGGGTCTCGTCAGTTCAGTACCCCCTCTTTAAAGTGACTTCAGTTATGTTTTCTGAAAAATGCATTGCACCTTTAATGAGCACCTGTAATGTTTTGATGTATCTTCTGTAATTTTTGGTTGTGTGGTGGGTGGGGGGCACCTTGTGTTTCAATCTCAAGTATCCCTAAAATTTCCAAAATGGCTTCTTTAATTGGCCTGCCCCACAATGTAAAAATGGAGCTGGATTTTGGGCTATACACTTGTCTACTCTGCGACCTAGTGCCAACTACAAAATCGGTTGAGCATGGATTCTGCACGCTTGGATTGTGGTAGTAGGTAAATGTATTGCTTGAAATGTTTAGAATGCCAAGTGATTCCCAAGCTCAAATCAAGGCTGTTGGTGTCTAATACAGTGGACCTCAAAGCAGGATGCCTTTTCTTACTGAGCTCTGTCAATAGTGGACTGATAGCTGCACTCTGAAATGCCAGGTGCCTTGCATTGTGGACTACTGTTCTTGATGAAGCTCTGTAAGGGAATGTTAAATGTCTGCTTTAATTGGGGCGGAGGTTCCTCTTAAAGTCCTGTCTGGGCATAAATGGACTAATACTTGCCTCGTCTCCCCTGCTGCTGTGCTTCACTGAGGTCTTATACTTGCTCCTTTGAAGACTGGCTCCCATGGCACTCTTCCCCCCCCCACTTAAAGGTGGAGCGATTGCCCCACTTAAAGGTGGAGCGATTGGATGCCATGGCACCAAATTTTGGGTCTGATCAGTGTTATGGGGGAGAAGTTAAAGTGGACCAACACCCAGGATTTTGACTATCCTGGGTTTTGGTCCACTTCGGCGGGGCACCCCAATCGGGGGTGCCCCGCTGTGTGAAACCCTCCAGAAAGCCCCAAAATCTTACCTGTCCCCGCTCCCACGTGACTGGACGGTCCAATCCCCGCCAACGTCCAGGCGGGGATCAGGAACGTCCAAGCGGCTGCCGCCGCCTCCCTCGCGTCACTTTCGGCGCGCGCCCCCGCCGGCCATTCGCAGACGGCCGGCGCGGGCGCGAGCACGCCTACAGGGGCGCGAGGGAGGCGGCGCCGGCCGCCGCCGAAGATCAGGTAGGGTGTTTGGGGTTTTTTTGGGGGGTTTCACCCCGCGGGACATCCCGATCTCGGATGTCCCGCGGGGTGGGAGGTGATCGGCCCGGGAATCTTATAGATATCCGGGCCGATCACCATGGTGTTGGTCCACTTTAAGTATTAATCTTTCATGTCAAAAGATAAGCCCTGGCCCCAGTTTTTGCTCAACAAATATGCAAACTGAAAAGCATGGTCACTAGTACTTGTGCATTATGACAGGAACTGTCTCCCAAACTGGGTTGCATGCTTTGGCAATTCACCTGCTATACAAGACCTTTAGGAGACATCCAGTCTCGCTGCAGCAGCCGCTGTGCTGCTGTCCCTCACCCATATTCCTTTGGGACCTATTGATGCCTAGGGGGTACCTGTTTTTTCAAGCTAGGTGTGCAAAAGGTTAGCCCAAAACTTCAGCTTCCCTGGGACAGACTTGCTAGGTAACTTCTGCTTGGGTTTAGGCTCGTGAACCACAATGCTTTGTTTGCTCTTCTTTGCTTCAGCTGTTCTATTTTCCACCTGATGCAAGTTAAATGAAGCTAGACCTTTGGGGATCTTGTACGGGACCCCTGGCCAGCTGAAACAAAGTGCCCCAGATGCTTGGTGACCTGATAAGGCATGGTGACGTGGGATGTAAAACTGAATTTCTAACACCAGCACTAGCTTTTAAAATTTAGTTCCAGACATGCTCAGAATATACCCCAGTAACGCGGGAGAAATCTTTAGTCAGATGAACAAGCTGAGGCAATGCCTGGAACATTGCTGAAGAGGGTAGTGGTATTGATTAATGGTGGGAGGGACATCAATCCACAGCACTGGCTCCTCAAATCAGATTTGTGGTCTAGCAATTAGTGATACATCGTATCACTCTGTGCTGCTAATCTAGATGGTCTGTCTCGTTGGCTTGTGTAAAATGCAGGTATCTGAGCTAACTGAAAAGCATCAAAGCAGACCATTACCCCAGAATAGTGGCTACAATAAAATATTGCTGGTAGTACATGAAAGGTAAACTGCTTTAATGGCAGAACATTACCTAGTCTCCTATGCATTGATTAGCCAGTTAATGGCTGGTATATTGATAAAACAGGTATTGGTTCTAACTAAATTGCTATGACCTTTGCAGCCTGGACGTGGATTTCGCAGACCTGTTATGACCCCCCAGGTTATGGCTGGTGGAATGGCTAGAGGAGTTAAGAGGAAGATGGCGCAGCCCTTCAAACCTGTAGGTTTTGGCAAAAAACCAAAGCTGGCAAAACCTGGTGCAGGCCAGGCAGCAAAACCTGCATCTACAACAAGTAAGAACATTGCAATTGTGAAAGTTTAAAACTCCTTTTAGCCACAAATGCTCATGTAGTAAACTGGCTTCAGTGGTTTTGATTGTGCTCCCTCAATATAAGTCTTAATAAAATTAATGCTAAACAAGAGTTTTGACACAAGATTGTTTCTCTTTGCAGCAGAGTCAGTTGATCCAGAAGAGGAGGAGAAGCGCCGCACAGAGGCAAGAAGGGAGAAGCAGAGGCGCAGACGGGAAAAGAACAGTGAAAAATACGGAGATGGGTACAGGTCTGATTTTACTACTTGCGTATATGCCTTTATCTTTAAGGGGAACATTTTATTCACATTGCTAAAGCATTCATGGGCTCTGTATGGTTAGGGGCTATACTCTCCTGACCTCCAGCAGCTGTGGTCTTTTGGGGCTGGGCACTCCGATTTCAGCGCTGCTGCATGCAGAGACCACCGCTAAAGTGTGCACCTCTGACCATAAAGGTGTGCCTCTGTTTAGTGATGGCAGCCTTTCTACTGACGGTACGGGTGGCCTTATGATAGCCTGGACTGTAGGTTCTCAGGTTGCCAGCAGTACAGCAGAGTACAGCTATAACCACAGATGCCCCAATATCAGTCTTTGCTCTAGACAATGCTCTTATCCCCTTTTAGATAAATGCATACTTTTGAGAACAAATGCCTGCTAAAGTTTTACCTGCCCAAATGTGGCATTAAATGTAACCAATACTGTTGCCGTTTGTCGGTTTCTAAGCTTGCAATTAGCCAGAAACCCTAACTTATAGTGGGCCAACAGTCAATGACTTGAACCAGACCAACACGACAAACAGTGCTCATATGCATCCCTCCCTAGGGCAATTTACATTGCTGCTCCTTAAAATTCCTCCTGTAGTAAATTTTAGAAACAAAGGCTCCTCGTGTATTTGCAGGCCACCTGAAAACGGGAAGTGCTGCAGGGCTTCCTGTTCATTGTCAGTTGAATCCAGGCAGCTGCATGGCTGAGATGGTTGGAGAGCAAGCTCCAAAATGGTTGCTACCTTTTCCATCTGTGCCAGGCTGTTCTGGTTTTAATTTAACACCATACAAGAGAATGGTAAACATGGGCCACTGGTGACCAGTTAGGTTTGCCAGGTGACCTTGCAGATCAAACCTGATAGGTTGCCAGATATTTAAAGTGGACCAACACCCAGGAGTTGGTCGACTTCGGTGGGGCACCCCCGATCAGGGTGCCCCGCTGTGTGAAACCCCCGATCACCCTGAAAAACTCACCTCTCCCCGCGCCGACAGACAAGCAATCTGACAGTCCCGGACAAGCGGCTCCTCCGCTGCCTCCCGCGCGTCCCTCTTGACGCGCGCCCGTGCCGGCCATTCACAGACGGCCGGCGCGGGCCCGCACGCCTAGAGGGGCGCGAGGGAGGCGGCTGCCGGCCGCCGCCTAAGATAATATAAGGGGGTTTGGGGTGTTCACCCCGTGGGACATCCCGATCTCGGATGTCCCGCGGGGAGGGAGGTGATCGGCCCGGGAATCTTATAGATTCCCGGGCCCATCACGGGAGGGTGACGGTCCACTTTAAGGGACTAATGAAGCGGTAAGCATTTTTATTGTATGAATCTGTATGGATTTTTAGTTTAGTCCATCTTCGGTGACCACATGACTGTTGTTCCACAGTAATATGCAGCATGACCCAGACTGCCCAACTGCATATTGCTGCCTTTAAAATACAGGCCTTGTCTGTGGCAGAGCTAACCTGCCTTGCGGCTCGTGGCATCGCTCCCATAAGCTTGCATGCAGTCTCATCACTGGCCATGTTTCTGATGAGCTGCAGAAGGGCTTGGATGTGGAGTATCCCGCACCTGGTTTCTTATGACTGCAATGGGCAGCCTAGGTCATGCTACCCCGCTACTTTGGAACTACAGTAACTTGACAGAGTACTGAGATTGCTCCCTGCCAATCTCTAAGTAACCCACGTAGTTTGATTTCAGGCTGGCCTTGAAAAGCTTGTTTAAACACGAACTGGGAAATGCATTGCAATGGGGCAGCAGGAACGAAGATGCTGCTACCTTGCCCCTTGGGTTGAGAACTTGGTAAATGGAAGGCTGTTTCTGAGCATAGGTCTAAAAGTACCACATAAACGTCCTTCCTGCATATAGGTGCACTTTAATCCCAGAGATTTTAAACGCCTTAGCAAGCTTATTTTTGCAGTCAGGCCCCGTGAATAAAAAAAATACAAAAACTATGTAGTACAAAACTTGGTCAGCCTTGTAAAACACTACAATTTTAGCATTGTTCTCAAAAGCTTTGAAGTGCTTACAGCATTACATGGTGTTTAGTTACTTACAGTATCTGTTTCGGTGCAGCCTTTTGTTGACCAAATTTTGTTTCTTTCAGAATGGCCTTCACTTGTTCATTCTGCAAGTTCAGATCATTTGATGAGAAGGGAATTGAAGAGCACTTGACAAGTGACGCTCACCAGGAAATGCTGGATCATATTCAGAAGCAAACCAAATTTGACAAACCAGTCATGGAGTTCCTGCATGTGAGTAATGCTGCTGTAAAGCTCTATATATTCTACAATACCCTGGCTCTTTTTGGCTCCTAATGGCCCCACTGGGGGAGGGGGGGGGGAGGGGGTCGGTTAGTAGACTACTAAAATCTATTCTCATAGATTACATTATTTGTTTGCAAAATTGGCTCTTTAAAGCAAATTCACTTTTCTACAATGGATTTGTATAGCTCTGCAGGATTGTGGGTGGTTCTGTTTGTACATTGGACCCAGCTAGTTGATATGTTATAAACCGTAGGGGAGGGCATAAGACTAGTCAGCCATTGGTCCCAAAAAGCCTGATTGTGTGTAATAGCAGTTTATTGACCCCCCAATTCTTGATTGGTTAGCAGTCTGAACAGATTAAAACATAGTCTTGCTTGGAACTGCTTCATACAATGGTTCTGCTCTGTTCACTGAAGTTGGTTTCTGTAGACCTTTTTACAAATGTCCTGTAGAATTTTCTTGGAAACCAGTTCACCCACTTTTGTATGATTGGAAGTTATTAAAAGCTCTTACTCTTGTTGGATATACATGACAAAGCTGCATTTTCAGCTTTAGGACCAACTACCTTTTGTTGGGCAAATGTTCTTAATCACCTGCTAAACCTAATCTGCCCATATTTGTTTTATCACTATTTTAAGAATGGTTTTCTTTTTCAGGAATGTATAGTCAACAAGTATAAGAAGACTGCTGCACGTAGGGCTCAAGCTCAGGCTGCTCAAGCCCAGGCTGCACAAGCTGTGCAGGATGCCCAAAATCAAAATGAAGCTGCTAAACCACCTACAACTGAGAAGGACATTATGGAAGGTAACTACAGAACATGGTTAAAATTCTGGGGGGGGGGGGGGTAGAGTCTAAGACTGCTTTATAATTGCCTGTATCTATGTGGATCAAAAGCGGCAAACCTTTATTGTTAGACAGGAATCATGGCTGGTTCTACCAACTGCCTCCTAACCCTGTCCCATTTGTATTTGCTTTAAAACCTGCAGGCTTGTCCAAATGTGTTTTTTGCTTTTTGCACAGCAATGTACACATGGCACTGTCTTAAGACTTAATTAAATGTTTCTTTTCAGTTTGAGTCATTGTTAACATGCAGCAACAGCAAATTACATTGAGGATGCCATTGTAAAGATCTAGGCTCCCATATGTAGTATGCTGAACATTTCACTTGTTTATCCTGAGGAATTAACATTCACTTATTTTCACGTTTGTTTTAGGAGTTACTCCAGATGATCACATGATGAAGGTGGAAACGGTGCACTGCAGTGCTTGCAGTGTGTATGTACCTGCATTGCACAGTTCTGTTCAGCTTCATCTGAAGTCTACAGATCACGTTAAGAGCAGACAGGTAAGATAAATGTGCAAATACACTGTTCTGTAGTTTAGCTCGGTTACACATGTTGCAAATCTGATCAATTGAAAGTAGAAATGGTTGTGTAATGGTTATAGGTCCTAAAGGTATTAGGTTTTTGCTTAGAAATTTTCTTTTGAAACATAATTGGTACTTGGTGTATACTAACACTTGTTCCTCCTCAATAGGCTTATAAAGATCAAATCAAGAGGGAGAGCATTTTGACTGCAACAAGCATACTAAACAACCCACTTGTAAAGGCAAGATATGAGCTGTATTTGAAGGTAAGCTGCCATTTTGTGTTTGGGTTTCTCCTTAGAGGATGGCTAAAGTGCACAGTATTTAACCACTTTGGTTTTGTAACATTTTGTTTAGGGGGGGGGGGGGGGTGGAGTAATTGTCTATTACGCTCTCTGCGCCTACTTAGTATAACTCAAATAAAGTGGATTATTTTAGCTTGGTTTACTATGATCAATCATGCTCCCTTGTTCATGCAGAATGCACCTCTAAACATAGAACATATAATAATTGGCTTAAAATTTACTGATGCGTGGAACTGTGTTCTTGCATGAAATAACTCACGTTTTCTTGACTTTGGTTCTGCAAATGATTGATATGAGCACCAATGTGGTAAGTGAGCCCTTCTGTAACTTTTTTTTTTTTTTTTTTTTTTTTTTTTTAGGGTGAGAATCCATTTGAGAATCATCCAGATGAAACGGCTGCTGAATCTGTTGCTGATGAGGCATTGGGCAGTGCTGAGACAGAAGTGGAAGCTGAAACCGAGGCTGAAGCTGCAGAAATCTGTGGTGCAGTTGTTGCAGATCCTGAGTCTGAAGACTTCACTGCTGATCCATTGGCTGCAGCTGAGAACTGATTTCCCAGTAGTCCCTGGTTCATCTTTTAAGCTCTTGTGCCACTTGGTTTTAAAGTCTTCAAAATAGCAGTTGTGCTTGCAAAGAATTTCCTTTCTATCTTTGCCTACTCATAAATTTATTTTTGCAGGTTTTAGCTGTTTGTCAGGTCTAAGCCTGATTGGCCATTTTATTTTGTCACTGTGCTACGTCCCTGTATTTTTAACATGAACAGCTGTGAAGTTTCCAAATGTATTTGTATGATGTTGGACTGATTTAGTGTTTAAATTGTAGCTTGTGACACAAACATAATGTGGCAGTGTAAACTTGTGTATTTTCTTTTTTACTTTTTCTATTTGGTTAGCTACTTAGATCTGTGTCTCAAAGATAACAAATAAAACACCAAAACCTGTTCTTGCTTTCCTTAATTATATTTTTAGACCAAAGTAAATGCTGTTAAATAGTAGGTTAGTATTCTGCAAGTGCTTTGTCATGCACGAGGAGTACCTTGCTCTTGTTACTCTGCTTCCCACTAATAGTTTGTATTCTAAGTGTGCCATACACTCCACTTCGATCTTCATGGATCTTCATGACATATGGGTAATCGCCAGTAGAGGGCGAACTTCTGCAGAGATGAATATGCAAAAAGAGCCCCTCCAGGTCCATATATACCTGGGACCTCCCACCAATTCCCCAGTTCCTTTGCAGGATGGCGAGCAAGTCAGATGGATATCTCCTCCTTGCAGTCTGCTTGGAGAAAGGTATCTGGTTACCCCGGCATATTTTCCTATTACTGTCCGGACCTCTTTACCTTAACCTATATCATGCCTCCCAGCCTTGGCTGATCTGGTCCGGCCGAAGGTGGGATACACCTCCATGGTGTGTTAAAGAGCCATGCCCCCCCCCGTGAGACCTCATTTGGGGTAGGTGGTTCTGGGTTGGGGTCCCGGTTTGGGATGCCCTGGCCATTCCCTCCACTTGGTGGTGCGGATTCCCCTCCTGGTCCCGTGTCCCTTGGGAGGGGGGGGGTGCTGTCCCTACCTCTTGAGCCTTTGTTTTGTTTCATTGTTGGGTGTGAGGGCATGCTTGCTGTTATCCCTCATGATTTTGGTTGCACGCTCAGTACTGCGGGGGAGCTTCTCCCCCCTCAAGCATGGATTCTCTTCTGAGGGGGGCGGGGCCAGACACTTGTCCTTGCACGGCCCGCCCCTTATCCTGGCGCCTGAAGGGAGCCCAGCCATGGGCTGGGATCGTGTTTCCATGGTAGCGGGGGGCTGGGCGCTCAGCATTCTCGCGCGGGCCGCCCCCTCTCCGGGCATCCCGGGTTGCTTACCAGCATAATTCCCTCTGGTCCTTGCGACTATCATTAAAATCACCTTTATGGAGGCTTCCCAGGATACTGGGCTCAGGCTCCCTCTGGGACAATCCGGGCCGGTTGTGGGGTATTCCTTACGGGGGAGAATGTGCTGATCTGTACACCATGTGCACAAATGGCCAAGCGGCAGTCTGGTACCCAGCCTTCTGGGTCGGCTCCTCCCGCTTCATCGCCTTCCCGTACCCCAAGTGGCATTGGTGCCAGCGGGGAGTCGCACTCCGTTTGTGCTAGATTGGCCAGCATCGAAATTTATTGCTAGCACGGTGGGCAAGAAGGCCCAGGCTAAAAAGACATTGTCATCGGCCCAGCCCTTGTGGGATGTTGACAATTCCGTTTTGTCAGATTATTCCCTGTTAGTCGAGTTGTATGAGGAAACAGAGGCTGCCTATGTTCAGTCTGATGTCGGGCAGGCACTGGGGGATGCCGTGGATACGGCCACTGTTGTCTCATCTATTGGAGGTGTTGGATATTGAAACCGCCTGAGGCGCCTCCTCTCAAGAAGGGGGAATTTTTTGGGGTCCGCAAGTCCTGTCTGGAATTCCCTAACCAGGGTCACTTTGATGCGCTGATCCTTAGAGGTCCCGAGGTCGACGCGCCTGTTTTAGGTTTGACCAACTCTTCTGTGCTGAACACCCCTGACGCCACTTCCCTTAAGGGTGGCGAGGATAAGCGCCTTGATCAGATGGCGTGCCATGCATTTGCCAGCATGGGCTCGGCCCTGCGGCCTGTTGTGCATCTGCCCTGGTGTCGCTTGCTACCAGGTCTCTTATCAGGGACTGGCTGAATGACACTCAGTTTGATCCGGATAGTGCTGAGTTCGCTAAAGAGATGTGAATTGTTCATGGATTTTGTCATGGCTGCTATGGAAGATTCTATTGTGTGTAGTAGGACTTCAGCCTTATTGGTGGCTATGCGCAGATCGGTCTGGCTCCGCCAGTGGACGGCGGACTTTGGGGCCAAGAAGTCGCTCGCAGCTCTTCCCTTGACTACGCGGCTGATGGAGATAAATTGGATGCTGTTAAGGGAGGTAGGTTACCTCAGCGGAAGAAACAGCGCCGTCCCTTTCGAGGGGTTTGGCTTTCTCGTGTGTTAGGGACTCGTCCTGGAACAGGGGCAGAGGTCGGGCACGTCCTGGGGTTCTGCCTGCCATTAAACCAGCTCGGCAATGAAGGGAAGGGGCGCCCTCAGCCGCCAGGGTGGGGGGATGGCTGCGGCTGCTCTTCCAGGTCTGGGAGGTCACAGACGATTGGATCTTGGAAGTGGTCTCCTCCGGGTACAAACTGGAGTTCGAGTACTGGCCGCCCCATGATTCTTAAGGTCTCGGGTGCCCTCAGGCTGCACAAGGGCTCCTGTTAGCAGTAAATAACCTTCTGGACTTGGGGGTTATATGCCCGGTGCCTGTCAGAGGCAGGGGTTACTACTCCAACCTTTTCACGGTTCCCAAAGGGGAGGGTTCGGTGAGACCCATTCTAGATCTCAAGGTTCTCAACAGATTTCAGAGCCAAAAAGTTCCGCATGGAGACTCTGCGCTCGGCTATCAAGTCCCTTCGCCAAGGGGATTTTACGCATCCTTGATGTCTATGGATGTCTATCGGCAAGTTCCGATTTTTCAGGCACATCAGATTCCTCCGCTTTGCGGTGGAGGATTAACATTATCAGTTTGTAGCTCTTCCCTTCGGTCTGACCTTGGCGCCAAGGCTCTTCGCGGGCATAATGGCTCTGCTCAGAGCTCAGGACATTCGCATTGTGCCTTATCTGGGCGACCTGTTGATCTCAGCTTCTTCCCTCCTTCAGGTGGAGCTGGACACCAACCAGATGGTGTCGACCCTGGAGAGGTTCGGGTGGGTGATCAACCGCACCAAGTCTTCTCTTTCCCCCGTCTCGTGTGATTTCATTTCTGGGCATGAAGCTGGATACTGTTCGGGCCAGAGTGTTTCTGCCCCAGACCAAGGTGCAGGGGATTCAGGGCCTGATCCGCCTTCTGGCCAGTCCTTGTCCCTCTCTCCGACAGGGGATGAAACTGCTGGGTTTGATGGTATTCTCCTTTCGAGGCGGTTCCGTTTGCACAGTTTCACATGAGATCTCTTCAACTTCACCTATTGACGTATTGGGACAGGTGTGTCTGCAGTCATTGGATCAACTTTTCAGGATGTCTTCCAGGGTTTGGCTGTCCTTTCGGTGGTGGCTGGACTTGAGCAATCTGGTGAAGGGCAGATCCTTTCTGGTCCCTTGTTGGGAGACGGTTACCACAGATGCCAGCCTGTCGGGCTGGGGAGGTTATTGGAAAAGTCGTCAGTTCAGTGGGGTGTGGGATCCCCAGGAGGCTCACACCCCCTTCAATGTCTTGGAGCTCAGAGCCATCCGACTGGTTCTGGCTTGGCTGACCTCACATTTACGGGGTCTGCCGGTTCAGGTTTGTTCGGACAACCGAACGGCGGTAGCTTACATAAATCGCCAAGGAGGGACTTGCAGCAGGAGTGCCCTCAGGGAAGTCTCTCTGATCCTGCGATGGGCGGAGAGCAATGTTCTTTGCCTTTTGGCAGTCTACATTCCGGGAGTGGAGAACAGAGGCGGATTCCCTGAGCAGGGGATCCTCTCGCCACGGAGAGTGGTCTCTCAACCCCGAGGTTTCTCTGGACCTTTGCCGCAAGTGGGGGACTCCGGAGGTGGATCTCTTTTGCCTCGACACAATCACAAACTTATGGCCTTAGTCTCTTTCTCAGGATCCTCTGTCTGGCAGTGGATGCCTTGTCTCTGGCTTGGAAGGAGTTGGGGTTTCTGTACCTGTTTCCACCCATCTCCATGCTGGGCAAGAGTTTGCAAACTGGTTCTAGAAGGGGCATCTGCGATTCTGGTGGCTCCAAGGTGGCCAAGAAGGGTTTGGTACGCAGACGTCAGGATGGCCGTAGACCAGCACCGGCTTCCCTTGTTGCCGGACCTGCTATCTCAGGGTCATCTACTTTACCCCAAATTACAAATGCTGGCTTTGTCGGCTTGGCTGCTGAAACCTTCATCTTGAGAGAGGAAGGTTTGTCTGAGGTGGCTGTTCAGACCCTGATTAGGGCTAGGAAGCGGTCCTCTGCTGGCATTTACTATAGGACTTGGAGGTCCTATATTGATTGGTGTGCGGCTAGGGCCTTGCCTTGTAGGGTGTTTTCGATTCCTAGGATTTTGGAGTTTCTTCATCTGGATCTTGGGTTCCAGCTTAGTACTTTGAAAGGACAGGTTTTCTGCTCTGTCTGTTTTCTTCCAGAGGTCTCTTGCTGTACACCCGCTGGTAAGACCTTTTTCCAAGGGGTTGCGCATGTGCGGCCCCTCGGAAGGCTGTAGTTCCTGTTTGGGATTTGAATTTGGTTCTTTCGGCTCTGCAGGGTCCTCCTTTTGAGCTGTTACAGCATATTGTTTTGGTTCTCACTCAGAAGGTTGCTTTCTTGGTGGCTATTACCTCGGTTCAGTGTGTCTCTAAGTTGGCGGCCCTGTCGATTCAGGCCTTTACTTTGAGAGACCAGGATAAGGTGGTTTTTTGTTTTAAGCCGGGTTTCCTTCCTAAGGTGGTGTCTGCTTTCCACCTCAATCAGGATATTCTCCCTTCCTTGTGTCCTAAGCCTAACATTGACAAGGAGAGGGTTCTGCAAAATTTGGATGTTGTTCGCTGTGTGAAGTACTATTTGGTGACTACTTCTTCCTTCTGCAAGACGGATGCTTTTTTCGTGGTGCCCTGCGGGCCCAGGAAAGGGTTGGTGCCTGCTTAGTCTACGATTAGCAAATGGATTTGTCAGGCCATTGGGGCCTATTTTGCTAAGGGGAGGACCCCCCCCCCCCCTTTTTAGGGTCACTGTGCACTCTACTCGTGCTGTTGGTGCATCCTGGATTTTTCAGCACCAGGCTTCTGTTGAACAAGTTTGTAAGGCTGCTGCTTGGTCTTCCGTTCATACTTTTTCCAAGTTTTACAAGGTTGATGCGCGGGCTTCAGCGGATGCTGTTTTTGGCCGCAAGGTTCTGCAAGCTGCAGTGGTTTGAGTTGGTACATTCTTTACTGTTTCTGGTTCCCACCCATGACGGACACTGCTATTGGATGTCCCAGATGTCATGAAGACCGAAGTGTAGCGGTGGGCCCTGTACAAAGGGTCGCCATCCTCCCTCATTCCCCCGTAGCCCGGGGGGAAAGAAGGGGGGGGGGGGTGCGTGTGTGTATATATAAATATCCCTGGGGTCAGAACCGCGCTGTTTAGTTCTTACTGTGTAATTGTCGCCGCCGCCGCGCGCACTTCTTTGCTGGATGTGCGACGCCGTCGCCTCAGACGCTGCGGCGTCTTCATTGGCAAATCATCTCCTCTAAGTGTCCCATTCACTTCGCTCCTCAACAGTTTGTATCCACTTCAGAGCTGCGTGCTCTTCGGGGGGGGGGCGGGGACATAGGTTGGCGCGCTCCGCGTCACTGGCCGCTCTGACCCGCCCTTCGAGGATCGCTTTGGAGCCATTTTGATGCTGGTCACACGCACGTGTGGTGGAGGTCCTCCTCCCTGGGTCTGTAAGTGCCCTAGCGTGCGATTTTCATGATCTGTGTTTACTGCGCATGGTTCTGACACTCTTTATTCCCATTATGTCTTTCAGACTGGGGAACACCATTGGCTTCTCCCGGCCCGGTGTTAAATTATAGCGGGCCTTGTTAAATTCTCCCACTTCCAAAGCGGGTCTTTGGGGCATCCAGGGTTAGAGTAGAGTATAAATCCCTACTGTCATATTGTGCCTTGATTAATCACCATATGGAGGCATTTCAGAAATGTGACCGGGTCCCTCCGGGACAAGACCGGCGGTGTATAGCGTGTGGACAACCCCATGCTGATGCTGGCAGGGCACAGGTCTGCGTACCCTGTGCCGAGCAAGCACTGGCCCTGCAATCAGGTTGGCCAGTGGCTAGCTTCAATTCACCTATCTCCCCAGGCTTAAATCTCTCTCCTGCTGAGTCGCCTACAAGTGGGGAATTGCAGCCTGCCGGCCCTTCCATGCTGCCTACGGCTGCACAGATTGCTAGGTTGTCAGAGCCTATGGGCCCTGGTAGATGTTACATGTTGCCCCATGTTTCTGTATGCTCTATTAGAATTGAGGGGTTTGCTACTCCGTGTGACTATACCCCTTCTGAAGAAGGGAAATTGTTCTCTGACTCAAGCTCTTCTGATGAGATGACGAGGAGTCACGATGATTCTGGCCTGGAATACTAGGGGCCAGTGTGACACTGACGACCTGTTGCTTAAGGTCTTTAAGGCACTGTCTATCTCTCCCCCCGGTCAGGTTCCCAAGTCTAGAGGGGAGCGTTTCCATACTGCGACTGCACGTTTGTAATTTTTAGAGCAGGCTCATTTCCATGCTCTTGTCCTCAAAAAAATGGGAATGCCCCAGTAAACTTCCAGGGGTTCCAGGGGACTGGGATAGGAAATACCCTTTTCCCCCTGAGGTGGTTAATTGCTGGTCGTCATCCCCCGTGGTGGATGCGCCGATCATAGGGGTCATTAACCCTATAGCGCCCTTCGGGATGCTGAGGACCGACGCATTGAGCTGCTGGCCTCCCATGCCTTTTCTTGTGCCGGGACGGCGCTGCGTCCGGCCTGTGCCGCAGCCATTACTGCGGTGGCCGCTAGAACCCTCATCAAAAATTGCTCAATCACCCCGAGGATCTACCCTGGGAGGTGTTCAATGCACTCTCCAATTGTGATGTATTTGTGAAGTTTATTCTATTGGCGCTAGATGACGCGATTAGAATGTGTGCAAGAACTTCAGCCCTTGCGGTGGCTATTCGTCGCTTGCTCTGGTTGCGACAGTGGGGTGCTGATGATGCTACTAAAAAGACTCTTACTGGGCTCCCCTTCAGAGGGCATCGCCTATTTGGGGCCAGTCTAGACCTGTTCGGTAAAAAGGGCAAATCACCCCTTCGCATACGGCCGTCCCGGGCCCCCTCGAGGCAGGAGCACCCCCCCTACCTTAGTGTTAAACAGGAACCAGGGGTGTCTTTCTGGATTTTTGGGGCAGACTCCTTCCCCACGAGCAGCAAGCAATGTTCTGGCCCCTCCGGTGGGGCTAAGCCCAAATCTTCCACCAAACCCCCTCAAGCATGATGGGGCGCCCTCGCCCCGCTGGGTGAGGGGATGGCTGCAGCACCTTGCTCTTATCAGGAGGCATTTCGCCTCACTCTGGCGGATCAGGAGGTTGTGTCCTCCGGATACAAGATAGAGTTTGCTGCTCTGCCTTTCCCAGTTTTTTTTTTTTATCAGACCCCAGGTACGCCTGGTCCCTGCCCCCGTTGAGTTGCTGGCACAGGCCATGTTAGGCCTGCAAGGTCTGAGGGTCTCTTGCAGATTGCCTGTAATAGGCAGAGGCAAGGGCCGCTATACCACCTCCCTCAGCCCCCCAAAGGATGGGTCAGATGGCCCATTCTGGATTCACAACAATTCTCTAATTACAGGCAGTTTCCTGCATGGATACTCTTGAGTTTGGCCATCAGCACCTTGCGCCCAGTGGGCGTCTTGCCGCCTGGGGCACTCTTCAATGCTTGTTTACCCAGACACCCTTCCTCACTTCCCTGTCTCTGAGGCAGGATAGTTGGATACCCGGCTGGTGGGCCATTGGGAGTCATTGGATGGGTGTTCAATCACCTCGAGTCCTCACTGTTCCCTAAAGTGGTGACTCCATTAATAGGAATGATTCTGTGGATCAGGTTCAAACCAGATTCTCCCTCTTTCAGCAATTAGGTGGGCATTCTGGTCTCATGGGCCCAGTCCCTCACTACTGTCCCGGTTTCTTAACACCAGGCAGGGATGCAACTGGTGGGCCGTTGTTAACTGGCTCGGCAGGAGCCCGAGCCGCTAAAGAGGTCCCTTATGCTTAGTTTCCCTTGAGCCGTCTGCGACTTCTAGTGGTAAGCTTAGGACAGGGATCCAGCACCCCTGGAGCAGGGCCTGTGGGCCTTCCCTCCTGTATGACGGTTTTCTCTTGAAAGTGGATGAACTCGAGGGACCTGTCTGAGGGCAGTTCCCTCTTGCCTTCCTGGAAACGGCCACCATGGATGCCAACCTTCAGGTTGAAGGGGATGGTTTCTTCCAAAAACTCCCTGCGATTCTGGTGTTGGTGGGGCCCTTAGAGGGTCCTTACGACTATCGAAGTCTAAGCAGTAAGCGTTTTTCAGTTGGCTTTTTTCGCTTGACCGTTCCCCTTCCGGAATTGCCAGGCTGGGGGTGCTCTTGTTTGTCTGATGACAGGCGTACTACATTAACCATTGGAAGGGGCCTGGAGCTGGCGGACCTTCCAGGGAGTGTCTATGTTCCCTTCTGGGCGGAGACAATGCCCCCTGCAGGTTAGTGATATTAGCTCCGGCTAAGCCCCTCTGCGACAGGATGTGCTAATCCCTGTGTCGCTATGAAATCCATCCAGTCATGGATCTGTCGGGTTCTGTCACCTTCACAGGCTATCGGCCTTGTTTCCCTGTCCCAGGATCCTATGTCAGTGGTCCGGATGCCTTAGTACCGTCTTGATAGGACTTTTGGTTCTTTATGCCCTTCTCCATTCCCTCTGCTAGGCAGGGTTATGCAGAAGATTACTCTGGTAAGGGGACCAGTAATGCTGGTGGCCCCCAGTTGACCTAGTATGGTGTGGTTGCAGTTATGGTGCTGTGGTCAGTAGTTCTGCACCTTGCCAGGAGTGTCAGTTGATCACTCAGGGCCCCTTTACATCACTATAGTTCATGGTCCCTGGCCTAAGTGGATCTGACTGCTGAAGCATACATCTTGATGGAGACAAATTTAGCTGCCTCGGTGTTGTGACTATGGGATGTCTATGAGTGAGCCTCTTCTGCGTCGTCTTCTATTGTTTGTAGGGTATGGCATACCCACATTTATTGGGACGAGTTTAGTCCTCTTACTTGTTGGACGTTCTCGGGTTCCAGGGCTCCAGTGTGGCCTTCAGCATAAATTGGAGTTGGTCCCCCAGCTCTGCTCCCTGATGGGTCAGGCTCTGCCCTGTCCACCTTGCCTTAACAGTTCTGGTTCAGTCTTCCTTGGTTAAGACTTCCTTCAGAGGGTGCTCGTGCGCCCTTCATGTACTCCTATGGCCCCTGTTGGGATTGAAATTGATTTCATTCCGTCTGCTTGCAGGTTGTCTCCTGGCCCTATTCAGGACACTGTCTGGATGTCCTTACCCTTAAGGTGGTCCTTCTGGTGACTGTCACCATGGTCAGACGTGTGTTAGCGGGCGGTTCGGTCTACCTAGCCCTCTTTCCTTGAGATACACCAGGATCTGTAGGTGTCATATGTTCAATTATCCGAGATATTTTCCACGACTGCAACGTTGAGGAAGTGGTTCTGCAATCCTTATACAGGTGTTGGCAGTTTTTTCCTTAGAAGCCACTGTGTCCTTTAAGGGAACTGAGGTTCCTTGGGGCTTGTGGTCATTACATCCTGAATGTGCTCGATCTCGCCTGCTCTCGGGAGTTGGGCGGTTTGGTCCTGGTTGTTACCTTAATGGATGTTACTCCTGGTACCTTGTTTTTGGCCTTGGCTTCTGCCAAATTCATTAGCTATCGGATTGTCAGGCTATTACTCTGGCCTATTCAGGCAAGGGGAAGAACCTCCCTTGTTGCCTTGATTCCCTTCTACGCGTGCTTGATGCCTCTTGGGCTTTCAGCACCGGTTTTGCTGTTGAACTGATTGGTTAGGCCACTACCATTGGCCTTCTGCTCATACCTTTTGCAAGGTTTTTTACAATGTTGATGTTAGGGCCTCAGCTCATGCTGTCTTGGCCGTCTGGTTCTGCAGGTGACAGTGCTTTAAACTGTCTGCTGTGGTCGTTTTGTTGTTGGGGATCCCACCCTACTTTATGGACACTGCATTTGGATGTCCCAAGTGTAAGTATTATATCTGGAGCAGGACGTACTGTATACTAAGAATAATGCAATTCTGTGAAATACTCACCTGTAGAATTGGTATTATTAGTATACAGTATGTCCTGCTCCACCCCACCCTGTTGTTGCATTTTTCTGGATCCCCTGTATGGTTATTGTTATCATGGTTATCTTTACCAGTTGTTCTGGGTGGTTTAATTCTCCCGGCTTCTTGTTCACTGCTTTTCAATGCTGGGGATTCGTGGGAGGTCCCTGGGTATTTGAAGGGCCGGGAGGAGCCTGTTTTTCCATGTCTCTGCAGTGCAGCACCATCTGGTGGAGGATAACCCAAGTGTAAGTATTATATCTGGAGCAGGAGGTACTGTATACTAATACCAATTCTACAGGTGAGTATTTCACAGAATTGCATTTTTTTAGCTGTAAAGCCCCACCTCTATTCATCAGTGTAGTGAATAACGATGTAATTGTTACTTATGCACTCTGCAATGTTACAGAGGGGGACAGCAACAAATTTTGTTCTGTTGGCAAAAATATCCATTTCTCAGCCTACACCCTAAGTCTTGGCAGGGGTAATTTAATTCACAAGCTTGGTGGGTTTTGGTCCACCTTAAAGCAGACCCAAACCTGCTAATTGGTGTGGGACTTCAGGATGCTGGGGCCCTCATCTGGATGCACTTTAAAGGCCAGGGTTTCCCACTCCAGTCATGTGCTCCTAGTGACTTGTTTTGTGGCAATCATATCTGCGATGGGCTTTCATTGCAATACAGAAATCTCAATGTATAATTAATGACTTCCACTTTCAAAGACCAACCTCAAGCAGCAAGATGTTGCCTTGCATTAACAAACTTTTTCTTAAAATAAACGTGGTAGCATACAGTTGGAAACTAGATCAATGCAACCTACTCCGGAACTTCCAGGTCACCGATTTTTGTTCATGGCTTTTGGTTATCACCTGTAGAGCATAATGTGTTGAGCAGCAAGTTTGCAGCCAATTGTCCTGATTAGGGATGCGCTAAAATAATCATGCCCAAAGTGGCCCCTGTACTAGTGAGTTGCATGTTTTTTCTATAGTTTTAAGCATGTATGGAAGCAGGGAGTACAGTTGGTCATATGCTGCACAAATGAAGGATGGTAGCCTGATTTCCAGTGAGAGGCCTGATTTGCTGAGAAATGTAACTAATGGGTGCTAGAAATTTATACCAAAGATATATCCTTTCCCAGTGATGTGGCACCTTATTCTATGGGCTGGTAAAAGCAGGAGTTCTAGTCTTGGTTCATGAAGCCAGAAAATCATCCCACCGGAAAATTCTGTATGTTGCATTTTCTTTTACAAAATCTTTATTGACGTTTGCACATATCAAACAATACATATGAAAACATTTGTACTGGTATACAAAGGCTAGCACGTAGGCTGCTGATATTTTTGTGTACATTTAGACGTAGTAACTCTCATCACAGATCAATAACAGGGTAAAATTATTTCTTGGTGTTTGATAAAACGTGTTCAACAGTAGCTAATGAAGCAATTATGCAATTATAGCATGAAACTGAGTATCTGCAAGGAGCTTATTATATATTCTCATGGGGACAGAATGTACTATTATTTGCCATACCAAGCACATATGCGTGCGTCAGCAAACATCAGTTTAGGGAACTTGAAGAGGAGGATTTGGGTTGGATGCACGAGGAGGGAGGGGAATGAGGGGGAGGGGGTGGGGGGGATTAGGACACCTGGAAATATAGTCGTGTGATATCATGACAATAAGTTCGGGGGGCGGGGGTGTGATTAGGGGAAGGGTGTAACCCCTAAATTCCTGGACGTCATACGGGGGTGTGATTAGGGGAAGGGTGTAACCCCTAAATTCCTGAACGTCATACAGGGAACACAGGGTCCGTCTGACCTATCGGCAGTTCTATGTAACTCAGCCAAGGGTCCCAAATCTTCCGAAAGTTATCATATCTATACTCAGAAATTGCCGTGATCTTTTCGTTTGCACATAATATCTGAGATTCTGCCCAGAATGTTGGGGGACTTCCAGCTCCTAGCTATCGTGGACCGTACCGCTGATAACATATGTTGGACTAGTCGCCATTCTGACTTAGAAAACGGGCCAGATTTAAGTGAAAGGAGGGCCTCCCATGGGGTCCCCACCGGGGAGTCCAAAATGTCCGATATAAGTTTATAAATTTTATCCCAGGTATTTCGGACAGTTCCACCACACATGGAGCATTGTGCCCTTATCCGGACATCCTCTAAAACATGAGGGGGAACTGGATGGAGAGAATCTATGCACTCGGTCCGGAGTAAGGTACCATCTAAACATAAGCTTATAGGCACCCTCCTGAATCAAGGCATTGCGGGATGTTTTGCTTGTATGCCGCCATATACTTTCCCAGTGTTCTATCTCTCTCTCCAGTGCCAGCTCTCCCTCCCACTTGACCACATATCCATGTTTCATTGATGGGGGGGGGGGGAGGGATATTAGCACCGCATATATGCTAGAGATTAGACTCCCTGCAAAGTGATCCCGAAGGCATCTGCTCTCAAAATCTGTTGTCTTATAAGGTGGAGGTGCTCTCTTCAGTATGCTTTTTACAAAATGTTGCACCTGTAATAGCCTGAATGTTTCAGAGGGTGGGAGGTTTTCCCCAGGCGTCAAGTCTTGAGGAGATTTTATGCCATAAGGGGTACAGAGTTTGTCTATCGTTGTGAGCCCTCTCTGCTTCCACCCTTTGTATCGCGGTTGATGTGAAAGGCCCGGGGGGAATGTCGGGTTACCTAACAGTGGGGAGGCCGGTAAGTGGGGAAGTGAAGATGTGATTTATTTTGTCCCAGATGGATAGGGCAAAAATCAAGGATCCTGGGTGTAATTCTGGGCCTTTTGGTTTTAGGGATCCATAGGAGTGAGGCTGGCGATATTGGGTTACAGCTAGCTATATCGTTATTAACCCACAATGGTTTGTAGCATGGGGTGTGTAGCAGTACTAGAGGTGCTACCTGGGCTGCAATATAATACTTATGAAGAGAGGGAAAGGATAGGCCTCCAACTTCTTTCCTACAGTATAAGGTGGTCTTCTTAATCCTGGGTCTAGTTTTATCCCAGGCAAAGGCCAACATTTTCTTTTGGAGGGTATCTAACACTCGCTTCGGGGCCTGAACAGGGAGCACCCGGAAGAGGTATAAGATTTTAGGGAGGAAAGTCATTTTTAGAGCGGATATGCCTCCAGGACTGTAATAAATTATCTAACGATTTAATCATTTCCGGATAGTTAGCACCATAAATTCCATCATAATTGGCCGTCAATTAAATTCCTAGATATGGTAACTTTTGTGCCCATGTCCAGGAGCAGTTCTGTGATAAGGTCTGTCTAGTCATAGCCGATAGTGACACGTCCAGGGCCATAGATTTGGATGAGTTGAGCTTAAGTCCAGAGATTTTACTGAAGGAAGATAGTATCCTAAGGGCATTAGGGACAGAGGTATGCGGAGATGTAAACATAAGCAACATATCATCAGCAAAAAGGGACAATTTGTTCTCTATTCCTCCCCCTTGTATACCCTTGATTGAGGGGTCCTGTCTCAACTTCTCAGCAAGTGGTTCGAGTGCTAGGACAAACAAGAGTGGGGACAGCGGGCAACCCTGTCTGGTACCCCTTTTAATTTGAAAATCTGGAGAGCTGTAGCCTTAATATTTAACATGAGCTCGTGGATTGGCGTAAAGGGCCGAAATCCACGATAGTAACCCTGGACCGAACCCCCATCTCTGCAGGGAGAAACTTAGGTACTGCCAAGACCAGGAGTCAAATGCCTTCTCTATATCTAGAGAGAGGAGCATTCCTTCCAGTTTCCAGGCATGGACCCCTTCCAGAAGTTGCAGAATTCTCCGGACTCCGTCGCCTGCCTGTCTTCTAGGGACGAATCCCACCTGATCCCCATGTATGATGTCCCCCAAAAACACATTTATTCTATTAGCCAGGACCTTCGTCAGAATTTTCAGGTCTATATTTAACAGAGAGATAGGTCTGTAGTTTATCCAGTTTTGCGAATCTTTCCCCAATTTAGGAATCATTAATATAGATGCTCTCAGCATCTCCGGATCCATAGGGTTACCTTTCTTTATGTAATTGAATATCCTTGCCAATCTAGGGGCAATAATGGGGGCTAATTTCTTATAAAAGAGGGGGGTAAAACCATCAGGCCCTGGCCTTTTACCAACTTTCAGGGTCTTTATTGCTTTCAGGATCTCTTCCACCGTGATATCCTCATCTACCTCCTGGCTATGTGCATCAGAGAGAGGAGGGATGTTGACATCCGTAAAGAAGGCCCGAAGCTGATGTTCATCTAAAGGGGGGGGGGGGGCATCATATAATTTAGCTAATCCAGTTGAAAATTCTCCCACTATTAAAGCAGGGTTGTTTGTAATCACACCCTTCCCTGTCTTTAGTCTTATCGGTTTAATTACTTGGCTCTGGCATTTTAGTTGTGAAGCTAGCAGAGATCCAGGTTTGTTTGCTGAAATGTAGAACTTCTGCTTGGATCTTCTGTATCTACCTTCAGCCTGTTCTGACTGCAGGAGGTTTAGCTTTGTTCTGGACAGCTCCAGGAGGCGTAGGTTATTTTGAGTAGGACGAAACTTAAAGTCGCCTACGGCCTTTTCATATTGGACCTGAAGTTGCCTGGACATGGCTGTCCTCTCTTTCCTTTTCCTGGAGGCCAGGTCTATAAAGTATCCTCTCATCACAGACTTGAAGGCCCCCCATACCATGGTTGGAGCTACCCCTGAGTTTTCGTTCTGACGAAAGTACTCTAGCCACCTTGTTGGACTCTTCCACCAATTGCTTAGAAGAGAGCAGGGAGTCGTTCAGGAGCCATGAGGAGGGTTTGGGTTTAATGATCAAGGACCTACAGGTGATAGCAACTAGTTCATGGTTAGACCAAGGTACTGGGTGTATACTGGCGTGCTCCACCTGTGGGAGGAAGGCGGACTGTACGAATATGTGGTCTATTCTGGTTGAGAGCTTATGCGGAGCCGAATAGTGAGTATAATCTCTTGAGTGTGGATGTAATTCCCTCCAGGCATCCGACAACATATTTTTTCCCATCAAACTCGCAAAAGTTCCGCTATCCTTCACAACCTGGGTACCAGGGGGAAGGGACCTATCTAGGTGGGGATGTAATGTTAGGTTAGAGTCTCCACACAAGAACGTCACCCCTTTTTGATGATCACTCAACAGGGAGCATATGAACCTCAAGAAGGGAAGTTGTCCAGTATTGGGGGCATAATAGGTAAGGAATGTTACATCATCGTCCTGCAAGGAGCCTTGCACTAGGAGATATCTGCCCTCTGGGTCTGCTATCTGTTTATGGCATATGAACGGGATGCCGTTACGAATTGCGACAAGGACCCCTCTCTGTTTACTTTTGCTAGTGGCTTGGAAGAACTGGGAATATTTATAATTTTCGGGGATTATTTAGTTGTAAAATGAGTTTCTTGAAGGCAGACTACATCCGCATGTATAGAATCAAAAAATTTGAAGGCTCTAGACCTTTTGTTCGGGGAGTTGAGGCCCTGGACATTCACCGAAGCTATCTTAAGTGCCATGGTCTATAAGAAGTGGTGTAAGATACCATAAGCAGGATGATACAGAGAACCAGGTGGACCTTTCCCACGGGGGATAAAGGCACATAGGGGGGTAAATAGGTACAGTGGAAGGAGGGGGGGGGGGGATAGTAAAAAAACAAAAAAAAAACTGTAAGATGAAACATCATAAACAATGAGCATATACAAAACAATTTGTGAGAAGTCTTCCAGACCTCTGGTAGGAGTAATTCCTCCATACTGGAAGGTTTGGAGTACGCTGGGCCTGACGGGAGGCCATACTGATATCGACTCTAAAGATGGTGAGTATTTAGCATTACATTTTTAAGAGAAAGAGAAACAGTAAACTGTGGTGTCACAGGGGGGGGGGGGGGGGGACACAAAAAATGGGCTGGGTATGAACAGCCAGTTCCAAAGAGAACGGAGTTCAATCCTGTGAGAGAAAACCACCCCCACAGTGCAACACCTTTCAATCGGAGAAAATCAACAGGTTGTATAACAGTTATAAAACAGCTAAGGGAAACATATTACCAGCCAGCGGGCGGACTAGGAGATAGAGGCACCGGTATAAGTTGGAGTTCAACCGACATTTCTAGGTGATAAACTTGAAATTTCAAACGTTCAGCTCAAACATAAACTAGAGAAGCCAGCCGGGTGACCCCTAGGCCTCTCAAATCTGGAGGTGGTGTTTAGCCTGGAACAAAACAGGAAGGTCATCCCAAACCGGCCCGGGACAACCCAAGGGGCGCTGGGTCACCAGGATGGCCCTCCAGTCCCGGCCCCGACAAAAACAGCTGCACATGAGGAAGTCTCATCCATTCTGGACCCGGTGAAACATCTGGGATAGGAGGCGCTTCATCGCCTGGGAGTCGGCTGTTTGTTTGCTCTGCTTCGAGGAGGGGGTAGCTTGTGTGTTGCTGCGGCGAGCTGGTTTAGGCGTTCTGGGCGTAGTGGGGAGCGAATGGGCAGTGGTGTCCACTTCAGGGAGGTGGAAGTCCAGTGATTTGAACTTGTCTGCTAGCTCGGAAATCGAGGAAGCCTGGATAAGCCTGCCTTGTGCTGTGAAAGAAATTCTGAAGGGGAAGCCCCATCGATAACGTATACCTCGGGCTTGAAGGACTTGGAGGTATGGTCTAAAGGATCTTCGCTTGAGAATGGTAATCTGAGAGAGGTCTGCGAAAATTTGGTAATTGTGACCTTGAAATGAGAGGGGTGCCTTATCTCTAGAGGCAGCCAGCACCGCTTCCTTTGTGTGGAAATAGTGAAACCTCACTATGATCGGTCGGTGGGTCTTTTCGTGAGGGCCCTGTGTGCCCTATCAAGTTCCAGGCGTTCCACTGGAATGTCCGGGACAAGCTCTTGTAGGAGTGCAGTTATAGATCCCATAGCATCCTCCATGGTCTCGGGTAGGCCTCTGAACCGCAGGTTTGATCTTCTATTACGATTCTCAAGTTCCTCGTTCTGGCCCTTTAAGACCATTATCTCTTCCTGCATGTGCTCTAATAGGGAAGCCTGGGCGTTTAAAACTGTCGTTGCATCATCCATCCTGGTCTCCAGAGCATCAGTTCTGCCCCCCAGGTCTCTGATTTCTTTCAAGACCGTTTGCTTAACCGTCACCGCTGTTATCTCCTCTCTGACTATGCTTCTGAGCTGCATGAGGATGTCAGAGGTGATGGGGCTCTGCTGGGCCTGCTGAGGTAAGCGCTGAACTGTCGTGGGAGATCTGGGCCAGCTGTCTGCTGAGTCCAGGGAGAGCTCTTCGGCTATATGTCTTCCCCTGCATTCCTCCTTGTCAGATTCATCAGGGTCGCGCTCCATAGAGTCTTGTGACAGGGCGCGCTCTGCAGCGAGAGCCGCCATCTTGCCGCCTGCGGCCATCGATTTACGACCTTCTTACAGCCCCTTCCTCTGCCCGCCAAGTGCCTGCATCTTGTCTCCCCGCTTGCCTGGGGGGGTGCGCCGTCCTCCGGAGCTGTCACGCCGCAGCCCGGGCTGTATTTTATGCTTTTATAAAGCTCTTGGCCTCCCGTCTGTGCGGAGCTGAGGAGCTACACGTCCATTACCCTCAGCTGCGCATGCGCACCTGTATGTTGCATTTTCATGATATAGTTCTTGCTACAGTTCAACCCAACTTACTGTACAGACCACTCCAGTATACATGTATTGGTCTGACCAAACTGCTAAGGACCTAACCTACCTATTTGGTTATGACACAATTGGGCAGATTTTATGCTTGTTTGTGTGCTTTAATGCATTTTTGAAATATACATAAAACTTATGTGGTCAGCACATTTAAGTTTAGAGAAATAGTAAAGAGGAGGAGCTGACCCCAGTGCAGCCAAAACAGAATGCAGATTGTCAGTGGGAAGTGTTTATAGGAAAGCCTACTTGGAGAAATTGAGCCTCATGGAAGTTATCGAAGAGGCAGAATATGGGTGCTGCTAGAGGTAGGAAAGGGGTGAACAAGCTCCAGCCTTGTTTGAGGTGGAGGAAAGCTGTCGAGACATTTTGTCTGACTTATCCATTGTGGGTTCTTCAGTATGGGTGCCTGCCAGCATCTAGGATCTTGGACTCTTAAGTGACCCATTAACTTTGTGCATGCCTGTCCAGGTAACTTCTGTTTAGATGCACTGACCTATAGCACAGCAGGACAGATGCAAATGTTGCTTGGGGTATTTTCCTGGTGTCCTGTTGGGGTCGTTCCATTCTTTACAAGTGGGCATTCGGCACCAGGTGGCGCCAGTTACTGCAAGACAAAAAAGCAGTGACTCCTCCCGGCCCCGTATAAAAGGCAGGTGTCTCAATAGAATCCCTAGTGCTCACTTGCAGTATTACTGCGAAGCTATGGATGCTCTCTGGAATATCGCAGCTGAGTGGGGCATCCCAAGCCTGATGGCCGCTGCATCCCCTGTTCCCACTGTCCCGTGGACCCACATTGCCTCTCAGCCTCGGCTGTACGGGACAGGTGAAGGTAGGGAGAACGCCGAGGGTCAGGCGTTCAGATCTAGGCTCTGGGCCACAGACCCTCCCTTAAAGGGTAGCCGGCCATAGGCTGATGGTCAGCCTATGGGGGGGAGGAACCACCTCAGGGACCCCTTTTTGTTATCCCACAAGCTTTATTTTTGTGTGCGTGTGTTTTACACTTTTATTGCTGCTTATCTCCCTCGTTCCCTCCGTTGCCTTTTCCTCCTCTCTCCATTTGACTTGCATTCTGCTGAGAGGGGGAGCGGTCGGCTGCCTGACAGGGCGCTGGTGCTCCTGCGGCCGCCGTTACTGTCAGGGCGCAGGGATGCGCCGGGTACGGTGGGGGGGGGGGCCGCCGCGGGCTGTGCTCTGCATTTTGACAGGCCCTCCGCCATTTTGGGCTCCATGTGAGATGGAGGCAGGCCATACCTTCGCGCTGTTTGGGGGGGCGGAGCCGTGCGGTGATGCTTTTTGCATCACCGCGGGTGTGGCCCGCCCCTCGAGGCCACAGCCGGTTTGACGGCCGCCTTCTTGTACTTCCGCCCTGTTGTGGCGGGGGCCTTGCGCTGCTGCGTTCTTTTAGCCTGTTATTCTAGGCGGCTGTATGTGGGGAATCTCTGGCTTCTCAGTACCAGGGGACTTGTGCAATACTGGGTGCACCTCGCCCTTTATGTTCCTGCAGTGAGTTCCCTCTATGGGCTGCACAGCGGTGCTGGCAATTGGGAAGCCATAGCAATTTTTTCCTTGCGGTTACAGTGTCTGGAAAGTTAATGGTCAGCTCTTCCTGTTCCTCTTATTTACTGCGCCCACAATGAACCCCTGGTTTGGTCCAGGTCCCTGGGGGATCCTTATTTGGGATGCCCCTCTGTGTGTAATGTTAATTCCACAGGGCATGCATGGGGTTTTGCCCTACATGCGTGCAAATACAGACGCGGCGAGGGAGGTCCTTACAGGATCTCCTCGCTGTGTAGCTTCTGGGGATGAAGGCTTCTTCTTCTGCTCCAGTGCGGCTAGTACTCCTCCAGGGCTCAGCCGACAGTGTGATTCTTACTGTATTCTGGAGCATGTGATGTGGGATGCCCCCTTTTTGCTTGTGTGTGTTCATGGGTCCTTGTAGCGGTGGTTGGGTTTCTCCCGGGCTCGTCCCCCCCCTCCCTCTCCCCATCCCCTTCCTTCTTAGTCACAGGGATCACTAAAAGAGGGACTATACAGGAGGGGTAAGCGGTTTGGGCCGTTAGTGCTCTGTAACCTGCTAATGGTCTGCTATTCACCATAATGGAGGCTTCTGGGGTTAGTGAGCTATGGGCCCTATCTGGCGGGTGAGGCTCTGCCCCATGTGTGGTGCTGGCCCTCCGGGGTGGACTTGGCATGGCTTGTTTCACTTACGCTGGGTGCATATTTGAGAGCATGATAGGGCGGGCTCATCTGCCCTTTGCCCTTTCTCGCCTGCAATATCGCCAGCACTCCCACTTAGCTTTCTACCCTCTGCGAAGGGGAAGCCAGTTGGGGTCCCGAGCTGTTGGCATACCGGGTGGCTGGCCTTGAGACTCCTTCCTGGGCTTATCGATATTCTGCATGGCCCATGGAAGACCACGAGTAGAGGCGGCACTTCAAGCCCGGTTACTCGGGTTGTCTATGATGTGATGCTCCTGCTGGAGGTCTGGGCTCCGTGGAATAAGGCTATTGCCTCAGGATTCCATCCATTAGGACCATTCGGCCAGCTACGGCAGCGATCCTAGTCCTCATCGCTGAAGATGGACCCTGGCGATACTAGACTTACCCTTCCGTGGGAGTCGTTGCTTTTTGTCCCTCTTGCGGCAAAGAGGAAGCGGGTGATTTCTCTGTCCTGAGAGACAGAGGTTGCTTCCCTGAGCAAGACCTTTATTTTCCAATGGTTGATGCATGGGGAAGGGTCTAATATTTGCCATCAAGGGCCAGGACAGGCAGTTTCTCCTCTGGTGGAGCCGGTCCATCTCGGGTCCCGTCTCCACGATGTGATTCTCCCGTTTCGGGCTTTTTCTCAACAGTGGTTATGACGGCACCTTGTACTGTTCCATTGCGCGATCCTGCTGACAGGCGCATTGATCGCTGGCATGTCATATTCACCTTGCCGGGCTGGCTTCACCCTGTGTGTGCCGCAGCCTTTGTCTCTTGCCACCTGGAAGAGGGTGAGACGCCTCGTTGATTTTGCCTAGTCTCGCTTGCGGGCTGAGTATAAAGACCTCCAAAGGATTCGTGCCTTGCTGTCTGTCTTGGCCGATGGTCCCCGGCTGATGTCAGGGTTTCGGCCCTGCTTGTTGCACTTCGTCGCTCGCTCTGCCGCGGCAGGGGTCTGTTGACGCTGCGGCCATGTGGTCACACTCTAGCTTCCCCTTCCTCGGGGGGCGTCTGGCCCTTCTGTCCAAGGTGGCAGACTCCCTCAGCGAAGGCAGCCTACATGGCCCTGCAGGGCTTATTCTACCTATCTCAAAGAGGTAGAGGCTCTTCAGTTTCAGGTGGCCACAGAGATTCCTGGGGTCGAGGTAGGTCTCGCGGTCGACCCATGCTCTCCTGGAGAGCTATTTCCAATCTTCCTTTCTTGCCCTCTCGGGCATGAGAGGGTGCCCTCGCCCTTCTGGATGGAGGTTCAGCATTTCCAGTTTGTGGCGCTGCCGTTTCGGGATATCCTCAGCCCCCCCCGGGTGTTCACCTAGGTGCTGGCGGGCATTACGGCCTCTTGAGAGACCAGGGCCTTTGGGTTCTTCTTTAATATGGACGTCCTGCCGATTGCAGTTCTATCTCTTCAGCAGGCCGAGAGTGGTACCCGGACGGTGTTGGCCACTCGAGGATTCGGATGGTGATCTTTTATCCCAAGTCTTCCACCACTCCGTCAATGGTGAGGTCCTTCCTAGGCATGTCGTTGGACGCCTCTCAGGGCAAGGCATTCCTCCCCCAGCAGATGGTGGAGGTTCTCCAGATGCCAGCCCTCGATCCTTCTGGAGATGAAGCTGGTGGGCTTCATGGTGTCGTGCCTTGAGGCAGTGCCCTTCGCTCAGTTTCACATGAGGCCCCTTCGATTGAATCTTTTTACTGGTTGGGACCGGACACAGGAGTCTCCAGAGCGGGAATTTTCTCCGTCTCCTCTGGACAGGCAGTCCCTCTCTTGGTGGTTGGACTCCAGAAACCTTTTGGTGGGTAGGCTCCTTCTGACTTCTCGTTGGGAGATTTTCTCCACAGACGCCAGCCTGACCATCTGGGGAGGTTTTGGCAATCGCTAAAGTTTCAGGGCCAGTGGGTCCGCAGGAGATCCACCTGCCCATCGTTTTCCTGGAGCTGAGAGCGAACCGGTTGGTCCTGTTTTCTTTTGACTCCCCTTTTACGGGGTCGTTCGGTCCAGGTCCGCTCAAATGATCAGAGGGCTGTCGCCTACATCTATCACCAGGACGGGTTTCGGAGAACCGGAGGACTGGGCGGAGGAGAGTCTTCCCTGCATCTCGGCGGTTACATCCCCGGGGTGGGAAATTAGGAGGCAGACTTCCTGAAGGGGGGATGTCTCGTCTGGGGGTATGGTCTCTCAGCAACAAGATCTTTCACGCTCTGTGTTGCCGCTGGGCTCAGCCGAATGTGGGCCTGTTGCGTCCCGACGCACTCACAAGCTTCCAAGGTTCGTCTCCCTGTCAATAGATCCTCTGGCCTCACCCACGGATGCTCTGGCGTGTCTTTGGACGAAGTTCCTACTCTTTTACTTCTCTCCTCCATGCCGCGCCTGGGTCGAAGGGTTCCGCAGGATAGCCCAGGAGGGGGTGATGACCATTCTGGTGGCCGAGACGGTGTTTGATTCACGGACGTAGTTTAGAGGTCATTGGAATGCTACTTCATGCTATCCAGGGTTCCTGACTCGTGCTGCTGCGCCACCCCAATTTACATACGCTGGCTTGACGGTTTCGCTGCTGGAACCTCCATCTTGATGGAGAGGGCTGCCCGTCTTGGTCGTGCGTTCCTTCCTTTCAGGCTCAGTAGAATTCCTCTTCCATGTTTATTACAGAGTTTGGCACGTTTACATTGCCTGGTGTGAGTTCAAGTGTCTCCGCTGTCGCACATTCTCCTTTTTCAAAGTTTTTGGTGTTCTTACAACATGGATTGGTCTCGGGTCTCCAGCTGAGTACCCTCTAGGGTCAGGTTTTGGCCTTGGATATTTTTTTCCGGATCTTGCGCCTTTCCTTGATTTTTTCCCAAGGCGTTCCTCTTGTACTTCCACCGCGTAGGCCTATTTTACCGGTGTGGGTTTTGTACTTGATTTCTGCTCTCCAGGGTCCTCCCTTGAGCCCTGCAATGCTGCCTTATTCACTCTGACTCTAAAGGTGGTCTTTGGTTGCTATCACTTCGGTGCGTCGCGTTCAGAGCTGGCGGCGCTTTGCATGAAGCCTCCTTACTTTGGGCAGCGTCTAGTTAAGGTGTTTTTTTGTCTTAAACCTGATGTTTTTCCTGAGGTTGCTTCTTCCCTTCACCTCACCGAGGACGTTGTGGTCCCTCCATGCCCTGGATGGGGTCTCTGCTCTTATGTATTATCTAGTTGCTTCTGGATCCTTCAGGATATTGGATTCTTTTTTTGTTACCTGTGACGGGCCTAGGAAGGGTCTGTCTCCAGTTAGATCCACTCTCAGCAAGTAGATTAGTCAGGCGATGGTACTAGTGTAATCTGCCAAGGGGAAGGATCCCCCTTTTAGGATCACAGTTCACTCTACCAGAGCTATGGTGTCTCTTGGGCTTTCAGCTCCAGGCATCGGTTGTACAGGTCTGTAACGTCGCTACTTTGTTCGTTCATACCTTACTTGTGTTACAAGTTGTTGTTAGGGCCTCGGCTGATGCTGTTTTTGTCCGTTTGGTGCTTCAGGCTGTAGTGCAATGAACTACTTGCTGTTGCGCTCTGGGGACCCCACCCTTTTTTGGACACTGCTTTTGGATGTCCCACTTGGCAAGAATGGAGCGACCTGAACGGGACACCAGGAAAAATACAATTCTTTGATCCCTGTCTGTTGTCGCTTCATCCTGTGGTCTGGCGGCTGGTGCCCTTGCCCTGCTTGGCCCCTTCGGGGGGTTTGGGTTCCTTGAGGCATGCGCTGTGGGATGCTTATATGTCTTTATTTGTCTTTCAGGCGGGACAACTGTGGGTTGTGGTTTCTCCCGGTCCTATCCCTTACCATCCCTCATCTTCCCTTACTGGCTTGTGGGGGCATCCTGGGTGGCTTTTATTAGCCTTTACCCTGTGCTGGCCCTTTGCGCCTGTGTTAATCACCATATGGAGGCTTCTGGGGATAGTGTGCTTGAGGGTCCTTCGGGGCAATCCCGGCTGTGTTCCATGTGTGGGGTATCCCCCTGTGAGTAACAGTGTCACGGTGTGCGTACCATGCGGCCAAGGTATCATTGCGGCCCAGGCTGGGCTGCCCGCTTCGCTTCCCAGCTCTGTGCCCCCTTCGGCATCGCCTACCCCCGGAGGGTCACAACTGATCTGGCACTGGGTGTGGCCAGCATTGAAAGGCAGCTTGCCAGGCCTGTTCCACGTAAGGCCTCTGGCAAGAAGCGGAACCTGGCTCCTGTGCCATCCCTCTTTCCTGAGGAGGATGAGGGATCTGATGCTTTTGTTGGCCTTTACCCCCTAGAGGAGGGGGAACTCTTTTCAGGACTCTGACTCCTATGGGGACCAGCAGGAGGGTTACGGCAGTGACCCTGGGTCTGCGTCTGGGGAGGACTCATGGTTCCCTGAGGACGCTGATAGCCTGTTGGCTCACATTTTTTAAATCTTGCACATTGTCCCCCCTGAGGTGGCTAAGAGGAAGCAGGGTGAGCTTTTTCGTCCTGATAAACAGCACATGGAGTTCCCTGAGCAGAGCCATTTCACTAATATGGTGCTCAAGGAGTGGGAACGTCCTAGTAGATTTCCCACGGTGCCCAAAGGGTTGGATAGGAGTTGTCCTTTTCCTGCTGACCTGGTCAAGTGATGGTCGTGTCCCCCTGAGGTGGACGCTCCTCTTTCTAGGGCTCAACACCTCGGTCATGCCTTTCCCTGGCACTACTACACTGCAGGACAGTGAGGACCGGCGTATGGATCAGCTGACCTGCCATACTTTTACATGTGTGGGGGCTGGGCTGTGTCCGGTCTGCGCTGCTGCCATTACAGCTATTGCCCTTAAGAAACAGCTCAAGCATCTCCTTGATGGCGCTACAGCTGGTAACAAGGGGGAGGATTATAGGTCCCTTTTGCTTTGCTCTGATTTTGTTGCCTTTGTCCTTACTGCCGTGGATGATGTGGTACGGCTGAGTGGTAGGGCCTCTGCCCTTTTGGTGGCTATGCGCCGCTCTGTTTGGCTGCGTCAGTGGGCGGCTGATGCTGCCGCTAAGAAGGCTCTCACTGGGCTCCCCTTTACGGGGCTGCGGCTCTTTGGTGAGCGTCTGGATTTTCTAGCCAAGGATGGTATGCTGCCTCAACGTAGGAGGCAGCCTCTGCCTTTTCTGGGGCCCTCCTCTTCCCTCCCCTCCTTTCGTGCTCCCAGAGGAGGTCGTGGCTCCCTCTTCTCGGGTACCCGCAGGGATTCTAGGGGCCATGGCAGATCACGTGGTCGTCCCGGTCTCTCATGGGGCCCCAAGCCCAAACCTTCCCCCAAGCCCCCTCAGGCATGAGGAGGCGGCCTCACCCATCCGGGTGGGGGGACGGCTTCGGCTCTTGGCTCACGTCTGGAGGCTCCGTGTCTCAGACCTGTGGATTCAGGAGGTGGTGCCCTCCAGTTACAAGATAGAGTTTGCAGCCTGGTCGCCCCCAAGATTCATCAGATCCCGGATGTCTCAAAACCCTCTGTCAGTTCAGGGTTTGCGCCGGTTCAACGTCTGTTGGAGTCAGGAGTCATTTGCCTGGTGCCTTCCCAGGAACGGGGTTGAGGGTTCTACTCAAATCTGTTCACGGTTCCCAAAAAGGACAGGTCCCTGAGGCCTATCCTGGACTTGAAGGGTCTCAACAAGTTTGTCAGGTTCAAGCATTTTCGCATGGAGACTCGGCGGTAAGTACTCTGCGCCCAGGCGACTTCATGACCTCAGTGGACATCAAGGATGCCTACCTTCTCTTCCTCTTCCGGGTCCTCAACGCATCTAATGGCTGCGATAGCCGCCGCCGCCTCTTGTGGGAGGAGCGGGATGATGTCATCCCGCTCCTCCTATACCCTCACCGAGCATCGGCATCTGTCAGATGCCGGTGGTGATCGGAGCAGGGCGGGTGTGAGAGGGGGGACCCTATGTCATATTCTTAGTATACAGTACGTCCTGCTCCAGATAGATTACTTACACTTGGGTTTTCCTCCGCCAGATGGCGCTGCACTGCAGAGACATGCAAAACAGGCTCCTCCCGGCCCCTCAAATACCCGGGGCCCTCCCACAAATCCCCAGATTTCTCTGCAGTGCTTACTGCGAAGACATGAAATTATCACTCTGTCGCAGGTGAGCGGGGCTATTAAAGCCTGCGGCCCTGTTGGTCTATTCCCACCCGTCCTTCGTGTGATATGCCTCCCAGCCTGGGCTGCGCTGGTCGGGTGAAGGTAGGCAGCACCATGTGTGCTTAAGGAGCCCTGCTCCACCGCAGTCCCCCATCAAAGGGTAGGCGGTATAGGCTGACTGATGGTGAGCCTTTATGGGATGCTGTCCCATGCCCCGGTAGCGGTGGACCATGTACAATGGGCCGCCATCCTCCCTCATTCTCCCTGTAGCCTTCGGGGGGGAAAGAAAAGGGGGGGGGTGTGGATGTCAGTGTATTGTGATTACGTGCATATGGCCTTTTGTAATGTCTGCTTGGACTAGTATATGTGGTGTCAACCACCACGCTGACTTGTCTTTTTACACTGCAATGACTTCGCGCTCTTCAGGGGGGCGGGACCTGGCATGGCGCGCCCCGCGTCTTGGCTCGCTCTGGCCCGCCCTTCGAGGTACTCGGCTCCATGTTGTCTGGTCACGCACGCGTGTGACGTTCTAAATACTTACCGTGGTCCGTAAGTGCCCTCGCGGGCGGCTTTATACTCACTGTAGTGTGTTTCGGGTCTGACACCCTTCTTCTCATTGTGTCTTTCAGTGGGTTAATCCATTGGCTTCTCCCGGCCCGGTGTAATTGATAGTCGGGCCTTGTAAATTACTCCCACTTCCCTAGCGGGTCATTGGGGCATCCAGGGTTGCTTTATAGCGTCAATCCCTACTGGCATATTGTGCCTAATCATCACTATATGGAGGCATCTCAGCATAATGTGACCGGGGTCCCTTTGGGACAAGACCGGCGGTGTATGGCGTGTGGACAACCTCATGTTGATGCTGACAAGGCATGGGTCTGCGTACCCTGTGCTGAGCAAGCGCTGGCTTTGCAATCTGGCCTGCCAGTGGCTGCACCTCGTTTCACTTCACCTTCTCCCCCAAGCTTAAATCTCACTCCTGCTGAGTTGCATACAAGTGGGGATTCTCAGCCTGATGTGTCTTCTAGACTACCTACTGCTGAACAGATTATTGCGAGGTCCTTAGCGCATAAGGGCCCTGGTAAGAAGCGGCACCTGACGCCTTATGATACTGTTTTCCCTATGGGATCTCATGAATTTATGAATCTGTGTGGCTATACCCCTTCTGATGAAGGAGAGCTCTTTTCTGACTCAGGCTCATCTGATGAGAGACCAAGGGGTCATGACGATTCTGGCTCTGACTCCTGGGCCCCGTATGACACTGACAGATTATTGACCCAGGTCTTTGAGGTTCTGTCTATCTCTCTCCCTGGTGCGGCTCCCAGGCAAAGAGGGGAGCGCTTCCATACAGCAACATCGAGTTTGGAATTCCTAGAGCAGGCACATTTCCATTCCCTTGTGCTCAAGGAATGGGAGTACCCCAGTAAACTTCCCAGGGTTCCAAGGGATTGGGATAGGAAGTATCCTTTTCCACCTGAGGTGGTTAAATGTTGGTCATTCCCCCCCGAGGTGGATGTCCCGATAATAGGGCTATCTAACACCCCTGTCATACACCCCCCTGATTCTACTACCCTGCAGGATGCTGAGGACCGGCGCATTGACCTGCTGGCCTCCCACGCCTTTGCATGTGCGGGGACGGCGCTGCGCCCGGTCTGTGCCTCTGCCATTACTGCTGTGGCCACTATAACCCTCATCAGAAATATGCTTGATAGTGCCTCTGATGATCTCCCTTGTGAGGTGTTTAATGCACTCTCCAGTTGTGATGTGTTTCTAAATTTTGTTCTAATAGCATTGGATGACACCATCAGAATGTGTGCAAGAACTTCTGCCCTCGTGGTGGCTATACGTCGCTTGGTCTGGCTGCGACAGTGGGGTGCTGACAATGCTGCGAAGAAGGCCCTTACTGGGCTCCCCTTTAAGGGGCTACGTCTGTTTAGGGCCCGCCTAGACCTGTTTGGTAAGAGAGGTAAGTTACCCCAGCGCAGACGGCTGTCTCGGGCCTTTCGGGGCCAGGGCCCCCTTCCACCCCCCACCATGGTGTTAAACAGGAACCAGGGGTGTCCTCCGCGGGGGCTCGAGCAGCTTCCTGTCCCAGGAGCAGAAGAAAACTCCCTGGCTCCTCTGGGGGGGGGGGGCTAAGCCCAAATCCTCTCCCAAGTCCCCTCAAGCATGATGGGGCGCCCTCACCCGTCTGGGTGAGGGGACGGCTGTGGCACCTTGCTTAAGTCTGGAGGCATCACGCCTCAGACCGGTGGATTTAGGAGGTAGTGTCCTCCGGCTACAAGATGGTGTTTGCTGTGCGGCCTCCCCTAAGATTATCAGGTCCCGGGTACTCCTGGTCCCTGCTTCTGCTCAGGTGCTGGCGCAGGCCGTGCAAGGTCTGCTGGGTCTGGGGGTCATTTGCAGATTTCCCTTAACAGGCAAGGGACCCTACACCAACCCTTTCACAGTTCCCAAAAAAGATGGGTCAGATCTTCAGCAAATTGTCAAGTACAGGCATTTTCCTCATGGAAACTTTGCGCTTGGCCATCTGCTCCTTGCGCCCCGGGGGCTTCATGCCATCTGTGGATATCAAAGATGCTTACTTTCACATCCTTGTGTTTTCAGGACACCAAGATTCCTCAGATTCACGTTGGAAGATCAACCCTGCCAATTTGTGGCCTTGCCATCTGGCCTCTCTTCAGCTCCCAGAGTGCTCACCAAGGTGCTGGCAGGGGTGATGTCTCTGATGAGGCCAAGGGGCGTCCGCGTGCTGCCACTACCTGGACGTCCTCATCATTTCCCAGTCTCTACATCTGGCAAAGTTGGATACTCAGCTGGTGGTGTCCATTCTGGCGTCTTCTGGATGGGTGATCAGCCACCCCAAGTCCTCACTGTCCCCTTCCTTGGTAACTTCATTCCTAGGAATTAATCTGGACACAGTTCAGGCAAGGATATTCCTTCCTCAGCAGAAGGTGGACAATCTGCTTGCACAAGTTCAGTCCCTCCTAGCTGTCCCTGTCCCTCCACCAGGCAGGGGAGGCAGCTGGTGGGACTGATGGTGGTGTGCTTTGAAGCGGCCCCTTGTGCTCAGTCCCTCTTGGGGCTTCTGCAACTTCTCCTATTGTCTGTATGGGACAAGGACCCAGCATCCCTGGACAGGGTCTGTGTGTCCTGGTGAGGAGGTCCCTCTTGTAGCGGATGGACTCAAGGAACCTATTGGGGGGCGGAACCTTCTTGCTCCTTCCTGGGAGACGGTCACCACGGATGCCAGTCTATCAGGTTGGGGGGGGTTCTTCTGGAAGTCCCTGCGGTTCCAAGGGAGGTCGGGCCCTTAGGAGGCCCATTCACCTCTCAATGTCTTGAAGCTGTGAGCGATCAGGTTAGTTCTGGTTCGCTTGACTACTCATCTAAAGGGCCTGCCTATTCAGGGGCGCACGGTCACTCTGATGGCAGTTGCCTACATCAATCATCAGTGAGGGTCCCGGAGCAAGAGGGTCCTCCAAGAAGTGTCTCTGATTCTGATCTGGGTGGAGGCCAATGTTTTCCTGCTTTTCAGCGGTATACATTCCGGGGGGGGGGGGGGGGGTCCCTCTGCAACAGGGTGTTCCAATCTCTGTATCACCGTTGGGGCCAACCTGATGTGGATCTGTTTGCGTTCAGTCACAATCACAAGCTCCCAGCCTTGTCTCCCTGTCCCAGGATCCTCTGGCCGTGCCCATGGATGCCTTAGTAATGTCATGGCAGGACATTCAGTTTCTGTATGTCTTTCCTACATTCCCCCTGCTAGGCAGGGTTCTGCGCAAGATTGCTCTGGATGGGGTGCCAGTGATTCTGGTGGCCTCAGGTGGCCAAGAAGAGTGTGGTTCGCCGACGTGGTGCAGATGGCAGTAGATCAGTGCTTTCTGCCTGGAGTGCCAGTTCTGCTCACTTAGGACCCCTTATGCCATCCCAATTACAAACTCTGGCTTTGGCGGCCTGGCTGCTGAAACCTCCATCTTGATGGAGAAAGGTTTGTCTACCTCGATGGTGGAGTCCATGGTGAAGGCTAGGAAGATGACTTCTTCTTCCATCTGTTATAGGTAAGGCGTACCTACATTGACTGGTTGAGTCTTGGTCTCTTCCCTGTTGGGTGTTCTCAGTTCCCAGGGTTCTGGAGTTTTACTGCATGGGTTGGAGTCGGGCCTCTAACTCAGTACCTTGAAGGGTCAGGTTTCTACCCTGTCTGTCTTCTTTCAGAAGTCTTTTGTTCAGCATTCCTTGATTAAGACTGCTTTTAGGGGGTTGTTCATGTGCGTTCCCCACGACAACCTATGGTCACTGTTTTGGGGATTTGGACGTGGTCTTGCCTGCCTTGCAGGGTGCTCCCTTTGAACCTGTGCAGGATGCTGCCTTGGCCATTCTTACGCTCAAGGTTGTGTTTCTGGTAGCTATAACTTCTGTCAGGCGTGTGTCTGAGTTGGTGGCGCTGTCTATTCAGCCCCCCTACTATGAGAGGCACCAGGACAAGGTGATGTTTCGTTTCAAAACTGCTTTTCTGCCTAAGGTAGTGTCTGCCTTTCTTTTGAATCAGGATATTGTTCTTCCTTCTTTGTGCCCTAACCCTAGCAATGCTAAGGAGAGAGTTTTGCACTCTTTGGATGTGGTTAGGTGTCTGAAGTACTATCTGGTGGCTACTGCACCTTTCAGGAAAACTGATGCTCTTTTTGTGGTCCCTTCTGGTCCTAGGAAGGGTTTGGCTCCTGCCAAGTCTACTATCAGCAAGTGGATTCGTCAGGCTGTGATTCAGGCCTGCTCTGCTAAGGGGAAGAATCCTCCCATCGCCTTATTGCTCATTCTACTCGTGCTATTGGTGCCTCTTGGGCCTTCCAGCACCAGGCCTCTGTTGAACAAGTTTGCAAGGTCACTACTTGGTCTTCTGTTCATACCTTTTCAAAGTTTTACAAGGTTGATGTTAAGGCCTCAGCTGATGCTGTTTTTGGCCGCAAGGTTTTGCAGGCGGCAGTGGTTTAAACTGTCTGCTGTTACCTTTTTTATTGGGGATCCCACCCTACTTTATGGACACAGCTATTGGATGTCCCAAGTGTAAGTAATCTATCTGGAGCAGGACGTACTGTATACTTAGAATAATACAATTCTGTGAAATACTCACCTGTAGAATTGGTATTATAAGTATACAGTACGTCCTGCTCCACCCCACCCTGGTTTTTGCATTATTCTGGATCCCCTGTATGGTGATTGTTATAGTTACCAGTTTTTGGGTGGTTAAATTCTCCCGGCTTCTTGTTCACTGATTTTCAATGCTGGGGATTTGTGGGAGGTCCCCGGGTATTTGAGGGGCCGGGAGGAGCCTATTTTGCATGTCTCTGCAGTGCAGCGCCATCTGGCGAAGGATAACCCAAGTGTAAGTAATCTATCTGGAGCAGGACGTACTGTATACTTATAATACCAATTCTACAGGTGAGTATTTCACAGAATTGTATTTTTTTTCTCGATTTAACCCTTTGTAGTGTGGATGGCAGTTGTATTTTATTTGTAAATGTTAAAAATTACTTGTTTCAGTTTGGGGGGTCTCCTGGGCAGGAACGGGGGGCTACCGATAAATATGTGGTACCGTTCTAATCGGTAGAAATGGGGCTTTCACATGCAATATGGTTTTCTTTAATAAAATACATTTTTTATTTAAAATAAAAGGAGGCAATTTTCTAAAAAAAAATTTTTTTCTTTTTTTTTTTTACTTAATAATAATATTGTAAAAAACAGAATAAAATTTACAAACAAGACATTTCATGTTAAAGCCTAAACTCAGCTGCAAAAAAAAATATATATATATAATTTTCCTGAAAACTCCAGCAAAAATTTCGCAAAACATGGCGCAAAATGGGGAAAAATGACCTATCAACAGAGGGTGACAAAATCTCAAGTAGGCTGTCAATTAAAAGGGTTAAAAAGTAGCTATGCATGTTGGGCAATGCTAAGGAGAGAGTTTTGCACTCTTTGGATGTGGTTAGGTGTCTGAAGTACTATCTGGTGGCTACTGCACCTTTCAGGAAAACTGATGCTCTTTTTGTGGTCCCTTCTGGTCCTAGGAAGGGTTTGGCTCCTGCTAAGTCTACTATCAGCAAGTGAATTCGTCAGGCTGTGATTCAGGCCTGCTCTGCCAAGGGGAAGAATCCTCCCTTCGCCTTATTGCTCATTCTACTCGTGCTATTCGTGCCTCTTGGGCCTTCCAGCACCAGGCTTCTGTTGAACAAGTTTGCAAGGCCACTACTTGGTCTTCTGTTCATACCTTTTCAAAGATTTACAAGGTTGATGTTAAGGCCTCAGCTGATGCTGTTTTTGGCCGCAAGGTTTTGCAGGCGGCAGTGGTTTAAACTGTCTGCTGTTACCTTTTTTATTGGGGATCCCACCCTACTTTATGGACACTGCTATTGGATGTCCCAAGTGTAAGTAATCTATCTGGAGCAGGACGTACTGTATACTAAGAATAATACAATTCTGTGAAATACTCACCTGTAGAATTGGTATTATAAGTATACAGTACTTCCTGCTCCACCCCACCCTGGTTTTTGCATTATTCTGGATCCCCTGTATGGTGATTGTGGTCATTGTTTTAGTTACCAGTTTTTGGGTGGTTAAATTCTCCCTGCTTTTTGTTCACTGATTTTCAATGCTGGGGATTTGTGGGAGGTCCCCGGGTATTTTAGGGGCCGGGAGGAGCCTGTTTTGCATGTCTCTGCAGTGCAGCGCCATCTGGCGGAGGATAACCCAAGTGTAAGTAATCTATCTGGAGCAGGACGTACTGTATACTTATAATACCAATTCTACAGGTGAGTATTTTTACAGAATTAACCCTTTGTAGTGTGGATGGCAGTTGTATTTTATTTGTAAATGTTAAAAATTACTTGTTTCAGTTTGGGGGGTTTCCTGGGCAGGAACGGGGGGCTACCGATAAATATGTGGTACCGTTCTAATCGGTAGAAATGGGGCTTTCACATGCAATATGGTTTTCTTTAATAAAATACATTTTTTATTTAAAATAAAAGGAGGCAATTTTCTAAAAAAAACATTTTTTTCTTTTTTTTTTTTACTTAATAATAATATTGTAAAAAACAGAATAAAATTTACAAACAAGACATTTCATGTTAAAGCCTAAACTCAGCTGCAAAAAAAAATATATATATATATAATTTTCCTGAAAACTCCAGCAAAAATTTCGCAAAACATGGCGCAAAATGGGGAAAAATGACCTGTCAACAGAGGGTGGCAAAATCTCAAGTGGGCTGTCAAGGGTTAAAAGTAGCTATGCATGTTGGGTATTGTTCTGTTCGGGGGACCTTGCACTTTCAGACTTTTAGGAAAAAGTGTTTTTTATTCAGCTTTTTTATACATTTTTTAGGGAAACCCTGCGCAACCAAAGAATTCTTTGAGGGCTTAATTCCAGAAAGATGAGCCCACTACAACAAGCTGGGTACGCTTAGAAAGCTTAACATGTGTTCTTTCAGGGAATTTATGGTTTATGGGGGATATTACAAATGTCAAGGGTTGTTTTGGTTGAAAAATCGCAAGGTGCGCACTTTGTCTGCAGAGCTGAAATTTTCAAGTAAAATTTCCGTTACGCACATGCTTTACTTTGGGGTGTTTGGCAACTCTTCCCTTGACAGTAGCTATACATGTTGGGTATAGTTCTGTTCGGGGGATGTTGTTTTTTTAGATTAAACTTGTTTTTCTTGTTCGATATAGTTTTTTTTTAGGAAAATGTGGCTTTGATTCTGCTTTTTTATCCTTTTTTTAGGGAAACTCTTTGCAACCAAAGAATACATTGAGGGATTACTTCCAGAAAACTGTGGCCACATCAAAAAGCCTGGTACACTTAGAAAGCTTGAGGTGTGTACTTCCAGAGAATATATAGTTTGTGGGGGGTATTTCAAATGTAAAGGGTTGTTTTTCTGGAAAAACTGCAAGGTGCGTATAGTGCATATCACAGTTGTATTTTATCTGAAAATCCCCTAAAGCTCTGTTTCAGTTTGGGGGAGTCTCCTGGGCAGGAAAGGGTGTCTACCTATACATATGTGGTACTGCTGTAACCGGGAGAAATTGGGATTTCACACGCAATAAGATTTTATTGACAAACTTACATTTTTGATTACAAAAAAAAATATACAATTTTTTTTTTTTTTTTTTTTGCACATATTTCACCCAAAAATGAGAATACACCTAAAAAATGACAAACAAGATATTTCATGTTAAAGCTCAGACTATGCTGAAAAAAACAATATATAATTTTTCTGGGAAATCCCTTCAAAAATCACATTTGAACATGGGGAGCGCAAAATAGTGCAAAATGGTCTGGCAACAAAGGGTGACAGAAACTCCAGGTAGGCTGGCACTTAAAGGGTTAATCCCTACTCCCCTTAGGTTTCTGCCTCCTCCTCTCATTTTGTTTCACTGAGTAGCCCCCTTCCTTTGCTCTCTCTGGAGGTCTCGGGGGGGGGGGGGGGGGGCGTGTGTGTGGTATGTCAAGCAGCCTGGATGTTCACTTGCTTGTGCCAGAATTGATTTTGTTGTATCCTGCATGTCTTGCTTAATGTGTTTTACTGTTAGCCGCTGCAGCGCGTTTGTACAGCGCTCCGCGGACGGCGGCGACATTACCTCAGGCTCTGCTGCGCCGTCATTGGACGGCGGGATCATGTGGGCGCGATCCGCGCTCTTCAGGGGGGGGCGGATGATGTTTTCCACATCACTTCTCTAATGGCCCGCCCCTCGAGGTATATGCGGACGCCATTTTTACCTCCCTCATGTCTACTGTTTACTACCGCGGTCCGTGAGTGCCCCTGCAGGGTGGATTGTTATGTATATATATATATATATATATATATATATATATATTTTTTTTTTTTACTGTATTCTTACGGGGATGTCTTGTTATGTCTTTCAGGCGGGTAGACCTCATTGTGGTTTCTCCCGGTCCTCCCCCTTTTAGTTTTGGGCTATTACTATTATATCTCCCACATCCCTAGCGGGCTCTTGGGCATCCCGGGTTGCTATCATTAGCGTCAACCCTATATTGGCTTATTGTGCCACTATAATCACCATATGGAGGCTTCTGGGGATAATGTGCTTGGGGTTCCTTTGGGACAAGCCCGGCTATGTGTTGTGTGTGAAGTATCCCCTATAAGTGATGATGTCAGGGTGTGTGTACCCTGCGCCCAGCAGGTATTTGCACTGCAGCCTGGGTTGCCTGTTACTGGTGCGACGCCCCCTCGGGCTTTGCCTACCCCCCCACACTTACATCTGACCCCCTCCGAGGGGCATAATAGCAGGGAGTCTCAACCTGATTCAGGTACACGGGTGGCCAGCATTGAAAAACATCTTGCTGGGTCTGCCCCGCGTAAGGCTTCTGCTAAGAAGCGGCATTTATCACCCGTGGTTTCCCTCTTCCCTGTAGAAGACGAGGGCCCTTACTCACTCTCAGGTCCTTAGCCCCTTGAGGAGGGGGAATTATTTTCTGATTCGGAATCCTCTGAGGAACAACCTAAGATTTACAGTAGTACTGGGACTCCCTTTGGGGAAGACCCGTTGTCCCCTGGTGACACTGACAGATTGCTGAGTCTTATTTTTGAAGTGCAAGCAGCAGGGCGAGCTTTTTCATACGGTTAAGCCACGCTGGGAGTTCCCTGAGCAGTCCCACTTTAATAATATAGTGCTCAAGGAATGGGAGTGGCCTAGCAAGCTGCCAGGGGTGCCTAAGAGTTGGGACAAGAGGTATCCCTTTCCTGCTGATGTTGTTAAGCGTTGGTCATGTCCTCCCAAAGTGGATGCGCCGTTCTCAGGTTGTCCAATACATCTGTCATGCACTCTCCTGATACTACGGAGGACCAGCGCTTGGACCAACTGGCCTGTCACGCCTTTGCCTGTGTGGGGACGGCTCTGCGCCCGATTTGTGCCTCTGCTATTACGGCTATTGCCATTAAAGGGGTGCTTAAGTGTCTCTTGGACGGGGCATCTGAGGATGCGGGTAGAGAGGAGTATAGATCTCTACTGCTTTGTGAGGAATTTATTGCATATATTCTTAGTATACAGTACGTCCTGCTCCAAATCTAATACTTACAGTTGGGATATACTCCGCCAGATGGCGCTGGACTGCAGAGACATAGAAAATAGGCTCCTCCCGGCGCCTCAAATACCCAGGGACCTCTCACAAATCCACAGAATTTATCTGCTGTCTGGCTGCGAAGGACGAGAAATGGGCTCTCTACTCGCAGGTGAGCGGGGTTATTAACCTGCGGCCCTGTAGGACTATTCCCACCCGTTCTACTAGTAATATGCCTCCCAGCCTTGGCTGCGCTGGTCGGGTGAAGGTAGGCAGCACCGCCGTTGGTGCTTAGGAGCGCTGCTCCACCGCAATCCCCCACCAAAGGGTAGGCAGATCAGGCTTATGGTGAGCCTCTATGGGATTCCCCTCCCGCACTATTGCCCCTGCCTATCAGTGGGCCCTATTTAAGTGGCCGCCGTTCTCCCTCATCCTCCTTGTAGTCTTCGGGGGAAAAGAGGGGGGGGGGGGGTGTATGTGTATAGATATGTATGTTATGCAGTCTGTGCTTTCACTTTTCACATGTCTTTATTCTTGTGTCAGCCGCCACGCTGACTTGTCTTTATTGCTTTTAAAATTGCCGCTGCCGCGCGCTAACTTGGTTCCGCGCTTGGCGGCGGCAATACCTCAGGTGCTGGTGCGCCATCATTGGCTATTGGCCTTTCTGGCTTCGCGCTCTTCGGGGGGGGGCGGGACCCGTCTTTGGCGCGTTCCGTGTCATCGCTATTACTGGCCCGCCCCTCGAGGTATACCGACGCAATCTTTTCTGACTTGGTTGGCCTATGCGCGACGGACTCCTACCTACCGCGGTCCGTAAGTGCCCACGCGGGCGGCTTTATCTGCTTCACTTTTGTTATGATGTACTTAAGGTCTTGTCTGCTTATGTCTTTCAGGCGGGACGAACCCTTCTTGGCTGCTCCCAGCCCTGTTTTTAGTATATTACATGTAAAAATTATACTCCCACGTCCCTAGCGGGTTATTGGGGCATCCAGGGTTGCTATATAGCGTTATTCCCTATCAGCGTATAGCGCCGCTATAATCAGCATATGGAGGCATCCCAGGATAATGTTACCGGGGTCCCTTTGGGACAAGACTGGCTGTGTGTAGCGTGTGGGCAGCCCCATGCTGACGCTGACAAGGTGCGGGTCTGTGTACCCTGTGCTGAGCAGGTGCTTGCATTGCAATCTGGCCTGCCAGTGGCTGCACCTCGTTTCACTTCACCTACTCCCCCAAGCTTAAATCTCACTCCTGCTGAGTTGCATACTAGTGGGGATTCTCAGCCTGATGTGTCTTCTAGACTGGCTACTGTTGAACAGATTATTGCGAAGTCTTTAGCGCGTAAGGCCCCTGCTAAGAAGCGGCACTTGATGCCTAATGTTACTGTTTTCCCTATGGGAACTGAGGAGTTTTGGAATCTGTGTGGCTATACCCCGTCTGATGAAGGGGAGCTCTTTTCTGATTCAGTCTCATCTGATGAGAGACCAAGGGGTCATGACAATTCTGGCTCTGACCCCTGGGCTCCGGATGACACTGACAGATTATTGACCCAGATTTTTGAGGTTCTGTCCATCTCTCTTCCTGTTGCGGCTCCCAGGCAAGGAGGGGAGCTTTTCCATACAGCAAGATCACGTTTGGAATTTCCAGAGCAGGCACATTTCCATAACCTTGTGCTCAAGGAATGGGAGCGCCCCAGTAAGCTTCCCGGGTTCCAAAGAGTTGGGATAGGAAGTACCCCTACCTGCTGAGGTGGTTAAATGTTGGTCACCCCCCCCCCGAGGTGGATGCCCCGATCCTAGGGCTATCTAACACCTCTGTCATGCATTCCCCTGATTCTACTACCCTGCGGGATGCCGAAGACCGGCGTATTGATCAGCTGGCATCCCACGCCTTTGCACGTGCGGGGACGGCGCAGCGCCCGGTCTGTGCCTCTGCCATTACTGCTGTGGCCACTAGAACCCTTATCAGAAATATGCTCGATAGTGCCCCTGATGATTTGCCTTGTGAGGTGTTTAATGCACTCTCCAGTTGTGATGTTTTTGTAAATTTTGTCCCATCAGCATTGGATGACACCATCAGAATGTGTGCCAGAACTTCTGCCCTCGTGGTGGCTATACGCCGCTCGGTTTGGCTGCGCCAGTGGGCTGCTGACAACGCTGCCAAGAAGGCCCTCACTGGTTTTCCCTTTAAAGGACTGCATCTGTTTGGAGACCCCAGCGCAGGCGGCAACCTCGGCCCTTTCGGGGTCAGGGTTCCTTCTCCTCCCCTTACCTCGGTGCAAGACAGGGAAGGGGGGTGTCTTTCCCTGGGGCCTGGGGAGATTTCTGGGGTAGAGGCAGAGGACGTGGACGTCCTGGCTCCTCCTGGGGTCCCAAAGCTAAATCCTCTCCCAAGCCCCCTCAGGCATGATGGGGTGCCCTGACCCATCCGGGTGGGGGGATGGCTGCAGCACATCGCTCACGTCTGGAGGCTTCATGTCTCAGACCGGTGGATTCAGGAGGTAGTGTCCTCTGGTTACAAGTTGGAGTTTGCTGCCGATCCCCTCCAAGATTCATCAGATCCCGGATTCCTCAGGACCCTGTGTCAGCTCAGGAGCTAGTGCAAGCAGTGCAAGGCCTCCTGGAGCTGGGGTTCATCTGTCAGGTCCCTTTAAGAGAAAAAGGCAAGGGCTTTTATTCCAACCTATTCACAGTACCCAAAGTGGATGGTTCTGTCAGGCCCATCCTGGACTTAAAGATTCTCAACAAGTTTGTCAGGGGCGGGCGCTTTCGCATGGAGACTCTGCGCTCTGCCATCTGTTCCCTGCACCAAGGGGATTTCATGACTTCTGTGGACATCAAAAATGCTTACCTTCATATTCCTGTGTTCCCAGGTCATCAAAGGTTCCTCAGGTTCGCTCTGGTGGATCAACACTACCAATTTTTGGCCTTGCCCTTCGGCCTCACTTCAGCTCCCAGGGTGTTCACCAAGGTGCTGGCTGACGTGATGTCTCTGCTCAGATGTCAGGGCGTCCGTGTGCTTCCCTATCTGGACGACATCCTCATCACTTCCCAGTCTCTACATCAGGCAGAGTTGGCTGGTGGTGTCCACTCTGGAGTCATTTGGATGGGTGATCAACCACCCCAAGTCCTCGCTGTCCCCTTCCTTGGTAACTCCATTCCTAGGAATGAATCTGGATACAGTTCAGGCAAGGATCTTCCTTCCTCAGCAGAAGGTGGACAGTCTGATTGCACAGGCCCAGTCCCTCCTAGCTTGTCCCCATCCCTCCATCAGGCAGGGGATGCAGCTGGTGGGCCTGATGGTGGCGTGCTTCGAAGCGGTCCCTTATGCTCAGTTCCACTTGAGGCCTCTGCAACTTCACCTATTGTCTGTATGGGGCAAGGACCCAGCGTCCCTGGACAGGGTCTGTGTGCTCTCCCCCTGGTCAGGAGGCCCCTCTTGTGGTGGATGGACTCAAGGAACCTGTTGGGGGGCAGATCCTTTCTTGCCCCTTCCTGGGAGACGGTCACCACGGATGCCAGTGTGTCAGGTTGGGGGGGGGGGGGTTCTGGAAGTCCCTGCGGTTCCAGGGGAGGTGGGGCCCTCAGGAGGCCCACACACCTATCAATGTCTTGGAGCTGCGAGCAATCAGGTTAGTTCTGGCTCGCTTGACTACTCATCTTCAGGGCCTGCCTGTTCAGGTGCGCTCGGACAACCAGACGGCAGTTGCCTACATCAATCATCAGGGAGGGACCCGGAGCAAGGGGGCCCTCCAGGAAGCGTCTCTGATCCTGACTTGGGCGGAGGCCAATGTCCCCTGCATTTCAGCTGTGTACATCCCAGGGGTGGAAAATCACCTGGCGGACTCTCTGAGCAGGGGGACCTCTCGCCAGGGACAATGGTCCCTATGCAGCAGGGTGTTTCAATCTCTGTGTCACGGTTGGGGCCAACCAGATGTGGATCTGTTTGCGTCCCGCCACAATCACAAGCTCCCAGCTTTTGTCTCTCTGTCCAGGGATCCTCTGGCCCTGACCTTGGATGCGCTAGCAATGTCATGGAAGGACTTTCCTGTATGTCTTCCCCCCAATTCCCCTGCTGGGCAGGGTTCTGCGCAAGATTGCTCTGGAAGGGGTGCCAGCAATTCTGGTGGCCCCCAGGTGGCCAAGAAGAGTGTGGTTCGCAGACATGGTACAGCTGGCAGTAGATCAATACGCTCTGCCCTTGGTGCCAGATCTGATCACTCAGGGCTCACTACGCCATCCCAATTTACAAACTCTAGCTGACGGCTTGGCTGCTGAAACCTCCATCTTGATGGAGAAGGGTCTGTCTTCCTCAGTTGTGGATACTTTGATTAAAGCTAGGAAGAAGTCTTCCTCTTCTATTTATTACAGGGTTTGGCACCTACATTGACTGGTGTGAGTCTAGGTCTCTTCCCTGTCGTGTGTTCTCTATTCCCAGGATTCTGGAGTTCCTGCAGCATGGGTTGGAGATGGGGCTCCAACTTAGTGCTCTGAAGGGTCAGGTTTCTGCCCTGGCTATTTTTTGAACTTGGTTCTGTCAGCCTTGCAGGGTGCTCCCTTTGAACCTGTGCAGGATGCTGCCTTGGCCATTCTTACGCTGAAGGTTGTGTTTCTGGTGGCTATCACTTCTGTCAGGCGTGTGTCTGAGTTGGCGGCGCTGTCCATTCAGCCCCCCTACTATGAGAGGCACCAGGACAAGGTGGTGTTTCATTTCAAACCTGATTTTCTGCCTAAGGTAGTGTCTGCCTTTCATTTGAATCAGGTTATTGTTCTTCCTTCTTTGTGCGCTAATCCTAGCAATGCTAAGGAGAGAGTTTTGCACTATTTGGATGTGGTTAGGTGTCTGAAGTACTATCTGGTGGCTACTGCACCTTTCAGGAAAACTGATGCTCTTTTTGTGGTCCCTTCTGGTCCTAGGAAGGGTTTGGCTCCTGCCAAGTCTACTATCAGCAAGTGGATTTGTCAGGCTGTGATTCAGGCCTACTCTGCTAAGGGGAAGAATCCTCCCTTCCGCCTTACTGCTCATTCCACTCGTGCTATCGGTGCCTCTTGGGCTTTTCAGCACCAGGCTTCTGTTGAACAAGTTTGCAAGGCCGCTTCTTGGTCTTCTGTTCATACCTTTTCAAAGTTTTACAAGGTTGATGTTAGGGCCTCAGCTGATGCTGCTTTTGGCTGCAAGGTTCTGCAGGCGGCAGTGGTTTAAACTGCCTGCTGCTGATTTTTCTTGGGGATCCCACCCTACTTTATGGACACTGCTATTGGATGTCCCAACTGTAAGTATTAGATTTGGGACGTACTGTATACTAAGAATAATACAATTCTGTGATTACTCACCTGTAGAATTGGTATTATGAGTATACAGTACGTCCTGCTCCAACCCACCCTTGGTTTGCATTTTCTTGGATCCCCTGTATGGTGATTGTTATCATTGTTATAGTTGATAGTTTGGATTGTTTAATTCTCCCGGCTTCTCCTTAACTGCTTTTCAATGCTGGGGATTTGTGGGAGGTCCCTGGGTATTTGAGGGGCCGGGAGGAGCCTATTTTCGATGTCTCTGCAGTCCAGCGCCATCTGGCGGAGTATATACCAACTGTAAGTATTAGATTTGGAGCAGGACATACTGTATACTCATAATACCAATTCTATAGGTGAGTAATCACAGAATTGTATTATTCTGTCTGCTATGGATGATGCCATTAGAATGTGTGGTAGAGAGCGCGCGCGCGGGCACGTGAGGAATGGCCGCTTAACCCCACTGCTCCGCAACAACGGGAGGCGCCCAGCACACAATACAGCCCAGACCCGGCATACACAGCGTCAGACACACGGCCCCAGACCCCTGCTTACCTGCGGTGCTGAGGGACCGAAGAATGAATACCCCAGGAGGGAGAAAAAGGGCAGCAAAGGACGGCCGCAAACAAGCGGCGGCGGCGGCGGCCCTGACAATGGCGGCCAAGCATGCGGCCAGATCTCCCGGGCCCCAGGAGCCGGCAGACGAGGACCCAGCTCCGGACGACCAGATTGGGGTAGGTGTGGGAGAAGACCTGTCCCTTGACTCAGCAGATAGCTGGCCCGGCACCCCCCCAGCCTCTCAGCGCCCCCCTCCTCGTGTGGCTCTGAACACCTCCAGTAGCCATGAGCTCTTCACCCAGTTACGGGCCATAGTGAGGGAGGAGGTCACCTCGGTCACTGGCAGGCACACAGATACCCTTCTAAAAGAAATCAGGGAGCTGGGTGGCAGGACAGACTCCCTGGAAGCCAGAATGGATGACGTCACAGTGGTCCTGGAGGAACAGGGCAACAGAATGGAGCAGCTTTGTGAGGAAATATCCCTATTGCAGAACCAAAATGAGGAGCTGGAGAATCGCAATAGGAGGTCCAACCTCCGCTTCAGGGGCATCCCAGAAACCTATGAGGACACCCTGGGAACAGTCACGGCCATATTACAGGAACTGGTCCCTGAGATTCCCATTGAAAGATTAGAGTTAGACAGGGCACACAGGGCCCTCACTAAAAGGCCGGTGGAGGGACCCCCACGGGACATTATTGTAAAATTTCATTTTTTCCAAACAAAGGAGGCGGTCCTGAGAGCCTCTAGGGATAAAGCTCCCCTGGCATATCAATCCCATAACTACCAGATTTTTGCGGACCTCGCCCAGTCCACTATTCTCAAAAGACGAGCCTTCAAGCCGTATCTGCAGATCCTACAAGCAAGCGGCATCCGCTACAGATGGGGATTCCCCTTTAAGCTATCTTTTTCATTTCAGGGAAAGCAGATCCATGTGGTCTCCATCCCAGACCTCCTCACTAAATTTAAAGGACTGGGCCTTAAAATCCCTGAGGCTGGCGGGCCTCCCCCTTCGCTTCCCTCCACCCCCAGGACCCCGAAGTCCAACCAGCGGAACGCCCCGCGGACCAGCCCGTCTCCTGGCCCACTCAAGCAGACCCAAAGTTCCCAGGCAATGAAGAGACTCATAGCCCAGAAATTCCAGCCTGTTTGAATCCCGGCCTACTTCAAGCCTGCACCCCGACCCTTTGCTTCTCGTCGGGGAGTCTCGGCGGAGACACTCTTGCCACAGAACATCCGGGGACCTTCGCGGACATCGCTGGCCGGAGGAAGACATTCGCTCTATGCCATGAAGGAACCCTGGCCCCGGCCAGGCCTCAGCCCGGCATCCGCAGCTGTGAAAGATACCCCCCAGGACTGTCCTCAGGTCATACGCAGCTGGGTCGTGAGTAACGGTCTCCACCACTCCCAGCCTTACTGTTCTTGTTTTTAAGCTAGTTCTCCTGGTTTGATGTTGAAATATGTTTAATATGTATAGGGACATAACAGTTTTTCAGGTTTCAGGTCTCCCTTTAAGCCAGAGACGGTTAATGTTTCCTTTTTTTTTAGACATCGTTATCTTTACCTTTGCTTGCTGACTGGGTCTACACCTGGTTGGCAACGAGGGGATTGGCGGCCGATCCCGAGCGACGGCCTCAAGGGCCCTAGTTGGCGGAGCCCTAGACGGAACCAGACCGCCAGGTGGTCCCGCAACAATACAAGGCCCCGCGAGTTGTCGGTTGCGGATCCCCAAGAGTAATTATGCTGTTATGTAACTGGTTTCTAACGAGGTATCCGTCCACTAGACGGGTCTTCTTAAATATTCCATTGTAGCCTCCCGTTGTGCACCGTGTGCTCCCTCTTACTTCCTCCCGCGGGGAAACTTTCCCCCAGGCTGTGGAAGTCACAGACATGTTAACCCATGTCCAATGGTTCAATGTCCACTACATTGGCTTATATGTCATTTTGTCTTTGTGTATGTCTCCCTCCCCCGTTTTTCCCTTCCCCTCCCATAGTCCTCCCCCCCCCACCAATATCTGGCTGGGGAACAAGGTTCCAAACCCGGCCCCACTTGGTAAACTACCTCAGCGGCTCACCCCTTTAGCTAATCATGGCCCTTAAGGTATTATCAGTAAATGTTCAGGGCTTGAACTCCCCAAACAAACGGTCTAGAGCCTTCCAGCTATTTAATTCACTACATGCGGACGTAGTCTGCCTTCAAGAAACCCACTTTGCTTCTGGTTCATCCCCTAAATCACTAAACCATAAATTCTCAATGTATTTTCAGGCCACTGCCAAGCGTAAACAGAGAGGGGTGCTTATAGCCTTCCGTAATGGTACCTCCTTCACTTGCACCAAACAAATACCAGATCCGGATGGCAGATACCTACTCCTCCAGGGTACTGTCCAGGATGCCGAGGTCACTTTTTTGACATATTACGCTCCAAACACTGGTCAGCTACCCTTTCTGTCCCACATTTTTTCCCTCCTTAGGGAACATCAGAGAGGAGCAGTGTTTGTGTGCGGCGACTCCAATTTGACCATACAGCCGATCCTGGACAGGTCCCTTCCACCCAATGCTCTTTCTATAAGAGATGGAGAGCTCTTTAGAGCCCTGCTGGATAACCACTCCTTGCTTGATGCATGGAGAGCTCTTCATCCCCATGCGAGAGATTTCACCCATTACTCGGCCCCACATAAACTGTCCACTAGAATAGATCACTTTCTGGTCCCCCCCGCCTTTCTACCTGCTATCACCCAAGTTAGGATCTTCCCGATCCCCTGGTCGGATCATGACATGATGATGCTGTCTTGTAATTCCTTGATCATCAAACCAAAGCTCTCGTCCTGGTCCCTGAACGACTCTCTCCTTTCTTCTAAAACTATGGTGGAAGAAGCGAGCCTCGCGGCTTCGGAATACTTCTCCATCAACGAGCACCCACATACTGCTCCTCCTATGGTATGGGGTGCATTTAAGTCGGTCATGCGTGGTCACTTTATAGCCCTGGCCACACGGAAAAAAAAAGAGAGAACGGCCAACTTACAACTGTTGCAGGCTCAATATGAAAAGGCCTCTTCCGATTTCAAAAAGAACCCTACTCAGGCTAGACTCCGCACATTGGAGAGTGCCAGAACTGAGTTAAACCTGGTACAAATAGCGAGCGCCGAAGGTAGATATCGGAGAACTAAACAGAAATACTATGTATCCGCGAATAAGCCGGGCACGCTATTAGCCTCCCAACTGAAGTGCCAGGAACGTTCCATGAAACCAGTCAGACTTAAAACGGGCGGAGGAATTATCACCAACAACCCTAACATTATAGTAGAGGAGTTCTCTACGGGCCTAGCGAATTTATATAACACCCCCCAGCTACACAGTGAACGTCGGGTTCGGGAATTCTTTGCGGACATCGAGCTACCCCCGATACCCCCGGGTGGACGTGAATTGGTCGATGAGGATATCACAGTGGAAGAAGTTCTCAAAGTAATTAAAGACCTTAAGTCTAATAAGAGACCCGGGCCTGACGGATTCACGGCTATATTCTACAAAAAGCTGGCCCCTCTGGTCGCCCCGCGTTTAGCTAGACTATATAACCACATTAAAGAGGGGAACCCGCTAGACCCCGACATGCTCAGAGCCACAATTGTTATGATTCCGAAACCAGGGAAAGACCTGCAATCCTGGAAGAATTATAGGCCTATCTCTTTACTTAACTTAGATCTAAAGATACTTACTAAGATTATAGCGAATAGAATAAATAGTTTCCTGGGAGATATAATCCACGGTGATCAGGTGGGTTTTGTGCCCAAAAGACAGGCAGGGGATGGCGTCAGAAGGATTCTGCAGCTCCTGGAGGGGGCCGAGGCCCAGGGACTCGAGGCCTTGTTCCTCTCACTTGATGTGGAAAAGGCTTTTGACTCGCTGTCCTGGCAATACCTTCGCCTATCACTTCAGAGGTGGGGGTTCGGTCCAGGTCTCCTCTCCTGGATCTCAGCCATCTATTCTAACCCTAAGGCCACAGTGAAATACGCGGGCTATAGCTCCCAGGCCTTCCAGATACAACGGGGAACCAGGCAGGGTTGCCCATTATCCCCTTTATTGTTCGTCCTCGCCCTTGAACCTCTCGCGGAGAAACTTAGGCAGAACCCATCAATAAGGGGGATCCCATGGGGAGGGAGTGACCAAAAAATATCCCTGTTTGCTGACGACATGCTACTCATGCTAACCTCCCCTCACGTTTCGGTACCGAATGCCCTCGAGATCTTGGGAGACTTCGGTAGAATCTCAGGGCTTCGGCTCAATCCCTCCAAATCCATGGCTCTGGATGTCTCCCTATCGGAAGGGACCAAAAAACTCCTCGTGCAGAATTTCAGATGGGTCTGGGTCCGGAAGCTGCCTTATCTGGGCATCAAACTGACTAATAGGCTGGACACATTGTATGGGGCAAATTATCCAGAACTATTTAGATCCCTTGACACTCTGTTACAGTCATGGTGGTTCTTGAAACTCTCGTGGCTGGGTAGAATTGCAGCCCTGAAAATGACATATCTCCCCAAGATTTTATATTTTTTTCGTGTTCTTCCAGTTGCAATACCCAGGGGAAAGCTGGAGTCTCTCCAGAGGAAAATCCTCTCGTATGCCTGGAAGAATGCTAGACCCAGGATCAGTAGAGATATTCTGTACTGTAGGAAGGAAGATGGAGGCCTGGCCTTTCCCTCCCTTAGTAAATACTATGTGGCCGCACAAATTGCACCACTGGTAGCCTTACACGCACCTAGGTACAGGCCTACCTGGGTTCTCAATGACATGGCAAGTTGTGGAAACACGGCACCTGCCTCTCTACTCTGGGTACCAAGGTCCTTCAGGCCTGACCCCTTGCCCACGCTCCTGAGGTTTTCACTCACCATATGGGACACGACGAAACACGCATTCTCCTCCCCCCACCTACCGGCATCTCCCCTCTTGGGTAACCCGACATTCCCCCCAGGTGTCTCCCATCGACAGAGTTTTGGATGGTGGAAGAAAAATAACTACACTCAGGTCGACCACATGTGTACTCCAAAAGGCCTCAAAAACATACAGGGTCTCTCGTCGGGCGGCGACTTCCCTCCGGCGGAGATATTTAGAGGTCTCCAGATACAGCACTTCGTTCAGAATCTGCTGAGGAACTCCTCCCCACCTTTTGGGACTACGGATTTTGAAAGGAGATGCATTCGGGACCACTTCTCGGGGGGCCTGATATCCAGCATATATGCATCCCTGGTGGCCCCAGCCCCAATGAAAAAACATAACTACATGGTGAGGTGGGAGGAGGAATTGGGGGAGGAGAAAGAATCAAAATCCTGGCAAATAATCTTGAGAAATACAAATAAGATCTCCTACAATGCCCTCACCCAGGAGAATGCCTTCAAAATTGTGTTTCGGTGGTATTACACCCCTGATCGGGTACACAGGTTCTCCCCCTCTTCCTCCCCCCTATGCTTCAGGGGATGTATGTCAAGAGGCACAATGCTTCATGTGTGGTGGGACTGTCCGATAGTTCAAGAGATATGGCAAAAATGTTATACACTTATTTCTGATATTCTGAAAGTCAGGGCCCACGGTGACCCCTGGGAAGCCCTTCTCTCATTAAAGATAGGCGACTATACTAAATTACAGTGGCGCCTGGTTCTCCACATACTATCGGCAGTCAGAGTGACGATCGCGAGGTGCTGGAGACTTCCCACCATCCCATGGGCGGAAATAAGGGGAAGAATAGCCGATGTTATGTGCAATGAGAAGCTAACAGCAATCTCTAGGGATCTGTACGATAGATTCTATGACACCTGGCAACCATGGATAGAACATACAGGACTGGGAGGTGGAAGCGCAGACCCGATATTCCCAATATGACAGACTATCCCCTTGTCTCTTAACCGGATAGGCCCCCCCTCCTACTCTTCCCTGGGTACATCCACTTCTCAACTCAAATTAGGAGCCTCTTCCCCCCCCCAAGCCATTCACCTCAACCCAATCCTTACCCTCCCCCCTCTTTCCCAGTGTTTCCGTCTTTTGTTCAACCGTATATGTTCTTGTCACCCTGTTTACACTTTAATACTCACCTTCTCAGATCGATAAGTATTTGTTATGCTGCAGTGGAGCATCCTATGCGCCAGGCACTGTACACATATGAATACTCCTATGGTCACTTGCATGAAACGGTACAAGAACTGGTCAGCCGTAGTCTATGCCTGTGTCTTCTAAGCATCATCCTTCCAGACTCTGACCATGACCTCAGCAATACTGTAACCTCCTTGTGTTACGTGACCTATCCCGTAGGATTTTTTCTTTTTGCATATTTATAATGTACCATTTGCATCTCCAATTCACATTACGCTGTACATGATATGCTCTATTGCACTTGTATGTAACCAAACTGTCTCTACCTTCTGTTTAAACCCAATAAAAACCTTTGTAAAAGAATGTGTGGTAGAACTTCTGCCTTGTTGGTGGCTATACGCCGCTCTGTCTGGCTACGTCAATGGGTAGCTGATAATGCTGCTAAGAAAGCCCTCACTGGTTTCCCTTTCAAGGGCCTCCGTCTCTTTGGGGAGCGCTTGGATTTGTTTGCCAGGGGTGGCAGGTTACCTCAACGTAGGAGGCCGCCCCGGTCCTTTCGGGGGATGGGTGCCTTTCTCCCATCCTTCCGTGGTTCCAGAACTGGCCGAGGAGTCTCCTTTACTGGGGTCCGAGGAGATCACTGGGAAAGGGGCAGAGAACATGGCCGTCCTGGCCTCTCCTGGGGTCCCAAGCCAAAATCCTCCCCCCAAGCCCCTAGGCATGAAGGGGCGCCCTCACACATCCAGGTGGGGGGGCGGCTCTGGCTCCTTGCCCACGTCTGGAGACTTCACGTCTCAGACCGGTGGATTCAGGAGGTAGTGTCCTCCGGTTACAAGATAGAGTTTGCTGCCTGGCCGCCCCCAAGATTCATCAAATCCCAGATGGCTCAAAACCCCCTGTCAGCTCAGGGTCTGTGCCTTGCTGTCCAAAACCTTCTGGAGTCGGGAGTCATCTGCCAGGTGCCTTTGAGGGAAAGGGGCAGAGGCTACTATTCCAATCTTTTCATTGTTCCCAAAAAAGACGGGTCCATCAGTCCTATCCTGGATTTAAAGTACCTCAAAAAAATTTGTCAGATCCAGACACTTTCGCATGGAGACTCTCTGTCAGTTCCCTACACCCGGGCGATTTTATGACCTATGTAGACATCAAAGACGCTTACCTTCATATACCAATCTTTCCATGTGATCAGAGATTCCTCAGGTTCGCTCTGGAGGATCAGCACTCAATTTGTGGCCTTACCTTTTGGTCTCACCTCGGCTCCCAGGGTATTCACCAAGGTGCTGGCGGGCGTACTGGCTCTGCTGAGATCTCAGGGCATTCGCATCCTTCCTTACTTAGACGACATTCTCATCACTTCTCAGTCCAGCTGGTGGTGTCCACACTGGAGTCCTTTGGCTGGGTGATCAACCATCCCAAGTCTTTCCTGTCACCGTCAATGGTGAGGTCCTTTCTGGGCATGACTCTGGATACATCTCAGGCCAAGATCCTTCTCCCTCAGCAGAAGGTGGAGAATCTTCAGGCACTAGCCAGGCATCTTCTGTCTTCCCCTCATCCCTCCATCCGGCAGGGGATGCAGTTGGTGGGCCTGATGGTGTCCTGCTTCGAGGCGGTTCCATACGCTCAGTTTCACATGAGACCCCTTCAAATTCACCTCTTGTCAGTTTGGGATTGGGACCCTTGGTCCCTGGTTCAGGTGCTGGTTCTGTCCCCCCTGGCCAGACTGTCTCTCTCGTGGTGGCTGGACTCAAGAAACCTGTTTGTGGGCAGATCCTTTCTTGCCCCTGTGCTGGGAGACAGTCACCACAGATGCCAGCCTGACAGGTTGGGGGGGCTTCTGGAAATCCCTGAAAATTCCAGAGTCAGTGGGTCCCTCAGAAGGCCTACACCCCTATCCCTATATTCTCGCCCAACTGACTCCACACCTTCGGTTCAGGTCCGCTCGGACAACCAGACGGCGATTGCCTACATCAATCATCAGGGAGGGACCCGGAGCAAGATTGCCCTCAAGGGAGTGTCCCTGATACTTTCTTGGGCGGAGGAGAATGTTCCCTGCATCTCAGCCGTGTACATCCCGGGGGTGGAGAATCTGGAGGCAGACTCCCTCAGCAGGGGGACTTTTCGTCTGGGAGAATGGTCCCTCAGCAGCAGGGTCTTTCGCTCCCTGTGCCACCGCTGGGATCAGTCAGATGTGGATCTGTTTGCGTCCCGTCACAATCACAAGCTTCCAGTCTTTGTCTCTCTGTCACATGACCCTCTGGCCTTGGCCACGAATGCTCTAGCAATGTCTTGGAAGAGCTTTCAGCTTCTCTATGTGTTTCCTCCTTTCCCTCTGCTGGGCAGGGTGTTGCGCAAGATTGCTCAGGAAGGGGTACCAGCCATTCTGGTGGCCCCCTGTTGGGCAAGAAGGGTGTGGTTCGCAGATGTTGTGCAGTTGGCAGTAGAACAGTATGCTCTGCCCAAGGATCCAGACCTGCTCTCTCGGGCAGCTACCCCATCCCAATTTGCAAACGCTGGCTTTGACGGCCTGGCTGCTGAAACCTCCATCCTGATGGAGAAGGGGCTGCCTGCCTCTGTAGTTAATACTATGATTCGGGCTAGGAAGCAGTCCTCGTCATCCATCTACTATAGGGTATGGCATGCTTACGTTGACTGGTGTGAGTCTAAGTTGCTTCCCTGTCGGGTGTTTTCTATCCTCATGATTCTGGAATTCTTGCAACATGGTTTGGATTTGGGTCTTGGGATCCTTTGCTCACCATCGTCTGATCAAGACCTTCTTCCAGGGGGTTACTCACGTGCGTCCGCCACGTAAGCCTATGTTACCAGTCTGGGATTTGAACTTGGGTCTTATCTGCATTACAAGAGTCTCCGTTTGAGCCTTTGCGTGAGGCCCCTTTGTCCATATTGACTCTTAAGGTAGCCTTTTTGGTGGCTATCACTTCTGTTAGGCATGTTTGAGTTGGGAGCGCTTTCCATCAAACCTCCCTACTTTGAGAGACACCAGGACAAGGTGGTGTTTCGTTTTAGGCCAGATTTTCTGCCTAAGGTTGTGTCTGCTTTTCATCTCAATCAGGACATTGTGTTGCCTTCTCTTTGCCCTAATCCTAGTAATCCTAAGGAGCGGGTTTTACATTCTCTGGATGTGGTCAGGACTCTGAAGTTCTATTTGGTGGCTACTGAATCCTTCAGGAAGACTGATGCTCTTTTTGTGCTCCTGCCTGGAACTAAGAAAGGTTAGGCTCCACTATCAGCAAGTGGATCCGTCAGGCTGTGATACAGGCCTACTCTGCTAAGGGGAAGGAGCCTCCCTTCCGCTTTACTGCTCATTCTACTCGTGCTATTGGTGCCTCTTTGGTTTTTCAGCACCAAGCTTCTGTTGAACAAGTTTGCAAGGCCGCCACTTGGTCTTCTGTTCATACTTTTTCTAAGTTTTACAAGGTTGATGTTAAGGCCTCAGCTGATGCTGCTTTTGGTCGCAAAGTTCTGCAGGCGGCTGTCTGCTGTTACTTTTGGGGATCCCACCCTACCTTACGGACACTGCTATTGGATGTCCCATGTGTAAGGAATATTCTGGGACAGGACGTGCTGTATACTTAGAATAATACAATTCAGTGATTACTCACCTGTAGAATTGGTATTATACGTATACAGCACGTCCTGTTCCATCCCACCCTTGTTATCATTATTCTTATTTACCTCTGTATGGTGATTGTTCATATTTTCATTTTTGACGTTATTGTTCTCCCGGCTTCTTGTTAACTGCTTGTAAATACTGGGGATTTTGTGGGAGGTCCCTGACTTATATAGGCCGGGGGGAGCCACAAGCTGTTTTCTGCAGTCCAGCGCCATCTTGTGGATGTATTACCCATGTGTAAGGAATATTCTGGAACAGGACGTGCTGTATACGTATAATACCAATTCTACAGGTGAGAAATCACAGAATTGTATTTTTACACATCCATATCTAAAAACCGTTTAATTGGCCCAACAGCCTGGCACAGTTGAAAAAGGAAGGTAGCCGCCATTTTGGAGCTTCCTCTCTCAACTGACATAACTAAAAATGCACAGTAACAGGAAGCCCGGCACAACTCCGTTTGCAGGTGGCCTGTAAGCCCATGAGAGGCCATACTGTTTTTAAAATTTACCTCCGCAGGCGTTAGAAAAAGGTAAATTATTTTCTTTGTGCAGCAATCTAAATTTCCCTGAAGAGGGATGCATATGAGCACTGTTTAAGTTGGTCTGGTTTAATTCATTTTTGACTGTTGGTCCGCTTTAAGGTCAGAAATGCCCCATAACCTTGTATATTTTCACTACATCCAGTCCAGGCCGTCCCAGATTCATTCCACTCGAGATTCCGCCACCAGGTGGCGCTACTGCAAGATCTAAAGATGTTGCTCTCCCGGCCCCTATAAAACCAGATGGTCCTCTATCTTCCTCAGTTTGTCATCTTGCAGCTGCTGCATGAAGATCGTGGATGTTTCTCTCTCTTTTCAGCTATGGCAGTAGAGCGGGGTCACCTAACCCGACAGCGGCTGCGGACCTATTTTCATGGATCCTGGACCCCCTATGCCTCCCAGCTTCGGCTGCTCAGGATCTGTGACGGTAGGGTCAACGCTGGGGGACTGGGGATTCGGCAGAGCTTCGCTCTGGGCTGCAGACCTTCACCAAAAGGTAGTCGGTTGCAGGCTGATGGTGAGCCTGAAGGGAGAACCATTGACACAGACCAGGCCTTGTGCACAGAGATTCCTTGAAAAACCTAGTTGCACTGCCTCCCACTGCCCATAGATTGCTCTGCGTCTTCTATGGTTGCGCTGACTGGTGGGAGTACTCCTACAACCAGGTTGTGGTCCCCCTGCCCCACTGTGGCCTGCGTGTCTGCTGGTCTTTACAGCAGCATGTTGCAGCAGAGCGCTTATGTGTGTGTGCGCCTTTCTCTTCCCTCATAACCCCTGTGAGGGGCCGTGTGTGACGGCGCTGGCGGCCCCATGGTGCTTCCATATGAGGGGGTTGTGCTGGGCCACCATGTTGTGGGGGCCCTGCACAGAGGAGGAGGGGACGTCATTTTCGCGCCCCTCTCACTAGGCCTCTACCCTGCCTCCTCCCTGCTGGGAGCGTATGCTGTATGTCTCTGCGCGTCTGGGCCTGGAGGCGTTCGCAAAGCCTAGGTGTCCGGTTGTATGCTGCGGTGTGCCGGTGTCCCTCTTCCGATCCCTATGTCGGTATCGTGAGTCCCTCTTTTGATTATATATATATATATATATATATATATATATATATATATTGTAAGCGGGCAAACAATCAGCAGTGACGGACAACGGATTTGAACGGCAAAAATGTTTTTTATTCAGCAAACCTTGTATATTTTCACTACATCCTGTCCAGGCCGTCCCAGATTCATTCCACTCGAGATTCCGCCACCAGGTGGCGCTACTGCAAGATCTAAAGATGTTGCTCTCCCGGCCCCTATAAAACCAGGTGGTCCTCTATCTTCCTCAGTTTGTCATCTTGCAGCTGCTGCATGAAGATCGTGGATGTTACTCTCTCTTTTCATATATGGCAGTAGAGCGGGGTCACCTAACCCGACAGCGGCTGCGGACCTATTTTCATGGATCCTGGACCCCCTATGCCTCCCAGCTTCGGCTGCTCAGGATCTGTGAAGGTAGGGTCAATGCCGGGGGACTGGGGGTTCGGCAGAGCTTCGCTCTGGGCTGCAGACCTTCACCAAAAGGTAGTCGGTTGCAGGCTGATGGTGAGCCTGAAGGGAGAACCATTGACACAGACCAGGCCTTGTGCACAGAGATTCCTTGAAAAACCTAGTTGCACTGCCTTCCACTGCCCATAGATTGCTCTGCGTCTTCTATGGTTGCGCTGACTGGTGGGAGTACTCCTACAACCAGGTTGTGGTCCCCCTGCCCCACTGTGGCCTGCGTGTCTGCTGGTTTTTACAGCAGCATGTTGCAGCAGAGCGCTTATGTGTGTGTGCGCCTTTCTCTTCCCTCATAACCCCTGTGAGGGGCCGTGTGTGACGGCGCTGGCGGCCCCATGGTGCTTCCATATGAGGGGGGGGGTGTGCTGGGCCACCATGTTGTGGGGGCCCTGCACAGAGGAGGAGGGGACGTCATTTTCGCGCCCCTCTCACTAGGCCTCTACCCTGCCTCCTCCCTGCTGGGAGCGTACGCTGTATGTCTCTGCGCGTCTGGGCCTGGAGGCGTTCGCAAAGCCTAGGTGTCCGGTTGTATGCTGCGGTGTGCCGGTGTCCCTCTTCCGATCCCTATGTCGGTATCGTGAGTCCCTCTTTTGATTATATATATATATATATATATATATATATATATATATATATATATATATATATTGTAAGCGGGCAAACAATCAGCAGTGACGGACAACGGATTTGAACGGCAAAAATGTTTTTTATTCAGCAAAGTTCAGTAGATAGTCCAAAAGATTGCAGCATAAATGCAGTAAGCAAAAAGGGTTACTTCACCAACCAAATAGTCCTGGGCTGGGTACTCCAGCAAGCTGATCAATTCCAGTCCACTTTACAGGGCGTATCAGCCCTCTGCTCAATGTCCAGTGCTATCCTTCACCACGGTGCAGCTCAGCCTAGGCTCACTCCAACAGGCTGGTCATCAACAAAGGAAAGGCCGTGTGCTCTCTTCTTATACAGGCTTCTCCTGTAATCAGCGTGCACACTTGTGGAGGGCCTTAGAACATGTAACAACCCGTTAGGGAATTGGGGAAGTGACCTGGGTCCTGAAAACCCGGCCCGGATTGTGCTTTATACAGCCAAGCAGGGGAGAAATAGACATTTTGATACAATTTACCACATATCCCCCCCCTCTCCTTCAGACCCACAGTCTGACAACCTTCAGCGGCCATACAGTGGGTTTGGGAAACAGCGACTACATTCCCCAGCTTATGTTCCGCTTTAAAGTTCACTTTTTCAGCCAGGGGTACTATTCTCTGCACTCGGTCACCCTGATTACAGGCCCTCACCCTGGTCGGCCTATTACATAATGTGTTGGGGACCACACGTCTAACGGACTTAATGGGGAGGGTTACCAGTTCTGCCGGGGGTACTCCATTGTTGGCAGGAGGGATACACCTTTCCCACAAGGGCCAGAACAAGGGGAAATCCCACCCAACCACGACATCATAGCCCAGACGTTTTACTATGCCAACCTCATGGGACAATGTTCCCGCGGGGGTCTCAAACGTACCCACTGCAACAGGGTAAGTCACGACATCCCCGTGGATGCAAAGCACGCTCAGCTTTTTCTTTGGTTTGCAACCACCATGCACCAGGTTGGCCCGGACCAAAGTTACCCGGCTACCTGAGTCCAATAATGCCTTTACTGGGCGACCATTCATCTTTAAAGACACAACCTGCGTTTCAGATTTTGACAGCTGACTGGCGGCACAACCGGGGTCTGCCAACAGGGATCTTCTGCGACCCGCGTCACATTCCATGGGTTCAGGGCCGAGGGGGCAATCCGCGGCTATGTGCCCCCACTCACGGCACCTCCAACACTGGGGACCCCGGAACCTCCTTGCCCGGACATCTTCCCTAGGGTTAGGGGCCCTCTGGGGGTCAGGGACAGTCTTTTGCCCTCTCACAGAGCTCCACACACCTCCCAGGGGAACTTGTTTACTCACTGGTCTGCCGGACTTGTCAGGGGCATCCAGAAGTTGGTCCTCAGTCGCGACAAATCGTTCCACGACGTTAACTAGCTGCTCAGCAGTCTGTGGGTCGCCCTGTCCAGCCCATTGCTGTAGCTTCGGCGGCAACAAAACGGTCCACCACGACTTTTTCGATGATCTGCGCAGGGGTCAAACGCTCTGGCTCCAACCACTTTTGGACCAGATGAATTAGGTCATACATCTGCGATCGGGCAGGTTTATCAAAAGAAAAAGTCCAGTTGTGTACTCGCCTTGCCCGAACCGCTGGCGTGACTCCCAGGCGAGCAAGGATCTCCATTTTTAGCTTGGCATAGTCCCGCACATCCTGCTCCCTGAGATCAAAATATGCTTTTTGCGGCTCACCTGACAGGAACGGTGCAATCACGTCAGCCCATTCCGTGACTGGCAGCTGCTCTCTCTCAGCCATGCGCTCAAACACCGTGAGGTAGGCCTCCACATCATCCTCATGGGTCAGCTTTTGTAGGACCCGCTGTACGACTCTCCTCGCACCCTCTGACTCAACTGGGCTTCTCTCCGGTTGTGAAACTTTGGCACCAACAGTCTCTCTAAGCGCGGCCATCTGTTCAATCAACAGGCGATTTGTCTCCTGCTGGTTAGCCACGGTCTGCTGCTGCATTTGGAACTGTTGTGCCAGGGCCCGCTGCTGGGCTTGCTGCTGTTGTGCGAGGGCCTGCTGCTGTAGTGCGAGGGCCTGCTGCTGTTGTGCCAGGGCCTGCTGCTGTTGTGCCAGGGCCTGCTCATGCCGGAGGTCAGCTTGTATTAGGTGTTTTATCACCTCCTCCATTTGCTTTTGTTGAGACATCTTGATTGCTGCCTTCGCCAACGACAACCAAAATGCAGTGCGTTTTGTCACTCCGTTGCCCCTAGCAACAGTCACTGTGCCCCTCGCATCCTCCACCAATTGTAAGCGGGCAAACAATCAGCAGTGACGGACAACGGATTTGAACGGCAAAAAACGTTTTTTATTCAGCAAAGTTCAGTAGATAGTCCAAAAGATTGCAGCATAAATGCAGTAATCAAAAAGGGTTACTTCACCAACCAAATAGTCCTGGGCTGGGTACTCCAGCAAGCTGAGTCCACTTTACAGGGCGTATCAGCCCTCTGCTCAATGTCCAGTGCTATCCTTCACCACGGTGCAGCTCAGCCTGGGCTCACTCCAACAGGCTGGTCATCAACAAAGGAAAGGCCACGTGCTCTCTTCTTATACAGGCTTCTCCTGTAATCAGTGTGCACACTTGTGGAGGGCCTTAGAACATGTAACAACCCGTTAGGGAATTGGGGAAGTGACCTGGGTCCTGAAAACCCGGCCCGGATTGTGCTTTATACAGCCAAGCAGGGGAGAAATAGACATTTTGATACAATTTACCACAATATATATGCATATATGATATCTGCTGATATGGGCCTATGGTGACTGGTGTCCTTGTCCCTCTTTTGTCTTGCAGATCGTGGGCTGTCATTAGTTGTGGTTCTCCCGTCCCTCTTTTTATTAAGGGGGATAATAAATGACGCAGGCTTAGGCCGTTAGTGTCTTGTAGCCTTGCGATTGTTACCAGAATCACCATATGGAGGCTTCAGGGGATAGTGAGCTGGGGCCCCATGCGGGCAAGATAGGCTCTGCCTCCTGTGCGGCAAGAGCCCCCTGAGTGGGCTCAGTTCCGTTCCCGTGCCTGCGCATGAGGCCTTTTCTCTGACCATGAACGGGCGGTCACTAATGACCCTGGCCCGTCCCTGTCATCAGTCTCCCCGACCACCCCTATGCGGCCTTCTGCCCCTAGCCAGGGGGAGGCCAGCGGGGCTCCCCAAATGTTATTGTGCAGCGCCTGGCCTGCGTTGAGCGTCGGTTGTCCTCATCGTCCCCTAAGAAGTCTGCAGGCAAGAAGCGGCATATTCAACCCACCTACTTGGTTTAGGATATTCCCGATTATTGGGATTGGTGGAGGAGGGGTGCCTCCGGGTCTTCCTCGGGTGAGGATTCATGGCTTCCCAGCGATACAGAGCTCCTGCTTGCTGCAGAGTTTAGTATCCTCCATATCACCCTCCCTAAGGCGGCTAAGAGGAAGCAGGGTGATCTGTTCCGCTCTGAAAGACCGAGGCGAGTCTTTCCGGAACAGGCCCTCTCTTTTTTCAGGCTTGGTCCCTAAAGAATGGGAGAGACCCAACAGAGTGCCGGCGGTGCCTAAGGGTCTTGATAAACGGTGTCCCTTCCAGCTGAGCTGGCACGGCTTGGTCTCATCCACCCGAGGTGGACCCCCCCCCCGTGTCTGGGCTGTCTTAAACCACTGTGCTGCCGTCTCCTGACGATACATCTCTGTGTGATCCCACTGATGTGAATGGATCAGCGCGTTGCATTTGCCCTTACTGGTGCTCTGTTCCGTCCGGTATGTGCATCTGCCATGGTGGCTCTGCCCAGCAAGAGGAGGGTGAGTCAACTCTCTACTAGGGAGGAGTACAAGGAGGCTGAATCCTACCTAGTTTTCATTTCATGCATCAGCCATGAATGATGTACTCTGGCTTGGTGCCAGGGTTTTGGCCCTGCTGGTAGCATTGGGCCGCTCTCTTGACTGAGACAGTGGGCCGCTGATGCAGCAGCCCAAAAGGTCCCTCACTAGCCTACCCTTCTTGGGAGACCGTCTCTTCAGGGAATGCCTGGATCTCCTGGTAAGGGATGGGAGGCTCCCTCAGAAGAAGACGTCTCGATCCTTTCGGAACCCCTCTTCCTTTCGCCCTTCCGTAGGGGAAGAGGTTCTCAATTCCCCAGTGCGACAGAGAGAATGGAAACACAGGGGGTTCCCGAGGTCGCTTCAGTTCCGGATGGGGGTCAAGTCTAAACCCCCTACCAAGCCCCCTCAGGCATGAAGAGGCGCTCCCACCCATCCGGGTGGGGGGATGGCTGAAGCTGTTTGCTCAGGTCTGGAGACGGCGAGTTTCGGACCGGTGGGTTCAGGAGGTAGTATAATCCGGGTACAAGATAGAGCTGGCAGCCTGGCCTCCCCCGAGGTTCATTCGCTCGAGGTTGCCCAGAGACCTGTCAAAGGCTCAGGCCTTGAAGTCGGCTGTTCTGCATCTCCTGCGTTTAGGGTTGATTTGTCCAGTTCCTCAGCTGGAGCGAGGTCAGGGGTTCTACCCCAATCTATTTACGGTCCCCAAAAAGGACTGAACTCTACATCCCATTCTGGACCTGAAAGGTCTCCACAGATATGTCAGGGTCAAGCATTTTCGCATGGAAACTCTGCGATCGGCTGTAAGATCGCTTCGAACTGGTGACTTCATGTCCACGGTGGACATCAGGGACGCTTACCTGCACATCCCGATATTCCAGGGACACCAGAGGTTCCTGAGGTTGCTGTAGAGGATCAGTACTACCCGTTGTGGCTCTTCCGTTCGGGATATCCTCAGCCCCTCGTGTTTTCACCAAGGTGCTATCGGGTCTTATAGCCATTCTGCGGTGTCAGGGCATCATGGTGATACCCTACCTGGACGACTTGCTTATATCGGCACGGTCATGTGTCCAGGCCAAGCTTGACACTACTGTCCACTCTGGAGGAGTTGGCTGGGTGATCAACTACCCCAAGTCCTTTCTCTCCCCTTCCACGGTGAGGTCATTTCTGGGAAGGACAACAGACACTGTTCAGACCAGGATTTTTCTGCCTCAGCAGAAGGTCTTAGGTCTTCAGACGCAGGTGCAGGCGCTGCTGACTTATCCGCAGCCATTGGTACATCTGGGGATGAGATTGGTGGGCCTCATAGTGTCGTGCTTTGAGGCAGTATCCTGAGGCCGTTGCAGTTGAATCTGCTATCCGTTGGGAGCGGACCAGGAATCCCTGGATCAGGAGTTTGCGCTGTCCCCCCTGGCCAGACAGTCCCTCGGGTGGTGAATGGACTCCCGGAACCTGTTGGTCGGTAAGTCCTTTCTGACTCCCTGCTGGGAGATTGTCACCACGGATGCCAGCCTAACGGGCTGGGGCGGTGTTTGGCGGACCCGCAAGATCCAGGGCCAGTGGGGGCCGCAAGAAAGCCGGTTATCCTTAAACGTGTTGGAGCTGAGGGCGATTCAGTTGGTACTGCTACACTTGTCTTCCCAGCTAAGGGGGAGTCCGGTGCAGGTACGCTCGGACAATCAAACGGCTGTGGCCTACATTAATCATCAAGGCGGGACTCGGAGCAAGAGATCCCTCCAGGAGGTGAGCCAGGTTCTGTCTTGGGCAGAGGAGAATGTTCCCTGCATCTCAGCGGTCTACATCCCCGGGGTGGAGAATCAGGAAGGCAGACGCTCTGAGCTGGAGCTTCATGCGCCTAGGAGAATGGTCTCTCAACAGCGAGATCTTTCAGTCTCTGTCTGCCGCTGGGGTGGACCGGACATGGACCTTTTTGCGTCCATACACAATCACAAGCTCCCAAGTTTCGTATCCTTATCAAAGGATCCTCTGGCAATCGCTATAGACGCCCTGTCAATTTCTTGGACGGAGTTCTGTTCCTGCGCAAGATTGGCCAGGAGGGAGTACCAACAATTCTAGTGGCCCCTCATTGGCCGAGAAGGAGTTGGTTTGCAGACATAGTTCTAATGTCGGTGGATTACTACGTCATGACGATCCAGATCTGCTTATGCAAGGGTCGCTGCGGCACCCCAATTTACAATCGCTGGCTTGACGGCCTGGCTATTGACACCTCAATCCTGACGGAAAAGGGGTTGTCCGCTACGTTAGTACGAACTGTTTTCTAGCACGGAAGAAGGTCTCTTCCATGATCTACTACAGAGTTTGGAAGGCCTACACTGCACTGTCAGAAATTTTCCATTAATTAGTGTGACAGACTCTCTGCCCGTTTGGACTTTACACAGGTTCATTACTTTCCTTTTCTTAAGCATGTTACAGACTGCCAGTGTATTGATTGATTACGTTATTCATTGTTCTGACTGCCATTGTATTGATTGATTACGTCACAGACAATGGCATTGTTCGGATTGAGTGTATTACAGACGTCTATTGTATTGCTGATTGCGTCACCGGCAGAGTTGAGGGATTGTGTGCCCTGCTGCTATTGGTCGGTGTGTGTGTCATGCAATGGTGTCTTGTGTATATAAGGCCCAGTGTGGCACTAATAAAGTTCAGTTAATCTTCACCCTCAATACTGAGTTCTGTCTCTTATTGGGGGAAACGCTATATTACAGTTCACTAGCCCTTGTAAGGGCTGTTCCTGTTTCCTCACGGACGACTCTGGAATTCCAGCAGCACCTCTCACCATTGGGAAAAGGACGTCTCGGGTGGTGAAGCCCTCCGGCGATAAGGGTTATCGCTACAATTGGTGGCAAGCGGTCGGATGGTCCTTTCTACCCAGAGAGAGTGCTACCCTGATGGAGAGTCAGTAGGACAAGTTGAAAAGGCTGACCCTGAAGGATCTACTCAAGAGTCGGGGAAGGTCAGCTAGCAACCGCCCACGTCGGGAACTGATAGCCGAGCTGATCAAAATGGATCGTGCAGCAGTGAGGACCGAAACCAATATAGAGGCCGATGAAGACGCTGCTCTCGTTCAAGCGGTTCGGAACAGATTGTCGGTCTATGGCCCTAATCCATCACAGGAACTGATCGACCGAGTCTTCGCCGCAGCGGAGGCAGAGGCCAGTAAGCGAAGGGAAGATCGGCGACTTTCAACCGAGCAGCCTCTCAGCCTCAGTTACACTGGGGGGAGAAAGATTCCATTTGCAGCATTTAAGTCCTTCCAGGAAAGTGACGACGAGATTGACGGATTTTTGGCTGATTTTGAACAGCAGTGCGCTTTACACCGGGTACCCACGGAGGAATAGGTCACCATATTATCAGGGAAACTATCTGGGAAAGCTTCCGATGCTTTCCGGGCCATCCCTGATGCAGACTTACCACACTACCATCTGGTAAAGGAGGCTTTGTTAGCCCGGTACGCTGTCACCCCGGAAGCCTACAGGCGACGATTTCGGGAATCCCAAAAGAAGGGAGGGGATCTTACACGGAGTGGGCATGTCACCTCCATCGTACAGCATCACACTGGGTCACGGGATGCAAAGCCACGACCGCTGAGGATGTACTACAGTTGTTTTTACTAGAACATTTTCTCAATGCCCTGCAACCAGAGCTAAGAGAGTGGGTACGTGACCGGAGGCCTCTAACGCTACCTGAGGCTGCTCGTCTAGCCGACGAGTACCCTGATGCTCCCGGACAGAACAGTCCGCTCCAAAACCACAACCTCCCATCAAATTTCAAGCACCTGTGGCTCCAGCGCCAACTCGTGACTCTGGGCCACATAGGCCAGCGCAGCAACCGAACCTCTCCACAGTTCAGTGCCATCGTTGCAAACAATGGGGACATTATCGCAGTGATTGCGCCCTAGAGCCTCCCCGAAACACGTGGGTGCAAAAGCAACCTTCCACCTCCCGTACTCCTGTGGCACACTGTTTGGAAGCTGAGAGCAGTTCGGAAGAGTATCTGGGGGTACTGTATGAAGCTGATCCCGTACAAGCGGCCATCCAAGACAACCAACAGCACCATTGCCAGGAGGTACGAGTCAATGGGCGCACCGCGCAAGGATTACGTGACACCAGAGCCACACTTACCTTGCTCCAACCTCATTTGGTCAAGAACAAAGACCGCAATGGACACACCGTTGCAGTAAGGGTGGTGGGAGGAGCTGTGTTTCGACTCCCCACCGCCCGAGTACATCTTGACTGGGGCGCTGGATCCGGCAGGGTACAGGTGGGACTTATGGACAACTTACCAGCAGAAGTACTATTGGGAAATGATCTAGGACCAATGACTTCTGCCTACGCTACCTCTGGGCCAGCCAGCGTCAACCCTGTTACAACCCAGGCTCCAGCCCGAGCTGCCGACTCCAGCCCACTGGTCGGGGAGACCCAGGGGTTTCGTCTGCATCACGTCATGTCTGTTACAAGAAGCCAAGAAGAGGATCAGCCATCAGGTTACGTCCTTCCAGAAGGGAAACGTATGCCAAACACTATTTTTGTTGGGGGCATTGACCGTCGGATTAATCAGCCTGAAATTAAGGATGTTTTTTCAAAGTATGGCGCTGTAAAGAATGTCAAAATTATTAGGGATGCCTCTGGCGTTTCTAAGGGTTATGGTTTTGTCTACTTTTACGATGATGTAGATGTGCAGAAGATTGTGGATTCTCCGATCAGCTTCCATGGAAAGAGATTGAAACTTGGACCAGCTATAAGAAAGCAAAGCACCTGTGCACACATCCAACCAAGGACTTTGGTGCTGAACTCACCAACGCCACAATATCCCAATGTTTGGACCCCACCCATGACCGATTCCTATGTACAGCCCACGTCAATGTTTAGTCCGGTTACTCACTATTTGCAGACTTGTCCTTACACAGAACTCTGCCCATAACAAGAGTCCGGACAGCCCCGCGTTAACCCGAACAGGGTCAATCCGGGTCTGCCGGGTGTTCCACAAAAAGGGGGCATTGTGACAGACTCTCTGCCCCTTTGGACTTTACACAGGTTCATTACTTTCCTTTTCTTAAGCATGTTACAGACTGCCAGTGTATTGATTGATTACGTTATTCATTGTTCTGACTGCCATTGTATTGATTGATTACGTCACAGACAATGGCATTGTTCGGATTGAGTGTATTACAGACGTCTATTGTATTGCTGATTGCGTCACCGGCAGAGTTGAGGGATTGTGTGCCCTGCTGCTATTGGTCGGTGTGTGTGTCATGCAATGGTGTCTTGTGTATATAAGGCCCAGTGTGGCACTAATAAAGTTCAGTTAATCTTCACCCTCAATACTGAGTTCTGTCTCTTATTGGGGGAAACGCTATATTACAGTTCACTAGCCCTTGTAAGGGCTGTTCCTGTTTCCTCATGGACGACTCTGGAATTCCAGCAGCACCTCTCACCATTGGGAAAAGGACGTCTCGGGTGGTGAAGCCCTCCGGCGATAAGGATTATCGCTACAATTAGATTCTGGAATTTTTTCCAGCATGGATTGGACCTGGGTCTGCAGCTGAGCACCCTAAAGGCTCAGGTCTCAGCTTTAGCCATTTTCTTTCAGAGATCCATTGCCACCCATAGGTTGGTTAGGACCTTCCTTCAAGGAGTTATACACGTTCGTCCACCGCGCAAGTCAGTTTGCCGGTGTGGGACCTGAATTTGGTGTCTGCTCTCCAGGGCCCTCCCTTCGTGCACTTGAGTGATGCTAGCTTGCTCATTTTGATTCTCAAGGTAGTCTTTCTGGTTGCCATCACTTTGGTGAGGCGTGTGTCTGAGCTGGTTGTGCTGTGTATGAAACCACCGTACATTGCGCATAACAAGGATAAGGTGGTATTCCATTTTAGGCCGGATTTTTTGGCTAAGGTTGTGTCCCATTTTCACATTAATGAGGAGGTTGTCTTGCCCTCCTTGTGCCCATCTCCAGCTAACCCTAAGGAAAGGGCGCTCCATGCTCTGGATGTGGTCAGAGCCATTAAGTATTTTTTGTGTGCTACTGAGTCTTTCAGAAAGTCGGATTTCCTATTTGTCCTTCCAGATGGTCCTAAGAAAGGGTTGCCAGCGGCCAATTCCATGCTCAGTAGGTGGATCAGACAGGCAGTGGCGCAGGCGTATTCTGCCAGGGGGAAGGAACCCCCTTTTTTGGATCACAGCTCACTCTACTAGAGCTATTGGCTTTTTGACTAACTAAGGAAGATAGAGGACCACCTGGTTTTATAGGGGCCGGGAGAGCAACATCTTTAGATCTTGCGGTAGCGCCACCTGGTGGCGGAATCTCGAGTGTAATGAATCTAGGACGGCCTGGACTGGATGTATTTAAAAACAATTCTACAGGTGAGTTTCACAGAATTGTATTATTTTTTATATGCATAGTGGCAATTTATAATTGTCTACAATTCATGTACTGCACCTTACTCCGTGCACCCAGGTCTACTTTTGTAGACTTTTCCTAAAGACTCTAGAACTGGAAGTGGTAACTAGCCAATGCCTTTATCTGCCAGTTGCTCCTATGTCGCCAATCCATCCTCCAGGATCTGAGCTTCTGGGTGGGCGTGGCTTCTGTACAGCCAGCTGCCTTTAATACTCTGTACATAACTGACTGCCAAGTGATTAATCTGTGCCCATTGTTTTCAGTGGAAGTCATTTGTCTCATAATGCCACATTTTACTATTGTACCAAATGTTGTGCCACTGTTACCTAAGGAGCTGGCCCTTCCAATTAGTTCAAAGCCTTCACCTTGGGATGTGTAGGGTCTGAACAAAATGAAGTTGTTAGGATGGCCAGGTTCGGACTGGACAAAAAAAAGAAGTCATTCCTATTTCAGGTTAATGAATAGTCAGGCTTCTGGATCCGCTAGCAGCAAAGATATCAGGTTAGCAGTGACATGAGCTCACTTAGCTTAGATTAAGTACTTGCCCTGCTCTCGATTGACAGCCCAGAAAAGCGTTTAGGTGGGTGTTTTGTTACCAGGCCATGACAGATCAGCAGCCAGCCTCTCGTGTGCGCAGTTCAAACTGTTCTTAAAGCGGACCAAAGCCCACATTTTAACTAGCATCCCCTGAATTGCTCCCCCCTATGAAGAGAATCTTTGGTTGATTTTCACTGATCCTGCTTCACTCTAATCCCTGATAATGGTGCCTGTTTTAGCTGTAACGCTTGCCTGTGGCTGTGATGTAATTGCCATATCTATGCAATGGCTGATCACCTGCAATGCTACAGAGAGGGACAGCAAAAAATAACGTTTTCCAGGGTGATTCGAAAAAGTGAAAATGTAAATTTCTAGTCCTACCCGCTAAAAAGGGAATATTAGCAGGGGCTTTGGCTAAATGCATTTCACAAGTTAAGTTTACAAAATTGATAAATCTGCAATAATTTTTTTTTTTGGATGGGATCGATTTCTTTGGTTAACAATATTAGCTGAAGCCTTTGGTTGCTGTTTTAGGATTTTTTTTATTTACCTCTAATTACAATGATTTGGCATCCCATTGGACTGCAACTGTAGGTAATCCCTTCCAAAAAGATGTCTTATATACAAATATATATATATATATATATATTCCTGCTCTGTCAACAAGATTCTAACAGGCTAGATTCTATAGGGAGTGAAAAAGGAAAGAAAAAAGAAAAGTTCCTTTAAAACAGCTTAATAAATTCCTTCATGGGGGATGTCAGTTGTAAGGTTGCTGTCACTGTTAAATGACAGATGTCTTGCTGAAACTCCCTCACATCCTTTCCTGTGATGTTGAGTTCAGTGCCTATCATAACAAGGTATGTTTCTTTAATAACTGCTACATTTATCCTTTAGAGATTCCTTCAAGATGTCCTATTGCTTTTACAGAGCTCCCCTGACATTGTTGTCTGCATTTTCTTGCTGTATTATGCTTACAGATTTAAAGTCAACACAGTCCCAGTTGGATTGATGGCGGGTATGTGCTTCACTGCCTCTGCAATTGTCGTAAATTTCGGTGTGTCTGCTACCTTTATGAAACATCTGGGATATGACAATGAGCTCCCAGATCTACAATAGCAAACATCCCCTAATATTGAACATATGCTCTAGCCATACGCCTGCAAGCCAGGAAAAATTTGAATATTTGAAAGAGGCAAAGTGTCTGCTCTTCATTGTTTCTTTAGTAGTTTGATGTAATGTTTCCTACTTAGAAGAGAGAGGGGTGAAAAAAATCTATTCAGCGTGTTACTTGAATTCACTACATTCACTCAGTTAGTTCACCTGAATAAGCAGTTAAGAAACACAGACAGAAATAAATATGTTGCTTGGCAAATTAAAATGACATTTTCCAAGAATTCTATCCATGTTTTGCCTGCTGAGTTGCCCCTTTTATGAGTAAAACTGTTCTAAATCTAACTTCTCTAAATCTTTATTAAAGCGGACCAAAACCCACTGAACTTGTGAAATACATTTGGCGGATGCACTTGCCAATAGTCCCTCCTTAGGTTGTAGAACTTTACGTTTAAACTGGAATTGTCCTGGAACACTGATTTTTTTGCTGTTCCTCTTTGTACAATGGCAGGCGATCCGTCATTGCATAGGTGTGTCAATGACATCATTGCCACACACAACAGTGGCAATGAATGGAGGAGGTTTACAGCTAAAACAGGCGCCATTATTTTGGATTAGAGTGCAGCAGAAGCAGTTAAAATTGGCAAAAGGTGCTCTTCACGGGCAGAGCAATTCAGGGGTTGCTAGTTAAAATGTGGGTTTTGAACCACTTTAAAGTGGGCCAACAGCCAGGGGTGATCGGCCCGGGAATCTATAAGATTCCCGGGCCGATCACCTCACACACCGCGGGACATCCGAGATCGGGATGTCCCGCGGGGTGTAACCCCCCCAAAACCCCCGAAAAACCGTACCTCTCCAGCCGCTGCTTCCGCCGCCGCCACCTCACTCGCGCTCCTCTAGACGTGCGCGCGCCCGCGCCGGCCGTCTCTGAATGGCCGGCGCGGGCGCGCACACGTCAAGAGTGACGCGCGGGAGGCGCCGGCGGGCGCGATCCCTTGTCCGTCGACGGACGTCACTTGTCCGTCGGCGGGCATTGGACAGCGCAGTCACGTGGGAGCGTGGAGAGGTGAGTTTTCGGGGTGTTTGGGGGGGTTTCAGGCAGCGGGGCACCCCAAATCGGGGTGCCCCGGGGAAGTGGACCAATACCCAGGATAGTCAAAATCCTGGGTGTTGGTCCACTTTAAGTACACTTTAAAATAGACACAAAAGTCACCAAACTGGCGACACCAGTGTCTCCCTCTTCTGGCCGATTTCCCCATCTGCTAAATAATAGGGGGTCTGATATATAACTTACTCTATTCCAGTATCAGTGCATTTCTCCAGTGCCCCTTGCTGGGCTGGAAGGCATGTGCACCAGGGGGCCGATCTGTGTGGATGCTGCTGAGAGCACCAGGGGAATGCGAGGCCATGGAGACCAGGTAAGTTTTTTAGGGAGGCCACTTCTTAAGGGGACTCTTTAGCAGCTTTTAAATCCCAACTGCCATTGGTTGTGCAATTCACACTGACATGGTGTGTTTTTAAGAGGTTCTTTTCAGACAGGAAGTAACACATTTTCATTGGTGCAGACAGACATCTAAAGTAGCAATATACTGCTTTCATATTCCAGAACATAAATTATACACTGAAAAGACATGACATTAAATAAATATCCGCTTTCTGTGAGGATTCATTTCCCTCACTAGAAGCTGGTCATTGGCTGCTACAGTAACCAAATAACTAACTAAATAACTATGATCCCTTGCAATGAGGAACCCAAGAACAGGTACTTGATCATGGATGTCCATTTAAGTTTGGAGCATGAATTGCTCATACAGGGGCATAGGGGGAAGAATGAGGCACAGATAAATAGGACTGGGTCAGTTTTAGGGTGTAGATGATAGGGTTAGGGAAGTTTAGTACAGATAAGTGGGTCTGGGAATAGGTTTAGGAACTAATAGGAGCTGTGGAGGTTATGCCCTGGGACTTGACCAGTGTACAGCTGCTTTGGTGGCAGCCTGGTGGGCTGGCTTCCCTCCAAGTGATCTTTGGGATTCCTATCAATCAGTCGTTGTTGTGGTTCATCTTTAGAAGTTCACTTTGTCCCTTTATATTACTCTTTTCCTGATACCCCTGCAATATTCATGGGTGACTAATGGTCTACATGTCTCATCCATGGGGTGGGGAGACTGGTGGAGTAGAATGGAGACTGGGCTTGCATGCTGTGGGACTCGTTCTTGTGGCTCTGTACATTTCTTACTGCGAGCATAGGGCAGCTCAGCCGCGGGGGAGAAACGGTATGACTTTTTTTTGCTTGTCAAGAGTTTTTTTAACCACTAAAGCCAAAAGTGATCACTTGATTCTCATTCCTCTCGAACTATGCTCAACTTTTGGCACAGTCAATCATTCCCTGCTTCTCAATATCTATTCTACTTCCTGTGAGTTAATCTCTCTCCTTCTTCCTCTGTAATTTAGTGTATCCTACTCAAACACAGTTTCCTCTCCTTGTCCTTTGTCTGTGAGTGTGTGACAAGTCTTCGGCCTAGGGCCCCTATATTTTTCTATACTTTTGCACAACATATCTGCACTTGGCTTCCCTACTTAGTGGACGACATCCAAATATAGGTCTCTGGCCCAAATCTCTCTTAAAGTCTTAGAGTGCTACTGCAGGCAAAGGTAATTATTACGCCATTGCGTAGGGCTAAGTTTGTCTCTGTCCTAAATTGTTTTACTTCATTATTTATCTTCTGAAAAAGTAGGAATTGCCCCTTGGTTCTGTGATGCTGCATAATGAGTGGGGTCTGTAAGATTCCCAGAACTTGCAATAGACACCCTGGCTGTGCTTCTCCCCTCTCTCTTGCTGTTGCTAGGTGACATTGGAGCGTAGACTAGCACTCTCAAGGTGCATGCGCACAGACTGTCCCCCAAACACACACTGCTCCCCCTTCCAGCACAGCGGGAGGAGGAAGGTGGGGCGGTAGGCAGGTTTCTTCTCCCCCTGCTGTGTGTGTAAGCAGTTGGTGTGGGGGAGAGAAAAAACATGCCCCCTGCAGACTCCGACATCCCCGCTGAGCAGGGTGCGGTTCTCCCTGCTGCTGGCTGGTGGGATGCTGGGAAGAAGACTGTCAGTGGTCTGCGCTATCTGATAAATCTGGAGGAGGAGGCAGAGGGAGGGACTAACAATCCTGAACTAGCTCTGCTGAGCTGATTGGGGGACAGGTTGGAAAATAGAATGTCATTAGCTAAAATTGTAAACCTCAATATCGCATCCATTTCTGTTTCAATTTAAAAAACAGAAAACAGTTTACGACAGTGTCAAATGTAGCCCGACACAGTTACCTTTGCCTGCAGTAGCATTTCAAAGACAGTCCCTCTTTAATATGCAGCAGCGGGGGAGCCACGGGGCAGCCTGCTAAATGCCATGGAATATTTTTAAAATAATCTTTATAGTTACATGTTTTTGTGACTAAAAGTGTTCAAAAGAGAAGAAAACTTTTGTGTATACAAAATGTAAAGAAGGTGATAAACAACTAAAAAAGGATTTAAAGATTTAAAGGGTCTGTCCAGGCAAAAATCAAAAGCCATACTCACCTTTTGCCCCCCACATTTTGCCATGCTTAACACCCCACCCCCTGTATAATAGTGGATAGAGTGGGCGTGTTTAAGTTACTGTGGTTGCTGGTGCATGGAGAACAGACCTACATGCCACAGGACATTTCCTTTAAATGACTTATACTAACAGATATGTTCAAAGGTACATTATGTCAAAGATAGATAATGGCAAGTCCAGCGTCAAAACAAGTATAACTACTACCCAAATGTTTTAGTTAGATGCCGTGTAGGCAAAGTTTTTCACAGTAGTTTATGGTCTTTTGAAGTACATCTGTCATCATATATGATCCTCTTAAAAAAAAACAACACACATATAAACCTCCCAATGCATATTTAATATTTCTGCTTTTAATTTTTCCAGATAAGGCTTCGCCTCCCATTAATCTTGCACAGATATCTTGATGTTTTATGTAAAGTCAGAGTAGCCTTCCTGGTGACACTTGTCCAGAGGAATGCTTACATCTGACTCCCAGTGAGGTGCATACCAGTGTGCGTGTTGGGTTTCCCCTACAAGTGATGACAATGTGCGGGTTTGTGTACCCTGTGCCCAGCGGGCGCTTGCGCTGCAATCTGGGTTACCTGTGGCTGGGCCTGTGCCCCCTATGGCTTCGCCTGCTCCCCCATGCTTACATCTGACTCCCAGTGAGGTGCATACCAGTGGGGAGTCTCAGCCTGATTTGTCTACCAGGGTGGCTAGCATTGAGAAGCTGATTGCTGGCTCTACGGCATGTAACGCCTCTGCTAAGAGCCGGCATCTGGCGCCTGGCGTTACCCTTTTTCCCATGGAGGCTGAGGAATTTTTTTACCTGGCCGGCTATACCCCCCTGGAAGAGGGGGAATTGTTTTCTGATTCAGAATCATCTGAGGAGCAGCCTAAGAGTTATGCTGATTCTGGCTCTGACCCATGGGCTCCAGATGATACTGACAGGCTTTTGGCTCACATTTTTGAAGTACTTTCTATCTCTCCTCCTGCCACGGCTCCTCTGCAGCAGGGGGAGTTGTTTCACACTGCTAAGCCACGTTTGGAGTTTCCTGAGCAAACTCACTTTAATAATCTCGTGCTCAAAGATTGGGAGCGACCAATCAGGCTCCTGGGGGTGCCTAAGAGTTGGGATAGGAGGTATCCCTTTCTTGCTGAAGTGGTTAAGCGTTGGTCGTCCCCTCCCGAAGTGGATGCACCAATTCTGGGTTTGTCCAACACTTCTGTCATGCATTCCCCTGACTCTACTACCCTGAAGGATGGTGAGGACCAGTGCATTGATCAGCTGGCTTCCCATGCCTTTGCCTGTGTGGGGTCCGCGCTGCGTCCGGTTTGTGCCTCTGCCATTACAGCTGTGGCTATTAGGACTCTGCTCAGGAGTATTTTAGATGGGGCTCCTGATGAGGCAGCTAGTGCAGAGTATAGTGCCCTTCTGCGTTGCGAGGAATTTGTTGCATATGTCCTCTCTGCCTTGGATGATACCATCAGAATGTGTGGCAGGGCTTATGCCTTGGCGGTGGCTATACGCCGCTCGGTTTGGCTGCGCCAGTGGGCAGCTGACAACGCTAAGGGAGGCAGGTTACCCCAGCGCGAGAGACAGTCTCGGCCCTTTCGGGGTTCAGGTTCCTTTCTTCCCTCCTACCGTGGGTCCAGAATGGGAAGGGGAGCTTCATTTGCAGGGGCCCGGGGAGATTTCTGGGGCAGGAGCAGAGGGCATGGCCGCTCCTGGGGTTCCAAGTCTAAGTCTTCCCCCAAGCCCCCTCAGGCATGAAGGGGCGCCCTCACCCATCCGGGTGGGGGACGGCTTCGGCTCTTTGCTCACGTCTGGAGGCGCCATGTCTCAGATTGGTGGATTCAGGAAGTAGTGTCCTCCGGTTACAAGATAGAGTTGGCAGCCTGGCCGCCCCCAAGATTCATGAGATCTCGGATGCCTCAAGACCCCCTTTCAGCTCAGGGCCTGTTGCCTGTTGCTTGCTGTGCAGAATTTACTGGAGCTGGGGGTCATCTGCCAGGTGCCCTTAAGGGAAAGGGGCAAGGGCTATTATTCCAACCTTTTCACCGTCCCCAAAAAAGATGGGTCTGTCAGACCCATCCTGGACTTAAAGCTTCTCAACAAGTTTGTCAGTGTTGGGGGTTTGTTGCCCGTTGAGTGTCTGCCCCTGGAGAGTCCCTGCTTAGCTCGAGCTAGGAACCCGTATGATGCGAAGAGAAAATTCATAGAACAGCGTTCATCATACAGATTTCAGGTTTATTTTGGCGCGTAGAACTTAAGTACATGTCAGAAAAATGAGGAGAAGGAGGGGAAGGGGCATCAGTGGTACATCCTTGGGAAAGTATGGACAGGAACAGTTACATGAAACAGTTTCAAGACACAGCACATTCTTCTAGCAGTTCTCAGTCTTGTTACTTTTTACTATTCGCAACAATAATGTTCCAGCTGTGGCCTTGAAGCAAATGTGAGTGAGCTTCTATTCACGCATTTATTTCTTATTAGTATCAAATCATTCTCTATCCTTAAAGCTGCAGTGCACTTGGGAATACAAGTGAAAGGGTTAGCTCCCTTCAGTCAGATCCAGGCGTTTTCGCATGGAGACTGCGCTCAGCTGTAAGTTCACTACGCCCAGGGGACTTCATGACCTCTGTGGACAAGGATGCTTACCTCCATATTCCAGTTTTTCTAGGGCATCAGAGATTCTTCAGGTTTGCTCTGGAGGATAAGCATTACTAGTTCGTGGCATTGCCCTTCGGTCTCACTTCAGCTCCCAGGGTATTCACCAAGGTGCTGGCGGGCATTATGGCTCTGCTGAGAGCTCAGGGCATTCGCATTCTTCCCTATTTGGACGACATTCTTATCACTTCTCCGTCCTTCCAACAGGCAGAGCTGGATACTCAGCGGGTATCTCACACTGGAGTCATTCGGCTGGGAGATAAACCACTCCAAATCTTCCCTGTCTCCCTCTTTGGTGAAGCCATTTCTGGGCATGAATCTGGATACAGTTCGGGCCAGGATCTTTCTTTCTCAGCAGAAGGTGGACAGTCTGCAAGCGCAAGCTCAGCTCCTTCTGTCCTGCCCTCATCCTTCCATCAGGCAGGGAAGGCAGCTGGTGGGCCTGATGGTGTCCTGCTTTGAGGCGGTTCCTTATGCTCAGTTTCACATGAGGCCTCTTCAACTCCACCTCTTGTCTGTATGGGACAGGGACCCTGTGTCCCTGGATCAGGTTTTGGTTCTGTCCCCCCTAGCCAGGCGGTCCATCTCATGGTGGCTGGACTCAAGGAACCTATTGATGGGCAGATCCTTTCTGGCCCCTTGCTGGGAGACAGTCACCACGGATGCCAGTCTGACAGGTTGGGGGGCTTCTGCAGATCCCTAACATTCCAGGGGCAGTGGGGCCCTCAGGATGCCCACACCCCTATCAACATTCTGGAACTGAGGGCGATCAGGTTGGTTCTAGCCCGCTTGACCCCGCACCTTCGGGGTTGGCTTGTTCAGGTACGCTCGGACAACAAGACGGCAGTTGCCTACATCAATCATACAGCTACTGTATGTCTTTCCCCCGTTTCCCCTGTTTTTCGCAGGGTTCTGCGAAAGATAGCTCAGGAAGGGGTGCCAGCAATCCTGGTGGCCCCCCGTTGGCCAAGAAGAGTGTGGTTTGCAGACGTGCAGCTGGCGGTAGATCAGTACGCCCTGCCCAAGGATCCAGACCTGCTCACTCAGGGGCGGCTACGCTACCCCAATTTACAAATGCTGGCTTTAACGGCCTGGCTGCTGAAACCTCCATCTTAATGGAAAAGGGGCTGCCTGCCTCTGTTGTTAACACCATGATCAGGGCTAGGAAAAAGTCGTCTTCTTCCATGTACCTACATTGACTGGTGTGAGGCTAAATCTCTTCCCTGTCGTGTGTTTTCTATTCCTAGGACTCTGGAATTTCTCCAGCATGGTTTGGATCTGGGGCTTCAACTCAGCACTCTGAAAGGTCATGTTTCTGCCTTTGCTGTTTTCTTTCAGAGATCTATTCCAAGTGTGACATACACTCCGCTTCAACTCTTCATGACTATAAGAAGTATAAAGTATACTATAAGAAGTATAAAGTAAGTGGAAGTGTAGCTGACAGAGAGGCGTATAAAATTAAACAGAGGGAAGCAAAACTGATTATAAGGACTGCTAAAGGACAAAAGGAGGAAGAAATGGCCAAATCTATGAAGAGGGGAGATTTTTCCGATATATTGGTGACAGAAAGAAGAAAAACAATGCAGTCTCAAAAATTAGAAATAGGGAAAATAAATATATTGACGGAGATAAGGCTGTGGCTGACCATCTGAATAGCTACTTTTGTTCGGTATTTTCAGATAGTAGCAGGCATGGCCATAGCACAGCATCCAGCTGGGAGGGCACAGCTCCGGAGTTTCTGGAGGCTGATGTCCTATCCGAGCTGGCACATCTAAAGGTAAGTAAGGCGATGGGTCCAGATGGAATCCACCCCAGAGTTCTAAGGGAACTTAGGTTTGTGATTGCAGCCCCCCTGACTGATTTACTTAACCATTCCCTGTGTTAGATGAAGGTGGTGCTGTGGATATCGCCTATCTGGATTTTAGCAAAGCCTTTGACACTGTACCACATAAGGAGCTCATAGATAAGTTATTGAAGGTATGACTCAATCCCTGGATAGTTCAGTGGATTTCCAGTTGGCTGAGGGATCGGTAGCAGAGCGTTGTTGTAAATGGCGTGCAATCTGAACAAATGCGAGTTACAAGTGGTGTGCCGGAAGGCTCTGTCCTGGGCCCCATTCTTTTTAATATATTTGTAAGTGACATAGGAGAAGGCTTGGTAGGAAAAGTTTGTCTGTTTGCTGATGATACAAAGGTTAGTAATAGGGTGGATATTCCTGGAGGTGTCTGCAACATGGAAAATGATTTAGCTTTACTGGATAGATGGTCAAAACTGTGGAAACTAGAGTTTAATGTCTCTTAATGTAAAATCATGCACTTGGGTAGAAGGAATCCCTGCTCTGAGTACCGTATGGGCAGCACTGTGTTAGCCAGGACCTCGGAGGAGAGAGATTTAGGGGTATGGATTACTGATAGCTGCAAGATGAGTGGACAGTGTAGCCAGGCAGTGGGAAAAGCAAGCAGGATGCTCGGCTGCATAGCTCGAGGCATCACCAGTAGGAAGAGGGAGGTTGTGATGCCGCTGTATAGAGCCCTGGTAAGCCACAGCTAGAAAATATTATTTTACAGAAAGAGTAGTAGATGCTTGGAACAAACTTCCAGCAGAGGTAGTTGAAAAATCAACAGTCACTGAATTTAAACAGGCTTGGGATAAGCACACATTTATCCTAAGATAAAGAGTACATACAGTATACACATAAGGGCAGACTAGATGGACCATATGGTCTCCTTCTGCCGTCAACCTTCTATGTTTATGACATTTGGGTTATTCTCCAGTAGAGGGCGAACTTCTGCAGAGATGAATGCAAAAAAGGAGCTCCTCCCAGTCCATAAATATCTGGGACCTCTCACCAATTCCCCAGTTTCTTCTCTGCAGGAAGGCGAGCAAGACAGAAGATGAAGACTTCTATTCCTTGCAGGTAAGCCGGGCTCACGCCCGGCCATTTTTGTCTCTATTGCTGCCAGGACCTTTCCTAAATTATCCCTATTTGAGCCTCCCAGCCTTGGCTGCGGGTCCTGGTGAGGGTAGGTAGCACCTTATGGGTGTGCAAGGAGCATCGCTCCACCGTGAGACCCCATCACAAGGGGTAGGCGGTTGCCCGGGTTTGGTGATCCTGGTGTGGGATGCCCTGTCCCTTTCATTACTATGACCAGATTCTGACTTGGATTCCCCTCTTCCGGGTCCCTTACTTCCCTCTAGGGGGGGGGAGGGGCTGGCTGGCTTTATACTCGGTTGGTTTTTTGGTCTTATGTGTGTGTGACACTGTGTGTGTGAATGTTTTCACTTCTGTCTTTACTGTGACAGGTGTTTGCGTGTACATGGGGCCTTAACTGTGCTGGCCTCCTTCGTTCAGCCTGGGGAGCTTCTCCCCCTCAGGCTTTGTTCGGGGCCCCCTCATTTGGCGCGATGCTGCGGGAAAGCCCATGGCTGGGATCCGCGTTGCTGGGAGGGGGCGGGGCCTGGCAAGCACGCATTCTGCGCTGGGCCGCCCCCCTCCTCTTCCTCCTTTTCTCATGAGGCTCTTCTCCAGGGGCCATCTTGGTGCTGCTGTGGCTGATCCTGCATGCTCCTGGCCGGTAAGGGCCTGTTGGCCACTTCCTTAGCTTATACGGGGGCCCCCCTTTTCTCTCGCATGTGTGAATTTAGATTTATATAGATATATGTGAATATATATATATATATATATATATATATATATATATATATACTTTGAGGCGATTGTGACTTATGTTGCCTTCATTGTGTGTTACAGATCGCATCGTATATGTGCATGATAAGTGGATCCTCCTAGTCCTGGGGTCCCTAGTCTTAAAATAGATCACTACAAATCCTCCCACTGGGACTTTTAAGGGGCATCCTGGGTTGCTTATTGCTTAAATTCCCTGCGGTCTTGCGACTGACCACAAGAATCACCATATGGAGGCTCCGCAGGATTCCGGGCTCGGGCTCCCTCTGGGACAATCCCGGCCATGTGTGGGTTGTGGGGCATCCCTTACGGGTGAGAATGTGCTTATTTGTATACCATGTGCACAAAAGGCCATATTGCGGCAGTCGGGTGCCCAGCCTTCTGGGTCGGCGCCCCCCGCTTCATCGCCTTCCCCTCCCCGCCTTATCCGTACCCCAAGTGACATTGGTGCCAGCGGGGAGTCGCATTCCGATGTTTGTGCTAGGTTGCCCAGCATCGAGAAATTTATTGTTAGCGCGGTGGGCAAGAAGGCCCAGGCTAAAAAGAGACATTTGTCGTCGGTCCAGGCGACTTGGGATATTGATGATGATTCATGCAATATGTCGGATTATTCCCCTTTAGAGGAGGAGGAATTGTATGAGGAGTCAGAGGCTGACGATGTACGGTTTGGCGAGGCTGATGTTGGGCAGGCGCTGGGGAATGCTGTTGACACGGCCACGGTTTTGTCACATCTCTTCGAGGTTTTGGATATTGCGCCGCCTGAGGCGCCCGCTCTCAAGAAGGGGGGATTTTTTGGGGCCCACAAGCCTTGTTTGGAGTTCCCTACCCAGGGTCATTTTGATGCATTGATCCTTAGGGAATGGGAGAAACCTAGTCGGCTTCTGGGTGTTCCTCAGGGATGGGATAAGAAGTATCCTTTCCCGGTGGAAGCGGTTAAGCGCTGGGCTTCTCCTCCCGAGAACGATGCGCCAGTTTTGGGGTTGACCAACTCCTCCGTGCTTCACACCCCAGACGCCACTTCCCTAAAGGATGGTGAGGATAGGTGCCTTGATCAGATGGCATGCCATGCCTTTGCCTGCGTTGGTTCGGCCTTGCGGCCTGTTTGTGCATCTGCGCTAGTGTCGGTGGGTGCTAGGTCTCTGATTAGGGACTGGTTAAATGATGCTCACCTTGATCCGGCCAGCGCTGAGTTCACTACGCTGAAAAGATTTGAATTGTTCATGGATTTTGTCTTGGCTGCTATGGAAGACACTATTGTTATGTGTAGTAGGATTTCAACCTTATTGGTGGCCATGTGCCAATCGGTATGGCTCCGTCAGTGGACGGCGGACTTTGCGGCCAAGAAATCGCTCACAGCGCTTCCCTTATTGGGTATGCGGCTGTTTGGAGATAAGTTGGATGCTGTGGCAAAGGGAGGTAAGTTACCTCAGCGGAAGAAACAGCGCCGTCCCTTCCGGGGGGCAGGCTCTTTCAATCCTTCCTTTCGGGGTGCCAGAGCTGGTGGAGGTTTGGCCTTCTCGGGGGTCAGAGGCTCTTCCTGGAACAGGGGCAGAGGTCGGGCCCGTCCCACTTCTGCCTGGGGTTCCAAGCCCAAGCCTGCGGGTAAACCAGCTCAGCAATGAAGGGGCGCCCTCACCCGCACGGGTGGGGGGACGGCTGCGGCTCTTCTTCCAGGTCTGGGCCCGGGAGGTCACAGACAATTGGATCTTGGAGGTGGTCTCCTCCGGGTACAAACTGGAGTTCGAGTACCAGCCAGATTTTTAAGGTCTCGGGTGCCCTTGGACCCTCAGGCTGCACAGGGGCTCCTGTTAGCGGTAAGAAACCTTCTGGACATGGGAGTTGTATGCCCGGTGCCTCCGTCGGAGAGAGGCAGGGGTTTCTACTCCAATCTTTTCACGGTTCCCAAGAAAGAAGGTTCTATAAGACCCATTCTGGACCTCAAGGTCCTCAACAGATTCATCAGAACCAAGAAGTTCCGCATGGAGACTCTGCGCTCGGCCATCAATTCCCTTCGTCAATGGGATTTCATGACATCCATAGACATCAATGATGCGTATTTGCATGTTCCAATATTCTAAGCAGACAGCACGTCCTGCTCCAGACATAGTCCTTACATGTGGGTATTCCTCCGCCTTCAGCGCCGTGCACTGCAGAACATGAAGAAAACAAGCTCCTCCCGGCCCTACATATACCGGAGGACCTCCCACAAATCCCCAGTTTTCTGTGCAGTGCTGGAACTGCGAAGACATGAAGTATCACGCTCTCGCAGGCGAGCGGGGCTTGACAGCCCGAGGCCCTGCGGGACTATTTCCACCCGTCCTCATTGTGAATTAATGCCTCCCAGCCTGGGCTGCGCGGGTCGGGTGAAGGTAGGCAGCACCTAGTGTGCTTACGGAGCTAGACTCCACCGCAATTCCCTTCCACAGGGTAGGCAGGGAAAAAAAGAGGGTGTGTGTGTGTGTGTACGACGGCTAATCCTTGCCCTAATTACACTAGTCCACCATTGTCTTTTTGGTCCTTGGAGTCAGAGCTGCGCTTCACTCTCAGCCTTTTACTTCCTTACTGCGCCTTCATGTATTACTCGGCGCATACTTCATTTTTATTCTATAGCGCTTGCGTCCTATCACCGCTTTCACCCTGTCAGATCTCTCTGAGTGATGTCTCCCTGACAATATCTGTCGCTTCTGATAGGCTGCGCGCCTTCGAGCTTCGCGCTCCCCGGAGGGGGGGCGTGGTTAGGTTTGGCGCGCTCCGCATCATCGCCTGCTCTGGCCCCCCCTTCGAGATTCGCATGGCGCCATTTCCTTCTCACATACGCGTGGTGAAGACGGTCCTCCCCTCGCTGTTCTGTAAGTGCCCTCATGGGCGATCCCTTTCCTAACTCGTCTTCTTCGCGCTGGCTCTGACGTCCCTTTCCCCTTGTGTCTTTCAGACCGCGGACTTCGGTGGCTTCTCCCGGCCGTTGTAAAGTCCGGCCCTGAACCTTTTAATCAAATCACTCCCACTTCCCAGCGGGCGTTTGGGGCATCCAGGGTTGCTTACAGCGTCAATCCCTACTGGCATATTGAATATAATAATCACCATATGGAGGCATCTCAGGATATAGTGAACGGGGTTCCTTCGGGACAAGCCCGTCTGTGTGTAGCTTGTGGGGTCTTACCTGGCAGTGGTGACAATACGCGGGTCTGCGTCCCTTGTGCCCAGCAGGCGCTAGCTGGCCTACCCACCTCTTCAGAGGCTGGGCCCGCGCCTCGCCTTGTTTCTCCTACTCCCCCAAGCCTGAGTCTAACCCCCAACCCTGGTGGGGACTCCCATGCTGATTTTGCCGCTAGACTTGCTAGCGTGGAAAGTTTAGTCGCTGGTTCCTTGGCGCGCAAGGCTACCGCTAAAAGGCGCCACCTGAATCCTGAAGCCCCTATCCTTCCTGTAGACTCGGATGATTTACATTTGTCCTACGCACACTCCCCCCCAGAGGATGGGGAACTGTTTTCTGACTCGGGGTCCTACGATGATGAGTCCAGGAGTCAGGATGAATCTGGTTCTGACCTTTGGTCCCAGGATGACGTTGATAGATTGCTGGCCCAGATCTTTGACGTGTTATCCCTCTCTCCCCCGCCTGCGGCTCCTTGGCAAAGAGGTGACCTGTTCCATACCGCTAAGGTGCGGTTGGAATTCCCCGAACAAACTCATTTTAATAACCTAGTCTTAAAGGAGTGGGAACATCCCAGCAAACTCCAGGGGGTTCCTAAGGCTGTGGATAAGAAGTATCCTTTCCCTGCTGCCCTGATCAAGTGTTGGACTTCGCCGCCCGAAGTCGACGCCCCGATCCTGGGCCTGTCCAATACCTCGATTATGCACTCCCCTGACACTACTACGCTGCGAGATCTGGAGGATCGACGGGTCGATCAATTAGCATGTCAGGCCTTTGCATTTGGGGGAGCATCGCTCTGCCTGGTTTGCGCCTTAGCCATCACGGCGGTGGCGCTCAGGACTGTGGTTAAGACTGCTCTCGAAGGGGCGGATGACTTGCCATACGATGCCGCCAATGCTTTGGTTACCTGTGAGACTTTTATCAATTATATACTGTCTGCATCGGACGATGCTATCAAGCTGAGTGCTAGAGCCTCTGCTCTGGTGGTAGCCATACGCCGAGCGGTCTGGTTACGCCAGTGGGCAGCTGACAATGTCGCCAAGAAGGCCCTTACAGGGCTTCCGTTCAAAGGGCTGCGCCTGTTTGGAGAAAGGTTAGATATCTTTGCTAAAGGGGGCAAGCTGCCCCAGCGCAAGCGTCAGACTCGGCCCTTTCGTGGCCCAAGCTCCCACTCGACCCCCCCTACCACGGGGCTAAACAGGGAAGAGGGGTGTCCTTCGCCGGAGCTCGCACAGATTCCTGGAACAAGAACAGAGGTCGCCGCCCCAGCTCTTCCTGGGGGCCAAAGCCCCTCCCAAGACCCCCCAGGCATGAAGGGGCGCCCTCGCCCGTCAGGGTGGGGGGACGTCTACAGCATTTTCAACATGTCTGGAGACGCCACATCCCAGACCGGTGGATTCAGGAGGTAGTGTCCTCCGGTTACAAGATAGAGTTTGCTGTACTGCCCCCTACCAGGTTCGTCGGGTCCCGAATCCCACAGGATCCTGCCTCAGCTCAAGTCTTGACGATAGCGGTGCAGGACCTTCTAGACCTCGGGGTCATTTGCAAGTTCCCCTTAAAAGACAGGGGCGTGGGGTTTTATTCCAACCTGTTCACAGTGCCCAAAAAGGACGGGTCAGTCAGACCCATTCTGGACTTAAAAATCTTAAACAAATTTGTCAGAAACAGGCATTTTCGTATGGAAACTCTGCGCTCGGCCATTGCCTCGCTGCGCCCAGGGGACTTCATGACATCTGTGGACATCAAGGACGCTTATCTGCACGTTCCGGTGTTCCCGGGGCATCAAAGGTTCCTCAGATTTGCGCTGCTCGATCAGCATTACCAGTTTGTGGCTCTGCCATTCGGACTTACGTCAGCCCCCAGGGTATTCACCAAGGTGCTGGCAGGAGTAATGTCTCTGTTGAGACTGAAAGGCATACGAGTGTTGCCCTACCTGGACGATATACTTATCTCATCCCAGTCTCTGCAGCAGGCAGAGCTGGACACGCGGTTGGTGGTGACCACTCTGGAGTCCTTCGGCTGGGTGATCAATTACCCAAAGTCCTCTCTGTCCCCTTCCCCAGTGACACCGTTTCTGGGGATGATTCTGGATTCAGTTCAGTCAAAGATATTCCTTTCCCCACAGAAGGTGGAAGCTCTGACAACGCAGGTCAGGTCCCTGCTCTCGAACCCTCATCCCTCTATCAGGCAGGGAATGCAGTTGGTGGGCTTCGAGGCGGTGCCATTTGCCCAATTCCATTTAAGAACTCTGCAGCTTCACCTTCTGTCAGTTTGGAACAAGGACCCAGCGTCCTTGGACGACATCTGGGTGCTTCCCCCCTCGGTCAGACAATCCCTGGCGTGGTGGCTGGACCACTGGAACTTGACAAGGGGCAGATCCTTCCTGGCCCCCTCCTGGGAGACGGTCACAACGGATGCCAGTCTCTCGGGCTGGGGGGGATTCTGGAAGTCCCTGCGTTTCCAGGGGAGGTGGGGGCCTCAGGAGGCCCATCTACCCATCAATGTCCTGGAACTCAGGGTGGTCAGGTTGGTGCTGGAACAATTGACACAGCACCTGAAGGGTTTGGCGATTCAGGTACACTCAGACAACAGGACGGCGGTGGCCTACATCAATCATCAGGGAGGAACCCGGAGCAAGGGTGCTTTCCAGGAGGTGTCTCTGATTCTAACTTGGGCAGAGACCAATGTCCAATGCATCTCGGCTGTTTATATTCCGGGGACGGAAAATCTGCTAGCAGATGCCCTGAGCAGGGGGTCGTCCCGTCAGGGGGAGTGGTCCCTCTCCAACTCGGTATTTCAGTCCCTGTGTCACCGTTGGGGTGTCCCAGACGTGGATCTGTTTGCGTCCCGTCACAATCACAAGCTACCGAGCTTTGTATGTCTGTCTCAGGATCCTCTGGCTCTGGCCACGGACGCTCTGGCAATGTCTTGGAAGGAGTTTCGGCTCCTGTATGCGTTTCCACCACTTCCCTTTCTGGGCAGAGTGCTACGCAAGATCGCTCTGGAAGGGGTACCCACTATTCTGGTGGCCCCAAGGTGGCCAAGAAGAGTGTGGTTCGCAGACGTGGTTCAAATGGCAGTAGATCAGTACGATCTACCAAGGATTCCAGACCTCCTAACTCAGGGGTCTCTACACCATCCCAATTTACTAACTCTGGCTTTGACGGCTTGGCTATTGAGACCACCATTTTAAAGGAAAAAGGCTTGTCCGCTTCTGTAGTGGCTACCATGGTCCAAGCCAGGAAGAAGACCTCTTCTGCCATATATTATAGGGTGTGGCGTGCCTACATTGACTGTTGCGAATCCAGGTCTCTTCCCTGCCGAGAATTCTTAGTCTCCAGGGTGCTGGAGTTTTTACAACATGGTCTAGACTTAGGTCTGAAGCTTAGTACCTTGAAGGGCCAGGTTTCGGCCCTGTCTATCTTCTTTCAGAAGACCTTTGCCCAGCACTCTCTTATCAAGACTTTCTTTCAGGGGGTCACTCATGTGCGCCCCCCTCGGAAACCTATGGATCCTGTTTGGGATCTGAATTTGGTTTTGTCGGCCCTACAGGGTCCTCCTTTTGAGCCTATTCATGAAGCAGCTCTTGCTGTTCTCACGCTCAAGGTGGTCTTTCTGGTAGCCATTACCTCGGTTAGACGTGTGTCTGAGTTGGCTGCCTTGTCTATTCAGCCTCCCTACTTTGAGAGACACCGGGATAAGGTGGTGTTTCGCTTCAAGCCAGACTTCCTGCCTAAGGTTGTGTCTGCGTTTCATTTGAATCAAGATATTGTTCTTCCTTCCTTGTGCCCTAATCCTAATAACCCTAAATAGAGGGTTTTACATTCCCTGGATGTGGTTAGGTGTGTGAAGTCTTACCTGGTTACCACTCAGGCATTTAGAAAGACGGATGCTCTCTTCGTTGTGCCTCACGGGCCTAGGAAAGGTTTGGCTCCCGCCAAGTCTACCATCAGTAAGTGGATTCGTCAGGCTGTGGTTCAAGCCTATACTACTAAGGGGAAGACTCCCCCCTTTCGTCTTACTGCTCATTCTACTAGAGCTGTTGGGGCTTCTTGGGCTTTTCAGCACCAGGCCTCTTTGGAGCAAGTTTGCAAGGCCGCTACTCGATCTTCTGTACATACCTTTACAAAGTTTTACAAGGTTGATGTTCGGGCCTCAGCTGATGCTGTTTGGCCGCAAGGTTCTGCAGGCAGCAGTAGTTTAGACTGCTTGCTGTTGCCTTCTGTTGGGGATCCCACCCTTCTTTATGAACACTGCTATTGGATGTCCCACATGTTATTACTACTACTGGAGCAGGACGTGCTGTATGCTTAGAATAATACAACTCTGTGAAGTACTCACCTGTAGAGTTGGTAGTATATGCAGACAGCACGTCCTGCTCCACCCCACCCTGGTTTCACTTTGTTCTGGATCCCCTGTTTGGCGATTGTTATACTTGATATTTTGTTTTGCCAGTTTTGGGTGGTTCTCCTGGCCTCTACTTCTCACTGCTTTTCAATGCTGGGGATTTGTGGCAGGTCCTCCGGTATATGTAGGGCCGGGAGGAGCTTGTTTTCTTCATGTTCTGCAGTGCACGGCGCTGAAGGCTGTCTGCATATAATACCAACTCTACAGGTGAGTACTTCACAGAGTTGTATTTTTTCCAGCGCATCAGAGATTCCTCAGGTTCGAGGTGGACGATCAACATTTTCAGTTTGTAGCCCTTGCCTTCGGGTGAACCTCGGCGCCGAGGGTCTTCACCAATGTTCTGGCAGGCATAATGGCCTTATTCAGAGCTCAGGGAATTCGCATTGTGCCGTATCTGGACGACCTATTGATTTCAGCTTCTTCCCTCCGTCAGGCGGAGCTGGACACCCACCAGGTGGTGTCGACCCTGGAGAGGTTCGGGTGGGTGATCAACCGCCCCAAGTCCTCTCTCTCGCCATCACGGGTGATTTCATTCCTGGGCATGAATCTGGATACCATTCAGGCCAGAGTGTTTCTACCCCAGACCAAGGTGCAGGGGATTCAGGATCTGATCCGGCTTCTTCTGGCCAATCCTTGCCCCTCTACCCAACAGGGGATGAAACTGGTGCGATTGACGGTGGCCTCTTTCGAGGCGGTCCCGTTTGCGCAGTTTCACATGAGATCTCTTCAACTTCATCTATTGACGCATTGGGACAGGTGTCCGCTGTCATTGGATCAACCGTTCAGGATGTCTCCCAGGGTTCGGCAGTCCCCTCGGTGGTGGCTGAAGTCGAGCAACCTGTTGAGGGCCAGATCCTTTCTGGTTCCTCGCTGGGAGACGGTTACCACGGATGCCAGCCTGTCGGGCTGGGGAGATTTCTGGAAAAGTCATCAGTTCAGCGGGGTGTGGGGTCCTCAGGAGGCTCACAACCCCATCAATGTCTTAGAGCTCAGAGCCATCCGACTTGTCCTGTCATGGCTGACGTCGCACTTACAGGGTCTTCCGGTTCAGATTCGTTCAGACAATCGGACGACGGTAGCCTACATCAATCACCAAGGAGGGACTCGCAGCAGGATTGCCCTCAGGGAAGTCTCTCTGATCCTGCATTGGGCGGAGAGCAATGTTCCTTGCATTTCTGCAATCTACATTCCGGGAGTGGAGAACACAGAGGCGGACTCCCTGAGCAGGGGGTTCTCTCGCCAAGGAGAGTGGTCTCTCAACCCCAGGGTTTTTCGGTTTCTTTGTCGCAAGTGGGGGACTCCGGAGGTGGATCTCTTTGCCTCACGCCACAATCACAACCTCCGGGCCTTTGTGTCTCTATCTCAGGATCCTCTAGCTCTGGCAGTGGATGCCTTGTCCCTTGCTTGGAAGGATTTTGGGTTTCTGTACCTGTTTACTCCCTTCTCCATGCTGGGCAAGGTAGTTTGCAAACTGGCTCTGGAAGGGGCACCAGCAATTCTGGTGGCTCCCAGGTGGCCAAGAAGGGCTTGGTAGGCAGACGTTGTAAGGCTGGCGGTAGATCAGTAACGGCTTCCCATGTTTCCGGATCTGTTATCTCAGGGTCAACTACTTTATCCCAATTTACCAACGCTGGCTTTAACCCTTCTAGTGCCAGCTACGTGACTCTCACGTAGCTGCCTCTCCAACCGTTAAGTGCCAGCTACGTGAGAGTCACGTAGCTGACTTTAGAGGCCCATAAAACAAAAAGTAAAAAACATACAGACTTACCTTACCCCTCATTTGAAAGGGCTGTTAGATTTCCGCCCCCAGGCCTCTGATCTTCAGGTGGGGCCCGGAATAGGCCCCCCCCCCCCCCCCCCGCCGGCGCCGACATCTAAAAAAAAAAAAAAAACAGTAAATGACATTTACTCACCTGGCAGCGCGATGGCTCTCCCTGGGTCTTCTCTTCACCAGGGGGGCTCCGATCCCCCCACTGGGCTTTCCACGCTGCTTGTGAGGGCCCAGAAACGGGCCATCACCATCCTCTTCGGCCGGCGCTGGCCCGCCCCTAGCCCCGCCCCTAACTCTGCCCACTTGATGACGTCATCCCGCTCCTCGGGTTACTGGCACCCGGGCTCCGATCTGTCAGTTGTCAGCAGCGATCGGAGCAGGGAGGGTGGCAGGCAGGGTGGCTCTGATCTCCCTGCCTGCCACCCTCCCTGCTCTGATCACTACCGACAACTGTCATCTGCAGCAGCGTGGGACACTGGATGGGAGGTAAGTATAAGTGAAAATAGAATAATTAAGAACTTGTCTGGTGTCTTTTTTTTAACTTAACCCTTTGTGAACTGGTAAGGGGTCCATGAGACCCCTTATACCAGTTCACAAGGCTCTGGGTATGGCAGGTCACCTGCGGCAAGCGGGTGACTTGCCATAACCCTCAGCCCCCCATTACCTGCCTCCCCAACGGCCAGGGGGGGGCAGAAGGGCCCGGGCCACGTGGCTATGTGGGCTAGTAGCCTGCAGGGCCAGGGACCACCAACGCTGGCCCCTGTGCCCTGTTCTACAAGCCCCCATAGCTGGTCCGGGTCAGTAATGCTGGGTAAGGGGGACCCTATGTCATTTTTGGGGGGGGATTTTAAGGGTTTTTAACCCTTAGAATTCCAAAAAAGAAATGAGTTCCCCCCCCGGGAGGGGGAACCCTATGTCATTTTTTTTTTTTTTTATTAACCCCTTACAACTATGCAATCATATTGCATAGTTGTATCCTATCTGGAATCTCCTAAACTGCTGTTTCAGGAAAGGGGGTATACCTATACATATGTGGTACCATTGTAACCGGGAGAAATAGGGCTTTCACACGCAATAATATTTTATTGACAAACTTACATTTTTTATTACAAAAAAAACACTACAAATTGTAAAAAATAGGTTTTTTTCATTTTTTTGCACATATTTCACCCAAAAGTATTGAGAATACACTAAAAAAAGGCCAAACAAGACATTTCATGTTGAAGCCCAGACTCTGCTGAAAAAAACAATATATAATTTTCATCGAAATCCCTGGAAATCCCTTCAAAAATCAAGGTTGCACACGTGTAGCGCAAAAACGTGAAAAGTCGTCTGGCAACAGATTGTGACAAAAAATCTCGGTAGGCCGGCACTCAAAGGGTTAACGGCTTGGCTGCTGAAACCTTCATTCTGAAGGAGGAAGGTTTGTCTGAGGCTGTTGTTCAGACTTTGATTAGAGCTAGGAAGCGGTCCTCTTCTGGTGTTTACTATAGGACTTAGCGGTCCTATATTGACTGGTGTGAGGCTAGGACCTTGCCTTGCAGGGTGTTTTTGATCCCTAGGATTTTGGAGTTTCTTCAGCACGGTCTGGATCTTGGGTTCCAGCTTAGTACCTTGAAGGGGCAGGTCTCTGCTCTGTCTGTTTTCTTCCAAAGATCTTTTGCCTTACACCCACTGGTTAAGACTTTTTTCCAGGGGGTCACTCATGTTCGACCCCCTCGGAAGGCTATGGTTCCTGTTTGGGATTTGAATTTGGTTCTTTCGGCTCTCCAGGGTGCTCCTTTTGAGCCATTACAGGATATTGCTCTTTCTGTTTTCACTCAAAAGGTTGCCTTCTTGGTGGCTATTACCTCTGTTCGGCGTGCCTCTGAGTTGGCGGCTCTGTCGATTCAGGCCCCTTACTTTGAAATACACCAGGACAAGGTGGTCTTTCGCTTTAAGCCAGATTTCCTTCCTAAGGTGGTTTCTGCTTTCCATCTCAATCAGGATATTGTTCTCCCTTCCTTGTGTCCTAAGCCTAGCAATGACAAGGAGAGGGTTTTGCACAATTTGGATGTGGTTCGCTGTGTTAAGTACTATTTGGTGACTACTTCTTCTTTCCGCAATAGGGATGCCTTTTTCGTGGTGCCCTGCGGACCCAGGAAAGGTTTGGCGCCCGCTAAGTCTACCATTAGCAAATGTATTCGTCAGGCCATTGTTGGGGCCTATTCTGCCAAGGGGAGGACTCCCCCTTTTACGGTCACTGCGCATTCTACTCGTGCTGTCGGTGCGTCCTGGGCTTTTCAGCACCAGGCTTCTGTTGAACAAGTTTGTAAGGCTGCTACTTGGTCATACTTTTTCCAAGTTTTACAAGGTTGATGTGCAGGCTTCAGCGGATGCCGTTTTTGGCCGCAAGGTTCTGCAAGCTGCAGTGGTTTAAGTTGGTGCATTCTTTACTGTTTATGGTTCCCTCCCATGACCGACACTGCTTTTGGATGTCCCAAATGTCATGAAGAGTTGAAGCAGAGTGTACACTTGGAATAATACCGTTTTGTGAGTACTCACCTTTAAAACGGATATTATAAGTGTGACATACACTCCGCTTCACCCCACTGTTTTGGTATTTTGGATCCTTTATAGGGTGAACCTTTGTTTCTTGGTTGTTAGTATTGTTATATTTTGTTCTTCCTGGTCCCCTTACTGCTATTTTACACTGGGGAATTGGTGGGAGGTCCCAGGTATTTATGGACTGGGAGGAGCTCCTTTTTGCGCGGGCACACTCCCTGTAAGAGGGCAGGGAGGATGTGGTTGCCTTAGTCGAACTCTTAGACAAAGGGGTGGTAGCATATCCGAAAGCGCTGATTGGACGAGAGGCTGTACATGTGCCGTAGGACCAGGAATGTTAGATCGAGTGACTTGGGGGGTTTTACACAGCGAGGCATGCCCGATCAGGGTGCCCCAGGGGCAAGGACCAAAACCCAGGATAGTCAAAATCCTGGGTTTTGGTCCACTTTAAATGGAAATATCTATTTGCAATCCCTCATCCCTTTTAATTGTTGGCTTTGCAGTTTAGTACTGGAAAAGCCAGACATAGCATATGGAAGCTTGAGTCAGTATGACAACCTCCTCTCATGTAGCTATAGGCCTCATCCATACTGCTAACCAAATGTAAATAGCAATCATATCTCAGCTTTGGGTGGAAGGATACATTTGCATGGACTTGAGCTTTAGGTTACACTCCCTCTTTAATATGCTGCTGGATCGGGCCATCTCACTGTGTATTGGAGCCAGTAACCTTGAGAACGGGGTCCAATACCTCTTCCAGGTTCTTTTCTCATGTGACCGCAAGCAACTTATCAGGCTCACCTGTATCTGTGCCCATTTCTGTGCATATGCTGGGTGTGCACGCCTGCTTCACGCCCACCCTGGAAAGATCCTGGAAGAGTTAAGTATTGGGCGTCCCCACTCTCTAGACTATCGGCCCTGCTGATTCATAATAAATGGATGGAATTTAATGGACTTTAAAGTGAACCAAAACTCACTGAACTAAAAAAATGCAGTCAAAGTCCCCTGTTGATTCCTCTCTTAGGGTGTAGAACCAAAAATATTAGTAACCCACTGAATTGTATAGGGACATTGTTTTAATTTTGCTGTCTAGTTCCATTGGCATCATCATTTTAAGCCTCCATGTAACCCTTGATATGTACCATGGGTGTTTGTGCATTTGTGCTCCTTGGCCAGAGCTTGAGCATATGTTGTTTCTTTACCTTAAGGAGACTGAACAGAGAGTAGAGGGGAAACCGCCATGAGATCTCTGCTCATCTCTCTGGTCATTGAATAGGGGCAATGACTTCACCTGCCGCTCACAACAGCGGCAATGACTCAAGGAGGTGGGATCTCCACTTCCAGCTAAAACAGACGGCATGAGCACCGTGAAGCAGCAATATCAAAAACTGTCAAAAGGTAATCTTTATGGTGGGAGCGATTCAGGGGATAGTTAAAAATGTGGGGTTTGGTCCACTTTAGTGACCAACTTGGCTACCAACAGTTCACCAATCCACCTAGGTTCTTGACACCCCCCCAAATCCAGATAATATTCTTGGTATACAGTACGTCCTGCTCCAGATATAATACTTACACTTGTGTTATCCTTCGCCAGAGGGCGCTGTACTGCAGAAGCATGCGAAAACAGGCTCCTCCCGGCCCTTCATATACCCAGGGACCTCCCACAAATACCCAGATTTCTCTGCAGTGCTGACTGCGAAGACATGAAGTATCACTCTCTCGCAGGTGAGCGGGGCTTTCAAGCCTGCGGCCCTGTTGGACTATTCCCACCCGTCCTTCCTGTGATGTGCCTCCCAGCTTGGGCTGCGTCGGTCGGGTGAAGGTAGGCAGCACCTTGTGTGCTTATGGAGCCATGCTCCACCGCAGTCCCCCACCAAAGGGTAGGCGGTTTAGGCTAATGGTGAGCCTCTAGAGGATGCCCCTCCCGCACTATTATCCCATGCCCCGTGTAGCGGTGGGCCCTATACAAAGGGTCGCCATCCTCTCCCGTTCCCCCCGTAGTCCGGGGGGAAAGAAAGGGGGGGGGGGTGGGTGTGTAGCAAGGTCTGGTGTATGTTTTACACGTTATGGCCTTAGTCTGACTGGACCAGTATCCCAGGGGACAGACCCGCGCAGTTAGTTCCGTTTGTGTAATTGTCGCCGCCGTGTGCACTTCTCCTTTGCTGGATGTGCGGCGCTGGGTGGCGACGTCGTCTCAGACGCTGCGGCGTCTTCATTGGCAATCATCTATCCAGTGTCTCATTCACTCTACACCTCAGAGCTTCGTGCTCTTCGGGGGGGGGGGGGGGGGGGCGGGGACATAGGTTGGTGCGCTCCGCGTCACGGGACACTCTGGCCCGCCCTCCCAGGTTCGCTTGGCGCCATTTTGATGCTGGTCACACGCACGCGTGGTGGCGTCCTCCTCCTTCCTTGGTCCGTAAGTGCCCTAGTGGGCGATTTTCATGATCCTTCTTACTGCGCATGGTTCTGACTCCCTTTATTCCCATTATGTCTTTCAGACTGGTGAACACCATTGGCTTCTCCCGGCCCGATGTTAAATTATAGCGGGCATTGTTAAAATTCTCCCACTTCCATAGCGGGTCTTGGGGCATCCAGGGTTACTTAGAGTGTAAATCCCTACCGGCATATTGTGCCTTGATTAATCACCATATGGAGGCATCTCAGAATTATGTATGTGTATAGCGTGTGGACAACCCCATGCTGATGCTGGCAGGGCACGGGTCTGCGTACCCTGTGCCGAGCAAGCACTGGCCCTGCAATCAGGCCGGCCAGTGGCTACACCTAGCTTCAATTCACCTATCTCCCCAGGCATAAATCTCTCTCCTGCTTAGTCACCTACAAGTGGGGAATTGCAGCCTGCCGGCCCTTCCAGGAGGCCTACGGTTGATCAGATTATTGCCAGGTTGTCAGAGCATATGGGCCCTGGTAGGAAGTGGCACCTGTCGCCCCATGTTTCTGTAAGCTCTATGAGAACTGAAGGGTTTGCTACTCCCTGTGACTATACCCCTTCGAAAGAAGGGGAATTGTTCTTTGACTCCAGCTCTTCTGATGAGATGACGAGGACTCACGATGATTCTGGCCCGGAATACTGGGGCCAGTGTGACACTGACAACCTGTTGCTTAAGGTCTTTAAGGCACTGTCTATCTCTCCCCCCGGTCAGGTTCCCAAGCCTAGAGGGGAGCGTTTCCATACTGCGACTGCACGTTTGGAATTTTTAGAGCAGGCTCATTTCAATGCCCTTGTCCTCAAAGAATGGGAATGCCCCAGTAAACTTCCAGGGGTTCCAGGGGACTGGGAAAGGAAATACCCATTTCCCCCTGAGATGGTTAATTGTTGATCGTCACCCCCCTAACCCCCCCTTTATTACAACCCCTGCCTATAGCGCCCTTCGGGATGCTGAGGGCTGTCGCATTGAGCTGCTGGCCTCCCATGCCTTTTCCTGTGCCGGGACGGCGCTGCGTCCGGCCTGTGCCGCAGCCATTACTGTGGTGGCCGCTAGGACCCTCATCAAGAAATTGCTCGATCATCACCCTGAAGATCTCCCTTGGGAGGTGTTCAATACACTTTCCAATTGTGATGTATTTGTGAAGTTTATTCTATTGGCGCTAGAGAACGCGATTAGAATGTGTGCAAGAACTTCCGCCCTTGCGGTGGCTATTCGTCGCCTGCTCTGGCTGCGACAGTGGGGTGCCAATGATGCCACAAAAAAGACTCTTACTGGCCTCCCCTTCAGAGGGCGACGCCTATTTGGGGCCCGTCTAGACCTGTTCGGAACAAAGGGCAAATCACCCCTTCGCAGACGGTCGTCCCGGCCCCCTCGAGGCAGGAGCACCCCCCCTCCCCCCTACCTTAGTGTTAAACAGGGCAAACTCTTTTCCCACGAGCAGCAGGCAGCGCCCTGGCCCCTCCGGTGGGGCCAAGCCCAAATCTTCCACCAAACCCCCTCAAGCATGATGGGGCGCCCTCGCCCGCCTGGGTGAGGGGATGACTGCAGCACCTGGCTCTTATCAGGAGGCGTTTCGCCTCACTCCGGCAGATCAGGAGGTAGTGTCCTCCAGATACAGGTTAGAGTTTGCTGCACTGCCTTCCCCAGTTCTTTATCAGACCCCAGGTACTCCTGGTCTCTGCCCCTGTTTGGTTGCTGGCTCAGGCCATGTTAGGTCTGCAAGGTTTGAGGGTTTCCTGCATGGATACTCATGAGTTTGGCCATCAGCACCTTTCACCTAGTGGGCGTCTTGCTGCCCGGGGCACGCTTCAATGATTATGTCTACACCCCTGTGCCCTCAGATCTCTGAGGTTCTCCAGGGTCCAACACTGTTACTGGTGGCCCTACTATCTGGCCTCTCTTCAATTCCTAGAGTGTCACTCAGGTGCTGTCTATTGCGATGTCTCTGATGAGACCAAACTACGTCCGCGCGCTGCTTACCCGGACGTCCTTCCTCGCTTCCCTGTCTCTGAGTCAGGATAGTTGGATACCCGGCTGGCGGGCCATTGGGAGTCATTTGGATGGGTGTTCAATCACCTCGAGTCCTTGCTGTTCCCTAAAGTGGTCCTTCTGGTCTCATGGGCCCAGTCCCTCACTACTGTTCTGGTTCCTTAACCTGGCAGGGATGCAACTGGTGGGCCGTGGTTAACCTGCTTGGAGCCCGAGCAGCTAAGATGCCCCTTATGGCCCAAGTTCCTTGGGGTAAGCATAGGACAGGGATCCAGCACCCCAGGAGCAGGGCCTGTGGGCCTTCCCTCCTGTATGTCGTGTCTTCTCTTGGAAGTGGATGAACTCGTGGGACCTGTCCGGGGCAGTTCCCTCCTGTCTCCCTGGAGGCGGCCACCATGGACGCCAACCTTCAGGTTGAGGGGTTGGTTCTTCCGGCGAGTTGGTGTTGGTGAGGCCTTAGAGGGTCCTTACGTCTATGGAAGTTTATGCAGATTTACGCATTTTTTAGTTGGCTTTTCTCGCTTGGCCGTTCCCCCTCCGGAATTGCCAGGCTAGGGTTGCTCGGTCCGTCTGACGACAGACATCCTACATTAACCATTGGAAGGGGCCTGGAGCTGGCGGACCTTCCAGGGAGAGTCTATGTTCCCTCCTGGGGAGACAACGCTCCCTGCATGTTAGTGATATTAGCTCCAGCGAAGCCCCTCTGCGACAGGATGTGCTAATCCCCGTGTTGTTAGGGCGCCCAACCAGTCATGGACCTGTTGGGTCCCGTCACCTTCACAGGCTATCGGTCTTTGTGCCAATAATATTTGAGAAAATGCACACCATACTACAGAGGGTTGTGATTTGCAAAAAAGTGTATTTAAGAAAAGTGCATAATATATACAACTTATATACAGCAGTTATTTTCAAAATTCGATACAAAAATCGCCAGCAAATGAAGTAAGATTAGCCACAGTTAACATAAATCATATATGTAATAATACACAAAAATCGCCACTAGGTGGCATCAGTACCCGATTTCTTAGTTCTCATAGTAAAAGTGGAACAAGCATATTCCTCACTCAGAGGAGCAATAACAACAGTTCACAGAAGGCGTCACTAGATGGCGCCAGACTTCAAGAAAAGAAAAGATGCATATATGGTAATATGAAAGCGTGGCATAAGCAAAGCGAGAGCTTATATTAACAGACAATGCAAATAGAGGCACAACCCAATTGAGTATGCAAAGCAGAGTTTCAAAAAGAGGTAATACGTTACAGCATAAGCAGATATAACCCGACGTTTCAGACCGTGAAGGTCTTTCCTCAGGGGGATGAAAGCGGCGATGGGACATGGCAGTGAGAGCGGACATTAAATACCTGGACCTTGGCGGGCTTTTCCTGGCCGGCCGGTGACGTCACAGGGGGCGTTCATCCGAACGCCAGCCGGCAGCGTCACCAGAGGGTGTGTGGTTGGTCCCAGACTGCCATCCCCAATATGGCGCCTGCGCATGCGTCATATAATTCAGGGGAGGCGGTCACACGGGGCCGTGCACATTCCCTCCTATGGCAACAAGCGTTTATAATTGGATGATTCAGAGGAGGCGGATTTGGGGGAGGTGGTCACACGGGGCCGTGCACGATCCCACCTACGGAGAAAAACATTTATAATTGGATGACAACAACACAGCTGGGCAGGCAGAGGCTTAGCCCGTAGGGGGAAACAGGCTATATATCCAGACAGCGGAGAGTTGCGCAAACAGCGTAGCAGCTGCGCAATTGACGAAATAGACATTTGTCAGTCCTATGCTTCATGTGCTGTATTGGTATGTGGTTATCAGGATAGTTCATCAGCATACTAGATCCATTATGATTCTACAGCATGTCCTATTAAGAGTCCTTTTGCCCAGGTACAGCAACAGATGAAGACAGGGAATATTTCAATGTGAGACTGCAGTGCCGCCCAAGGTCCACAGATAAGCCATCAAGGTCACACTAAGCTTGATCTAGGATATAAGGAAGATATCAAAATTAATACCGCCACTGCCATGTACCATTGCGTGAAGACAAACTCCAGCGCAAAGTTATTTTTATATAAAAAAATATTAAAAACAGTGAAGTGAAAAAGTGGGAAAAATTATATAAATATATATTTACAACTGATAATCTCCTAACTGAAAAAATATCTCGAAACAGCAGTGTAGTTAAGGCATTAATAAGGGTAAGTATATGGTCCATGCCGATGTGTCAGTATGGTAACCAAAAGTGGGTATTCTAGAGGTAACATTGATAATCACAATCCTCATTTAGTCCTGCCGGCCGTAGTGTATTGAGCTTATAGATCCAATGTGTTTCACGTTGGAGGAGTTTACGGGTCAAATCCCCTCCCCTCCGGGGGCGTTTCACCTTTTCTACAACTGTGAACCTCAGCTGCGTGATTTGGTGCCCAAACTCAAAAAAATGCTTAGTGAGGGAGGAGTCAAGGTTACCCCTCCTAATATCCGATCTGTGCTCTCCTATCCTTATTTTGACTTCGCGAGATGTCTGGCCTACATATACCAATCCACAGGGGCATTTGATCATGTAGACCACACATTTAGTATTACAGTTAAAGAATTCAGTTAATGGGAATTTCTGTCCTGTTCTAGGGTGACTGATTGTCTTGGAGGACAAAATGTAACTGCATTGGGCACAATGGCCACATGGGTACATACCCATTGGTTTAGAGAGTCCTGTAAGCCAGTTCTGCCCTGTGTCGGTGGTCTCTTCAAGCGAGAACTCTGCCTTTATGAGCCTATCCCGAATACTTCGGGATTTCTTATACGCCATCAGTGGAGGGTTTTTAAATATACCCTGAAGGTTTTCCTCGCTGCTGAGTACCGACCAATGTCGTTTAATAATGTGCTTAATCCTATTTGATTGTGTGGAATAGGTAAGGGAAACAGGTATATGGTCCTCATTTTTTCTAGGGTTATATTTGAGTAAATCAGCTCTAAGTTTGTGTTTTGCTTTATTCTGATTGGCCGTAACTTTTTCCCTTTTGTAGCCACGTGCTAGGAAACTATCCTTCATCTCCTCAGATCTAATATCAAAAAGTTCGTCCGTATCGGCTATGCGTCTTACCCTGAGAAACTGGCTATAAGGTAAGTTATCCACAAGATCCCTAGGATGGAAACTGTCCGCTGCAAGGTACGTATTTCTATCAGTTGGTTTTTTAAAAATGTCGGTTCTTATCCGACCGTTTTCTATTTTGACTAGAACATCTAGGAAATGCACCTTCTCTGAGCTAGCATCAAGGGAGAGTTTAATGGTTGGTTTAGCCTGATTTAAGGCTGAATGTAATGCCTGTAAGTTGGACATGGGCCCTTGCCAAATCAAGAAGATGTCATCAATGTAGCGACGCCACAAGAGGGCATGTACCTGATATTCAGAAGAGGTGTAGACGTATTCCGGCTCAAACTCTGCCATATAGAGGTTCGCATAGCTTGGGGCCATGTTTGCCCCCATTTCCGTACCCTGTCGTTGCAAGTAGAATTGGTTATTGAACATGAAATAGTTTTTCTTTAGAATAATACTTAATAAAGAAATTATGAAGTCATGCATGCCATCTGGGATATCTAAGTCCCGCAGGCGTTTGTCAATCACCCCTATACCTTCATCATGTGGATTTGCGGTGTATAGGCTTGTTACATCCATAGTGGCCAGAATACACTGGTCGGGTAGCTGCTCCAGACTCCAGATACACTGCAGAAAATTGGTTGTATCTAAAAGATACGAAGGCATGGTTAAGACCAATGGCTGTAATACTTGATCAATAAATATTGCGAGAGGTTGGAAGACAGACTCTGTCCCTGCCACTATTGGGCGCCCAGGTGGATTCACCAGGTCTTTATGGATTTTAGGCAGACAGTAAAATAACGGGACTAAAGGATGTTTATTTGTCAAGAAAGAGAACAATCTATTGTCAATAATGTTATTATCTTTGGCATGTTGTAGTATTGTGTCTATTTCATGTTTAATAAGAGCTGTGGGGTCCTGTGTGAGCTTTTCGTATACTAATGTGTCACTGAGCTGTTTCATAACTTCGCGATAATAGTTACATTTGTCTTGGATCACAATTGCTCCCCCCTTGTCAGCTTGTTTGATGACTATATTGGGATCTTTTTGTAACTGATTAAGGGCTATCAGTTCCTGTTTGGAAATGTTGGAGTGGTATGATTTGTTAGAGTCAGATCTATTCCATTGTATTTGTTTCACATCTTTTTCCACCAGTTTAATATATGTTTCAACACTATGGCAGGAAGGAGGCGGGGACCAGGAGCTCTTAGGTTTGCATTTATTGAGGTCAATCCCAGGTAGGGTCATACATTCAGAAGTATCTTTATGATCCATATTTGCAAAAAAAGCTTTTATCCTCAGTGTCCGGAAGAATTTTTGTAAACTAAGGTCAGTATCTAATTTGTCACCCCCAAAGGTTGGTACAAACCCCAAGCCTCGGTTAAGTACCTGTTCCTCTTTGGCTGTCAAGGTCCTGGTGGAAAGGTTAACCACTAACGATGTTGGGATGACTGACTCCGCGTTTCGTACCGTTTCCGTGAGGATGCTTGTCGGTTGTCTCCGTTTGTTTGAGGTATCACGCCGGGCCCTTTTTGGTCGAAACGGACCCGACGTCTTGGTCCTAAAAAAGGGGGTGCTGAAGAGGTGGAGGCACTACTATCAGTATCAGATAATTGGTCTTGTCGGGGAGTATTAGTGTGCTGAAAGCGTCTATAGCTGTTGTCTTTCCAGGAGTATACCCTGCCCTCCTTGTAATCAAGGGCGTCACGCTTGTATTTATTGAGCTTAAACTGAAAGGTATCTTGTCTATATTTGTCTAGTGTCACCTTGCACTGTTCTAGATTTCCCTTAGCTCATCAGCTCTTAGACTAGATTCTATCTTGGATTTCAATGTCCCAATGGTTTGTTCAAAAGTTCACTCTGAATCCCTTTGATAGTTAAAGTAATTAGATCCAAGCTACACTTATTTAAAATTTTTTGCCAGTTCTCCATGAACTCCTTATTGTTTTGCACTGTTCTAGATTTCCCTTAGCTCATCAGCTCTTAGACTAGATTCTATCTTGGATTTCAATGTCCCAATGGTTTGTTCAAAAGTTCACTCTGAATCCCTTTGATAGTTAAAGTAATTAGATCCAAGCTACACTTATTTAAAATTTTTTGCCAGTTCTCCATGAACTCCTTATTGTTTTGGCAGAATGTGGGTCTGATTGCCAATCTCAGACCCCTTGGTATTCGTTTTACCCGAAGGTATTCAATGAGGGTATCACAGTGAAGTAAGTATTGGATTTTTTTACGTTCAATTACCTCAAACTGTTTCTTAACCGATGATAAATCTGTCAGGAACGGGCTATCCGTCCTGGTATAGTCAGTTAGGAGATTATCAATGTCCTCCTGGCTATAAGCCAGTGTATCTGCTTGTTGCTGTGTAATGCTGTTAATGTCCTCAAATGACATGTTATGTCAAATGTATGGAGCAAAAAAAGAGCAAAAAAAATAATAGTACTGGGTGCTGGAGTTGCCTAGGGAAACACAAACAAGAGAAATGAATTTAGTCCAGCAAGTCCGCACACCAAAATGCAATGAGTTCAAACGTGGGTGCAAGATTATTTTCAAACAAAGGTCCTTTTCCCCAATAGGATCAAACAAATCATATCAATAATATTTGAGAAAATGCACACCATACTACAGAGGGTTGTGATTTGCAAAAAAGTGTATTTAAGAAAAGTGCATAATATATACAACTTATATACAGCAGTTATTTTCAAAATTCGATACAAAAATCGCCAGCAAATGAAGTAAGATTAGCCACAGTTAACATAAATCATATATGTAATAATACACAAAAATCGCCACTAGGTGGCATCAGTACCCGATTTCTTAGTTCTCATAGTAAAAGTGGAACAAGCATATTCCTCACTCAGAGGAGCAATAACAACAGTTCACAGAAGGCGTCACTAGATGGCGCCAGACTTCAAGAAAAGATGCATATATGGTAATATGAAAGCGTGGCATAAGCAAAGTGAGAGCTTATATTAACAGACAATGCAAATAGAGGCACAACCCAATTGAGTATGCAAAGCAGAGTTTCAAAAAGAGGTAATACGTTACAGCATAAGCAGATATAACCCGACGTTTCAGACCGTGAAGGTCATTAACAGCATTACACAGCAACAAGCAGATACACTGGCTTATAGCCAGGAGGACATTGATAATCTCCTAACTGAGTATACCAGGACGGATAGCCCGTTCCTGACAGATTTATCATCGGTTAAGAAACAGTTTGAAGTAATTGAACGTAAGAAAATCCAATACTTACTTCACTCTGATACCCTCATTGAATACCTTCGGGTAAAACGAATACCAAGGGGTCTGAGATTGGCAATCAGACCCACATTCTGCCAAAACAATAAGGAGTTCGTGGAGAACTGGCAAAACATTTTAAATAAGTGTAGCTTGGATCTAATTACTTTAACTATCAAAGGGATTCAGAGTGAACTTAAAAATTTTGAACAAACCATTGGGACATTGAAATCCAAGATAGAATCTAGTCTAAGAGCTGATGAGCTAAGGGAATATCTAGAACAGTGCAAGGTGACACTAGACAAATATAGACAAGATACCTTTCAGTTTAAGCTCAATAAATACAAGCGTGACGCCCTTGATTACCAGGAGGGCAGGGTATACTCCTGGAAAGACAACAGCTATAGACGCTTTCAGCACACTAATACTCCCCGACAAGACCAATTATCTGATACTGATAGTAGTGCCTCCACCTCTTCAGCACCCCCTTTTTTAGGACCAAGACGTCGGGTCCGTTTCGACAAAAAAGGACCCGGCGTGGTGCCTCAAACAAACGGAGACAACCGACAAGCATCCTCACGGAAACGGTACGAAACGCGGAGTCAGTCATCCCAACATCGTTAGTGGTTAACCTTTCCACCAGGACCTTGACAGCCAAAGAGGAACAGGTACTTAACCGAGGCTTGGGGTTTGTACCAACCTTTGGGGGTGACAAATTAGATACTGACCTTAGTTTACAAAAATTCTTCCGGACACTGAGGATAAAAGCTTTTTTTGCAAATATGGATCATAAAGATACTTCTGAATGTATGACCCTACCTGGGATTGACCTCAATAAATGCAAACCTAAGAGCTCCTGGTCCCCGCCTCCTTCCTGCCATAGTGTTGAAACATATATTAAACTGGTGGAAAAAGATGTGAAACAAATACAATGGAATAGATCTGACTCTAACAAATCATACCACTCCAACATTTCCAAACAGGAACTGATAGCCCTTAATCAGTTACAAAAAGATCCCAATATAGTCATCAAACAAGCTGACAAGGGGGGAGCAATTGTGATCCAAGACAAATGTAACTATTATCGCGAAGTTATGAAACAGCTCAGTGACACATTAGTATACGAAAAGCTCACACAGGACCCCACAGCTCTTATTAAACATGAAATAGACACAATACTACAACATGCCAAAGATAATAACATTATTGACAATAGATTATTCTCTTTCTTGACAAATAAACATCCTTTAGTCCCGTTATTTTACTGTCTGCCTAAAATCCATAAAGACCTGGTGAATCCACCTGGGCGCCCAATAGTGGCAGGGACAGAGTCTGTCTTCCAACCTCTCGCAATATTTATTGATCAAGTATTACAGCCATTGGTCTTAACCATGCCTTCGTATCTTTTAGATACAACCAATTTTCTGCAGTGTATCTGGAGTCTGGAGCAGCTACCCGACCAGTGTATTCTGGCCACTATGGATGTAACAAGCCTATACACCGCAATTCCACATGATGAAGGTATAGGGGTGATTGACAAACGCCTGCGGGACTTAGATATCCCAGATGGCATGCATGACTTCATAATTGCTTTATTAAGTATCATTCTAAAGAAAAACTATTTCATGTTCAATAACCAATTCTACTTGCAACGACAGGGTACGGCAATGGGGGCAAACATGGCCCCAAGCTATGCGAACCTCTATATGGCAGAGTTTGAGCAGGAATATGTCTACACCTCTTCTGAATATCAGGTACATGCCCTCTTGTGGCGTCGCTACATTGATGACATCTTCTTGATTTGGCAAGGGCCCATGTCCACCTTACAGGCATTCCATTCAGCCTTAAATCAGGCTAAACCAACCATTAAACTCTCCCTTGACGCTAGCTCAGAGAAGGTGCATTTCCTAGATGTTCTAGTCAAAATAGAAAATGGTCGGATAAGAACCGACATTTTTAAAAAACCAACTGATAGAAATACGTACTTTGCAGCGGGCAGTTTCCATCCTAGGGATCTTGTGGATAACTTACCTTATAGCCAGTTTCTCAGGGTAAGACGCATAGCCGATACGGACAAACTTTTTGATATTAGATCTGAGGAGATGAAGGATAGTTTCCTAGCACGTGGCTACAAAAGGGAAAAAGTTACGGCCAATCAGAATAAAGCAAAACACAAACTTAGAGCTGATTTACTCAAATATAACCCTAGAAAAAATGAGGACCGTATACCTGTTTCCCTTACCTATTCCACACAATCAAATAGGATTAAGCACATTATTAAACGACATTGGTCGGTACTCAGCAGCGAGGAAAACCTTCAGGGTATATTTAAAAACCCTCCACTGATGGCGTATAAGAAATCCTGAAGTATTCGGGATAGGCTCATAAAGGCAGAGTTCTCGCTTGAAGAGACCACCGACACAGGGCAGAACTGGCTTACAGGACTCTCTAAACCAATGGGTATGTACCCATGTGGCCATTGTGCTCAATGCAGTTACGTTCTGTCCTCCAAGACAATCAGTCACCCTAGAACAGGACAGAAATTCCCATTAACTGAATTCTTTAACTGTAATACTAAATGTGTGGTCTACATGATCAAATGCCCCTGTGGATTGGTATATGTAGGCCAGACATCTCGCGAAGTCAAAATAAGGATAGGAGAGCACAGATCGGATATTAGGAGGGGTAACCTTGACTCCTCCCTCACTAAGCATTTTTTTGAGTTTGGGCACCAAATCACGCAGCTGAGGTTCACAGTTGTAGAAAAGGTGAAACGCCCCCGGAGGGGAGGGGATTTGACCCGTAAACTCCTCCAACGTGAAACACATTGGATCTATAAGCTCAATACACTACGGCCGGCAGGACTAAATGAGGATTGTGATTATCAATGTTACCTCTAGAATACCCACTTTTGGTTACCATACTGACACATCGGCATGGACCATATACTTACCCTTATTAATGCCTTAACTACACTGCTGTTTCGAGATATTTTTTCAGTTAGGAGATTATCAGTTGTAAATATATATTTATATAATTTTTCCCACTTTTTCACTTCACTGTTTTTAATATTTTTTTATATAAAAATAACTTTGTGCTGGAGTTTGTCTTCACGCAATGGTACATGGCAGTGGCGGTATTAATTTTGATATCTTCCTTATATCCTAGATCAAGCTTAGTGTGACCTTGATGGCTTATCTGTGGACCTTGGGCGGCACTGCAGTCTCACATTGAAATATTCCCTGTCTTCATCTGTTGCTGTACCTGGGCAAAAGGACTCTTAATAGGACATGCTGTAGAATCATAATGGATCTAGTATGCTGATGAACTATCCTGATAACCACATACCAATACAGCACATGAAGCATAGGACTGACAAATGTCTATTTCGTCAATTGCGCAGCTGCTACGCTGTTTGCGCAACTCTCCGCTGTCTGGATATATAGCCTGTTTCCCCCTACGGGCTAAGCCTCTGCCTGCCCAGCTGTGTTGTTGTCATCCAATTATAAATGTTTTTCTCCGTAGGTGGGATCGTGCACGGCCCCGTGTGACCACCTCCCCCAAATCCGCCTCCTCTGAATCATCCAATTATAAACGCTTGTTGCCATAGGAGGGAATGTGCACGGCCCCGTGTGACCGCCTCCCCTGAATTATATGACGCATGCGCAGGCGCCATATTGGGGATGGCAGTCTGGGACCAACCACACACCCTCTGGTGACGTCACTGGCCGGCCAGGAAAAGCCCGCCAAGGTCCAGGTATTTAATGTCCGCTCTCACTGCCATGTCCCATCGCCGCTTTCATCCCCCTGAGGAAAGACCTTCACGGTCTGAAACGTCGGGTTATATCTGCTTATGCTGTAACGTATTACCTCTTTTTGAAACTCTGCTTTGCATACTCAATTGGGTTGTGCCTCTATTTGCATTGTCTGTTAATATAAGCTCTCGCTTTGCTTATGCCACGCTTTCATATTACCATATATGCATCTTTTCTTTTCTTGAAGTCTGGCGCCATCTAGTGACGCCTTCTGTGAACTGTTGTTATTGCTCCTCTGAGTGAGGAATATGCTTGTTCCACTTTTACTATGAGAACTAAGAAATCGGGTACTGATGCCACCTAGTGGCGATTTTTGTGTATTATTACATATATGATTTATGTTAACTGTGGCTAATCTTACTTCATTTGCTGGCGATTTTTGTATCGAATTTTGAAAATAACTGCTGTATATAAGTTGTATATATTATGCACTTTTCTTAAATACACTTTTTTGCAAATCACAACCCTCTGTAGTATGGTGTGCATTTTCTCAAATATTATTGATATGATTTGTTTGATCCTATTGGGGAAAAGGACCTTTGTTTGAAAAGAATCTTGCACCCACGTTTGAACTCATTGCATTTTGGTGTGCGGACTTGCTGGACTAAATTAATTTCTCTTATCGGTCTTTTTGCCCCTGTTTCAGGATCCTATGTCAGTGGTCCGGATGCCTTAGTACTGTCTTGCATGGACGTCAGTCCTGTATGTCCTTCTTCATTCCCTCTGCAAGGCAAGGTTATGCTGAAGATTACTATGGTAAGGGGACCGGTGATTCTGGTGGCCCCAGTTGACCTAGTATAGGGTGGTTGCAGACATGGTACTGCGGTCTGTAGTTCTGCATCCTGCCAGGAGTGCCAGTTGATCACTCTGGGCCCCTCCTTAAGTCATTATGAGTCAAGGTCCCTGGCCTAGTTGTTCTGTCTGCTGAACATACACCTTGTTGGAGACAAGTTTAGCTGTCTCTGTGTTGGTGACTATGGGAGGGCTAGCAGTATGCCCTTTCCTCGTCTTCTTCTATTGTTGATGGGTATGACATACCCACATTTATTGGAGCGAGTCTAGTTCTCTTATTGTTGAACGTTCTCGGTTCCCAGGTTCCAGTGTGGCTTTCAGCAGGAATTGGAATTGGTTCCCCAGCTCAGTTCTTTGAGGGGTCAGGCTCTGCTCTGTCCACCTTGCCTTAGCAGTCTCTGGTTCAGTCTTCTTGGTTAAGACTTCCTTCAGGGGGTGCCCATGTGCGTCCTCCATGTACTCCTATGGTTACTGTTGGGATTGAAGTTGAATTCATTCCGTCTGCTTGCAGGATTGTTCCTTGGTCCTATTCAGGACGCTGTCTGGATGTCCTTACCCTCAAGGTTGTCCTCCTGGAGACTGTTGCCTTGGTCAGGCGTGTGTTAGCGGGCAGTTCGGTCTACCTAGCTCTCCTTCCTTGAGGTACACCAAGATAAGGTGGAGTTCCGCCTGAAGCCGGATTCTCTACATCTGTAGGTTTCGTATGTTCAATTATCCGAGATATTGTCATCCACGGCTATCCCTCTTCCTTGCAACGTCGATGGAAGTGGTTCTGCATTCCTTATGCATTCACTGCATTGCAATGCAGTCACTGTGTCCCTTAAGGGAACTGAGGTTCCTTGGGGCTTGGGTCATTACATCCTGAATGTGCTCATTCTCGGCCGCTCTCGGAGTTGGGCGGTTGGGTCCTGGTTGTTTTCCTTAACGGATGTTACTCCTAGTACCTTGTTTTTGGCCTTGGCTTCGGCCAAATTCATTGCTGATCGGATTTGGAGGCTATTGCTTAGGCCTATTCAGGCAAGGGGGAGATCCTCCCTTGTCGCCTTGATTCCTTATATGTGGGCTTTGCCTCTTGGGGCTTCAGCTCCGGTTTTGCTGTTAAACTGATTGGTTAGGCCTCTTCTATTGGCCTTCTGTTCATACCTTTTGCAAGGGTTCTTTTTACAACGTTGATGTTAGGGCCTCAGCTCATGCTGTCTTGGCCGTATGGTTGCAGGTGACTGTGCTTTAAACTGTCTGCGGTTGTAGTTTTTTGTTGGGGATCCCACCCTGCTTATGGACACTGCTTTTGGATGTCCCAAGTGTAAGTATTATATCTGGAGCAGGACGTACTGTATACCAAGAATAATACAATTCTGTGAAATACTCACCTGTAGAATTGGTATTATTGGTATACAGTACGTCCTGCTCCACCCCACCCTGTTGTTGCTTTTTCTGGATCCCCTGTATGGTGATTTTTATCATGGTTATCTTTACCAGTTGTTTCTGGGTGGTTTAATTCTCCCGGCTTCTTGTTCACTGCTTTTCAAAGCTGGGGATTTGTGGGAGGTCCCTGGGTATATGAAGGGCTGGGAGGAGCCTGTTTTCGCATGCTTCTGCAGTACAGCGCCCTCTGGCGGAGGATAACCCAAGTGTAAGTATTATATCTGGAGCAGGACGTACTGTATACCAATAATACCAATTCTACAGGTGAGTATTTCACAGAATTGTATTTTTTCCACAATAATAATATATATATAGTCCTTATATAAGAACCTGCAAATAAATGTCTACTTAACCAGAAAGACTACATACAGTGCTAGCAAATGCCTTCTTAATGTAAAAAATATCCCCTCAGCCAAATTTATTCTCTTTCAACCATTAATCCTTTAACTGCCTACCTACCTGGATATTTTCCTATTGCATGGCATGGCCTGCTTCCAGAAGTCCTTACGTATGGGTAATTCCGCCGCAAGGTGGCGCAGTGTACTGCAGAAGAGTTATGGCTCCTCCCGGTACCATATAAAAACGGAATCACCATAGACTTATCCAGTGTTCTCTCTGCAGTGATTCTGCGAAGATAGAAGATAGCTCTTTATATTGCGCAGGTGAGCGGGGCATCCAAGCCTGCGGCCCTGCATGGCTATTTCCACCCGTTTCCGGACCCTCTGTGCCTCCCAGCCTCGGCTGACGGATCGGGAGAGGGTAGAGGAGCACTAGGGTAAAGTGCTCAAGGAGTGCTGCTCCAAGCCGTAGACCCTGTACCACAAAGGGTAGCCGGGCAAAGGCTTTATGGTTAGCCTACTAGGGATGCAGAGTTCCTGTCCTAGCTTCTGAGGGGGTGAGTGTTTTGGGGACTATGTGACTTGTACTGGTGTTTTGGGGTCTCCCCCATCCCTGGCCTGGGGTCTCGCCGCTGCCTGCTCGCTTTCCTCCCCCCCTCCCCGACGTGTTTTCGTGGCGGATGGGGGGGCGGGTGGTAGCGGCGAGTGTCTCATTTTTTTTTAAACTGTTCTTAACTGTTTTTCGCCACCGTCGCCGATTTGTACTAAGCTCCGCAGCCGGCAGCGCTATAACTGTGAGGCGTTTTTTGCTGTGTGATGACGCCGGCGCTGTCACGTGAGCGCCTTCTGGGGGGGGGGGCAGGGCCGGAGGATGATGCGTATCGCGTCGTCCTCCCGCGGCCCGCCCCTCAAGGTTCCTCTGCCGGCGCCATTTTGCTTCATCTCGGAGCTGCGGCGGTGATTTCTGCCTGTTGTCGCTTCCTCCTGTGGTATGGCGGCTGGTGCCTTTGGCCTGCTTGGTCCGTGAGTCCCCTTTGGGGGTTTTTGGTTTCCTTGGGGCATGTGCTGCGGGATGCTTATGTGTCTTTACATATGTCTTTCAGGTGGGGCAACTGTGGGTTGTGGTTTCTACCAGTCCTACTCCTTACCCTCCCTCATCTTCCCATGACTTCTGGGGGCATCCCTTGGGAGGGCATCCCGGGTGGCTTTTTATTAGCCCTTACCCTGTGCTGGCCTATTGCACCTGTGTTAATCACCATATGGAGGCTTTTGGGGTTAGCGTGCTTGGGGGTCCTTCGATGCAATCCCGGCTGTGTGCCATGTGCGGGTCATCCCCTCTGAGTAACAGTGCCACAGTGTGCGTGCCGTGCGCCCAGGGTATCGTTGCGGCCCAGGCTGGGCTACCCGCTTCGCTTCCCAGCTCTGCGCCCCCTTCGGCGTCGCCTACCCCTCCGCGCCTCCATTTAGCCCCCAGTGAGGGGGATACTAGCGGGGGGTCACAGTCTGATCTGGCACTGCGCGTGGCCAGTATTGAAAGGCAGCTTGCCAGGCCTGTTCCACGTAAGGCCTCTGGCAAGAAGCGACACCTGGCTCCCGTGCCATCCCTCTTTCCTGAGGAGGATGAGGGACTTGATGCTTTTGGTGGCTTTAGGGGGAACTCTTCCAGGACTCTGACTCCTCTTTGGGACCAGCAGGAGGGTTACGGCAGTGACCCTGGGTCTGCGTCTGGGGAGGACTCATGGTTCCCTGAGGACACTGATAGCCTGTTGGCCCACATTTTTGAGATTTTGCATATTGTCCCCCCTGAGGTGGCTAAGAGGAAGCAGGGGGAGCTCTTTCATCCTGATAAACAGCGTCTGGAATTCCCTGAGCAAAGCCATTTCACTAATATGGTGCTCAAGGAGTGGGAACGTCCTAGTAGATTGCCCGCGGTGCCCAAAGGGTTGGATAAGAGGTATCCTTTTCCTGCCGACCTGGTCAAGCGATGGTCATGTCCCCCTGACGTGGACGCTCCCGTTCTAGGGCTGTCCAACACCTCAGTCATGCCTTCCCCTAACACTACTACACTGCGGGACAGCGAGGACCGGCGCATGGATCAGCTGGCCTGCCATGCTTTTACATTTGTGGGGGCTGGGCTGTGTCCGGTCTGTGCTGCTGCCATTACAGCTATTGCCCTTAAGAAACAGCTCAAGCGTCTCCTTGATGGCGCTACGGCTGGTAGCAGGGGGGAGGATTATAGGTCCCTTTTGCTTTGCTCTGATTTTGTTGCCTTTGTCCTTACTGCCATGGATAATGCGGTACGGCTGAATGGTAGGGCCTCTGCCCTTTTGGTGGCTATGCACCGCTCTGTTTGGCTGCGTCAGTGGGCGGCTGCCGCTAAGAAGGCTCTCACTGGGCTCCCCTTTATGGGGCTGCGGCTCTTTGGTGAGCGTCTGGATGTTCTAGCCAAGGATGGTAGGCTGCCTCAGCATAGGAGGCAGCCTCGGCCTTTCTGGGGGCCCTCCCCTTCCCTCCCCTCCTTTCGTGCTTCCGGAGGAGGTCGTGGCTCCCTCTTTTCGGGTACCCGCAGGGATTCTTGGGGCCGTGGCAGAGCATGTGGTCGTCCCGGTCTCTCATGGGGTCCCAAGCCCAAACCTTCTCCCAAGCCCCCTCAAGCATGAGGAGGCGCCCTCACCCATCCGGGTGGGGGGATGGCTTCGGCTCTTTGCTCACGTCTGGAGGCTCCGCGTCTCAGACCGGTGGATTCAGGAGGTGGTGTCCTCCGGTTACAAGATATAGTTTGCAGCCTGGCCGCCCCCAAGATTCATCAGATCCCAGATGTCTCAAAACCCTCTGTCAGCTCAGGGTTTGCGCCTTGCGGTTCAACGTCTGTTGAAGTCAGGAGTCATTTGCCTGGTGCCTTCCCAGGAACGGGGTCAGGGGTTCTACTCCAAAAATGACGGGTCCCTGAGGCCCATTCTGAGCCAATGGGCTTTTGGAAGTCTATGAAGTTCCAGGGTCCATTAATGTCCTGGAACTGAGGGCGATCAGGTTGGTTCTTTACCAGCTGACCACACACCTTCGGGGTCTAGCTGTTCAGATCCGCTCGGACAACCAGACGGCGGTTGCCTACATCAATCATCATGGAGGAGGCAACACGGTATTTCACTCCCTGTGTCATCGCTGGGGTCCGCCGGATGTGGACCTGTTTGCGTCCCGCCACAATCACAAGCTTCCCAGGTTTGTCTCCCTGTCACAGGATCCTCTGGCCTTCGCCACGGATGCACTAGCAATGCCTTGGACGGAGTTTCGGCTCCTCTATGTGTTACCTTCCTTTCCTCTGCTGGGCAGGGTGCTGCGCAAGATAGCCCAGGAAGGGGTACCAGCCATTCTGGTGGCCCCATGTTGGCCAAGGAGGGTGTGGTTCGCAGACGTGCAGTTGGCAGTAGATCAGTATGTCTTGCCAAAGGATCCAGATCTGCTCACTCAGGGACAACTGTGCCACCCAATTTACAAATGCTGGCTTTAATGGCTTGGCTGCTGAAACCTCCATCTTCATGGATAAGGGGTTGCCGGCTTCTGTTGTTGATACCATGATTAGGGCTAGGAAGAGGTCCTCGTCATTTATCTACTACAGCATATGGCATGCTTACATTGCCTGGTGTGAGTCCAAGTCTCTTCCTTGTCGGGTGTTTTCTATCCCTAGGATTCTGGAATTCTTGCAACATGGCTTGGATTCGGGCCTTCAACTTAGTACCTTCAAGGGACAGGTGTCAGTTCTGGCAATTTTTTTCCAAAGATCCTTTGCCAATCACCGGTTGGTTAAGACTTTTTCCAGGGAGTTACTCATGTGCGTCCGCCACGTAAGCCTATGCTAGCGGTTTGGGACCTGAATCTGGTGTCTGCTCTGCAGGGTCCTCCCTTTGAGCCTATCCGTGGGGCTGCTTTGCCCATTCTGACTCTTAAGGTGGCCTTTTTGGTGGCCATTTCTTCTGTCAGGCGAGTTCCTGAGCTGGCGGCGCTTTCCATCAAGCCTCCTTATTTTGAGCGGCATCAGGATAAGGTGGTGTTTCGGCTTAAGCCGGATTTCTTGCCTAAGGTTGTGTCTGCTTTTCATCTCAATCAGGACATTGTTTTGCCTTCTTTGTGTCCTAACTCTGCTAATTCCAAGGAGCGGCCCCTTCACTCTTTGGATGTTGTCAGGGCTCTGAAGTTTTGTTTGGTTGCTACTGAGTCTTTCAGGAAGTCTGACGCACTTTTTGTTCTTCCTGCTGGACCTAGGAAGGGTTTGCCTCCTGCTAAATCCACTATCAGCAAGTGGATCCGTCAGGCGGTGGAGCAGGCCTATTCTACCAGGGGGAAGGTTCCTCCTTTTAGGGTTACTGCTCATTCCACTCATGCTATTGGTGTGTCTTGGGCTTTTCAGCACCAAGCTTCTGTTGAACAAGTTTGTAAGGCCGCAACTTGGTCTTCTGTTCATACTTTTTCCAAGTTTTACAAGGTTGATGTTAAGGCCTCAGCTGATGCTGCTTTTGGCCGCAAGGTACTTCAGGCGGCAGTGGTTTAAACTGCCTGTTGTTACTCTTTGGGGATCCCACCCTACCTTACGGACACTGCTGTTGGACGTACCATACGTAAGGACTTCTGGAAGCAGGCCGTGCCATGCAATAGGAAAAAGCCAATTCTGTGAGTACTCACCTATAGAATTGCTTTTACTATGCATGGCACGGCCTGCTTCACCCCACCCTTGTTGTTGTTATTCTTGGTTGCCTCTATGGTGATTGTTCCAAGTTAGTTGGGGTTTTTTGTTACCTTTTTCACTTTTATTATCTCCCAGTTTCTTGAATAACTGCTTGTCAACACTGGATAAGTCTATGGTGATTCCGTTTTTATATGGTACCGGGAGGAGCCACAACTCTTTTGCAGTGCACTGCGCCACCTTGTAGCGGAATAACCCATACGTAAGGACCTCTGGAAGCAAGCCGAGCCATGCATAGTAAAAGCAATTCAACAGGTGAGTACTCACTGAATTGTCTTTTTGTCACCCTCTGTTGCCAGGCCTTTTTTTCCCCAATTTAGCCATTTTGCACTATATTTGTTTAACGTGGACCCAAGCCCAGGATCGACGGCCCTGGAATCGACGATACCAGGGCTGCTTAATTCCCTCCTCCCGGGACATCCAGATTCAGGATGTCCTACTGTGTGAAACCCCCAAGTCGCCCCATAATTTCATCCTCTCCATCAATCCAACGGCACATGTGCGAGCAGCGGCTGCTCCCTGCTATGTGTTTAGCGTGCCCATGCCAGGCATTTGTGAATGGCACGCTCCCTGCTAGAGGATAGCAGGGATGCGGCTGCCGGTGCTCTAGGCTGCAGTTGGCTAAACTCTGCCGGAGCTGAGTGCTTAGACGAGTCCACTTCAACACAGGAGTGCACTGATTGGACCGAAGCATGTGTATGCGCCGTAGGACCAATAAAAGGTGAGTTGGAGTGGGCGACCTAGGGGGTTTAACCTAACGGGGCATCCCGTGCTACATATGTATAAGTAAGTACCTTTTCTGGGACACTCTATGTCACATGCTTTGCCGATCATTGACAGACAACCGGTGAATGGCAGAAGCCGGTTACGGGAGGTGAAGATAAGAAATTATGTCTCTACACCCAACCTCCACTGATCACCGGCCGGCACCTGACATGTCACTGGTGCCGGAAGCGGTCTTTTATAGCGGAAGGAGTAGGATGATATCATTCCACTCCTCTCTATAAAGGCCGCTGCCTGGTGGTGGGGAGCTTTTTCTGCCCGCTGAAGACCCCGACGGGTAGATAAAATGCCCCCAGGGGAAAAGGCAAGCAGCTTTTTTTTTTTTTTTGCTGCAAACGCGGAAATGCCAGGCCTTTGAATTTCATGTGGCTAGCATTTACAGTTGGAGAGACAATCACATGAAATTCACTGGTTTGGCGTTTCAAGGTTAATACCTGCTTCTGACGAATATGCCACACAGAGGAAAAAAAACTATTTATTCCAAAAGTGATACTTCCTTAAAGTAGACCATGAACTAAAAGTCCACTTTTCGATGGCATTTTTAGAAATTTGTATTGTGTTTCAAAATTATGTCCTCAAAGTGCTGAGCCATTCTGTTTATTTTTTTGTTCATTTCATATTTCTTATTTGTTTGCAAAACTGGTGTGTTTGGTGTATCTAGCAGAGACTTCCTGACTCTGGATTGCTAATCATCTGATTGGCGGAAGCAGAGGCAAAGCTCCGCACTCCTGAGCTTAGAGGTTTAACCCCTACTGCTCCAACTCAGCCTCTTCAGATGAGGGGATCACAATGTTGTGTTCCAGCAGCTAAAGGGTTAGCAAGAGCTGCTTGATCTTGCCAAAGCTGCTGATGAGCTCACCTATTACCTGTGGAAGAACTTTCAGTGCCAGCCTACCTAGAGAAGTAGTCATCCTCTGTTGCCAGACCATTTTTCACCATTTTGCGCTATGTATGTTTAAATGTGATTTCTAGGAAAATTATATATTGTTATTCCAAGTATGTCTCACACCCTGCTTCGGAAACATTAATAACACGTGGGTTATAGTCCAGTAGAAGGCGAACTTCTGCAGAGATGACTAGAAAAAGAAGCCCCTCCCGGTCCATAAATGCCTGGGACCTCCCACACATTCCCCAGTTAAGTCTCTGCAGAAGGCGAAGCAAGTCAAGAAGATGGCTGTTTCTTTCCTTTGCAGGTAAGCCGGGTTTTACTCCCGGCCATTTCTTATTCCTATTGCCGCCCGGACTCCTTTGTTAATTCCCCTTGCCTCCCAGCCTTGGCTGTAGGGTCCGGGTGAGGGTAGGGTAGACCTCTAGAGGTGTCCTGTTACCTGGAGCTATGTATTTTGAACCATTTGACTGGTCTGATTGTTCCCCGCTCGAGGCAGGGGAACTGTTCCCAGACTCTGACTCATCTGAGGATCGGCAGTACCCTGGCGCTGATGCCGGCTCAGAGCGCGGGGATACTGTCGACACCCATAGGCTCCTTACTCAAGTTTTTGAGGTACTTGCCATTTCCCCTCCTGCGGAGGCCCCTCCGCAACGGGGGGAATTTTTTGGGACCGCCAAACCTCGTTTGGAGTTCCCGGATCAGAAGCACTTTAACAATCTGATCCTTAAGGAATGGGAAAAGCCTAGTCGGCTCCCTGGTATCCCTCACGGGTGGGATAGGAAGTATCCCTTTCCTGTTGATTTGGTTAAACGTTGGTCGACACCCCCAGAGGTCGACGCGCCCGTCCTGGGATTGTCCAATACTTCAGTCGTGCATACCCCGGATTCCACTACCTTGAAGGATGGTGAGGACCGACGTCTCGATCAATTGGCTTCACATGCCTTTGCTTGTGTGGGGGTCGGCCTTGCGCCTGGTTTGTGCTTCTGCGATCACGGCCGTGGCTACTAGAGCTCTAATTAGGGGCCTTTTGGACGGTTCCCAATTGGACCCTTGCGTTTACAGCCTTGACTCATTGTGAGATGTTCATTGCTTTTGTCTTATCAGCCTTGGATGATACTATCCGTATGTGTAGCAGGACCTCGGCATTGCAGGTTGCTATACGCCGGTCGGTCTGGTTGCGCCAGTGGACGGCCGATAACGCTGCTAAGAAGGCGCTTACAGGTCTTCCCTTCGTGGGTCTGCGCCTGTTTGGTGATCGTTTAGACTCGGTTGCCAGAGGGGGTAAGTTACCTCAATGCAAGAAACAGCGCCGGCCCTTTCGGGGTTCGGGTTCATTCAACCCTTCCTTTCGTGGCTCTCGGTCAAGCAGGGGAACGTTTTTCACTGCATTCCGAGGAGATGCCTGGGGTAGGGGCAGAGGACGTGCCCGACCCGGGACTTCCTGGGGTACTAAACCTAAATCCGTTGCCAAGCCCGCTCAGCAATGAAGGGGCGCCCTCACCCTTGCGGGTGGGGGGGCGGCTGCGGCTCTTTGCTCAGGTCTGGACCCTAGAGATCACAGACGTCTGGATCCGGGAGGTAATTTCCTCCGGGTACAAGCTGGAGTTTGCATGCCGGCCTCCTCCCAGATTCCTCAGGTCCCAGGTTCCGTCGGACCCACGGGTGGCACAGGGCCTTTTTCTGGCGGTGCAAAACCTTTGGGATATGGGGGTAGTTTGTCCAGTTCCACCCACAGAGAGAGGTCTGGGTTACTATTCCAACCTCTTTACGGTGCCCAAAAAAGATGGTTCCATTTTGGACTTGAAAACTCTCAACCGGTTCATCAGAACCAAAACAAAAAATTTCACAAGGAGACTCTGCGCTCTGCTGTCGACTCGCTGCGTCCGGGGGACTTTATGACCTCAATAGATATCAAGGACGTTTACCTTCATGTGCCGGTCTTTCCGGGACACCAAGGGTTCCTCAGGTTCGTGGTAGACAACCAGCACTTCCAGTTTGTGGCTCTTCCCTTCGGGCTGACTTCGGCGCCCAGGGTGTTCACCAAGGTTTTTACGGGCGTGATGGCTCTTCTCAGAGTGCGGGGCATTCGTATCTTGCCTTACCTGGACGACCTTCTCATTACGTCATCCTCTCTCCACCAGGCGGAGCTGGACACCAGAGCGGTGGTGACGACGCTGGAAAGGTTCGGGTGGGTAATCAATTACCCCAAGTCCTCTCTATCCCTGTCAAGGGTGGCTTCGTTCCTGGGCATGACTCTGGATACTATTCAGACCCGGGTGTTCCTACCCCAGCCGAAGGTGGATGTTCTTCAGGCTCTTATTCGTTTTCTTCTGTCCAGCCCTCGTCCGTCCATCAGGCAATGCATGAGGCTGGTAAGTTTGATGGTGGCTTGCTTTGTGGCAGTGCCATTTGCTCAGTTTCACATGAGGCCCGTTCAGCTCCATCTTCTATCAGTTTGGGACAAATGCCCTCTGTATCTGGATCAGACTTGTGTTCTGTCCCCTTTTGTCCGGCGGTCCTTCCAGTGGTGGATGGACCAGAGGAATCTCCTGGGGGGCAGGTCCTTTCTTGCGCCCTGTTGGGAGACGGTCACCACGGATGCCAGTCTGTAAGGCTGGGGAGGCTTCTGGAGGGAACGTCAGTTCCAGGGGCTGTGGGGTCCTCAGGAGGCCCATATCCCCATCAACATTCTGGAGCTGAGGGCGGTTCGGTTGGTGTTGTCGCACCTGACACATCACATTCAGAGCTTACCAGTTCAGGTTCGCTTCGACAATCGGACAGCGGACGCTTACATCAATCACCAAGGAGGGACTCGCAGCCGGAGTGCCCTCCGGGAGGTGTCTATGATTCTTGCTTGGGCTGAGAGCAATGTTCCATGCATCTCGGCGGAGTGTGTGGGGTGTGAGGCTAGGGCCTTTCCTTGTCGGGTGTTTTCCATTCCTCGGATTTTGGAGATTCTTCAGCATGGTCTGGACATGGGTTTTCAGCTTAGCACTCTTAAGGGGCATGTGTCTGCTCTGGCGGTTTTCTTTCAGAGATCTTTTGCTCTTCATCCTTTGGTTAAGACCTTTTTCAGGGTGTCACTCATTTGCGCCCTCCTCGCAAACCCATGTTACCTGTGTGGGATTTAAATTTGGTGTTGTTTGCCCTTCAGGGTCCTCCTTTTATAGGATTCTGCACTATCCATTTTCACCTTAAAAGTTGCCTTTTTGGTGGCTATCACCTCAGTTCGACGTGTTTCTGAGTTGGCGGCTCTGTCCATTCAGGCCCCCTACTTTGAGACACATCAAGACAAGGTGGTTTTCTGTTTTAAACCAGACTTCTTGCCAAAGGTTGTCTCTGCCTTTCACCTCAATCAGGACATTGTGCTTCCTTCATTGTGTCCTAAACCTAGCAATGACAAGGAGAGGGCCTTGCACTCTCTGGACGTCGTTAGATGTGTAAAGTACTATCTGGTGGCTACTTCACCATTCCAGAAGACAGACGCCTTTTTTGTGGTGCCTCTGGGCCCAAGAAGGGTTTGGCGCCCGTCAACTCTACCATTAGTAAATGGATTCGTCAGGCCGTTATTAGGGCCTACTCTGCTAAGGGGAGGTATCCCCCTTTCCAGATCACTGCTCATTCTACTCGTGCTGTTGGGGCTTCCTGGACGTTTCAGCACCAAGCCTCTGTTGAACAAGTTTGTAAGGCTGCTACTTGGTCTTCTGTTCATACTTTTTCCGAGTTTTATAAGGTTGATGTGCGGGCTTCAGCGGATGCTGTTTTTGGCCGCAAAGTTCTGCAAGCTGCAGTGGTTTAATTTGTGCACTATTGCCTGTTGGGATCCCCACCCTTTTTGGACACTGCTATTGGATGTCCCACGTGTAATTAATCTTTCCGAAGCAGGGTGTGAGACATACTTGGAATAATACCATTTTGTGATTACTCACCTGTAAAATGGGTTTTATAAGTATGTCTCACACCCTGCTTCGTCCCACCCTGAGTTGTATCTTGGATCCTCTATATGGTGAAACTTTTTTTCTCATAGATTTTATTGGCTCTTCCTGGTCTCCTTACTACTTTCTTATACTGGGGAATGTGTGGGAGGTCCCAGGTATTTATGGACCGGGAGGGGCTTCTCTTTCTAGCCATCTCTGCAGAAGTTCGCCCTCTACTGGACCATAACCCACGTGTAATTAATCTTTCCGAAGCAGGGTGTGAGACATACTTATACCCATTTTACAGGTGAGTAATCACAAAATGGTATTTTTTTTCTTCTTGATCACAGCGCATATCGCTATGTTCCGCGCCGATCACTGATAGGGAAGCTGGACGGGGGCAGGGGATCCTCATGAATGTCAAGGAGGCATTACATGCTGCATAAAAAAATTTCACCAAGCTTTTTTTTTACTTAAAGTGGCATAAAACCCTTGTGCAGAAACCCTGGAGTTTAATCCCCCGGGATCACTTGTAGACTCACAGACAGCACAGGGTTTTGTGCCGCTTTAAGGAAAGAAGAATCAATCAGAATGTACCATTCTGCTTTTACAGGGAAGTTCTCTAAAGGCCCATCCTCTGAGCCAGCCTGCGCCTGAAGATATATATTTATAAAGTAAAATGGTACACTTAAAAACATACGTAACGTAAACGAAAACCACCAGCTTGGTAGTTTAGTTGAAGTGTGTAAGTAAGTAACACCTGTCTCACTATCAAGCATGTTTATAGGGATTTTTATTATTTTTACACAGTTTCATGATAGAGCTCCTTTAAATTGGACCTTCAGCATCATTTAATGAAGAGCCCAATCCCTTATAAAAACTATTCTACAGCATCTAAAATTAATGTATTTTAGGTTTTTAATCACTTATTATTCTTTCCCCCCTGGGCTGCAACTCTGTTCAGGACTCTAGGATACAGGAGTCGCCATCTTACCTCAGAAGCATCACATACTGAGAGGGGAAGGGGCAAACATTCAGGGGGCGGAGTTATAGCTGCACTTTGCACAGACAGAGCAGAGCTGGGGTCAGGAAAATGACAGCAATCCCAGAATGCAGAGCGGCACAGTCAGAAGACACTTCCTGTTTGCAGGCAGCCTGAGACTCCATGGGCTGCCATCTTGGATGTTTAAAGGTCTAGAAAATGCACTAGATGCAGGTAGGATGTTTTTTAATGTGAGCAATCTGTATGTACTGGGTGGGGAAAACATACAAGATAGGCTCTTATTCAGGGTGAAGTTCCGGTTTAAGCAAACTTTATTAGTACGAGTGGTAAAGCATAAAGGGCTCAAGAAAGGATTTGCCCTTTATATGAGAGCAGAATGGGGGAGTTTTGGAAGGACACAGGGTAGTCGGAACACTACAGGAAGCCCCAGTACATAAACATGGTGCCCTGAAGGCAGCTTGGCATTGGAGCAAGGCGAAGGGACTATACCACCTTTGATCTTTATGAAATTCATAGATTTTTCTATGCAAGGACCCCTGGTGACAATACCGAGATGTGATTCTATAGATTTTCAATGGGACCTCTGACACCCAGGAAGTTCTAACTTTTCTTCACTGTCTCAAAGATTGAAATGAAAATCTTAGCAAAGATGTGAGGCTAGGCACACAGTTCTTTTTTTACAATGTGTTACTATAACTAAACAGAAGAGGGCAGCAGCCACTAGCAAATACAATAATATCTTATGCAGCAATCACTAGTCTAGCTCTGTCCAGTAACAAAACGGAATGATATGCTTCTCCAGTGAATCTCCACTAAGAAATATACAGGGGACATCACTACTATCACCTTCTAAATGGTTTCTGTATCTTCTAAATTCAGAGACCTGTAACACAACAAATGACCAAAATAGTTTTAGGATGGTGCCATCAGTAAACTTGAATATTCACAGAGACTGCAGACATCTGTCAAAAGACAATCAGCAATGGCTTCTCAAATAGATCTATGGAAAATCCGTATTAAAGTCCCTGTCCAAGCACATGCGAACTTCCTCCTACCTTATGTCTCGTGGGAACTAAAATGAGCCATCTCAAGGCATTTCATCTCTGATTATATGTAAAAAGCTTTTGTATTCTAAGCAATATCGCTATTCCAAGTATGTCACACACCCCGCTTCCACTATTCATGACATATGGGTTATGGTCCAGTAGAGGGCGAACTTCTGCAGAGATGAAAGCAAAAAAGAAGCCCCTCCCGGTCCATAAATACCTGGGACCTCCCACACATTCCCAGTTCCTTCTCTGCAGGACGGCGAGCAAGTCAGAAGATGTATGCTGCTCTTCCTTGCAGGTAAGCCGGGTTTACACCCGGCCTTGTTGTGCTCTATTTCTGCCTGGACCTTTATGCGTTAAGCCCATTTCTAGCCTCCCAGCCTTGGCTGCAGGTCCGGGTGATGGTAGCCTTCACCTTAATAGGTGTTTAGGGAGCCATGCCCCCCCCCCCCGTGAGACCCCATACAAGGGGGTAGGCGACATCCGGGTTGGTGATCCCGGTTTGGGATGCCCTGTCCCCATTTAATTCCCTTACACCCTTTTGAGTAGGGATTCTCCCCCTTCCGGGTCCCCTCTGTTACCCTCCAGCGGGGGGGGGGGGGGGGCATTGTTCTTCTATTTTTCACTTATATATGTGTGAGTGTGCTTGTGCGCTTGATTCAAGTTGCGCTGTGCGCTCTGCCTGCAGTCTGGGGAGCTTCTTCCCCTCAGGCTGATTCTGTGAGGGGGCCGGGCCGCCCCCTACTGTTGGCGCCATTGAGGACCCATCCCATTGCTGGGAACCGCATCACAGGACTCGGAGGAAAGGGGGCGGGGCCAGGCGCGGCACGCAATCCGCGCTGGCCTGCCCCTTCTTCTCCCTCCCTCTCAGGCGCTGCTGGCTGAATAGGACGCCATTTTCTGCGGTGGGTGAGTGCCCTGCTGGGCTCCCCCCTCTTTTTGCTATACTTGGCCCATATGCATCAGTCGCTGCTTGAGGCAGCGCTGGCCTCTCTGCTGTTGTTTTCCTATGACATGTATTTATTTTGCTGTTGCTGTTTGTGTGCATGTGCTTATGGCCACAAATCTTGTGTCTTTCAGGAGGACTGGCTGCGCCAGTGGGCGGCTGACATTGCGGCCAAGAAATCACTTACAGCTCTGCCCTTCCTGGGAATGCGGCTGTTTGGAGACAAATTGGATTCTGTAGCGAAAGGTGGAAAGCTACCTCAACATAAGAAGCAGCGTCGCTCCTTTCGGGGGGCAAGCTCCTTCAGTCCTTCCTTTCACGGCGCCAGGGGGGGCAGAGGTCTTGCCTACTCTGACTTCAGAGGGGGTTGCTGGAACAGAGGTAGAGGACGTGCCCGTCCAGCCTCTACTTGGGGTTCCAAGCCCGCTGCCAAGCCAGCTCAGCAATGAGGAGGCGCCCTCACCCTTACGGGTGGGGGGACGGCTGCGGCTCTTCTTCCAGGTCTGGGCCCAGGAGGTTACGGACAATTGGATATTGGAAGTGCTCTCGTCTGGGTACAAACTGGAGTTCGAGTACCGGCCTCCTCCCAGATTCCTAAGGTCTCGGGTGCCTTCGGATCCTCGGGCGGCACAGGCGCTCCTGTCGGCTGTAAAGAACCTGGACATGGCGGTCATATGCCCGGTGCCTCTTTCAGAGAGAGGCCGGGGCTATTATTCCAACCTTTTCACGGTTCCCAAAAGGGATGGCTCCATAAGACCCATTCTGGATTTGAAGCTTCTCAACAGGTTCATCAGAACGAAGAGTATGAGAGAGAGAGCATGGAGACTCTGCGCTCAGCCATTGGTTCCCTTCGTCAGGGGGATTTCATGACGTCCATAGACATCAAGGATGCTTACATTCATGTGCCAATTTTCCCAGCACACCAGAGATTTCTCAGGTTTGTGGTCGGAGATCAGCATTTTCAGTTTGTGGCCCTCCCGTTCGAGCTGACCTCGGCACCAAGGGTGTTTACCAAGGTTCTGGCGGGCATTATGGCCCTGCAAAGAGCCCAGGGCATTCGCATTGTGCCATATCTGGACGACCTGCTCATTACAGCTTCCTCCCTCTGCCAGGCGGAGCTGGACACCAGGGCGGTGGTGACGACGCTGGAGAGGTTCGGATGGGTGATCAACCACCCCAAGTCTTCTCTCTCCCCATCAAGGGAGATTTCCTTTCTGGGCATGAATCTGGATACCAGTCAGGCCAGAGTGTTCCTACCTCAGCCAAAGGTGCAGAGGGTTCGGGATCTGATACGTGTTCTCCTGACCAATCCTCGTCCTTCTATTCGGCTAGGGATGACTCTGGTAGGTTTGATGGTGGCCTCCTTCGAGGCAGCCCCCTTTGCTCAATTCCACATGAGGTCGCTACAACTCCATCTATTGCTGAAATGGGACAGATGTCCACAGTCCTTGGATCAGTCATTTCCGATGTCTCCCAGGGTTCGGCAGTCCCTTCAGTGGTGGCTGAAATCGAGCAATCTGATGAGGGGCAGATCATTCCTGGCCCCTTGTTGGGAGACAGTTACCACGGATGCCAGCCTGTCGGGCTGGGGAGGCTTCTGGAAGGATCATCAGTTCCAGGGGTTGTGGGGTCCTCAGGTGGCTCACACCCCCATCAATGTCTTGGAGCTCAGAGCTATCCGCTTGGTTCTGTCGCGTCTGACACTTCACCTACAGGGTTTTCCGGTTCAGGTTCGGTCAGACAATCTTAATGCAGAAGCTTACATCACTCACCAAGGAGGGACTCGCAGCAGGAGTGCCCTCAGGGAAGTCTCTCTGATTCTGACATGGGCAGAGAGCAATGTTCCTTGCATCTCGGCAGTGTACATTCCGGGAGTGGAGAACACGGAGGCGGACTCCCTGAGCAGGGGATTCTCTCGCCGAGGGGAATGGTCTCTCAACCACAGGGTATTTCGGGCCCTGTGTCACAAGTGGGGGACTCCGGAGGTGGATCTCTTTGCCTCTCGGCACAATCACAGGCTCCCAACCTTTGTATCTCTGTTTCAGGATCCTTTGGCCCTGGCAGTGGATGCCTTGTCCCTTGCCTGGAGGGATCTGGGGTTTCTCCCCTTCTCCATGGTAGGCAAGGTAGTGCGCAAGCTGGCTCTAGAGGTAGATCAGTACAGGCTGTCCCTGTTTCCGGATCTGATCTCTCAGGGTCAACTACCCGAATTTACAAACGCTTGCTTTGACGGCGTGGCTGCTGAAACCTTCATCCTGAGGGAGGAAGGTTTGTCTGAGGCGGTTATTCAAACCTTGATTAGAGCTAGGAAGAGGTCTTCCTCTACCATTTACTATAGGACTTGGCGGTCCTATATTGACTGGTGTGAGGCTAGGGCCTTGCAGGGTGTTTTCGATTCCAAGGATTTTGGAGTTTCTACAACACGGGCTGGATCTGGTGTTCCAGCTCAGTACTTTGAAGGGTCAGGTTTCTGCCCTGGCTGTTTTTTTTCAAAGGTCTTTTGCTTTGCATCATCTGGTCAAGAATTTTTTCCAAGGGGTCGCTCATGTTCGCCCCCCTAGAAAGGCTTTGGTTCCCGTTTGGGACCTAAATTTGGTTCTCTCGGCCCTCCAGGGGCCTCCTTCTGAACCGATGCAGGATGTGGCTCTTTCTGTGCTCACTCAAAAGGTTGTCTTTTGGTGGCTATTACCTCTGTTCGGCATGTCTCTGAGTTGGCGGCTCTATCTATTCAGGCCCTTTACTTTGAGAGACACCAGGACAAGGTGGTTTTTCGTTTTAAACCAGATTTCCTTCCTAAGGTGGTTTCTGCTTTCCATCTCAATCAGGATGTAGTTCTCCCTTCCTTGTTTTCTAAGCCTAGCAATGACAAGGAGAGGGTTTTGCACTCTTTGGATGTGGTTCGTTGTGTGAAGTACTATTTGGTTGCTACTTCTCCTTTTTGTAAGACGGACGCCTTGTTCGTGGTGCCTTCCGGGCCCAGAAAAGGTTTGGCGCCCGCCAAGTCTACCATTTGTCAATGGATACGCCAGGCCATTGTTGGGGCCTATTCTGCTAAGGGGAGGGTTCCTCCTTTTAAGATCACTGCTCATTCTACTCGTGCTGTTGGGGCCTCCTGGGCTTTTCAACACCAGGCTTCTGTTGAACAAGTTTGTAAGGCTGCTACTTGGTCTTCCGTTCATACTTTTTCAAAGTTTTATAAGGTTGATGTGTGGGCCTCAGCGGATGCTGTTTTTTGGCCACAAGGTTCTGCAAGCTGCAGTGGTTTAAATTGGTGCATTTTTTTGCTGTATTTGGATCCCCACCCATGACGGACACTGCTGTTGGATGTCCCATATGTCATGAATAGTGGAAGCGGGGTGTGTGACATACTTGGAATAATACCATTTTGTGATTACTCACCTGTAAAATGGGTATTATAAGTATGTCACTCACCCCGCTTCATCCCGCCCTTTTGTATTCTGGATCCTTTATATGGTGAACCTTTTTATTGTTAATAATGTTTTATTAGCTATTCCTGGTCCCCTTACTGCTGTCATATACTGGGGAATGTGTGAGAGGTGCCAGGTATTTATGGACCGGGAGGGGCTTCTTTTTTGCTTTCATCTCTGCAGAAGTTCGCTCTCTACTGGACCATAACCCATATGTCATGAATAGTGGAAGCGGGGTGTGTGACATACTTATAATACCCATTTTACAGGTGAGTAATCACAAAATGGTATTTTCTTTGCTTAAATTTCTGTGTTGTGGCTGAGCTGGGAAGGGCAATGTCATAGCGCATCTATATGAGTCATGAGTATGCTCTGCTGTGATCAGAGACAGCTGTGGGAGCACTGTGACTTGCCCTGCTTGCTCAAGCTGAGACCACCAAGAGACTGTTAGGCCACCTTTTTGTGCAGTCAGGGAGAAATAAAATTGAGAGGAGGGGCAAACATTTAGAGCCCTGCTACAACTTCTACCCTGAACTGCAGGAAATGGAGGAGAGGCACACGGGACAGGCATCAGGTGAGTTACTAGCAGTCTAATTATTGCCATTAGGTTTATAGTCTCTGCTGAAAGACAAAAAATGTTCCCCTTTCTCTTGGGTATTAGCGTAACCAAACTTGGGATTTTGACTATCCTGGGCATTGGTCCCTGCTCAGTAGGCATCCTGAATTGGGATGCCCACTGTGTGAACCACCCCCCCAGATCGCCCAGGACAACTTACCTCTTCCCAGTCCTATATCGTCCAATCAGTGCATATTAAATGTTCGGCAAATGGCACTTGTTTATGGCAATTTGCATGAGAGTGGCTGCATTCCCTGCTGCTTGCGCACTCCCTGCCTATCTGAATTAGTGGGTATGGGAGCTCAGGCACAGCCCTAAGATGCAGGTGAGTGTTGCAGGGCCTGGTGGGATTCACACAGCAGGGCATCCCGATTTGGGATTTCCCGGGGAAAGGCCTGTGGCCAGCCCTGGAATCTAAAATATTGTTCCTTGAGGGTTTTGTTCCGATTCAAAGAGGAAGTCTAACTATTAATACAACCCCAGTAATCAACCCCTCCCTCCCCCTGTGCTAAGCCTGATCCTGGCATTAAAGTTATAGAACAACTCATCTGATTGCTGCAACCCTGCTCTGATTTGGGGGGGGGGGAGTCATTGCTCAGCACAGCAGCCAAGTAACCCAATCCAACTGGCTGCTCCAGGGATTGGGTGATTGACCAGTCAGTCAAGTTCTCAGTTTACAGCTTCCATGTAGAGCACCTATTATATTCCAAGTGTGACATACACTCCGCATTTGGGTTATTCTCCAGTAGAAGGCGAACTTCTGCAGAGATGAATGCAAAAAAAGGAGCTCCTCCCAGTCCATAAATACCTGGGACCTCCCACCAGTTCCCCACTTCCTTCTCTGCAGGGAAGGCGACAAGACAGAAGATGAAGACTTCCCTTACTTGCAGGTAAGCCGTTTATGGCCCCTATTGCTGTCAGGACTCTTTCTAAATTGTCCCTATTTGAGCCTCCCAGCTTTGACTGCGGGTCCTGGTGAGGGTAGGTAGCACCCTATGGGTGCAGAAGGAGAATTGCTCCACCGTGAGACCTCATTATAAGGGGTAGGCGGTTATCCAGGTTTTGATGATCCTGGTGTGGGATGCCCTGTCCCTTCATACCTATGGCTGGATTCTGGCCGTCATACTTTTTAGTATATTCAGTGACTGTGTGTGTGGTGTGTTTCACTGTTAGTGTGTGTGTGATGGCAGTGACTCATCTGGAAGTAATCCCTTGATGATTTGATTACAGTGCATTGTTACATCGTTTGCCTATCCTGCTGGGGTTTTTTTCTCTCAGCCTGGGGAGCTTCTCTCCCTCAGGCTGTGTTCAGGGAGGGGGCGGGGCCGGGATCGGCTGCGGTAGCCCCGCCCCCTCGTTTGGCGGGATTTTGGGGCCTGCCCCGGTTGGATCCGCGCTGCTGGGAAGGGGGGGCGTGGCCTAGAGAGCACACTTTCGGCGCTGGCCCGCCCTCCTTCTCTTCCTGCTTCTCCTCACAAGGCTCTCAGGGGCCATCTTGTGCTGCTGCTTGCTGATCCGTGGGGACGGTAAGGGCCTGGTGGCCACTTCCTTTGCTATGCGGGGACCCCTCTCTAGTGGGGGGCTCCCCCTTGGTTGCGGGTATGAGTGATTTTGCTGGGCATGTCTGTTTTCTGATGTTTGTGTGTATATATATATATATATATTTATACACTGCTGTATAGTGACTGATTATGTCTTGTTGTGTGTTACAGATTGCATCATACATGTGCATGTTAAGGGGTTCCTCCTGGTCCTGGGGTCCCTAGTCTTTAAATTGATCACTTCAAATCCTCCCACTGGGACTTTTAAGGGGCATCCTGGGTTGCTTTTGCTTAAATCCCCTAAGGTCTTGCGACTGACCACAAAAATCACCATATGGAGGCTCCGCAGGATACCGGGCTCGGGCTCCCTCTGGGACAATCCCGGCCATGTGTGGGTTGTGGGGCATCCCTTACGGGTGAGAATGTGCTTATTTGTATACCATGTGCACAAAAGGCCATATCGCGGCAGTCGGGTGCCTAGCCTTCTGAGTCGGCACCCCCCGCTTCATCGCCTTCCCCTCCCCGCCTTATCCGTACCCCAAGTGACACTGGGGGACACTGTTGACATGCCCACGGTTTTGTCACATCTCTTGGAGGTTTTGGATATTGCGCCGCCTGAGGCGCCCCCTCTCAAGAAGGGGGAATTGTTTGGAGTTCCCTACCCAGGGTCATTTTGATGCACTGATCCTTAGGGAGTGGGAGAAACCTAGTCGGCTTAAGGGGTGTTCTTCAGGGATGGGATAAGAAGTATCCTTTCCCGGTGGAAGCGGTTAAGCGCTGGGCTTCTCCTCCTGAGGCCGATGCACCAGTTTTGGGGTTTACCAACTCCTCCATGCTTCACACCCCAGACGCCACTTCCCTAAAGGATGGTGAGGATAGGCGCCTTGATCAGATGGCATGCCATGCCTTTGCCAGTGTTGGGTCGGCCTTGCGGCCTGTTTGTGCATCTGCGCTTGTGTCAGTGGGTGCTAGGTCTCTGATTAGGGACTGGTTAAATGAAGCTCACCTTGATCCGGCCAGCGCGGAGTTCACTACGCTTAAAAGGTTTGAATTGTTCATGAATTTTGTCTTGGCCGCTATGGAAGACACTATTGTTATGTGTAGTAGGACTTCTTGGTGGCCATGCGCCGATCGGTATGGCTCCGTCAGTGGACGGCGGACTTTGCGGCCAAGAAATCGCTCACAGCTCTTCCCTTCTTGGGTACGCGGCTGTTTGGAGATAAGTTGGATGCTGTGGCAAAGGGAGGTAAGTTACCTCAGCGGAAAAAGCAGCGCCGTCCCTTTCGGGGGGCAGGCTCTTTCAATCCTTCCTTTCGAGGCGCCAGAGCTGGTAGAGGTTTGGTCTTCTCGGGTGTCAGAGGTTCTTCCTGGAACAGGGGCAGAGGTCGGGCCCGTCCCGCTTCGGCCTGGGGTTCCAAACCCAAGCCTGTAGGTAAACCAGCTCAGCAATGGGGGGACGGCTGCGGCTCTTCTTCAAGTCTGGGCTTGGGAGGTCACAGACAATTGGATCTTGGAAGTGGTCTCCTCCGGGTACAAACTGGAGTTTGAGTACTGGCCTCCTCCAAGATTTTTAAGGTCTCGGGTGCCCTTGGACCCTCAGGCAGCTCAGGGGCTCCGGTTAGCAGTAAAAAATCTTCTGGACATGGAAGTTGTATGCCCGGTGCCTCCGTCGGAGAGAGGCAGGGGTTTCTACTCCAATCTTTTCACGGTTCCCAAGAAAGAAAGTTCTGTAAGACCCATTCTGGACCTCAAGGTCCTCAACAGATTCATCAGAACCAAGAAGTTTCGCATGGAGACTCTGCGCTCGGCCATGAATTCCCTTCGTCAAGGGGATTTCATGACATCCATAGACGTCAAGGATGTATATTTGCATGTTCCAATTTTTCCAGTGCATCAGAGATTCCTCAGGTTCGAGGTGGATGATCTACATTTTCAGTTTGTAGCCCTTCCCTTCGGGTTGACCTCAGCGCCGAGGGTTTTCACCAAGGTTCTGGCAGGCATAATGGCCCTATTCAGAGCTCAGGGAATTCGCATTGTGCCGTATCTGGACGACCTATTGATTTCAGCTTCTTCCCTCCATCAGGCGGAGCTGGACACCCACCAGGTGGTGTTGACCCTGGAGAGGTTCGGGTGGGTGATCAATCGCCCCAAGTCCTCTCTCTCGCCATCACGAGTGATTTCATTCCTGGGCATGAATCTGGATACCATTCAGGCCAGAGTGTTTCTACCCCAGACCAAGGGGCAGGCGATTCAGGATCTGATCTGCCTTCTTCTGGTCAATCCTTGCCCCTCTATCTGACGGGATGAAACTGGTGGGACTGATGGTGGCCTCCTTCGAGGCGGTCCCGTTTGCGCAGTTTCACATGAGATCTCTTCAACTTGACCTATTGACGCATTGGGACAGGTGTCCGCTGTCGTTGGATCAACCGTTCAGGATGTCTCCCAGGGTTCGGCAGTCCCTTCGGTGGTGGCTGGAGTCGAGCAACCTGTTGAGGGGCAGATCCTTTCTGGTTCCTCGCTGGGAGACGGTTACCACGGATGCCAGCCTGTCGGGCTGGGGAGGTTTCTGGAAAAGTCATCAGTTCAGCGGGGTGTGGGGCCCTCAGGAGGCTCACAACCCCATCAATGTCTTAGCGCTCAGAGCCATCCGGCTTGTCCTGTCACTGCTGACGTTGCACTTGCAGGGTCTTCTGGTTCAGATTGGTTCAGACAATCGGACGGCGGTAGCCTACATCAATCACCAAGGAGGGACTCGCAGCAGGAGTGCCCTCAGGGAAGTCTCTCTGATCCTGCATTGGGCGGAGAGCAATGTCCCTTGCATTTCGGCAATCTACATTCCGGGAGTGGAAAACACGGCGGCGGACTCCCTGAGCCGGGGGTTCTCTCGCCAAGGAGAGTGGTCTCTCAACCCCGGGGTTTTTCGGTTTCTTTGTCGCAAGTGGGGGACTCTAAAGTTGGATCTCTTTGCCTCACGGCACAATCACAAACTCCGGGCCTTTGTGTCTCTATCTCAGGATCCTCTAGCTCTGGCAGTGGATGCCTTGTCCCTTGTTTGGAAGGATCTGGGGTTTCTGTACCTGTTTCCTCCCTTCTCCATGCTGGGCAAGGTGGTTTGCAAACTGGCTCTGGAGGGGGCACCAGCAATTCTGGTGGCTCCAAGGTGGCCAAGAAGGGTTTGGTACGCAGATGTTGTAAGGCTGACGGTAGATCAGTACCGGCTTCCCATGTTTCCGGATCTGTTTTCTCAGGGTCAACTACTTTACCCCAATTTACAAACGCTGGCTTTGACGGCTTGGCTGCTGAAACCTTCATCCTGAAGGAGGAAGGTTTGTCTGAGGCTGTGGTTCAGACCTTGATTAGAGCTAGGAAGCGGTCCTCTTCTGGCATCTACTATAGGGCTTGGCGGTCCTATATTGACTGGTGTGAGGCTAGGGCCTTGCCTTGCAGGGTGTTTTCGAGATTTTGGAGTTTCTTCAGCACGGTCTGGATCTTGGGTTCCAGCTTAGTACCTTGAAAGGGCAGGTCTCTGCTTTGTCTGTTTTCTTCCAAAGATCTTTTGCCTTGCACCCGCTGGTTAAGACTTTTTTCCAGGGGCTCATGTTCGACCCCCTCGGAAGGATATGGTTCCTGTTTGGGATTTGAATTTGGTTCTTTCGACTCTTCAGGGTCCTCCTTTTGAGCCATTACAGGATATTGCTCTTTCTGTTTTCACTCAAAAGGTGGCCTTCTTGGTGGCTATTACCTCTGTTCGGCGTGTCTCTGAGTTGGCGGCTCTGTCGATTCAGGCCCCTTACTTTGAAAGACACCAGGACAAGGTGGTCTTTCGCTTTAAGCCAGATTTCCTTCCTAAGGTGGTGTCGGCTTTCCATCTCAATCAGGATATTGTTCTCCCTTCCTTGTGTCCTAAGCCTAGCAATGACAAGGAGAGTGTTTTGCACTCTTTGGATGTGGTTCGCTGTGTTAAGTACTATTTGGTGACTACTTCTTCTTTCCGCAAGACAGATGCCTTTTTCGTGGTGCCCTGCAGGCCCAGGAAAGCTTTGGCGCCCGCCAAGTCTATCATTAGCAAATGGATTCGTCAGGCCATTGTTGGGGCCTATTCTGCTAAGGGGAAGACTCCCCCTTTTTGGATCACTGCGCATTCTACTCGTGCTGTTGGTGCATCCTTGGCTTTTCAGCACCAGGCTTCTGTTGAACAAGTTTGTAAGGCTGCTACTTGGTCTTCCGTTCATACTTTTTCCAAGTTTTACAAGGTTGATGTGCAGGCTTCAGCGGATGCCGTTTTTGGCCGCAAGGTTCTGCAAGCTGCAGTGGTTTAAGTTGGTGCATTCTTTACTGTTTATGGTTCCCACCCATGATGGACACTGCTATTGGATGTCCCAAATGTCATGAAGAATTGAAGCGGAGTGTATGTCACACTTGGAATAATACCGTTTTGTGAGTATTCACCTTTAAAACAGATATTATAAGTGTGACATACACTCCGCTTCACCCACCCTTTTTGCTGTTCTGGATCCTTTATATGGTGAACCATTGTTTCTTGGTTGTTAGTATTTTTATTTTTGGTTCTTCCTGGTCCCCTTACTGCTATTTTACACTGGGGAATTGGTGGGAGGTCCCAGGTATTTATGGACTGGGAGGAGCTCTTTTTTTTGCATTCATCTCTGCAGAAGTTCGCCCTCTACTGGAGAATAACCCAAATGTCATGAAGAATTGAAGCAGAGTGTATGTCACACTTATAATATCCGTTTTAAAGGTTAGTACTCACAAAACTGTATTTTTTGTGCCCAAATCAGGCTTAGCCCAGGGGTAGAAAGGGCTGGGCAGGCTGGTTGCATTGTCGTTGGACCTTCCCTTTAAGACCATTTTGATTTTAGGTTAATTATGGTGGGAACACGAGCACATGAAAGGGACAGAACAGGAAATGGCAATAATAAGGTGGATTATAATTATATGGAAGGAGCTCACATAAAGCCTGTCCCATGGGCCTCTCCTCTATTTCCTGTAGATGCTGTAGCAGGTTTTCAATGTCTGCCCCTCCTTTCCTTTTCATTTTTCCACAGCCATGCTCCAAATGTGGTTTCACGGCTGCCCTTGTTTCCCAGCGCTCCCAGAGCAATCTGGGCAGTGAGACCACTATGGCTTGTCAGGATGCTCACAATGGTATTGCTGAGGGACAGTGTGGTCGTGGAGGAATGAAGTTGAATGGCCTTATTATTTCCATTGCCTGAATTGACCCTTGAGGCTTGCCACTGGTACTTCCGGGGACTACTATTTTATAGAGAGTTTAGAGTACATGTGTCGAACTCAAGGTCCAGGGGCTGATTGCGGCCCTCCAAGCCTTTTCAGGGGGCCCTCTGACAGCGCTCTCTGGCAGCAGCTAGATGGCGCCTCTTCTAGCCACCCCGGTCATTCCAAGTCTGCTGGCTGACACTGGCAGCATGTTATTCCAAGTATGTCTCACACCCTGCTTCGGAAGTATTCATTACACGTGGGCTTATGGTCCAGTAGAGGGCGAACTTCTGCAGAGATGACTAGAAAAAGAAGCCCCTCCCAGTCCATAAATACCTGGGACCTCCCACACATTCCCCAGATAAGTCCCTGCAGATGGCGAAGTAAGTCAAGAAGATGGCTGTCTCTGTCCTTTGCAGGTAAGCCGGGTGTACAACCGGTCCCGTTTGCTTCCTATTTCCACCCGGACTATTTTTTAATTTCCTCATGCCTCCCAGCCTTGGCTGTAGGTCCGGTTGAGGGTAGGGCACACCTTTAGAGGTGTTTTGAACGGGTAGGCGGTCGTCAGGTTACGGTGATCCTGACATGGGATGCCCTGTGCGTCATGAAGCCCTCGCTACATGCCCAAATCGGCTTCCTCCCCCATTACTCCCTGTTCCCAGTTAGTTGGGGGGGGGTTCCCTCCTTGGTTAATCTCCCCTAGATTGTGTGAGAGTGTGTTTTAGTGTGCTTGGTGTACGTTTTTCGTTACTACTATTAGGCGCTGGCTACTGCCAGAGCGCCTTAGTGTGTTTATCGCTGTTTACTTTACACTTGTTGCGGGAGGAGCACGGCTTGCTGTTCGGTTTTAGTCAGGGGGAAGGGGCGGGGTCTGGCGCTACCCGCGCTTGCGGCGGCCCGCCCCCCCCAGTTGGCGCTCGGCCGGCTCCCAATCCTACTGGCTGGGAGCGCGGCTGGTTGTGTGCTTCCCACGTCGGGAGGGGGCCTTACGCAGGCGTGATCCGCGTCGGCCCGCCTGCCTCCTCCTTCCTTCTGCTGGCTCTACGCCGCCATCTTCCCTCACGCATGGCTGCGGGCTTCTGTGAGTGCCCCTCGGGGCCCCTTGTATTTATATTATATATATATATACCGTATTTGCCGGAGTATAAGACGACTGGGCGTATAAGACGACCCCCCAACATTTCCACTCAAAATATAGAGTTTGTTATATACTCACCGTATAAGACTACTCCCTCTTCCGCACACCAAATAAAACGTAAAAGAACATCAGATTTTATTTCAACATGTTAATTCCCTTCCCCAGAGTCCCTGGGTGGCATACTTTCTGGCTTCTTACAGTCATGGGGGCATCCCTCAGTACAGGCATGGGGGCATCCCTCAGTACAGGCATGGGGGCATCCCTCAGTACAGGCATGGGGGCATCCCTCAGTACAGGTATGGGGGCATCCCTCAGTACAGGCATGGGGTATCCCTCAGTACAGGCATGGGGGCATACCTCAGTACAGGTATGGGGGCATCCCTCAGTACAGGCATGGGGGCATCCCTCAGTACAGACATGGTGGCATCCCTCAGTACAGGCATGGGGGCATCCCTCAGTACAGGCATGGGGGCATCCCTCAGTACAGGCATGGGGGCATCCCTCAGTACAGGCATGGGGGCATCCCTCAGTACAGGCATGGGGGCATCCCTCAGTACAGGCATGGGGGCATCCCTCAGTACAGGCATGGGGCATCCCTCAGTACAGGCATGGGGGCATCCCTCAGTACAGGTATGGGGGCATCCCTCAGTACAGGTATAGGGGCATCCCTCAGTACAGGTATGGGGGAATCCTTCAGTACAGGTATGGGGGCATCCCTCAGTACAGGTATGGGGGCATCCCTCAGTACAGGTATGGGGGCATCCCTCAGTACAGGTATGGGGGAATCCTTCAGTACAGGTATGGGGGCATCCCTCAGTACAGGTATAGGGGCATCCCTCAGTACAGGTATGGGGGCATCCCTCAGTACAGGTATGGGGGCATCCCTCAGTACAGGTATGGGGGCATCCCTCAGTACAGCCAGCGAGTGGCCCCACTCCCTCCTCGCCCCGCCCCGCCGCTCACACACTTACCGATGGTTGGAGGGCCGGTCTGCCCGTCCCTGCTGTTCCTGTCGCCGCCGCCACTGCCACCGCCGCCGCCACCGCCGCTCTCATACACACTAACACACACACATACCTCCCAACTTCTGAAGATATGAAAAAGGGACAGGCCACGCCCCTGACTACGGGATCACGGGGGGAAAATCGGGGCAATCATGAAGGAATCGGGACAGTTGGGGAGCATGGGCTGTCACCCCACCACATTTGCCCCCTCTTCATTACCTCCCCTCATGCTGGTGCCCTTCTATCTACACCTACCCCTTCTCCATTACTTTTCATCCTCCACCCCTTACCCACTGCCCTGTTCTGTTACTCCTCATCCCACACCTCCCCCTTTATTACTTTTTCCCTCTTCATACCTACAGTTCCCCCCCCCCATCACTTCATGACTCACATTGGCCCTGGTGTCTGTGCAGGTCCCATTCATCCAGCAAGGCATCTGCCACGATTTATCCCTACAAGTGTGACACTGATGCACATGGTCACCCCCGCCCATGCATTTCCCCCTCACCCGGGATATAGGTGAATTGCAGCTCCCGGGCGCCGGCCCTCAGCTTGTCGCGCAGCCGCTGGTACTTGAAGTTGGTGACTTTGCCCTTCAGGGTGGCGGCCAGCAGCTCGGGCACAGCCAGCAATGACAGCCCGTATACATTGCTCTGTGACTGGAAGCGTCTTCAGTCAGCGGGCAGCAGCCGGCAGCAGACATGGGCGGCGGTGACGTCACTACTAAACACCGCTGCCAGGCCGCCTGCCCACCCAGAAGTCTCTTCACCTCCCCCCCCTGCTCCTGCCCGGAAGTCTCGCCTCCCCCCACACCCGCAAGTTACTGCGTTTTGCGGGCAGGAAGCATCCATTCAGAAGGCGCACAGCGCGCCGCTACCACGGCGCAGGGCGTCCCGGGGCGATAATTAACGCGGGATCACGGGAGAAAATTGGGACGATCTCGGAGGAATCGGGACAGTTGGGAAGCATGCACACACACACACACATTCATTCTTACCGGCACTTCCTGGCTGTTGCGCTCTGGTCGTCGGTGGGCGTGCCCCAGATGGCCGGCTGGGACATGCCCACCGACGACCAGCGCGCAACAGCCAGGAAGCGAAGTAAGCATGAATGTGTGTGTGTGTGTGTGTTAGTGTGTATGAGAGCGGCGGTACCCGGCGTATAAGACGACCCCCCCCACTGGAAGGCATGTTTTACAGGGGGAAAAAGTCGTCTTATACGCCGGCAAATGCGGTATATTATATAGATTATTAGCTTGCACATTTTTTCAGTCTTTGGGGACTTTTGGGCACTTTCCCACTGTATGGCCATTGTGGTGATATGTGTTTATGAATATGTATATATATGTGTATATTTTTTATATATTTTTTTTATATATTTTTATATATTTGTGTGTATGTATATTTATGTGATATATATTAGGCCCTTATGTATTTATGTGCAGTATGCATGTTGCTTATGGGGCCCCCACCTATTGGGTCTGGCAGGTGGGACTACCGAGGCTATTAGGGGTTTTTCTTCCCTTCATAGGTCCCTCAGTCAATTTGGGTTCCCTCTTATGTCTACTAAAATCCTCCCACTTACGGACTCTAAGGGGCATCCTGGGTAGCTTCATAGCTTAATTCCCAATAGTCATTGCGACTACCATTAAAATCACTATATGGAGGCTTCCCAGGATACCGGGCTTGGGTTTCCTTCGGGGCATCCCCGGCAGTGTGTAGTATGTGGGGTATCCCCTGTGGGGACAATGTGCATATTTGTGTACCATGTGCACAGCAGGCTCTGCGGGCCCCGTGCGGCCAGGTCGGCTCCGCTGGCCTCATCACCTACACCCCCACGCCTGGCCTTGGCCCCAAGTGACATTGTCATTAGCGGGGAGTCGCAATCCGATGTCTGCGCCAGACTGGCCAACATTGAGAAAATGATTTCTAGCCTTACGGCCAGGAAGGCCCCAGCTAAAAGACGGTTCTTGGCGCCCGCTGCGCCAGCCTTTGACTATGATGATTTTGATCCTTTTGATTGGTCTGATTATTCCCAGCTTGAGGTAGGGGAATTCTTTGCAGACTCTGATGGTTCTGATGATCAGCAGTACCTGGAGGCTGATGCTGGTACGGAGCGCAGGGATACCGTGGATACCCCCAGGCTCCTTACCCAGGTTCTTGAAGTGCTTGCCATTTCCCCTCCAGCGGAGGCCCCTCCGCAACGGGGGGAATTGTTTTGGGACAGCCAAACCTCGTTTGGAGTTCCCGGATTAGAAGCACTTTAACAATCTGATCCTTAAGGAATGGAAAAAGCCTAGCCGGCCCCCTGGTATTCCTCAGGGGTGGGATAGGAAGTATCCCTTCCCTGTTGATGTGGTTAAGTGTTGGTCTACACCCCTAGAGGTCGACGCTCCCTTCCTGGGATTGTCCAATACGTCAGTCGTGCATTCCCCGGATTCTACTACCTTGAAGGATAGTGAGGTCCGACGTCTCGACCAGATGGCTTTGCATGCCTTTGCTTGTGTGGGTTCGGCCTTGCGCCCGGTTTGTGCTTCCACTCTATCGGCCGTTGCTGCTAGAGCGTTAATTAGGGGCCTTTTGGATGGTTCCCAATTGAATCCTTCCAGTGAGCAGTTACAGCCTTGACTCATTGTGAGATGTTCATTGCCTTTATCTTATCAGCCTTGGATGACACTATCTGTCTGTGTAGCAGGACCTCGGCATTGCAGGTTGTTAAACGCCGTTCGGTCTGGTTGTGCCAGTGGGCGGCCGATAACGCTGCTAAGACGGCGCTCACAGGATTTCACTTCGTGGGTCTGCACTTGTTTGGTGAGCGTTTTGACTCTGTTGTCAAAGGAGATAAGTTACCTCAACGCAAGAAGCAGTGCCGGTCCTTTCGGGGTTCAGGCTCATTCAACCCCTCTTTTCATTGCTCTCAGACAAACAGGGGAATGTCTTTCACTGCATTCAGAGGAGATTCCTGGGGTAGGAGCAGAGGACGTGCCTGACCCGAGGCTTCCTGGGGTGCTAAACCCAAGTCCACTTCCTCAGGTCTCGGGTTCCTTCGGACCCACGGGCAGTTCAGGGACTGTTTCTGGCGGTGCAAATCCTTCGGGATATGGGGGTCATTTGTCCGGTTCCCCCCATAGAGAAAGGTCAGGGGTACTACTCCAACCTCTTTACGGTGCCCAAACAGGATGGCTCCGTGAGACCCATTTTGGACTTAAAAATTCTCAACCGGTTCATCAGAACCAGAAAATTTTGCATGGAGACTCTGCGCCTTGCCATCAACTCTCTGCGTCCGGGGGACTTTATGACTTCATTAGATATCAAGAACGCTTACCTTCATGTGCTGGTCTTCCCGGGACACCAAAGGTTCCTCAGGTTCGCGGTAGGCGATCAGCACTACCAGTTTGTGGCTCTTCTCTTCGGGCTGACTTCGGGGCCTAGGGTGTTCACCAAGGTATTGGCGGGCGTGATGGCCCTTCTCAGAGTCCAGGGCATTCGCATTTTGCCTTATCTGGACGACCTTCTCATTTCGTCATCCTCTCTCCACCAGGCGGAGCTGGACACCCGGACGGTGGTGATGACGCTGGAGAGGTTTGGGTGGGTAATCAACTATCCCAAGTCCTCTCTCTCTCTCTCTCTCTCTCCGTCAAGGGTGGCTTTGTTTCTGGGAATGACTCTGGATACCATTCAGACCAGGGTGTTCCTGCCCCAGCCGAAGGTGGATGTTCTCCAAGCACTAATTCGTCTTCTTCTGTCCAACCCTCGTCCGTCCATCAGACAAGGGATGAGGCTGGTAGGATTGATGGTGGCTTGCTTCGAGGCAGTGCCTTTTGCTCAGTTTCACATGAGACCTCTTCAGCTCCATCTGTTATCGGCTTGGGACAAATGTCCTCTGTCTCTGGATCAGACTTCTGGAGGGAATAGCTGAGGGCGGTTCGGTTGGTGCTGTCGCACCTGACACATCACCTTCAGGGTTTACTGATTCAGGTTCGCTCCAACAATCGGACAGCGGTCGCATACAACAATCACCAAGGAGGGACTCGCAGCAGGAGTGCCCTCTGGGAGGTGTCTCTGATTCTTGCTTGGCCGAGAGCAATGTTCCGTGCATCTTGGCAGTCTACATTCCAGGGGTGGAGAACCTGGAAGCGGACTCCCTGAGCAGAGGGACCTATAGCCGGGGGGGAATGGTCCCTCAGCAACAAGGTATTTCTATCCCTCTGTCACAGGTGGGGGAGTCCGGAGGTGAATCTGTTTGCCTCTCGTCACAATCACAAGCTTCCTGCATTTGTGTCTCTGTCTCAGGACCCTCTGGCTCTGGCAGTGGATGCCATGTCTCTGTCCTGGCGGGAGCTCGGTCTCCTGTATCTGTTTCCTCCCTTTCCCATGGTGGGCAAGGTGGTACGCAAGCTGGCTCAAGAGGGTGTGCCAGCAATCCTGGTGGCCCCAAGGCCAAGACAGGTGTGGTTCGCAGACGTCGTCCAGCTGGCGGGAGATCAATTCAGGCTGCCTCTGCTTCCGGATCTGATCACACAAGGTCAGCTTTGTTACCCCAATTTACAAACGCTGGCTTTGACGGCGTGGCTGCTGAAACCTTCATCTTAAAGGAAAAGGGTTTGTCTGAGGCCGTTGTCCAGACTCTCGTCAGGGCTAGGAAGAAATCTTCCTCTAATATCTATTACGGGACCTGGCGTACCTATATTGATTGGTGTGAAGTTAGGGCCTTTCCTTGTCGGGTGTTTTCCATTCCTCGGATATTCTAAGTATACAGTACGTCCTGCTCCAGATATAATACTTACACTTGGGTTATCCTCCGCCAGATGGCGCTGTGCACTGCAGACATGCAAAAACAGGCTCCTCCCGGCCCTTCATATACCTGGGGACCTCCCACAAATCCCCAGATTTCTCAGCAGTGCTGACTCCGAAGACATGGAGTATCACTCTCTCGCAGGTGAGCGGGGCTATTGCAGCCCGCGGCCCTGTTGGACTACTCCTACCCGTCCTATTTGTGATGTGCCTCCCAGCGTGGGCTGCGCTGGTCGGGTGAAGGTAGGCAGCATGCTTTAGTAATGCCCTTGACTTGTAACTGGGTTTCAGAGCCGCGCTGCTTGCTCTTCATAGTTTTTGGCTGCCGCCGTGCGCGTGTCTTTTCTTTTACCAAAGTGTACTGCGCTGGGCGGCGGCATCGTCCAGACGCTACGGCGTCTCCATTAGCAAAGGCTTATATTAAGTGTATCTTATCCTTTGCTGGTTACGCTTTGACTGCTGCCTCAGAGCTTCGCACTCTTCGGGGGGCGGGGACCTGGCTTGGCGCGCTCCGCGTCACGGCCAGATCGGGCCCGCCCTTCAAGGTTCGCCTGGCGCCATTTTGATGATCTTTGCGCGCGCGCGTGGTTGCAGTCCTCCTCCTCCTCCCTTGGCCTGTAAGTGCCCTCGTGGGTGTTTTCAATATAAAAAACTTTTGTTTTCCTGCTGCGCATGGCTCTGACACCCCCTTATTATCTTTATGTCTTTCAGACGTCAAAGACTCCGGTGGCTGCCCTCGGCCTGACACAAATTATAGCGGGCTTATAAAAAATTCTCCCACATTCCTAGCGGGTCTTGGGGCATCCAGGGTTGCCTATTGCATAGATCCCTGCTGGCATATTGTGCCTAGATAATCACCATATGGAGGAATCTCAGAATTATGTGACCGGGGTCCCTCTGGGACAAGACCGGCTGTGTATAACGTGTGGATATCACCACGCTGATGCTGACAGGGCACGGGTCTGCACACCGTGTGCCGAGCAAGTACTGGCCCTGCAATCAGGATTGCCAGTGGCTGCACCTCGCTTCAATACTCCTATTTCCCCAGGCTTAAATCTCGCTCCTGCTGAGTCGCATACAAGTGGGGAGTTGCAGCCGGCTGCGTCTTCCAGACTTCCTACGGCTGACCAGATTATTACGGGGTTGACAAAGTGCTTGGGCCCTGGTAAGAAGCGGTCCTCGACGCCACCTGTTTCTGCCTTTGCTATGGGATCGGAGGAGTTCACTACTCCACGTGCCTGTACCCCTTCTGATGAAGGAGGGCTGTTCTCTGACTCAGGCTCATCTGATGAGGAGCCGAGGAGTCATGACGATTCTGGCCATGAAGACTGGAACCAGTTTGACACCATTGGTTTGTTGATTAGGATCTTTAAGGCCCTGTCTATCTCTCTCCATAACGCGGCTCCCAAGCCGAGAGGGGAGCGTTTCCATACAGCGACACCGCGCTTGGAATTTCTAGAGCAGGCTCACTTCCATGCTCTTGTACTCGAGGAATGGGAAAGCCCCAGTAAACTTCCAGGGGTCCCAGGGGACTGGGATTGGAAATACCCTTTTCCCCCTGAGGTGGTTAATTGTTGGTCATCGCCCCTTGTGGTGGACTTACCGATCATTGGGGTTCCTAACCCCCCCTTTATTGCAGCTCCTGCTTATAGTACCCTTCGGGATGCCGAGGACCGGCGCATGGATAAGCTGGCTTCCCACGCCTTTTCTTGTGCAGGAACGGCGCTGCGCCCGGTCTGTGCCGCGGCCATCACTGCAGTGGCCGCCAGAACCCTCATCAGAAAGATGCTTGAGCATCACCCTGATGATCTTCCCTGGGAGGTGTTTAATGCACTCTCCAGTTGTGATGTATTTGTAAAATTTATCCTTTTAGCGCTGGATGACACCATTAGAATGTGTGCAAGGACTTCTGCCCTTGTAGTGGCTATACGTCACTTGGTCTGGCTGCGACAGTGGGGTGCTGACGATGCTGCTAAAAGGACTCTGACCGGGCTTCCCTTTAGAGGGCAACGCCTGTTTGGGGCCCGTCTGGACCTGTTTGGTAAAAAGGGCAAATCACCCCAACGCAGGCGGCCGTCTCGGCTCCCTCGGGACAGGGACACCCCTCCCCCTCCATACCATAGTGTTATACAAGAACCAGGGGTGTCCTTCCAGAGTCTTCGTGCAGACTCCTGCCCCACGAGCAGCAAACAACGCTCTCCGGCGGGGCTAAGCCTAAATCTTCCACCAAATCCCCTCAAGCATGATGGGGCGCCCTCGCCCGCCTGGGTGAGGGGATGATTGCAGCACCTTGCTCCTATCAGAAGGCATCTTGCCTCATTCTGGTGGATACAGGAGGTAGTTTCCTCTGGATACAGGATAAAGTTTACTGCGCGGCCTCCCCCAAGATTGTCAGGGTACTCCTGGTCCCTGCCTCTATTCGGGTGCTGGTGCAGGCCATGCACGGCCTGCTGGGTCTGGAGGTCACTTACAGTTTGCCCTTAACAGGCAGAGGCAGGTGCCGCTACACCAACCTCTTCACATTTCCCCAATGGGATGAGTCAGTCTGCCCTTTCGGGATTCACAGGTTTTCGGCAATTCTATTACAGGCAGTTTCTGCATGGAAAATCTGAGATGGGCCATCAGCGCCTTGCGCCCAGTGGGCCCCTGCCATCTGGGGAGATCAAGGATGCTTATGCTCACATTCCTGTGTCTTCTAGACACCGAGGCTCTTCAGGTTCATGTTGGAAGTCCAACACTGCTAATTTGTGGCCTTGTTATCTGGCCTCTCTTCTGCCTCCAGAGTGCTCACCAAGGTACTGATGGGGGCTATGTCTCTGATGAGACCAAGGGGCGTCCACGTGAAACCTACCCGGTCGTCCTTTTTCGCTTCCCAATCTCTACGTCAGGTTGAGTTGGCTACTCGGCTGGTGGTGTCCATTGGGAGTCATTTGGATGGGTGTTCATTCACCTCAAGTCCTCCTTGTCCCCTTGATTGGTATCTCCATTCCTGGGGATGAATCTAGATTCGGTTCAGGCGAGAATCTTCCTTCCTCAGCAATAAGGTGGACACTCTGGTTGCGTGGGCTCAGCCCCTCTTTGCTGTTCCCGTCTCTTCACCAAGCAGGAATGCAGCTGGTGGGCCCGTTTGGTGACTTGCTTAGAAGAAGTCCCTTATACTCTTCTACCTGGGGCCCTTCTGCAACTTCTATTGTTAATACTGGACAGGGACCCAGCATCCCTGGAGCAGGGTCATGTGTGCCTTTCCCCCCTGGTTAGGAGTCCCTCTTGGAGTGGATGTACTCTAGGGACCTGTCTGGGGGCAGTTCCCTTCTTGCCCTTCCTAGAGATGGTCACCATGGATGCCAACCTATCAGGTTGATTGGGAGGTTTTCTTCTGTAACCCCATGCGGGACCGGGGGAGGTGGGGCCTTTAGGAGGTCCATGCACCTATCAATATTGAAACAGTGAGTTTTCAGGTTGGCACTATCTCACTTGACTTCTCCTCTTCACGGCCTGCCTGTTTGGCGGCGCTCGGTCTGTCTGACGACTGTGGCCTACCTTAATCATCTGTGTGGGACCTGGAGCAGGATGGTCCCCCAGGAAGGTATATGTTCTTGATCTGGGTGGAGGATAATGTTTCCTGCATATCAGTGGTATTCGCTCCGGTGGAGGTCCCTCTGTGACAGGATGTGCTAATCCTTGTGTCACTATGAGGTTCAATCAGTGTGGACCTGTTTGGTGCCCCGTCACTATTTCAAGCTCTCGCCTCTCGTTTCCCTGCCCCAGGATCCTCTGGCCGTGGTCATGATGCTTTAGTAATGTTATGGCAGGACATTCTGGAATGTATGTCTTATCTCCGTTCCCCCTGCTAGGCGGGGTTCTGCGCAGAATTGTTCTGGTAGGGGGACCATTGATACTGGTAGCCCCTGGGTGGCCTAGTGGAGTGTGGATTCGCAGACGTGGTACCGAGGGTAGTAGATCTGTACGTTCTGCTAGAGGTGCCGCTCTGTTCGCTCAGAGCCTCCTTTACGTCACCCCAGGCCTGACTGCTGATTCTTCCGTCTTTATGGAGACAGGCTTCTCTTCTCTGTGTTCTTGACTATTGGAAGTCTAAGAGCAAGCTTCTTCTTCCATCTCTTATGAGGTATGACATACCCATGTGGATTGGTGTGAGTCTAGGTCTCTTCCCTGTTGGGCGTTATCTGTTCCCAGGGTTATTACAGCATGGCTTGGAGTTGGCTCTCCAACTCAGTACTCTGAAGGGTCAGGTTCTGCCCTGTCCGCCTTCCTGTAGAAGTCTTTTGCTTATTTTCCTTGGCTAAGCATTCTTTCAGGGGTTGCTCATTGCGTTCCCCACTTAATTCTATGGTCCCTGTTGGGATTTGAATTTTTATTCTGTTTGCCTTGCGGGGTGTTCCTTTTTGACCGATTCAGGATGCTGTCTGGCTGTCTTTTACCTTCAAAGTTGTCCTTCTGGGACTGTTACTTCGGTCAGACGTGTGTCTGAGCGGGCGGCTCTGTTTAGCTAGCCCTCGTTCCTTGATATGCACCAGGATAAGGTGGTGCTCTGCTTTACGCCGGACCTTCTGCCTATGGTGGTGTCTTAGGCTTATGTATTTAAGACATTGTCTTTCTTCTGTGCTTTATTCCTAGTAACGCTGAGGCAAGGGGATCTACTTTCCCTCAACAGGTGCTGGAATTTTTTCCTGGATTGTCTCTTGTCCCTTAGGGGGACTGATGCCCCTTGGGGTTTGTGGGCACCTACCTCTGTATGTGCCTGATCTCGTCTGCTTCCAGGGGTTAAGCGGCCCTTGGCCTAGCCTTTACTTGGATGGTTGTCCCTTCTAGTCCTAGGGAAGGTTTGGCTTCTTCCTGGACTATTGTTAGCGTTTGATCTTGTCAGGCTGTTACTCAGGCCTATTCCTTAAGGGGATGAGTTTCTTCTCTCTTTATTTCTGATTCTACTGGTGCCTTTGTATCCTTGGACCTTTCAGCACCAGGTTTTGTTGAACAAGTTTGCTAGACCGCTACTTGTTTTTTTGTTCATACCTTTTCAAAGGTTTTTATGATGTTGACGTTGGAGCTTTTGCTCATGTCACTCTCGGTGGCAAGGTTTACAGGTGACAGTGCTTTTACTGTCTGCTGTGCCTTTTTTGTTGGGGATCCCACCCTACTTTATGGACACTGCTATTGGATGTCCCAAGTGTAAGTATTATATCTGGAGCAGGACGTACTGTATACTTAGAATAATACAATTCTGTGAAATACTCACCTGTAGAATTGGTATTTTACGTATACAGTACGTCCTGCTCCACCACCCTGGTTTTTGCATTATTCTGGATCCCCTGTATGGTGATTGTTATCATTGTTATCATTACCAGTTTGTTTTGGTGGTTAAATTCTCCCGGCTTCTGGTTCACTGCTTTTCAATGCTGGGGATTTGTGGGAGGTCCCCGGGTATATGAAGGGCCGGGAGGAGCCTGTTTCTGCATGTCTGCAGTGCCCAGCGCCATCTGGCGGAGGATAACCCAAGTGTAAGTATTATATCTGGAACAGGACGTACTGTATACGTATAATACCAATTCTACAGGTGAGTATTTCACAGAATTGTATTTTTGGAGTTTCTTCAGCATGATCTGAACATGGGTTTTCAACTTAGCACCCTTAAGGGGCATGTGTCCGCTCTGGCGGTTTTCTTTCAGAGATCTTTCGCTCTTCATCCTTTGGTTAAGACCTTTTTTCAAGGGGTCACTCATGTGCGCCCTCCTCGCAAACCCATGTTGCCTGTTTGGGATTTAAATTTGGTGTTGTCTGCCCTTCAGGGTCCTCCTTTTGAACCAGTGCAGGATACTGCACTATCCATTTTCACCTTAAAAGTTGCCTTTTTGGTGGCTATCACCTCTGTTCGATGGGTTTCTGAGTTGGCGGCTCTGTCTATTCAGGCCCCCTACTTTGAGAGACATCAGGACAAGGTGATTTTCCACTTTAAACCAGACTTCCTGCCAAAGGTTGTCTCTGCTTTTCACCTCAATCAGGACATTGTGCTTCCTTCATTGTGTCCTAAACCTAGCAATGACAAGGAGAGGGCTTTGCACTCTCTGGATCTCGTTAGATGTGTAAAGTATTATCTGGTGGCTACTTCACCATTCCGGAACACGGACGCCTTTTTTGTGGTGCCCTCCGGGCCCAAGAAGGGTTTGGCACCTGTCTAGTCTACCATTAGTAAATGGATTCGTCAGGCCGTTATTAGGGCCTACTCTGCCAAGGGGAGGTATCCCCCTTTCCAGAGGTCAGGGGTTCTACCCCAATCTGTTTACGGTCCACAAAAAGGACTGAACTCTACATCCCATTCTGGACCTGAAAGGTCTCCACAGATATGCACTGCTCTACTCGTGCTGTTGGGGCTTCCTGGGCGTTTCATCACCAGGCCTCTGTTGAACAAGTTTGTAAGGCTGCTACTTGATCTTCTGTTCATACTTTTTCCAAGTTTTATATGGTTGATGTGCGGGCCGCAAAGTTCTGCAAGCTGCAGTGGTTTCATTTGTGCACTGTTGTCTGTTGGGATGCCCACCCTTTTTGGACACTGCTATTGGATGTCCCACGTGTAATGAATACTTCCGAAGCAGGGTGTGAGACATACTTGGAATAATACCATTTTGTGATTACTCACCTGTAAAATGGGTATTATAAGTATGTCTCACACCCTGCTTCGTCCCACCCTGAGTTGTATCTTGGATCCTCTATATGGTGAAACCTTTTTTCTCATAGATTTTATTGGCTCTTCCTGGTCCCCTTACTGCTTTCTAATACTGGTGAATGTGTGGGAGGTCCCAGGTATTTATGGACTGGGAGGGGCTTCTTTTTCTAGTCATCTCTGCAGAAGTTTGCCCTCTACTGGACCGTAACCCACGTGTAATGAATACTTCCGAAGCAGGGTGTGAGACATACTTATAATACCCATTTTACAGGTGAGTAATCACAAAATGGTATTTTTCCATCTGTATGTGGTGCTGCAGAGTGAAATAATTCAGTGTCTGTATCATGGGCATTATAATTCTGTGACTGTTTTGGGCAAAATAATTCATCATCTGCATTTATCCTGGGCAAAATAATTCAACATCTGCATCTATCCTGGGCAAAATAATTCAGTACCTGCATCTTTCCTGGGCAAAATTATTCAGCATCTGCATTTATGCTGGGCAAAATAATTCAACGTCTGCATCTCTCCTGGGCAAAATAATTCAGCATCTGCATTTATTCTGGGCAAAATAATTCAGCGTCTTCATCTATCCTAGGCAAAATAATTCAGCATCTGCATCTATCCTGGGCAAAAAAATTCAGCGTCTGCATCTATCCTGGGCAAAATAATTCAGCATCTGCATCTATGCTGGGCAAAATAATTCAGCATCTGCATCTATCCTGGGCAAAATAATTCCGCACCTGCATTTATTCAGGGCAAAATAATTCAGCGTCTGCATCTATCCTGGGCAAAATAATTCAGCGTCTGCATCTATCCTGGGCAAAATAATTCAGCGTCTGCATCTATCCTGGGCAAAATAATTCAACGTCTGCATCTATCCTGGGCAAAATAATTCTGTGGCTGTCCCAGGCAAAATCATTCTGTGGCTGTCCTGTGTATTTTGTGATGGTTCAGGGCAAAATAATTCTGCGTTTGCATCTTTCCTGGGAAATAATTCTGTGGCTGTAAACCTACATTTGAATGGTCCTGACATTATTCTAAGCAGACAGCACGTCCTGCTCCAGACATAGTCCTTACATGTGGGTATACCTCCGCCTTCAGCGCCATGCACTGCAGAACATGAAGAAAACAAGCTCCTCCCGGCCCTACATATACCGGAGGACCTCCCACAAATCCCCAGATTTCTCTGCAGTGCTTGGACTGCGAAGACATGAAGTATCACGCTCTCGCAGGTGAGCGGGGCTTTACAGCCCGAGGCCCTGCGGGACTATTTCCACCCGTCCTCGTTGTGAATTAATGCCTCCCAGCCTGGGCTGCGTTGGGTCGGGTGAAGATAGGCAGCACCTAGTGTGCTTATGGAGCTAGACTCCACCGCAATCCCCCTCTATAGGATAGGCGGTTAAGGCGTATGGTGAGCCTTCTATTGGATGCCCCTCCCGCACTAGTGCCCCTCGCCCGGTGTAGCGGTGAACCCAGTATATTGGATCACCTTCCCCCCTAGATTTCCCCGTTAGGGGGTAAAAAAGAGGGGGGGGGGGTCGTGTGTACGACGGCTAATCCTTGCCCTATTCACACTAGTTAACCATTGTCTTATTTGGTCCTTGGAGTCAGAGCTGCGCTTCACTCTCAGCCTTTTGCTTTCCTACTGCGCTTTTATGTATTTCTCGGCGCGTGCTTCAGTTTTATTCATTTGACGCTTGGCGTTCTATCACTGTATTCACCCTGTCAGATCTCCCTGAGGTGATGTCTCCCTGACAATATCTGTCGCTTCTGATTGGCTGCGCGCCTTCGAGCTTCGCGCTCTCCGGAGGGGGGGCGTGGTTCGGTTTGGCGCGCTCCGCGTCGTCTTCCGCTCTAGACCGCCCTTCGAGGTTCGCTTGGCACCATTTCCTTCTCACATGCGCGTGGTGAAGACGGCCTCCCCTCGCTGTTCTGTAAGTGCCCTCATGGGCGATCCCTTTCCTAGCTTTGACTTCTTCGCGCTTGGCTCTGACCCTGTTCCCCTTGTGTCTTTCAGACCACGGTCTTCGGTGGCTTCTCCCGGCCCGGTGTAGAGTCCGGTCCAGAACCTTTTAACAAATCACTCCCACTTCCCAGCGGGTGTTTGGGGCATCCAGGGTTGCTTTACAGCGTCAATCCCTACTGGCATATTGAATATAATAATCACCATATGGAGGCATCTCAGGATATCGTGAATGGGGTTCCTTCGGGACAAGCCCGTCTGTGTGTAGCTTGTGGGGTCACACCTAGCAGTGGTGACAATGCACGGGTCTGCGTCCCTTGTGCCCAGCAGGCGCTAGCTGCCTACCCACCTCTTCCGAGGCTGGGCCCGCGCCTCGCCTTGTTTCTCCTACTCCCCCAAGCCTGAGTCTTACCCCCAATACTAGCGGGGACTCTCATGCTGATTTTGCCGCTAGACTGACTAGCGTGGAAAGTTTAGTCGCTGGCTCCTTGGCGCGCAAGGCTACCGCTAAAAAGCGCCACTTGAATCCTGAAGCCACTATTCTTCCTGTAGATTCTGATGATTTACATTTGTCTTATGCACACTCCCCCTCAGAGGAAGGGGAACTGTTTTCTGACTCGGGGTCCTACGACGATGAGTCCAGGAGTCAGGATGAATCTGGTTCTGATCTTTGGTCCCAGGATGACGTTGATAGATTGCTGGCCCAGATCTTTGATGTGTTATCCCTCTCTCCCCCGCCTGCGGCTCCTCGGCAAAGAGGTGACCTGTTCCATACCGCTAGGGTGCGGTTGGAGTTTCCTGAACAAACTCATTTTAATAATCTCGTCTTAAAGGAGTGGGAACATCCCAGCAAACTCCAGGGGGTTCCTAAGACTGTGGATAAGAAGTATCCATTCCCTGCTGACCTGATCAAGTGTTGGACTTCGCCGCCCAAAGTCGATGCCCCGATCCTTGGTCTGCACAATACCTCTATTATGCACTCCCCTGACACTACTACGCTGCGGGATCTGGAGGATCGGCGGGTTGATCAACTGGCATGTCATGCCTTTGCATTTGGGGGAGCCTCGCTCCGCCCGGTTTGCGCCTTAGCCATCACAGCGGTGGCGCTCAGGACTGTGGTTAAGACTGCTCTTGAAGGGGCAGATGACTTGCCATCTGATGCCGCCAATGCTTTGGTTACCTGTGAGACTTTTATCAATTATATCCTGTCTGGATCGGACGATGCTATTAAGCTGAGTGCTAGATCCTCTGCTCTGGTGGTAGCCATACGCCGTGTGGTCTAGTTACGCCAGTGGGCAGCTGACAATGTCGCCAAGAAGGCTCTTACGGGGCTTCCTTTCAAAGGGCTGCGCCTGCTTGGAGAAAGGTTAGATATCTTTGCTAAAGGGGGCAAACTGCCCCAGCGCAAGCGTCAGATTCGGCCCTTTTGTGGCCCAAGCTCCCACTCGACCCCCTATCGGGGGGCTAAACAGGGAAGAGGGGTGTCCTTCGCCGGAGCTCGCACAGATTCCTGGAACAAGAACAGAGGACGCCGCCCCAGCTCTTCCTGGGGGCCAAAGCCCAAAGCCCCTCCCAAGACCCCCCAGGCATGAAGGGGCGCCCTCGCCCGTCAGGGTGGGGGGACGTCTACAGCATTTTCAGCATATCTGGAGACGCCACGTCCCAGACGGTGGATTCAGTAGGTAGTGTCCTCCTGTTACAAGATAGAGTTTGCTGTACTGCCCCCTCCCAGGTTCGTCGGGTCCCGAATCCCACAGGACCCTGCCTCAGCGCAAGTCTTGATTCTAGCGGTGCAGGACCTTCTAGACCTCGGGGTCATTTGCCAGGTCCCCTCAAAAGACAGAGGCGTGGGGTTTTATTCCAACCTGTTCACGGTGCCCAAAAAGGACGGGTCAGTCAGACCCATTCTGGATTTAAAAATCTTAAACAGATTTGTGAGAAACAGACATTTTCGTATGGAAACTCTGCGCTCGGCCATTGCCTCGTTGCGCCCAGGGGACTTCATGACATCTGTGGACATCAAGGATGCTTACCTGGACATTCCGATGTTCCCAGGGCATCAAAAGTTTCTCAGATTTGCGCTGCTGGATCAGCATTACCAGTTTGTGGCTCTGCCATTCGGTCTTACGTCGGCCCCCAGGGTATTCACCAAGGTGCTGGCAGGAGTAATGTCTCTGTTGAGACTAAAAGGCATACGAGTGTTGCCCTACCTGGACGATATACTCATCTCAGTCTCTGCAGCAGGCAGAGCTGGACACGCGGTCGGTGGTGACCACCCTGGAGTCCTTCGGCTGGGTGATCAATTACCCAAAGTCCTCTCTGTCCCCCTCCTCAGTAACCCCGTTTCTGGGGATGATTCTGGATTCAGTTCAGTCAAGGATATTCCTTCCTCCACAGAAGGTGGAAGCTCTGACAACGCAGGTGAGGTTCCTGCTCTCAAGCCCTCATCCCTCCATCAGGCAGGGAATGCAGTTGGTGGGCTCGATGGTGGCAAGCTTCGAGGCGGTGCCCTTTGCACAATTCCATTTCAGAACTCTGCAGCTTCACCTTCTGTCAGTTTGGAACAAGGACCCAGCGTCCTTGGACGAGATCTGGGTGCTTCCCCCCTCGGTCAGACAATCCCTGGCGTGGTGGCTTCGCCACGGGAACTTGACAAGGGGCAGATCCTTCCTGGCCCCCTCCTGGGAGATGGTCACAATGGATGCCTCTCGGGCTGGGGGGGATTCTAGAAGTCCCTGCGTTTCCAGGGGCGGTGGGGCCCTCAGGAGGCCCATCTACCCATCAATGTCCTGGAACTCAGGGCGGTCAGGTTGGTGCTGGAACAATTGACCCAGCACCTGAAGGGTCTGGCGGTTCAGGTACGCTCAGACAACAGGACGGCGGTGGCCTACATCAATCATCAGGGAGGAACCCGGAGCAAGGGTGCTCTCCAGGAGGTGTCTCTGATTCTACCATGGGCAGAGACCAATGTTCAATGCATCTCGGCTGTTTACATTCCGGGGGCGGAAAATCTGCTAGCAGATGCCCTGAGCAGGGGGTCGTTCCGTCAGGGGGAGTGGTCCCTCTCCAACTCGGTATTTCAGTCCCTGTGTCACCGTTGGGGTGTCCCAGACGTGGATCTGTTTGCGTCCCGTCACAATCACAAGCTCCCGAGCTTTGTATGTCTGTCTCAGGATCCTCTGGCTCTGGCCTCGGATGCTCAGTCAATGTCTTGGAGGGAGTTTCGGCTCCTGTATGCGTTTCCACCAATTCCCCTTCTGGGCAGAGTGCTACGCAAGATCGCTCTGGAAGGGGTACCCACGATTCTGGCGGCCCCAAGGTGGCCAAGAAGAGTGTGGTTCGCAGACGTGGTTCAAATGGCAGTAGATTAGTACGATCTACCAAGGATTCCAGACCTCCTAACTCAGGGGTCTCTACGCCATCCCAATTTACTAACTCTGGCTTTGACGGCTTGGCTATTGAGACCACCATTTTAAAGGAAAAGGGTTCGTCCGCTTCTGTAGTGGCTACCATGGTCCAAGCCAGGAAGAAGACCTCTTCTGCTATATATTATAGGGTATGGCGTGCCTACATTGACTGGTGTGAATCCAGGTCTCTTCCCTGCCGGGAATTCTTAGTCTCCAGGGTGCTGGAGTTTTTACAACATGGTCTAGACTTAGGTCTGAAGCTTAGTACTTTGAAGGGACAGGTTTCGGCCCTGTCTATCTTCTTTCAGAAGACCTTTGCCCAGCACTCTCTTATCAAGACTTTCTTTCAGGGGGTCACTCATGTACGCCCCCCTCGGAAACCTATGGTTCCTGTTTGGGATCTGAATTTGGTTCTGTCGGCCCTGCAGGGTCCTCCTTTTGATCCTATTCATGAAGCAGCTCTTGCTATTCTCACGCTCAAGGTGGTCTTTCTGGTAGCCATTACCTCGGTTAGACGTGTGTCTGAGTAGGCTGCCTGGTCTATTCAGCCTCCCTACTTTGAGAGACACCGGGATAAGGTGGTGTTTCGCTTCAAGCCAGACTTTCTGCCTAAGGTTGTGTCTGCATTTCATTTGAATCAAGATATTGTACTTCCTTCCTTGTGCCCTAATCCTAGTAACCCTAAGGAGAGGGTTTTGCATTCCCTGGATGTGGTTAGGTGTGTCAAGTCCTACCTGGTTACCACTCAGGCATTTAGGAAGACAGATGCTCTCTTTGTTGTGCCTCACAGGCTGTGGTTCAAGCCTATACTACTAAGGGGAAGACTCCCCCCTTTCGTCTGACTGCTCATTCTACTAGAGCTGTTGGGGCTTCTTGGGCTTTTCAGCACCAGGCCTCTGTGGAGCAAGTTTGCAAGGCCGCTACTTGGTCTTCAGTTCACACCTTTACAAAGTTTTACAAGGTTGATGTTAAGGCCTCAGCTGACGCTGCGTTTGGCCTGCAAGGTTTTGCAGGCTGTAGTAGTTTAAACGGCTTGCTGTTGCCTTCTGTTGGGGATCCCACCCTTCTTTACGGACACTGCTATTGGACGTCCCACATGTAAGGACTATGTCTGGAGCAGGACGTGCTGTCTGCTTAGAATAATTCAACTCTGTGAAGTACTCACCTGTAGAGTTGGTATTATATGCAGACAGCACGTCCTGCTCCACCCCACCCTGGTTTCACTTTGTTCTGGATCCCCTGTTTGGTGATTGTTATACTTGATATTTTTTTGCCAGTTTTGGGTGGTTGTTTCTCCTGGCCTCTCTTTCTCACTGCTTTTCAATGCTGGGGATTTGTGGGAGGTCCTCCGGTATATGTAGGGCCGGGAGGAGCTTGTTTTCTTCATGTTCTGCAGTGCACGGCGCTGAAGGCGGAGGGATACACACATGTAAGGACTATGTCTGGAGCAGGACGTGCTGTCTGCATATAATACCAACTCTACAGGTGAGTACTTCACAGAGTTGTATTTTTTTTTCTGCATTTGTTATTAACCAGCCCTTTGAAGGCGACCAGAATGCTCATGTGGCCCTCTGTGAAAATTAGTTTAACACCCCTGGTCTAGAGGATGCAAAATAATAGGTTTCTACCCTATTGATGTGAATAGGTGGCAGCTATGATGTTCATCAACATCTTCCTAGTTTTCTCTGGGTTAAAGTTGACCAATTACGTCATATGGAAGCTTAAATTAAAAATATCCCATTTATCAACTCCCCTTAGTGTCCTGGAAATGAATTGGATACAAATACCCACAGACAATTTTGGTTTCAAGGGGAAAATTAAGGGAAAAGTAAATCTTCTTTTGGCTCTTATCTTTCTTCTAGCACTATTTTCAATAGGTGCTAATTGCCTCCAGCATGCACTTGTGAGGGGGGCTTAAACAATGGTATCCTGTCAGAAACCAATGGCATTCAAATGGCATACCTGGGGAAAATGAAAATTACTATAACAGAAATACCAAGCAGCAGAAACCATCCAAACGATAATGTAGCTGGGGTGGGGGATTGTTTTGGGGGGTTTGGTCGACTTCAGGGAGCAGGGTTTTTTTCTTGCACTAATGATTCATTTTGTACACTACCATACAGTAGACTTGATCATGTCTGATGATGGTGGAATAATCAGCAAATTGGATGATCTAAAATCATTGACATTGGGTACTCGACCCTAATTTAACACACCGCACCTGCACATTGCCCACCATTTAGCTGCCCACCATTTGTCAGAAACTGTTCACTGTAACAGAGGGTTTATACCAGACACTGCCACGACTCGCTACTTTGTATGAAGGATGTATGGAAACTGTTTGTTGACATTAGAGCATGCGGAAGCTGAATTGGGAAAGAACTTATTAATGAATATATATATACATATATATATTTTTCTCTTTAAAGTGGGCCAAAACCGTCCCTGGAGTCTATGAGACTCCAGGGCCGCCAGCTTCCCTCTCCCTGGTGGGACCCTCCACCTTCAATCACAAATGTGCTGCCATGTTGTCTCCATTCACTGCAATGGAGGGGGTGTACTGAGGCTTGCCATGACCATTTCATTGCAGTGAATGGAGAGGGTGGGCAGTGCCCCTGTGATTGATGGCAGAGGAGCAACTGGCAGTCGGGGCTTGCTGGTGTGGGATGCGATCCAGCGATTCGGTCAGTTACTGATCGTCGTTAATGTACCTATGCCACAAGAGTATGTGGCATAGGTAAACTAACAAAGGCCACTATTTTATTCTTGTTCTCAGCTTTCAACACTGTTAACCACTCCCTACTTCTTAATATACTTTCTTTTTGAATTCATAAAATTCAATGTCTGGCACACTGCTGGCTCTCATTCTATATTTTTGACTAATCGTTCAGTAAATCCAGCTTAAACACAGTTTTCTCCCTTAGTCCTCTGAGTGCTGCAAGCTTCTGTCTTAAGACCCCTACTTTTTTCAATCATTACTTTTTGTCCGGCTAATAACTCCACTTCCATAACGACTTTTATACAGATAACACTCAACACTACGTCTCTTGCCCAGATCTCTCTTCCCTCCTATTTCTTGCTATTTCTTTCTTCACTCTTTCTTCCTAACTGTACAACCACATTATCTTCTTTAATCTGTTATCCACTCTGTTCACTTTCTCACTCTCCTGCCTTCAGGGTTTTTTTCCACATGTCTCTCCATTCTTTTAGTATACCCTTCCCCCACTCATTTCGACACTTCCCAACACAGTTTTTAAAGAACCCTCAAAACTCACTTCTGCAAACATAAGACCAAGTTTAAGTAACCTTTATAACATCCACAGAGCACATGCCACCAAACTCAACACCTACTGCCTGTGATCCTTCTCCTTTTTCTCCACCCTATCCTTAAAGCAGACCAAAAGTAAAAAAAAGAATTGCTCCAAATAAGCCCCCTCTGGCAAAAACTATTTGACAGGGCTTAACTCCATGGAGATGTTCTGGAATAACAGGCAGATTATTTGCTGCAGAACTGCATGGGAGCAGTCATCTTGTCACACTCATATTTATGAGGGGAACGCTGTTCCAGCAGTAGCCCACACTAAACTGAGAGATAAATGCCTCAGAAACACAGGCAGTTTGTGTATTATGTTATATAAACACACACACACTGAATAACCAGCTGCTAGAGGGAGTATGTGTGTGAAGGGAAAGATGCAACAATGTTGATTTATTACTCTTCACTGCAGACTCTGGATTTACTGCACATCCAATCAGACAGTGTGAACATTATGTATTGTATAGAGCAATGAGTCATCACAGCTGATGGCTTTCTACTAAAATAAAGGAAGATTGCACTAATATGAGAGGCAATTTTGACTGTGGGATTGGGTTTTTATATAAGCTGGACTCATGTATGTGGCAAGATGGCCGCTGCCAAGCAGTTAAGCAGCATAGAATCTGCCAGCTATTCCATAACATCTGCACGGAGTTAAGCCCTCTCAAATAGTTTAATTTAATTACCAGAGTGGGGGTTTAGAGGTGAAATTTAGACTAAATTTAAAAATAAAGACTGTAAGGCTCTCTCTTTTATTACTGTATACTGGAAATGCCATGAGTATAGTGTAATTCCATTTTGTTAGATTTGTTTCTGCTATGTACAATTGGGTTATAAGAACTCGATCCCTGCACTTGAACTTTAAATGCTTATTTAATATGATTGTGCATACAAACCTATATGCTAATGTAGGGTTTACAACAATATAGATTAGAGTAGGCAGGGGTAGATATTTCTAATGCAAGTCAAATAAGATACTGTATAAATCACTACTATTTTAAAGGGGACCAAAACCCAGGATTTTGACGCCCCGCTGCTTGAAACCCCCCTCGGGATCCCCTTTCCTCTACATTTCCTGTTGCTAAATTATTTCTTTACTCTTTTGGTAGGTTTACACTTTTAGCTGCTCAACTTTTTGGAGACTCTTAGCAGAATTAGTTAAACTCCTCATACCCTTCTTATTTAAACAGGAACTTCACCATTTAGGGTATGTCTAATTTTTTATTCTATGGCTAATTTTGGTGCCCTTCCTGGTATTAAAAGATTATCAGCATTAAACATGTTATCAGAGTGGAAGCACCTGTGTCAATGGGGCCACTTTGCATTCTGGGTATTTTCTCAGTGGCCAGGACTGCAGCGCTGCTTTGTCTGCCCAAGACCGTCATTATGGGATGCCTCTTCAGTCATTTTCTTGGCTGTTATGGGCACGTCTTTGCACTACTGCACATGTGTGGGCAAACAATCAGGAGCATGCCGCTCACTTCAGCTACCCTCATTCATGAGCACTGCCATTAAAAAAAATATTTGTGGGCATTAGAAGATGAGAGAGAATAGTTTAATTCTTATTTTTTATTGAATGCTCGATGTGTGAACATCCAGTTTAATTAAACTGACCAGACATCCCATTTTTCACCGCATAGCACCACTTTGAGGAATTTTGTCCCACTGTTCTCATGAAAACTCTGGGAGGCCCATTTTGCTGACATGAGAAAGACTGTCCCACCGAATCCAGGGCGTCTCATTAGTTGAGCTCTGGCTTATTGACTGAAAGCAGCGGATATACTGGGTAAGTCAACAACATCCAGTTAGTGGTATACTGGTATTGAGTACTGCGTAAGTCAACAACATCCTTTAAAGACCAGAGATCCCTACTTTAAGCATGTGATTTAACTGGTGCTTATCCTACTTATACACAGAATAGAAAAGTGGCATGTGAATGCCTGCAAATAAGCTATACCCCTAAACCAAACCTCTGCAAAGCCTTTTACTCTGTAAACTGTACATGTCCCATTTTGAGGTCAGGTCCCCAAAAGATGGTCAGTTTAAATGTAATCCACTGTCAGATGTGGGATTTTGCATGCCTATGAACAACATGTTTGGGGGGACGAGAAGCGTTTTCTATAGATCCTACCTAGAAACGCATCTCTGAGGCGGTTCCCAAACTTGCTGTTAGGATAACAGCAGCTGATACCAGACTAAGAGGACCATTACAACTATAAGGAGAGGATGCTTGGGAAAGTGGGTGTCATAATGTTTTATAAAAAAAGCTATCTCTAGTGTTATAGCCATATCCTTGTTGATGTCATTTTACATGACTATATGTAGTATTGTCTTAGATGGATTGCATTTTATTCTATAATACATTTATAGCGCTCCAACACGCTCAGAAGAACTGTACAACAAGGACAAAACGATGACATTTTTGACAAGTATATCATTAAACGCTAAAGGATTTGCAAGTAGTTCTGCTGAGAGCATACACTTTTCAGACTTTAATTTGATACCGCACATAAATAGATCAAGGTATAGCTTAGGGGGACGGTAATACATTGTAAGCCATTTTAGTAAAAATGGTTTCATTTAGAGAAAAGTTGTTCACTATTAATTTTCCATTTGTATTCATATTTAGGTAACAGATGCAGTCTTGCTCCCCAGATAACACATATTGAATTGTAGCACAGGATATCACAAAAATGTATAGCATTTGAGGCTGGTGTTAATTTCCAATATCACTACATAATTTAACAGAGAGAACAAGAGTATGCCACTCCGTATTTATGAATCCGCATGGGAAGCATGGTGTAAAGGGCTCTTTTTTTCTTGATATTTTCAAGTTCTTATTTTCTGGCATAAGTGTTGAAGATACCTGTTGATTCCGATATAGGACATCTGGAGAATAATGCTGCCATGCATTTCAAGCTCATTGTCAGATTGTTTACAATTTTAGCATACAATAATATATTCTGTGCTTGTTATTAATAAATCACCAAATGTAGGAAACATGTCTCAGAGCTTGTAGCTTGGCTTGGAAGTCCATTCAATTTTTTTTCCTTGCAATCCATTTTTACCACCATTTGCAGGGTACATAAAGTCATTAACTTGGGTCCCTGTCCTTCAGGAAAGCTCACAATGCAATGACCCCAGCACCCATCTTCATTATGCACAAGATAACCATAGGCAGATGTTTTTTAAGGAAGAATTTGCGAATTTGGGTTCTAGAACCTATAGCCATGGTAGAGTTTATTTGGAACTCCAAGTTACATTGTGCAGAGTAGACCTTTGGCATTCCCTTACTTTATTATATATGTTTTGCTTTTGTGACTACTATGTCATGCACCACTACTAGATACCCTAATATACTGGGCAAGAATGTATGTTTACCTTTAATATAGAACATATGTGGGTTGAAAAGCTTATTAAACTGGGTACCAAGTAAGTATTAAACAGAATTTACTAATTAATACTATAGTCCTGGATATTCTTTACATGAGTATAGTAGACTTCAAAGTACTGCCGAGTGTTTGTGACTGGATCAAGGACTTCCTAACAGGATGTGTACAAAACTGGGATCTGTCATGTCCAGCACCAGAACCAGCAATATTGGAGCCCCACAGGGGGGTCTTCTCTCACAGCTCCTTTTCCCCATGTATACCAATGACTACTTCAGACTCACTACTCAAGTAGGCGGATCACACCGCACCTGTTGGTCTAATAAGGAACAATCATGAAAGTCTATATTGTGATTGAGTGATCAGTGCTTAACATTTCTAAAACTGTTGAAATGGTGAGCAATTTCAAGAAGGAACCACCAAATCCCCAGCTGATCAATATGTATGGGCATGTGTAAAACAGAGATACAACACTATGTTTCTGGGACCCATGATCTTGCATGACCCTGGATGGGACAGGAACATTGAGAAGGTACAGAGAAGTTAAGCAATTAATCTGCTTGTGCCAATTTAAGAATTACGAGTTGTTCAAAAGAGTACCAACCCTCTTCTAGAAATGTGTTACTTCATCAATCCTATGTTTTTTTTTCCTGTAAACCCTATAGGATTGGTCACAACATATACAATTTCTCCTTTCTACAAAAAATACATTAAACTTGGGTTGTCCTTTAAGATGCTGTGCACATTGAGCAGTAGGTTATTCAATGCAGTTTCATAGTGATCAGTTTCTTTATGTAAGTGTGCTTCTTCTAATGTGTGTGATGCTGCCTGGGCTCCATGTCACAGTTTCTGTGGGTCCCACAAATTCCGACCAGACACCAGTTATTTTTAGAAGGGTGGGCGGCTATGGGTTAAAACGGGGAGGCCGATTCATTAATAGCTCCAGGTAGCGACAGATGAGCGCCAGTAGCGTGATTTTCACAGCGCCAGCTAGTATTCGCTGTGCTTGGCCGGGGTTTGCTTGTTGACAGCGACTCAGTCGGTGTGCGGTAATGTTGAATACGGGGTTAGGGGTCGCTGTTTCACAGGTTCCGCTTGTATGGGTGCGCCTGACAGCGAATGGCCAGAGCGAACGGCTTGCTGCAGATTCATTAAAAAATCACGCTCAAAAATTTCTTGCGCTGTGAATTCCTTGTTTAAACCCCAGAGCGCTGGCGGCGATGTGTGTAAAGTAGTTTTTAACCCCCAAACAACCTTTTTTTTAAAAAGTAAAAATTATACAAGTTTTTCTAAACATTTTGTAATATGAATACATGAATTTCAGACCTGTAATATCAATTCTACACATTTTTTTTTTTTTTTTTTTTTTTACTTTAAAAAAAAACCTAACATTGCAGAAGTGGTCACAGAATTTTTGACATTAAAATAAAAAAAAAAAAAAAACAGTAATAGCAATTATGATTATTTAAAGATTGCTCCATTGAAATGCATTGGACCACGCCAGGGAGCGCCAGGTCATTACCTGTCGCTGTGATGGAATTAGTAGCGGCGCTGTTCGTTGCAGTCGGCTACATGATGAATCCCGCGCTAGCTGACGCTCTCGCCGGCGCTAGCCTCATTTAGCGTGATAAATGCGTCATTGTGACCGCCGCCGGGCGTACTTGATTCGGTAGCCGCCGATAGCTGGCGGTACCTGGCGCTCGTCAGACACTACCTGGCGCTAGCCCTTGATAAATAAGGGCCTAAGCCTCCCTCTCATCTTCTATTTTTATAGATGATGGTAAGAAATACTTCTTCACTAATAAAACATAGAACAGCTCACTGCCACAGCAGCAGGTCCTGAATGGAGCCCGTCTGGGCTGCGGTGGGAAAAGTCCCAAAGTCCAATTCAGTGTTTTTGTTTTAATCTTCCCACAAACTTCCTCACTTATGTAAGAGCCAGAATAAAGGAGCCTGAACAAACAACGGTTCCTGTCTTTTGTACCTGGTGGCATGGGCTACACAGATGAAGAGGAGACAGCGGGAGCCATTACACAGGAGGAGAAAAGTATCACCAGAAGACAATCACACCAACTTTGGCAATATCCTACAAGCCCGGGGGAGCTCCATTCAGGACCACAGGCTGTGGCAGTCAGTCGTTCGAAAATATATTTGTGTAGAAGTAATTCTTACCATCATCTATACAAGTTAAAGGAGGAAGATTGGCATGGTTTTTAACCCATAGCTACCCACCTAACTGGTGTATTGCAGGAATATATGGGGCCAAAAGAAGCTGTGACTATGTTCTTTCCTGAACTGGCATGGTGGTGCTACCAAAAAGGACATACTTTTTGTACAGGGAGAACTGTGGGAAAGGTAATTGGCACACCATTACCACCCATGAAAAATATTTTCAATAGCAGAGGGAGAACCCTTACAAGAAAAGTCATTCTTGATCCTATGCACCCTGGTCAACCTTTCTATCAGCAGCTTCCATCAGGATGTCTTTAATTTTTCCCCTTGACACTCAGCAGAACAACTCTACTTCTGAGAACTGCCGGACCAACCAATTATAATAACCTATGCATTAGTGGTTTATAATCATATCCTCTAGCAATTTAATTTCAAACACATAGCAAATACATATAGGAGTTTTCAACAATTAATGTTTGATTATTCTGCACTATGTGTATATATTATTACATTTTCTTTATTTTGTTTTATTTTTGCTGTTTTTCTCCATCTTCCATCAACCTGCTCTTGCCAAAGAAATTTCTTGTATGTATATGCTTGGTGATTAATAAATGTATTAATGATATTAGTACATTATTGCTGAAGAAGGGAACAAAGCACATTCCTTGAATTGATGTGATGTGTTTTTACTTAAAAAATGGGCCCCACTCTCTGGGGATATTAACCCCACACACCAGCCATTGGATTTGGTATCCCAAAGGCTGAACGAACAGCCTCTGGCTTTAGAACACCTCTAGGGGTGTCCAGTAGAAGGTTCAGAAATGTGCCTGACATGTAATATGTGGTATGCTAATATGCTAATCCCCCCCACACCTTTAATGGAATTTGGATTCAAGAATACCCAAATGCTAAATAAAGCCACAGGATTTCTGGAAAACTGCTTGGCTCATCCCTTTTAACAAGCTTTATTGTTGTGAAAAAACGTTTAATGTTTTGGGGGCACACATTGTCCCTTTACAGGGAACATGTATATATTACATTTTACATTGTTTAATACTTGTGCAATCTTCTCTGTAACTAGCGCTCTCTGTCAAGATACCTACGTTTTTATGTTGGCTTGTATGTATATGTATTGATTTCCATACAGTAAGGGAATCTCTAGATATACATTTTTAAATATCTCCAACAGTGTTTTCCCTTTAAATGTGAAATGACACCTTAATACTGTTTGGCAAAAAGGCTGGAAAACTGTTTCTTTGTTTAATTTAATACTATTATATTGATTCATCAAAAGACCAATAAAAAGCCGATGGTTATTTCAGTCATTGCAATAAAGAAGTAAGAATAAGAACATAACAGTCTAAACAAGATCGATTGATTTTTAAATGTATGATTTGTGCTTTATTTTTTTTATACATAGTAAATTTAGCATGTTTCATTTTGCGGCTTGTGTCTATAATGCCGGTGGTGAAGAGTTGATTGGCGTCTAGTCATTATTCCTTATAAAGTGTATTTTCCTTCTAATGATATCTGACAGCTATTTTTTAAGGCTGACAGCAACAATACCGCCTAATTCCAAGTGAACTGCTCTAAATACACGGTATTGCAATCAGTTTAACAACCCCTGGAGGCGAAAAAAATCTCTCCTTTGAACAAACACTCAAGGGGAAGAAATCTAAGATTTATAAAGGCCAAAAAGTATTCAAGAAAAGGGCCAAAGTTTATAAGTGAGCCGATAATTGATGTTTCCTTTGTTGGAAAAGAAGCCTGGAAGATGCTTTAAGAATTAATCTTTAACATGCTCTAATCTCTTCTAACAAGTACTATCCAAGCTGAGTAAAAGAACAAACTGTTGAGAATGTCAGTTAGTGCAGTGTAAAGACAATGGTACCTTAAAGAAGCAAATAAAAACAGTTTATGATCATTGGAAGCAGTGCACATCTGCCTGGTCTCGCTAATTAGGCGCTACAAGAGGAATATAAACAGCATGTTTAGGAGTACATAAACAGAGCTTTGCAGCAGCCTAATAAAGTTAATACTGTTTGTGTGAGTTCTGATTTTTTTTCAAACTATTTTTATAAAGACCAGGTAAAAATGATATTGTGATATAAAGACAAGATTTCACTCTTAGAAAATAGACTTGAGACCAGTATATTGTGAAGAAGTGGTCATGAATCACTGCTGGTTTCCTGCTACTCATTGGGAGAGTTAGACCTTGGCCATCAAGCAAAGGCTTCACGTTCACTTAACTGTGCTGAACTGACAATCTGCAATGTTACTCCACCTGCCACCTAAAGCCCAGGCTAGGTCTATTTCAACATGTTTAAGCAACCAAGAATGGGTGTGTCCTTCCCAACCATTTCTCTAGGCTCAATATAGTCCAACATGTGCATTGCAGGATGACTAGCTTTGTGAAACAACATGATTTTGCAACATTAATGATTAAAGATTATTTTGCAATAATTATGATATAATATATAGGGCTTGATTTACTACACACGCAGTTATTTTTCAATTTAGCGCTGCCCGTGTGTATGTGTGTAATACAGCGGTGATCTGAGCTATATTGCGTCAGAAATCCTTCTGAAAACTCTGCATGGAATTTGTCTCAGAATGTATGTGTGGTGTCTCTGGAGTGTCTGAGGTGTTTGGGAAGCCTCAAAAAATAGTCATAAAAAAGAATAATGGAAAAAGTGATGACACAGAAGCACTCTTACCCTTACGCAATTATATTGGGTGCTTTGGCCAGCGGTGGTGCCGCATCAACCAAAATACAACAACAGCCTGCACTCCAGTAAATCAATATATTAAACCATCCAAAAGTCCAGTAAAAAAAAAAAGTGCATGAACAATCCATATACAAATTGTCCATATAATAGTTCAACTTTTCGGGGCGGCACACGCTCCTTCATCAGGGAAATGCAAACAGAGACAATACCAAACAGAGGGTTAAATACCCTCCAGATGTTGCCGCCTGATATCATCAGTAATTACTGTCTCTCTTTTTTCCACTGTCCCACCTCTCCCTGTCTTTGTCCTCCTCCCCTTGATTGATCCCTCCTTTTGTTCTTCTTGTTTTCTTTCTCTCCCTACCCCTCTTTCCTATTGGTCTCTTATCACTGTGGTGGGCTTCCCCAGGTTTCCAGTAGATGTAGCCGTCCCCTGGTGCAGCTCCATCCTGGGACACCCGTTTCCTTCTTGGGCGGCTTCCCTCCCCTATTCCCTCTTCCTTCTTTTTTTCCAACCACCGCCCTGTCAGCCATCTTTGTTAGTTTAATTGAATTTATTTGTTTATCTGCCTCCCGTAGGAGGTGTATGATGCTTCTGCCTTCAGCCACGTATGGGGCTCTCACTGCCACCAGACCTGGCAGGGTCTGCCCGTATGATCAAGCTCGCCACCAGCCAATCAGGCGGTTGGCGACCTGCGCATCACCTGTTGCCGGGTAGACCCTGGAACAGGCCACACGTGTCTTTCTCCTAACACCGTGTGCCTGCTGTGTTCCTGGTTGTTTGGCAACTGCAGCGCAGCATTTCGGCAGTGACACAGCCTCCGTTTCTTAGTGTGGCCGCGGGGTAGGAGCTTGTCATGCCCTCCTAGGAGCGTTCAGTTGTACATTATCCCCTTTTGGGGACTATTTGCATTTAAACTTGTTGATGTTTATTAAAAGGTTTGAATACCGTCCCCAGTGATGTCACTGATGATGTCAGGAGGGCTTTTTCAGCATCTGGAGGGTATTTAACCCTCTGTTTGGTACTGTCTCTGTTTGCATTTCCCTGATAAAAAGAATAATAAGTCATATGAAGACCGTTTTATTAGTTTTTTTCCACTAGTTATCTATCTGACTTTCACATTTGATGTATTAGTGTAAAATTTACTTTAACAGACATTCTCGCCAAAAATGATTTTGTAATATGGTAACACTATGTGATATAATATATAGGGGCTGATTTACTACACATGCAGCTATTTGTGAGGTTAGCACTGGTCGTGTGTGTGTAATACCACGGTGATCTGAGCTATATTGCGATGCCAAACACAGGGAACAACTGACTACCTGGCAGCATTTTGCTGTGTCTTTGCCGCTATTTGCCAGTCCAAATGTGTGGTATTTACTAGTGAAAAGCGTGCACTTGACTCCGGGTCAACTGCAGCGTCACATTTTGCTTTCACAAAACAAGAAATCCTGCTGAGGACTCCGCATGGAATTAGTTTTAGAATGTATGTGGGGTGTCTCAGGTGTGTCTTGGGTGTTTGGGAAGCCTACAAAATAGTTGTAAAAAACATCATGTGAAGACTGTTTTATTAGTTGTTTCTCCAATACTAGTTATATATTTGACTTTCACACTCGATGTGTCAGTGAAAGATGTAAAATTTACTTTAACAGACATTCTCACCCAAAATAACATTGACTTCTATGGGGTTTGCCGCTAAAATCTGGAGCACTAAAAAAAACTGTTCTTTAGCTTTCGTCCAGTGAAAACAATGAGGCGTAATACAGCAAAGACGGCCTTTGTCTGATGAATAGGCCATTTTTAGCATAGTAAATGCGCCAAAGTAGCGAAAGCACGGTTAATGGCCAGCGTATCAGTAAATCGCTGATATATATGTAGCCCCCCAGTGGTTTATTATGTAAGTTGCAGCTTGTCCAAACTTTTGCTAAAAACAAAGCCAATTACTAAATTAGAGGAGTAATTAGATTAGTAGAAGCTAAGAGTGGACTCATCTGTAGCTTTCTCCGTTTTTACTGGACTAGTTCTTGAACCCTATTTTTTCTGTTTCTCCAGGTTATGTAATTTTCCTTTAACAGATCTTTACTCTGATTAAACTCTGTAAGCCCCTTCCTGACCTGTAGGTATGCTTTAGGACTTTAGTAAGATGTTGATGAGAGTCTGTGCGTTGGACCCAGGAAAGGTGAGTAATTTATCAGTGCCCTGGTTGATGGTAGGTCCATACTGTTATGCCTACTTTATGCACTAGCCACATGCTACTCACTTCACTTGACCAAGGACATCAGATGAGCCATGGGAGCACAATGAGACCACTTAAATGGTATTTTGGGCATTTCTGGGGAGGTTTAAAATAACTTGCCAGGTAACCCCCCCCCCCCCAAAAAAAAAAAATCTATTGTGTTTTGTAGAACTTCCATCCTAGTCCGGTAGTAGAAAACTTATGAATCTCACAGCATTTGTGCTCACAGGCAGCCTCCTGGACTAATATGAATGAATATTGGATTTGCTGGATGCAGGTAGGTTTAGAGACAAGCTAGATCATCCTGTGATTTATATTAGGCCCCAGCCTCCCTACAGCTGACATCCATCAATCAATGGGAGTCTGTTTCTACTAAACAAGCTTCCATATGCTCCCCATGACCCTTTCCATGTGCCATTCCACCAAGGCTGTAGTAAAGTGTGCAGTGGCACTTGTTGCTCTAGGAAACAGAGTTTCTGTGAATAACCAGGTAAGCAAGGGCCGTGCTCTTTTTGCTCTCTCTGTGAAGACCTCTCCTAATGTTTGATCATCAAAGTCCAGAGGTTCATTTCACAGAGATTCGGAAAAGTAGTCCTACACCCAATTCCTTCACAATGGGTGTGTTTACCACATTATTACAGTCTCGGGGGCATCCAGATTGCTGGAGACCAACCCGCACATAGATCGCTGCAATGCCCGCAATTCTTACCGGAACCTTGACCCCCCTCATGCAAAATTGGGCCATGTGATTGGCCACTGGAGGTCACGTCTGCCTGCCCCTAGACTTTTTGATACAGCATTATCAATGCTCAAAAGGAACCCCTTCGGCAGACCAGGAACAGGCGAGCAGAGACATGGACAGGGCAACTAGAGTTACAGATGGGAGGTATCATGGTCTGGGAACAGGCAGGAGGCATCACGCACCAGGAACAGATGGGCAGTCATGGATTGTGAACAGGTGAGCAGAGTCATGGACCTGGAACAGGAACGGAGCCTCATGGACCAGGAACAGGCGTGCAGAGTCATGAACTATGAACAGGTGGGTATAAACAGGTGGGGAAAAAGGCAGTTAAAGTCATTGAGTGGGAACAAGCAGGTGGAGTCACTGACTGGAAACAGACGGGCAGAGTTTCAGACTGAAATGAGGTGGGCAAAGTCACAGATTGGGAACACTGGAGAGACACAACCTGTTTACCTCAGCCAAGAGGCAAGGGGTCAATTACTAAGGCCTGATACCTGACAAAGATTCAGAGCAGTCTACTGGCAGTCACAGACTTGGGAAAACGGAAAACAATGGCAGACTGGTAACAGGACTTGAACAATATAGAAGTAATTCAGAACTTCAGAGAACTAATAAAAGCAAGGAAAGGTCAAAAAACAAACAGGAAACTCACTGAATGTAGGAACCTGACATAGAGTAGAAAGCCAAAGTTCAAGAAGAGATACCTGGGAGTGAACCAAGCAGCTGCAGGAATATAGGCAGCTTGCTTGCTCAAGGACAAGGAATACAGAAGGCTGGATACAGAAGGATGCACAAGTGATACAGCAGGGATTAGACAGAAACGTGTAAAGGGAACACTAGAGAGACAATAAGGTATGGCTAAAGAACGCCACACACACTACACAGGGATGAGGCAGACAACTACATAGACTTAATACAGAAGTCCCAACAAGTGGTCTACAGAGAAGACATCGGACTTGGGGCAAAGACAGACAGTATTTTGCTGGCTCAAACACTGCTACCCAAGGTTTGATCGATGTCTTCTAAAGGTTTATTTGTTTCTTGTCCATCACACATGGGCAGTTTGGAAAGCCCAACACATTTTCCAGCTGGTCATAAAGGATGCCAACATCAAATTAATTTAGTTGCAACAGAGAGATTGAACATATGCCTGGTCAAGCAACCATGAAATGGTTAGAAGAACCAACAGATCTAAGAGTCTGGAATGTAGCAGCAGTCGTAGACGGGACAGTCATCTTCTGTGAAGGCCTATTACATCCGTTCTCATCCAGTATCCAGTTATGTATTGCCAGCTGTAGCCATTTCGAAAAAAAAAGATGGCTGTCACCTCAGGTGCACTGTGAAGCTGTATATTTTTTTCAGCATTGTATGATTTTTCTGCTTTGAATATTTACAATTATCAGCTTCACAGATTTGTAGAAAGTACTGCAAATGGTTTAATTTCTCGCCTCTTCCTAATTTAAACAATAGTGGCAATGGTTTATTTGCCACCTTTTTTTAATTTAAGCAATTGTTCCAGTGATAGTAATTGTCACCTATTCCCAGTTCAAACAATTAGGTCAAGGGTTCTTCATGTGGACGATCTTTAAATTAACACTTCATCGTTATGTGTGTTACATTTCACATATTTCTGAGATGGCTCTTTATTTTTGGTGATGAGGAGTGGAGAAAACTAAGGGCGCCTGAAGGTGGTACATATTTATGTCATCATAACAGCTGATTAAATAATTCTGCATGTTTAGCAAGAATCAAATGATTTAATAGTTTAACAGCTTCCTTTAAAACACACAAGTCTAAGTGTGTGATGCTGATAAAAGGGAAAAATAAGGTTAAATAAAATACTTGTAATAATAAAATAGTTACAAACCTCTGGCATCATGAAAGAACAAATTGCGGAAATAAGAACAGATGTGAGATAGAGAGTAACAATAGTTACAGGACAACTGCAGACACAAAAATGAAAATCCTGCATTTAAAAAAATCCCCATTCAACTTTCCTTTATACCGCAGCTCAATAGTAAATTGTATTTTCTTGCTCTATTTTGTACTGTATTATTTAGCTATTTTAGCTAGTGCTCCCCCTAGTGACCGCTTGTATATTACATGGACTCTTTCCTCAAAGTCATTAAGCCTGACCCAGAATTTTGGGTACAAAAGAGAACTCGCTCTGCTGGATTGCTGGATGACATGATTCAAACACTCTTCTGAGATCCCTTTGGTCGTATCGAAGGAAGCAAGAATTCTCACTTCCATCTCACTTCCATCTGAGTATTTAAAACTCTCATGACAGTTTATTGAATCACTATCAGCTAGCTGTAAATGTTTTCATTGATAAGAACCATGCTGCTATAGACAGTACGATTTTTATTAATTTTCATTGACTATAATTTAAAAAAAGCGTGCCCCCTCCAAAAGCCAACTAGCCCAGGCACCAGACATAAGGGCTGGTGACTCAGGGCTCAGAGGCTGTGCCAGCCATCCCCTGGCCCCGAACTGAACTGGCCCTGAACTTTACCAGCCCTTATGCCCTTCGATATGGGTTCGGGGCTCCCATGCCCATACTCTTCTTGCTGCTAATTTGGCAGGTTACCGGCATGTCACCCACCGATTCCAGCAGACGACATGCCTGCCCCCTAACTCAGTAAACTGGTCTAGGGTTCCCTGAACCCCTTGCCAGTTCACCCTAAGTATGTGAAAAAACACACCACACAAAAAAGTTTATTATTCAAAATTTCACTATTTACCGAGCGGTCTTCTTTCTTCTGTCCCACACTGTGTGACATCCTCCTCCAGTCCACCGATTGTCCCACACCATCTCGACTGCCTCTTTGGGGTCCTTCTCTGCCCCCCAGCATCTTCTTTGGCCAGCAGCAGCTGTCAATATTGACGGAGGCCTACTGCCACTGGAGAATTGGGGGGCATAGGTCTCGCTACCCAGTGAAAGACTGAGGCTGGGACGGGGTTGAGATTTCATTTATAATGACTGGTGAAGCCTCTCTGGGATTTCCCCCACGTGACAAAATATGTCACAGGAGGGGAGTCACATAGGGGAGATCCCTGATATATCCCCGTGTCCCCCTATTCTCCAGCGGCCAGACAAAGAAGACACCAGGGGGCAGAGAAGAGCTCCGAAGATGTAGCAGAGATTGCGTGGGACAGTCAGTGGTCATGAGCTGGAAGCCTTGTGGGGCTGAATAGAAGAAAGAAGATGGGAACTGGTAAGTAGTGAAAATTAGGACAACAATGTCTCGCCAAAAAGTCCTGTAAAAGCACTCCCTGAATCACACGAGTTTATACTTTTGAAGTTCTTGCAAAAAAAATGAAAATTCTCTCCCCAAAAATCTTGCTCAAAAATGGTCTGCTGAATCATGAGAGGGGGAACAATAAACGTCATTGTGTAGGCAGGAAAATAAGAAAACTATATACCCAGCATTCACCCCTCCACTGCAGTGAATTAAGGGTGCGTGCCATGGTAGAAGAGGGCTCATTCACTTTTATGGCATTAAATCCAGCATGTGAATGCTGAGACAACCATTCAGGTTCCTTGTGTAAGTCTGTTCTGCAATCCCGATTGGTCATTGACTGTCATGTGAGTAAAGCCATACAATCAAAAGAGGAAACATTTTCAGGACTTTCACTATCCAGGGGATCGTTCCTCTCCAGCGGGCATCCCAATTTGTGGGAAATCCACTCGAATGCTCAATATTCTTAATCCCCTGGTGATACCACAGTGCATGAGCATTCTCTCCTCCAAGCCACTCACGGGTCAGAGCCCCCCCCCCCCCGAAAGGGGTTTCACTCAGCCCTGAATGTTTTTAGACCCTAGTGCAAAGTTTAATTGTCCCTGTTCCTCCTTAAGCTTTGCCTGATTTTGGCTTCCAATAGGAACAGTGGCCACGGTTATCCAAAGCTATGAAAAAGAAATGTAATGTTCTTACTAGCACAGAATGGTCATTTGAAGGAGCTTTTCAGAACAAAGGGTTTGTTCTGCCTATTTTTATTTTTTAATTACAATAAAAGAGTGGAATTGTAAGACCGTCATAAGCAAAGTCACTAATGATTGTATATGTGTCCTATTGGGAACAGTCACAGGAAGCTCAGCTGCAGTTATTAGGGTGTTTGGTGTAACTGGCTCTGCACGATCGTTTCTTTTCCTGACGCAACCTTTCGGGGGTCCTTGTCTATTTGCATGACCATGTTTTTTTGTTTGGTATTACTATTGCTCAATCCTAGTCATTTCATTGTAGACATAAAAGCTAGATACATCTACTTTTAGGTATTTGTCACCAGCCTAAATTATACTGTGTTATATTGCACCTTATTTAAGAGCATGGATGTAAATTAGCCTCAACTTGCAATATCACACAAGATCAAATAAGATGTGATCTTTAATTTTAATTACACACTTAGCTCTTCAGCACTCCAATAACACTAAAAAATGATTAGCATAATGAAGCTAAGGTGGCATGGTGGTATACTTAAAAGCTTTGTGTATCCACTGTGCCCATTATTCAACTCGTTGTGTTCTTAGAAACCTCATTTATTTGTTAGGAGTATCACCTCTGTTTTAACCCAAAATATTGACAGCTTTTTGCTTGTCATAAATTGATATGGTGATAGTTGGTAGGAGCATACACTTGCATTAAATCCAATGTACTCTCAAAAACACAGGGATCACCTGGGCTCGGTGACCTGCCATATTGCAAGCTTTTACTGATAACATCCCTTTACACTCAAGTTATATTTTAAATGAAATTATTTCTGCCCAGTATAATTACTAGCTCTGTAATTATTCACCTGTAGGCTATGACTACTGTTCACTGACAGTATATGAACATTCATTGCAATGTATGTTAGATGAATTACTTTATTATTAATTAATTTAAAAGAGTGATATAATTTAATGTATATCACATGTAACTGTTGGTAGGGACATCAAGGTATAAATCTGTTTATAGGATATATTAACACTATAGCTTGTCTATAAGGTTGGGTGGTAGGTGGGGCGTGTCATATATTCATTGGTGGGCAACCAAGGACAACCATACAAATACCAAAAGTATATCCTTACAAACATTATTTAAAGCAACATTATTGCATAACTAACCTTTATGGATGTTTTTCCTCTAACATTAATTAAAAAGGATATGGACCTGGGGACCTATTAAATACTCTACTGGCCTTAGTGCTCTAAAAACTAAAAAAGTTGGTTGAAGCTGGGGATGGAAGCACATACTGAAACTAGAAAAGTGCCACCCTTACACAGGCTGGTACCACTCCTCTCTTACATTTAAGTGTCACCTTCATGAAAGGCACAGTTTCTCATATATACATTAGCCAACATCATAGACACAACCAGCAAATATACCTAGTGCTATTTCGAGGTTCAGTCACTTAGGGTCATGTGACCATTTTTCATCTGTCATATCCTTTGCCGGCTGATACTAGCCTGATGGTAGATTCTACTTCAAATGATAAACAATTCAGAGCAGAAAGATCCTTTCCGAAGTAAAGGGTTTAGGTTAAGATGTAAGTGCTGCTCAGGGTACTGTGCCTTCGTTGGTTGGCTGCTCTTCTCGCTGGTGGCATAGACAGGTTGTGCATTTCTTTGTGTCTGTTCCTAGTCAAGGACTATGACCACCCTTTTCCAGTCTGTGAATCTGACCTTCTGTTTCCAGTCACTAATTTGCAACTTTGATTGCCCGACCTGGAGGCCGATTCATTAATAGCACCAGGTAGCGACAGTAGCGTTATTTTCACAGCGCACGCTAGTATTCGCTGTGCTTGCCCGTTGTTCGGCTGTTGACAGCGACTCAGTCGGTGTGCGGTAAAGTTGAATACGGGGTTAGGAGTCGCTGTTTGACAGGTTCCGCGCTGTATGGGAGTGCATGACAGCGAATGGCCATAGCGAACGGCTCCCAGCATATTCATTAACAAATCACGCTCAAAAAATTCTCGCGCTGTGAAATGCTTGTTTAAACCCCAGAGCGCTGGCAGCGATGGGTTAGAAGTAGTTTTTAACCCCCAACCATATTTAAAAAAAAAAAAAAAAAACATGTTTTCAAAACATTTTGTAATATGAATACATTAATATCAGACCTGTAATATCAATTCTGCACACATTTTTTTTTTTAACCTTAAAAAAAATATCTAACATTGCAGAAGTGGTCACAGAATTTTTGACATTTAAAAAAAAAATAAATAAATAAACATTAATAGCAATTAATTATGAATATTTAAAGATTGTTCAATTGAAATGCATTGGAGAGCGCCAGATAGCGAGAGGTCATACCTGTCGCTGTTCAAGGTCGCTCGCTGGCGCTGTGGGGTGAGGCTGGAATAATGATGAATGATTCGCTATCTGGCGCTCTGTCAGTCGCTAAGCAGGATCGGCTTCATAAATGTGTGATTGCGGAGGGGAGCCGGCGTACTCGTGGCGGTGACCGTCATTACCGGTCGCTCACCATTCGCTACCTGGCGCTATCCCTTGTTAAATAAGGGCCCTGGTCCTAGTTTGAGCTTGTGTTTTAGTTCCAAATGCTGACTGTTCCATTCCTAGTCCACTCCTGTCCCCAGTCCAGACATCAGTTTTGTCTCAATCCTAACTTATATTCCTGCATGCCCGGGCATAACATTTGCCATGTATTGTACTTGCATACTAATGATAATAAATAATTAAGGGACTGATTTCATGCGGTGATAAATCATTTTAGCATTAATTGTTAGTTGCAATAATCTAAAAAGAACACCTGCCCTATGAGCCAACATTTATTTTCCAGGAAATAAAAAGTTGAGGGTTGCCATATTGTTCATAGGATGTCCACAGAAGCTGGGTGGTCTCTGCTAACAAAAGTAAACTGCAACACTGGATCCTAAATTGGGATTTGCTTGACTGTCTCTATTTGGTTCGCACCCCCTCGATAGCGAACTTGTTCCTCGGGTGGTGGGAGGAAAATACGGTCTTGTCAGAGTTTGAGAAGTGCCACCCTGCGGTACTAGGGTGGCACCGATATATTGACGATGTTTTTCTTCTCTAGCAGGGTCCGGAAGAACGCTGCCGGGAGTTTCTTGATACACTGAACCAGAATAACCTTAATATCAAACTGACGTATGAGATGTCTCGGAAAGAGGTTACCTTTTTAGATCTGGTGATTACCCTTGAACAAGATGGGACCATCAACACTAGACTATTTAGGAAACCTACCTCGGTCAACAGCCTTTTAGATTATGGAAGTGCACACATTCAACATGTGAAAGATGGAATTCCAACTGGTCAATTCCTTAGAGCACGAAGAAACTGCTCAAGGATTCAGGATTTTGAGGAGTAATCAATTGATCTGGCGCATAGATTCAAAGCCCGAGGATATCCACCTAAGGTGATAGAACGGGCGTACCAAAGGGCTAAGGAGACAGAGCGATCGGAGACTCTGATATTGAACCGGAACAAACAAAGAAAGGTAAAATCTTCAGAGACAAATAAAGGTGAACCAGTTAGACTAGTCATGGATTTCCATAGGCAATGGAATAGGGTCAAAAATATTATCTTGACCCATTGGAACCTATTGAGCACTGACCCCACTATCTCTCCCATTGTTGGATCTAGGGTCAAATTGACTGCCAGACGGGCTCCCAATTTGAGGGACAAGCTATGTCATAGCCACTATACACCCTCAAAATCCTGGTTGTCCAAGCTCTCTATAAAAGGCAGTGCCCCTTGTGGGAACTGCTCTGTCTGTCGCTTTATGGACAAGACAGATGTGGTGACCAACCTAGAGACAGGTCAACAATTTAAAATCTCACATTTTATAAATTGCAGGTCAAGATCGGTGGTATATCAACTAAGATGTGGATGCCCCATGGTATATCTAGGGGAGACAAAAAATGCCCTATGAACAAGGATTCAAGCCCATATGTCGAACATCCGTCTGGCCCATCGGGATACCTCAGCAGGTAAAATGGTCTCTCCCGTGGCACGACACTTTTTGGAGGTACATGGGGGGGACCTAACTACCCTGAGGGTGGTGGGCATTGAGAAAGTCACTTTGGGTCCCCGTGGAGGGGATATAAAAAAACGTTTACTCCAAAGAGAACTACGTTGGATATTCCAGCTCAGCAGTGGATCTCCATTAGGGATGAATGAGGAGTGGTCCTTCTCTCCCTTTCTGGGCTAGATGGGGACATCCTTGCTGGGCCACTATCTGTGAGACCAACTATGTGGTCTTATCCTCTCTGTAGAGAAGAAACATCATGGCTTCACCCATGAGGAAGGGAGCGATAATTTTGGTTTTGTATTCACACCCAGGAGAAGGAGGGACAAAGAAGTATCCCTCCATTTTGTTTGGTTACTCGCACTATCTATTGAGGGGGTTCACTCAAACCCTCGTGTGGCTTCGGCCACCTTATGTTGTGGCACCTCACTTTATTTATATTTTGATGATTAAGTATACATTTATTTTTGCCTTCTTCTAGTTTTTTTGTTCTTTATGTGAGTTGTGGTTCCTGTGTATGCTACATGGGAGCCTCTTTTTCTTTCTTTTCTGCACTTCAGTGGCAGGTCCGGGCGTTTGGACACTAGTGTGCCCTTCACTCGGCCCTGCACACAACACAACGGGTCAGTCAGGAGATATAGACTGACTCTATTCTTGTTTCACAGGTTTGGGGCACAAACGGAAGCTCTCCCACAAGAGGTGTTTGCCTGGTCAGAGGGGATGCAAGGATCCAAGGAAGAAAAGAAAGATGGAAATACCAACCATAGAAGTTCTCCTATGGAAGAAAAATGAACGCCATTAGGCTAATATACATCAAAGATTGGAACATGGGCTGTTCCTTCTGATCCAGAGTCTGTTTATAATTGTGGGGCTTCAAACTTGTGTGGTCCAATAAGTATAATAAAAATTGTTTTGTTATGTACCATATACCTTTGGTATATGCCTGTTCCCTAAATAGTTAATAAGTGTGTAAAAGCTAGAGACATTATGAGATCAATTGACCAATAGATATATATTATTATTCATGGTCCTCTTAGTTTATAGTGACTAATTGATATTGAGTTATTGTAATTGTATATACACCCAGTTTAAATTCAGAAGGATTTTTGTGTTTTTTAATTGCTCCCGCTTGCGCTCCAGGGGGACTCTGACATAGCGCTATGTCACATTCCATCTGACACTGACACTGCAGTAAGTGTCATACCCATACGGGTTGGACGCGCGCGCCGGCTGCACCCTGCAGAGGGGCGCGCGTGCCGTCCCGTTGCTACGTCACTATGGTGGGGGCGGAGGTGGTGGGCGGTCTGGCAGGCCGCGCCTTGATTGCTTGTTGCCGGGCGCGGGAGCGTCCGTAGCGACGGGCTCCCTGCGCCCGACGTCATGCTCCATGACGGCGGCGCGCACACACGCATACGGCGGTGATGCGCCCCGTCGCCTCAGGTGTGCGGCGCTGGACTCCCTGCCCCTCCCTCCCTCCTAACCTTTCCCTGGGGCATATAAAAGTGGCAGATTACAACAGCCATCCCCCGCACCCAAGCAAGAAGCGGTCTTTACACCGCGAAGCACAGGTGGAGTGGCCCCCCGCCCTGACTGTCCTCCCTGTGACTGGTTCATATGTTTCCACATGGTGAAGTATCTCTATGTATATTGCAGTTTACTTATTTTTTTGGGGTCCTGCTGCACTGTCATTCTATGTATAGCCATGGAGATTATTGTTTTTATTTGAGTTGAATTTGCATAAAGCACTTAATATTCTGTTATATTTTTTTTTTCAATTGGATTAATGCACTTTGGATAATTGTTTTGCACAATGCACAAGTCACTTTGAGGTTTTGAATTTGTTGTGTTTTGGTAGGATAGGAATTTTGTCTTTACATTACTGTGTTTTGTGCCGGCACAAAAATTAGGTCTTAAGGGTATAATACTGAGTGTTGAGGGATTAATTTCCCTTGGGATATTTTGACATTATAGGACAGGTGTACAATCCATTCAGGGCGGTTGAGGCATTTTTTAATCTGTGTTGTTGTTGTGGTTTTAAATGTATTGTTTTTTGCTACATTATAATAAATTTTGTACAAATGTTTATTGGTTGTGCTCCTTTGTGTGACTCCTAGGTCTGTTGACCAATGGAACCACTTTCTTTCCATTTCAATTGACATTAGAGAGCACGCCTATATTTGTTTTACCAGTGGTGCACCAAACCTAGCAGTCTCTATTTGGTTCCTTTTGACTGTCTCTCTTCCAGAGGGATATATTCCGTGTTCAAGCTAGCAAACTCACAGATTTTAGCAGTAGTTTACTTTTACACTTTAATTTACTCTAAGAAAGAGTTTTAGGTCTTTAATGATGCTCAGTTATGAACGAAACACATAAAAGCATATGTAAGGCTATTTCACCGGACCAGTGGTGGAGGGTGTGTAGGATGGGCAACTTAGGCCAGCTATAGTGTGGGGTGAGGTGCACTTACTCTTCATGAATCTGGTTTGCAGTAAAACAACAGTTCCTCTGCAGAATAGCGACCTTATACTCTTCTTCAGGGCAGTTGCTGCTTGCCCAGGGGGCATTATGTCCTAATGCATCCAGTTTGTTATGTTATGAATATTGGACATGGCTTTAGTAAAAAAAGAAACACAAACTGTTTTGGGGCACTGGGCTGGAGACAGAAGGTGACGACATAAACTTCCTTAATTGATGTAGGATCACTAAAAATACCCCCAGACTTCGGGCTCCACCTTCTACAGCTACCGAGCAGGTCACTGTTGGACTTATTTACCACTTTCAGATATTCTAGTTGTACGGCTGCCATGGGTCTTCCTCTCCTACAAGCTCACTGTTTGCTGTTTGTACTGACTTTGCCCTCCTGATGGTATTCTGAAAACTCATCCTCTCACATTACTTGTTCCCCTCACCTGCCAGTCCTATGAACCTAGGGCAAGGTTCCACTTAAATATTCTCCCAACTGTATCTCTCTATCCCCAGGACCTGCCAAGACCAAGCCCACTCACATGTTTCATGTTTTAGATTATCACCTGCTCCATGTAAGTTGATGTGACTATCTAGTAGCTATCTTGGTTCCTGTTCTATGACACTAACACCCATTAAGGTCTATGTGTACAATTTATTTATATGGAGAAATACTCACCACCATCCATCTGGTGCCCAACCTCTATTACTATCATTCCTATACTACTCTTTGGGCAAATGAACTATGGTCCCAATTTATGGAGCACTTCTGACTATGACTATGCCACATTGGTGCATATTAGAGTAGTGCAAAATATAATTTTCAATTTTTTCAGCTACTGCAGCGCTGTTGATGTTTGTGTTGCAGTGCATGTAAAAAATGTAAATTGTATTTTGCACCTATGCGACGTATTCTAGCAGAAGTGCTTGATTAATCAGTCCCTAAATACAATCAATGAAATCTCTGTCATGGCTGCTCCTATAAGAGAGTTCTAACCTTTCCCTTTTGTTGATACTTACCTTCTCCACCCAACAATACATAGCACATCACTTCAACAGTCTTTATATCATAATTGCTGTCATATTGCTAATGGTAAAATATATGATTTGTCACAATCGTAATTTTGTATAAATCAATCACAGATAAAATGTTTCGATTTTTTGTAAATCTATTTTGCAAACAAAGTATAAAGTTATGTTTAATAAAAATGACATTCTCTTGAAATATATGTTGCTAATGGGTTGAGCTACGATGATAGTAAAGTGGCAAAAAATCTGTTTCAGTCTAACAAAAGCACATGATGTATTTTCAGTTACACTGGAAGTCCTTTTTAGTGCCCCATCAACTGTTATATACATTATGGCTTTGTTAGAAAATATTAAATCTACATCGAGGAGGCATTGCTTTATATCCTATAACTCATCAGTTACGTGCCCGAACTGTCCATTTTATACTCTCCCTTTCAGTATTCTGCTGGAATCTTTAAATCTGCTCCACATATCATGATTCTGCTGCCGGGACGCAATTTTCCCTCATTATTGTAATTACTGTTTGGCTTTTTAAGTATATTCTAAAGCTTGTTAGCGTATCCTTTTATAATTACTAACGCCAGAGGTACATTTTTTGAGTAGCTCTACATTCACAAAATGCATTTTCTAATAGACCTGTTAGTGCCTGTGCTGCAGTGGATCACTCTAAATTAACAATCTCATGCAAATTAGGGGAAGGGAACTAATATAAATTGGGTTAATTACTATAGCTCAAGTTTAGCTCAACAGCTCTTAATTCTAACTTTCAAAGGCTACACAAACCAATTTTGTGCTCTTAGAATATAATGAGCAGTCTTTACTGTGTAATCACTTCTCCCAGTGTTTCCAGTAGCTGTCTAATGCAACATGCCTTTGAAGTCTGCAAAGATCATAATTGAAGAAATGTCGAACTGCTTGACTTGATAGAGGGGAGTGAGATAAAAAAAATAAAAGAATGAAACATTAATCAGACCAGTGCATCTCAATTAAGCCAATTAAAATTATCACAGACAGCACTGTATATAGCAATAGGTAGATTTAGCGGCTGAATACATTATAAACTTTCACCTGGTCTTTCCAAGCTATAAAGACCCCGGAAAGGTTTGAAGGAATTTGCCCTGTAGGTCAGATAAAATATCTTTTAAATTAGCTGTTACCTTTCTAATGTAACATGTTCCATCTCCGAGAATGTAAAATACTGTAATTTGCACTTTCATTATGCAGCAATGCTCCAGTAGAATGATTATGTTAGTAAGAAAAATTCAAAATGCCACTACCATAAAGTGTATTTAGTTATTTTAGGATGGACCTGAACCTTTGCCATCTGGGGACATACTTTCTAAATCAACAAATGTTGCTAAGACATACTGTGTAATGACTATGCTGCTGCAAACTTTATTACAGATCCTATCATCCAATTTATTGAAGTATCTTTGTCTATAATAGACAAGTACACATTCATCAGGAAGGCACAGTGTACTTATCAAGCTTGTCCTTAGAAATGGTGTATGCATACTATAGGCCCTAAGGACTGGGAATACTGCAGTAGCTTAGGCTCAAATTGAAAACTGAAAGAATGGCTGTTGTTTAAGCTGGAATTAAATTTCCAGCATCATTTTATCTTCTTTAAAGGGATTGTCCATGAGAAATACAATAAAATTTTTCTGACCTTTTGTCCCCTGCAGCCTCTCTGGAGTGTTAAAACATACAGATACCAGAAAATGAGCACCAAATCATCCTACGGCCTCTATCTCTACCTCCTCCAATTTGCAATTCTTCCCATCCGCACGGCAATGCCATTTGTTGCAGTGGAGGGAGTTTGTCTAAATTGTGGCCCAACCTTAACATGCCCCCTCCATTGCTATGAATATAGTGGGCATGCCGAGGGGCCGAATCCCGTCTTGATGGAGGCTGTCAAGCCCGGTTGCTATCTGCATAGCAAACATTGCATTGTAGCTTCTAGTGTCTAGTGGCAAAAATGCTGTTGGGGCAAAACAATTTCAGCACTGAACATCTTTATTTGGAACTCTGAACTTCATTGTTAGACATAAGAAAAAGGATTGTCCAGCCTAATAAAAAATGTGGGTTATTAAAATAATAAAACAACTCAACGGATCATCGCAATCCTCCCTTGATTCGAGCAGGTGGGCCTCTGAATGGCAGTCATACATTTGTGTGACAGTAGACTTGACTTGAATCAATGACCAGTCACACTGCTGTATGGGATTTGGTACCAGTCCTGCCACTCTCTCCAAGATGGCTTTGCCCGGGATGCAAGATTTCCTAGAGACTGGATTTCCAAGGAAAAGTCTACTTTTGATTTTTTCTGCTAAGAAGATGTCCTCCAGGTGCTGAGCTGATCTAGTATTTCCTGACCTGTCCATGGCCTACATATGGCTACTGTTAATAGAATACCAGCTGTGCAAGCCCCGCTGGTATTACTAGGATTCTTTGGATTGAGCTCTGCAGGACGTTAAAGCTTTAAAGCAGAAGTCCATGGAACTGAGCACGCTGCTGTTTTTACCCTTGATAAAACAACAATCCCCAGATACTCGCTTATAGTCCTATGCAACTGATTTGCCCAATGCCAGTAGTTTGAAACTTACCAACATCTGCGATCTCATCCTGGAGCCAAGCAGCTGTCCCCTCTGGTAAGTCACGGTGACTGTTCGCCCCCACTTCATTCAAAGCAATGGAAGGGCCGTGCTAAGGGCTGGCGCGCCCCCTCCATTGTACTAAATGAAGCGGGTGTGGCTACAGCTGTGACTGGTGTGAGGGGACAGCGAGGAGGCAGCAGTCCAGACCGCTGCTCCTGAAGAAGGCACACCTGCCGAAACATCAAGTATGTATTCGATGCTATCCGCTGTGTACCAGCCTGTAGGCTTCATATTGCTACTTGTTCTAGCACATCTATTGCTCTGCATTTACCATCAGGCATTGAAATTGAAATTGTGATTCTCAACTATTGTCAGGAATCTCTGGACTTTAAACTTGCAAGCCTGAACTTTTTTTCCTACAGACTCTCTGGACACCCTGTATGAGAAATGTAATACAGATGCTGACCAGCATAATTACGCCATCTAGCGGTCATTTGTTGTATATATATATATATATATATATATATATATATATATATATATGTTACACTGATTTCTTGATATTTCTGTATGATACTTAGTTTCACATCATTAAATTACCTTTTGGCATGCATAGCTTCCATGTTGGGTGTTCATTTTTTCCATCCAATTTGGTCTTCACATGGTATTGAGTGCGCAGTGAGCAGGCGCACTAGGGAAACATAGAACCCCTCTACTTTGTGCTTATAATCTTATTTCCTTACTTATTTTTGTTGTGCGTCGACCATTTCACTAATCTTGTAGCAGTCCAACCATGGACCATGATTGTGACCGGGGATGGCACGGTCTGGATTTCTGGTGGAGTTTAAGGATCACAGCACCAGAATAGGGCAACAGCTGCCCAGGACTAAATAAATGGTGAATTGAATTAGAATGCTGCTTAAAAGCAGGGGTTCCTAAACTCTCCTCTCCTCAAACAGGTCATGTTTTGAAGATCTCCAGCTACAGATGCACAGGTGAAACAGTCAATGCTCATAGAGTCAGTTACGTGGAGACCCGCGAAACATAACCAGCCTTAAAGAGGGGGTTGGTCATAGCTACATAGTCTCTGGTGCTGTAAAAAGATTTTTTTTGCATATACGGCCATTGTATGCTTGTGAAAACACATAGGAATTGTTACGCCAAATATAACCCACCTGTGCAGTGAGACAAGCACAAGCAGTGATTGCACACATTCCAAGAGCCATGGCCCTAACCATGGCAAATGGAATCAAACCTGCAACCCTCCAGTCATAAAATCACTTCCTTACCTCTAGACCACGAATGCCCATGTGTTCAGCAAATTCAGCTTGTTTGTTTGCCCGCTGAGCTGATCCAGACCGAGGCAGAAACCCACATGAGGCCAATGCCCATTTTCCTCATAGGAGGAATTTCCTTCCTGACTCCAAATCTCAAGTGTTTAAATGGATATTCCGTTTTATAATGTAATGTATCAACTCACATTATGATTATTATCTTTATTAATAATTAATTAATTTTTTTGTATTTAAAATACCAACAATAATACTATACTTCCTAATATTAGTTGTATTCCTCATTCTAAATTATTGTTTAGTGTCATAGTTTGACATAACAGGTCGACCAGCCTGCCAGTGCCTAGATAAACACAATATATACTTTAGCTTTCTGCTTGACATATGCGCCAAGTCCTTATAATTACTAATAATTTGTAACAAGTGTTAATTGATAAACAGCTCCCCGTGGTAGCTTAATTAAAGCTGTACAATTGCCCGGCGATTTACAACTGGGATTGATCTCAATTAGTCAACAAAATCTGTGTAGCCTGTTCAAAGAAGAATAAGGAAATTTAGTCTAGTGAGGCTTTGGGGATTTCGTCTTGCAGTCTGCGCCTCTCCCTTTTTAAAACAAAAAAAAAACAAGTAAAATAAAATTACAAGTATACCAGTTTTGTTTGCAAGCGATTACTCGTATCATGCCTTCTTTTACAGTCTTCGCATTGTAGCCTTTCATTTGCGGTGTCGTTTTTATTGTCAAATCACAGAACAATAGAGTGGATCTCTTTTATATTTTATTTTGTATATAGATTTTTTTTCGGTTTATCACAGTCGGGATGAAGCAGTGGAAATGAAATTTCACGAGGCTGTGTAGGTTTTTAAAGATAACATTTTTGAAGACCTTACAGCATGAAAATGCAAAACAGTCGGTAAATGACACGTTTGATCTTCGAATGATCTGTTTAAAACCTGTCAGTACGCATCCCTAATTATAAAGCAGCACAAAAGAGATGGCAGGAGCCGGCGCTGGAAACCAGGAAGCATACTGATCAAGACGATTGTCAGGCGCGCTAAAGAACAATTCGCCAGCCTTTTATCAATTAGACACATCGTAAGGAAGAGGAGTACAGACTCCCCATTGCCCAAGAGGAACAGAAAGTGTCATTTGTGTTAAAATGAGATCACAGACTAGATACAAACAGCTGCCAAAGCAGTCATTAAGTTGTTTGCAAATAAATAATGGATTTTGTAGCAACTGAAATACTGTTACAAACAAAGGAGAAGACCATTTTCTCCGTAAGTATGTATTTAGGGTCTTCACTGAATCAATAAGATGTCACAACATCTACAATCAGAACACAATTCTTTGTTTGACAGAGTTAATCCATAGTTCACAGGTACGCTAATCTGTTAAAAACTTCTGATTATTCCATGGTGTCCATACTCCATGTCTTCCGAACCACTATGAACCCCTCTGTCCGATCTTCTTCAACAATACTTGCCCATCGCATCTCAAGAAAGTGTTATAAGTGGCTCCTAAGTTGTACATGGATGCCATGTGTAGCATACCCGTAGGTGGAGCTTAAATAACTTGGGGTCTGACCCCTGCCCTTGGTGACACCCAGAAACTCAGCACCAAAAATTAGACAATAGGTATATACAACTAAAGATTTGTTGCTAAACCCAGTGGTGGGACATTTTGAATGAAACCTTAGCACTGGTGGCAAAAGCTGCAAACAGCAAACTCCAACACGTATATATTCTAAAACAATAAGTTATGGTACACTGAATTTATGCAAATCACCTCAAAAACATGTAAACCCCAGTCCATGGCTACTTCGCAGCACAAAAAAACAAATGGGGGGGAGCCAACCAAAAAAACATAAAGCCCTGCGTTGGAGGGCCCCCTTAATATCATCAATCATTATCAATGTCACAGTTATTGTGATAAAGCATCAAATTGTCTGTTTTTAGTACTTCTCCTTCACAAAGCACTTTAAGAGCCAGGTGCTTTTATAACATTAGCTGTGCTGTCCCCCTTAAGAATGCTGTTTAATGTTTAATGCATAGATGGCCATTGCGCACACATAGGAATTCATCCTCCGCATTTAACCTATCTGTGCAGTGAGTGTTCACATGCCCAGAGCGGTGGGCTGCCCTAATTACGGCGCAGTTGGGGGTTTAGGTGCCTTGCTCAAGAGCACTTTAGTCATGTCCCAGGACCGGGATTCAAACCTGCCAGGTGGCGATGAAGATTCTTCTGATTCCCCCAGGAACAAATGAAACTGGTTGTGTGCAGGAGAACAGACCAAGATGAACTTGGTAACTTACTGCTGGCAGTCTCTAAGCAATGAAATGTTACAATCCTTCTTTAATCATGCACTTCTATGAGCCAATGTACTCTATAGACTGCCACCCTGGGTGCTATAGATGAAGTGGACACAAATAGGCCCCCTGTACTCTGGGTTAATCACTGCCTCTGATCAAACAGTCCTCACTGCTAAGGCCTGACTGCTGCTCTACTTCTGAAATGACCAATCCAGCTCTTAAGATAACTCATAATCTTGCTGAGATGGGTGATCCTCCAGGGAAGGAATGCACTGATGAGGGGTGTACAGCAGTCACTTCGATAGTTGCATCCGATCTCCCCAGACACAGCAACTGGCAGAGATCACAGGCTGTCTGTCTCTTCCACAAAGAATTCCTCTCTTCATGCAGCAAAGCCACCAACAATGATCAGCAGCTGAAACACAGCTAACTCCTTCCAATCCACAGGGCAAGAGAGCTTCCAGCAGCTTCTCTCCCCCTTTTATACCACTTCCTCCCTGGTCAGGTGCCTCTCTCCTCATGTCCTGTGTAACCTACAAAAGTTCTTGGAAGTCTTTTGCACAAAGCAGGCTGGCAGGGTTTGTTATGGTTACGAGAACTACAATGTTGTAACTCAGCCTGCACCTGTTTCTCTCCTCTGCTTGCGGTATTAACAAGGTCTAAATAACAAAGGCTCATTTATAAGGGGTCTACATTAAATAAACCAAACCTTTCTATTGGCTAATATTTATTCGACCAGTAAACTATGGATTACACTACTGACTTGTTGCCGCTATGCCATGATCACATGAGCACAACAAGTATGCTCATCTTCAGGGGTGGACTGGCCATTGCTTTTTGGCCAGCTGGGCTGCTGCTCCTAACACCCCCATTCAATCTCTGCCTCCCTAGTCTCTTCTCAACATCCCTGAACTGGCCCAACTGTACCCTCCTCCCTTGAAACCCCAGCCCTTGTTCTGCCCCCGGAATACTATAAACTCAGCTTCATCAATGTGATGGATCATATCCACCCCTAGCATTTTCTGCCTCTTAATACTAAAGCTTCCGTCTCATTGCTTTCAGGGTGGTCATACCCACCCCCACCAAACTATCTGCCCCCGAATACTAATGCTTCAGTGCCATTGCTTTAAGAATTGCCATATCCACTCCACCCATGATGTACTCGTACACTGGCTGGGTAGCACACTTGGGGGAGGCTCACTGGAGGTGGCATAAGCTGATCCTGAGCTGGCTGGGTGCTTGTAAAATCCTGGGTTGACTGATGGCTGCAGTCCATCACTGATAATCACCTTACACTCTCTCAAACATATTACATAAAATGGGTCCCATTTACTTTGAGTATCAAGGGCATGGATACTTTGGTATCCTTAAGCCTCTAGCCAGCTAATTGTAGTAAAGCTTGTGTGGCGCTCCCTTTTATAATTAATTACTATTCAGCCAAACATATAACCTGGCTTATGCCACAAAAAGCAATACAGATCACATGATTATTCCCCTTTGTCTCAACCTCTTACCCTGAACTCTGTAGTACATTGTTTGTTATCACAGCTTTGTACAGTACTACAGAAGCTGACAGCACTTTATAAATCAATAATAATATAATTAATCATTAATTCAGTAATCATTCGCTCACTCTATTAATACAATTTGTTAAATGTGACCCCTAGCATCATACACATACATTTTGCTATCAGTAAACTGGGCTTCTTTGTCTACTCTAAAAATACATAATAACAGGGCACTCTAGCATTACGTGCATGTGTTGTACTACAGGTACTTATAAAAGCAATGTTGGCAGAATATTACCTACATTTAGTATAATCAGATTTTTTAGGTTTTCGGAAGAATACAGAACAGAAAAACTATCTATGAGTAAGTTCAGTTTAAAAGAATTAAGAAATAAAAATATATGAAGGCTGATTTACTTGAATCAATGCAAATGTATCGCCCTGAGGGAAAGCGGCCCAAGGTGACACTACGTATAACAACAGGACAACGCTACAGCGAACAATAGATAGCGCCAGTTAAGTGCGTCTGATGCTCAGCGCTGAGGCCCATATTTAAGAGAAAAGAACATAAAGCTTGCGACATAGAAACATAGGGTGTTGACGGCAGAAAAAGACCATATGTTCCATCTAGTCTGCCCTTATGTGTATACTGTATGTACTCTTTATCTTAGGATAGATGTATACTTTGCCCAGGCATGTTTAACCCTTTAAACGCCAGCCACGTAAATTTTACGTGGCTGCCTCTCCAACAGTTAAACGCCAGCCACGTAAAATTTACGTGCCTGACTTTCCCCAGAAATAAAAAAAAAAGTAAAAATAAAAGACACTTACCTGACCTCTCGTTCGATCCGGTCGGGTCTCCTCTTCAGCCAGAGGGGCTCCGATTGCCCATCGGGGCTCCTCCGGCTGCAGGGGAGGGCCCGGAACAGGGTGCCCCCCCCGTTTCAGCAGCCGCCCGATTTCCTGTCATAAAAAAAAAAAAATGACAGTTACCTACCTTTGTCCCCGCCGGCTCCCGCAGGCTCTCCTCTTCACGGGGGGGGGGGCTCCGATCCCCCCTCCCCGCTCTTCCGTCTTCTGGAGGGGGCATAACAGCCCTCCTCCCTTTCTGTCTTCCGATGGCGGCCGCCATCTTGGTGACGTCATGGGGCGGGGCCAGATGACGTCACCGCCGGGTGTCATCGGGGCACCCGGCAGTTCAACTCTCAGATGCCGGTGACGGCTGGGCGGGGAAGGAGGGAGGTAGGCGATCCTTTTAACCCTTTGTGAACTGGTAAGGGGTCCATGTGACCCCTTATACCAGTTCACAGGGCTCGGGGGTCTGGCAAGTCACCTACGCTAGCGGGTGACTTGCCATTAACCCCTGGCCCCCCAAATTACCTGCCTCCCCAAAGCCCAGGGGGGGGCAGAAGAGCCGTGGCCCTAGGCTATGACGGCTTGTAGCCGCAGGGCCAGGGGCCACTAAAGCTGGCCCCTGCGCCCTGTTCTACAAGCCCCCATAGCTGGTCACAGGCTGGTTACGCTGGGTAGGGGGGACCTCACGCCATTTTTTTGGGGGATTTTTAAGGGTTTTAACCCTTAAAAATCCAAAAAAAAAATGGGGTCCCCCTCCCTTCGAGGGGGGACCCTATGTCATTTTTTTTTTTAATTAACCCTTTGTTACCTGTAGCCCAGTAGGTATAAAAGGCTTCCAGCAGCAGCAGGAGAGCAGAAGCCTCAGTGATCAGCGTTTGACACAGGGATGGATGGGAGGTAAGTATTAAAAAAAAATATTAAAAAACATTTATTTTTTTTTTAATAAAGATATTTTTTAAAAAGTGTGTCTGTGTGTTTTTTTTTACTTTTAACCCTTTGTGAACTGGTAAGGGTCCATGTGACCCCTATACCAGTTCACAGGGCTCAGGGGTCTGGCAAGTCACCTGTGGCTAGTGGGTGACTTGCCATTAACCCAGAGACCCCCCATTACCTGCCTCCCAAAAAAATCTTAAAATTCCCCCAAGAAATGGTGCCCCCCCCCCCCCTGTGAAGGGGGACCCCACACCAATTTTTTTTTATTTAACCCTTTATTATGTGGATAGTAGTTGTATTTTATTTGTAAATGTTATGAAGTGCTCTTTTCAGTTTATGGGATCACCTGGACAGGAACGGGGGGCAACCGATACATATGTGGTATCATTGTAATCGGGAGAAATGGGGCTTTCACATGCAATATGGCTTTCTTTAATAAAATAAATGTTTTTGTTTAAAATAAAGGAGACAATTTAAAAAATATATTTTTTTTATTTATTTATTTATTTGAAAATATTTAAAAAAGTAGAAAAAATACAAACAAGACATTTCATGTTAAAGCCTAAACTCTGCCACAAAAAGAAAATATGCCATTTTCTTGGAAATTCCTGCAAAAATCACAGTTAAACATCACGCAAAATGGTGAAAAATATCCTGTCAGGAGAGGGTGACAAAATCTCAAGTAGACTGGCAGTCAAAAGGTTACAGGTACCTATGCATGTTGGGTATTGTTCTGCTCGGGGGACCTTGCGCTTTCAGATTTAGCTTGTTTTTTCTTATTTGCATATTGATATTTTAGGAAAATGTGTTTTTTATTCTGCTTTTTTATACATTTTTTTGTGAAATCCTGTGCAACCTATGAATTCTTCGAGATATTACTTCCAGAAAGATGAGCCCACTACAACAAGCTGGGTACGCTTAGAAAGCTTAACATGTGTACTTTCAGGGAATATATAGTTTATGGGGGATATTCCAAATGTAAAGGGTTGGTTTGGTAGAAAAAGCACAAGGTGCGCACTTTGTCTGCAGAGCTGAATATCTGAAGTAAAATTACCGTTATGCGCATGCTTTACTTTGGTGTGTTTGGCAACTTTTTCCTTGACAGAACCTATGCATGTTGAGTATCATTCTGTTTGGGGGATGTTGCTTTTTCAGATTTTCTGTTTTTTTCTGGTTTGCATATAGGTTTTTTTTAGGAAAATGTGGTTTTGATTCTGCTTTTTTATTCATTTTAGGGAAACCCTGTGCAACCAAAGAATACATTGAGGGATTACTTCCAGAAAACTGCACCCATATCAACAAGCCTGGTACGCCTAGAAAGCTTGAGGTGTGTACTTCTAGGGAATATATAGTTTATTGGGGGTATTTCAAATGTAAAGGGTTGTTTTTCTTGAAAAACTGCAAGGTGCGCATATTGCAAAGCATAGTTGTATTTTATCTGAAAATCTCCTAAAGCGTTGTTTCAGTTTGGGGGAGTCTCCTGGGCAGGAAAGGGTGTCTACCAATACATATGTGGTACCGCTGTAACCGGGAGAAATTGGGGTTTCACACGCAATAAGATTTTATTGACAAACTTACATTTTTTATTACAAAAAAACACTACAAATTGTAAAAAATAGTTTTTTTTTATTTTTTTGCACAATTTTCACCCAAAAATATTGAGAATACACTTAGAAAATGACAAACAAGACATTTCATGTTAAAGCCCAGGCTCCGCTGAATAAAACAATATATCACTTTCCTGGGAAATCCCTGGAAATCCCTTCAAAAATCACAGTTGAACATGGGGAGCGCAAAATAGTGCAAAATGGTCTGGCAACAAAGGGTGACAAAATCTCAAGGTAGGCTGGCACGTAAAGGGTTAAATTCACTGACTTCATCTTCCCTCCGACTAGCTTCAGGTTGTGCCCCCTTGTCCTATCATTAAGCTTTTTTTTCTTAAAAACACTTCCCTAAAAAGTCTTCAATCCTTTCTCTAGACTGTACAAATTAAGTTCATTAAGTCTCCCCTGATAAGTTTTAAGTTTAAGTCCTTCCACGATTTTTGTTGCCCACCATTATTTGCTATTTGAATGATGTCTTTTTGCACTGCACACAGTATTCTAGCTGTGGCCTCACCAGGGCTGTATACAGCGGCATCACAAACTCCCTCTTCCTACTGGTGTTATGCAGCCAAGCATCCTGCTTGCTTTTCCCACTGCCTGGCTACACTGTACATTTATCTTACAGCTTTCATCAGTATCCCTAAATCTCTCTCCTCCGAGGTCCTAGCTAACACAGTACTGCCCATATGGTGCTCATGGCAGGGATTCCTTCTACCCAAGTGCAGGATTTTGCATTTAGAGACATTAAACTCTAGTTTCCACAGTTTTGACCATTTATCCAGTAATGCTAAATCATTTTCCATGTTGCATACATCTCCAGGAGTATCCACCCTATTACTAACCTTTGTATCATATCATATTATTACATAACATATTAAGAAGAATGGGGCCCAGGACAGAGCCCTGCGGCACACCACTTGTAACTCGCCTCTGTTCAAATTGCACGCCATTAACAACAACTCTCTGATACCGATCCTTCAGTGAACTGGAAATCCACTGAACTATCCAGAGATTGAGTCCTACCGTCAATAACTTATTTATGAGCTTTTTATGTGGTACAATGTCAAATGCTAAAATCCAGATAGATGATATCCCCATCCCCACCTTCATCCAACACTTTAGTGACATTGTCAAAGAAATCAATTAGATTGGTCTGACATGATCTGCCCTCAGTAAAGCCGTGCTGTTTTGGGTCCAACAGATTGTATTATTTTTACATGGGTTATCTGTTTTTTAAGAGCATTTCTATTAGTTTGACCACTATAGATGTACTAACTGACCTGTAAGTACTGGCATCTTCTCTACTCCCCTTCTTATGGATTGGTATGACATTGGCCATTCTCCAATCATCTGGAACCTTACCAGTTGAAACAGAATAGTTTAGTAAATCAGTCAGAGGGGCTGCAATCACAAATCTGAGTTCTAGAACTCTGGGAGGGATTCCATCTGGACCCATTGACTTACTTACCTTTAGATGTGCCAGCTTGGATAAGACATCAGCCTCCAAAAGCTCCTGGATGAAACTGGATGAAAGAAAATTGCAAGAAAATTGCTAATTGTGCTGCAGCATGGAGCTGCTCTCTGGCTGTTATGTGGGGTGGAACAGGGGGGCTAAAACTTACAACCACAGCCCATTCTATCAATTAAGCATGTAGTAGGTATGCTTTGATTTTGCACTCAGCCTACATATCCCCTTGACATCCATCCCTAAAATCTAAAAGACCTCCCCAGGGGCATCTCAATATGTGAAATCCCATGGATTACAGACAGACATACCTTGTTTCCTAATCCCATTGCACCACTGGTGGCATCCCTGGCATACTTCCATATGCTGCTTGTGCCTGCAGCTGAAGAAAAAAAAAAGGGGGTGACTGCAGGAGGCAAATGGCATAGACCAGGGTTTCCCAACATTTTTCATGGAGTACCACTTCCCATTTCGTAATGAACTCAAGAACCACCCCACCACCACTAATAAAAACTTCCCCAGGAGGGCCAGCAATGCAAGCTCTTCTACCAGCAATGCTGTCATCCAAAGAAGCTTCACTTCTGTAGTTTGTTGACTTGGCCACCTGGCACACCAAACTTTGAAGCAGTAGCTTGTCTGTAGCGCTTGATGTTCCCCCAATTTCACCCCAATGTACTTGAGTACGACCAGAGTAGTGCTTGAGTACCATCAGTACCACTAGGTGGGAACTTATGGCATAGACTACATTAAACATTATATGTAGTTTTTTTGCACCACTTACACACATGCACTGTAGGTTGCTGGGTTTCACACTGTGCGGCACCAAATCTGAATTTTATGGGGACAAAGACCAAAACCTGAGATACTTGAAATCCTGAGTTTTGGTTCTCTTTAAGACAAAGATGTGGTTGTCCACAAGATCTATTATATCAGAATGTAGGCACTGCTTTAACTAGTGGAAATCCATTTAGATACATAAAGCCCCATTTAATGTTTATTATTTTTAGTTTAGTTCAGTGTCCAATATTTGCAGCATGCAAGTCATTGAGTATACATTCAGTATACATGACAAGAAAGCAGTGGATCACATGGAAATGTGACATTGTGTTCTAGAGACAAGCCCGTCATTATCGTACATAAATCATCACAGACAATGAACGTTATACAAAAGCCATGATAACAAATAGAATGTCCGTAATAGATGGGGAATACACAAACCTGATTGTCAATGATGATTTACTAACCATTAGGATTACAGCCAAATAAGCATGGATTACTGACCTCAGAGGGCACACTATTATGGCAAATGTGCAGTGATTAATGTGTACTGGATCTTCATATGGTAAAAAAAGTATAATGGAGTAAAAGTAAATGATAGAACCCAGTGGGATCTTAGGTAACAAAGGTAATTCATACACAGATACTTGGTGCTTATTTTCCTCCTTTTTTAACTCAAGTAAAATCATGTGGTTATATACTATATAAAATGTATTATGTAAATTATTTGTGTAGTGAGAATAAATTCATAGTACTGAACAAACAGTTTACATCTGTCAAAGTTCAAGTAGATGCTTTCAGGTTGAATCAAACAATATCCATGATACCTATTAAGCCTACAATCTAAACCTCTCCCATTTCTACCTAGTTTAATATATAGGCAATATGCCATGTAAAATCATTTCTTTTATTATAGTGAGTCATATGGTCGGGTGCTGGGTCAAGTGACCATGCTATACTAATGGATTTGGGGTTAGAAGAGGTGGGAGGTAGGGGAATGTACTCTGCACAGCCTGATTGTCAGGTACAGAAATGCTGGCATGCCCCGTGCCAGGTCTTGACAAGCCTCTTCCCATGCAGTCAATGGATGGAGCATGTCAGAATCACTGCGAGAATGCAGATTTGCCTGACAATGGGGCCACTCGGTGAGGGACCTGCATCTACCAATCAGGTAACTTACCCAGCTCTGCACTAGGAGAGATCATCTGCATGGAACAAAAGGTGAGTAAAGAATGTTTTTTGTTTTAGCCTGGACAATCACTTAAAAAAAAAGAGGTATCAGAGGTGGGCGGGGAGGGGTACAACACGGTTCCCTGTAATACTATTCACAACTCAAATACCCCAGCATTTGGGTTTCAGACCTTAGCTGTCTTATCATCTTTAACCTTACCTCTACTTGTCTATTGTCATGGATCTAGGTGCAACTGAGCCACTGCGCCTACATGAGGTAACATTTGGGTTGTGCATGCACAAAGTTGATGGGTGCACAGTGCATACCTACTGAGCATACTCTGGGCCCTTTATAGGGAACTTGCTGATGCCAAAATGGTGCCAGAAGATTCCTTGTGCTCATCTTTATGTGCCTTCTGGTTCCTGGTCTGTCCTTTGAATTGCTGTGTATAACCAAAATTGTCCTAGACTTTTGGATCACCCTCGACCTGCTTCTAAGTGTATTACCTGAATGGTTATTGGAATTACCTCTTTACTTGTGACCCCCTGACTTCTGGTTTGCCTTCCGACCATGGCAGCAAACCTGTCCCCACAGTGGGGGCTCTAGAGAACACTGGGGAGATTCTTTGACTCCAGGGTCAAGTCTTTGTTTCTGGGCAGTAGGTGCCAAGGCGCTTTGTCCCAGGTGGTGACAGATCATTGCTGACAACTCTCCACACCAGTACAACAGCCAACCTTTAATTTACACTTAAAGTTACAGTTAAAATCCCTTGAAATGACAGAAATGTAAATGTGAGTCATGCAATTACATTACAAACTCAACATTTTTAGACAGACATTTCTGGGTGCACTTTTGGACAAATCCTACATTGCCTTTCACCAGAAAGGACTTTCTTGGAGAGGTGATCCTGTTTCTTGCTCAACTTCTTTTGTACCGCTGGTAATCTCTTACCTATTACACTGACAACTTTGTCTTGTCATGAAGTTTACATGTCTCAAGCAGGACTTAAAGCGGACCTTCACTCTGAATAGAAGTCTATCTTATATGTTTCCCACACCCTGTACATACAGATTGGCCACATTAAAAATCATCCTACCTGCATCTACTGCATGTTATGAGCCTTTAAACATCCAACATGGCGGCTTATGGAAGCCGCCATCTTATCAGGCAGCCTGCAAACAGGAAGTGCCTCCTGACTGTGCTGCTCTGCATTCTGGGACTGCTGACCTTTACCTGACCCCAGCTCTGCTCTGTCTGAGCAAAGCACAGCTATAACCCGCCCCCCTGTACCTTATCCCACTCTCCTCTCCTCGGTAAGTGTGATGCTTCTGAGTCAAGATGGCGGCGCCCGTATCCTAAATTCCTGAACAGAGTTGCAGCCCAGTGGGGGAAAGAATAATAAGTTAGTGACTAAAAACTTAAAATATACTAATTTTAGATGCTGGGGAACCGTTTGTTAAGAGTTTGGGCATTTCATTAAATCATGGTGAAGGTCCGGTTTAAGCTGCAGGGCATGGGGATGTAATCCTGCTGGCTTCTGGGTCTTCAAAGCTGCTCTGTTCAATTCCCCCTCCCCTACAATCACAATTCTCTGGTTCCCCAACTTACTATTTCTCCTTTTCTTAGTGGTGGTCATTGCTTTTATCAGTTGATTATCCCTTCAGTAGAGGACCACCTGGACAAGCTCTGGGTCAAGTGATCATTGGAAATGAGGGTCAAAATGTATCCATTAATGGATTAGGAAGAAGGAGTGGAAGGAAGGAGCATAGAATTTGGATTTGGATTCAGGTCATACCACCCTTGCCCAACCTGGTCCCTTATGTACAGAATGCAATAAAAACTTGGTAGATATTTGGTCAATAAGATAATGTGTATGTGCTGACCCGAGGCCCTTAAAGTGATTCAGCCAAACAAAAAATAAAAGGGTACTTACCTTTTTTCCCATTAAGCTGCTGGTGCTAGTTCGGTGATCAGAAACTCATCTGATAGAATGCCGTTGGAATGCCATAGGCCTAAACTTCATTTACCAAAACTAGTACATAGAGGCAGTGGTCACTAGCAATTCATGCCTCCCATCAGTCACAGAAGCGTGGCTACACCCTCTCCATTCAATACAAGGCAGGGGGTGTGTCAGGCCTCAGCACACTCCCTCCATTGCAATGAACGGAGGGAACGTGGCAGTGCTCCTGATGGCAGGCATAGATTGCTAGTGACCACTGCCTCCATGTACTACTTTTGACCGAACACTAGATCCCGGACATGGAAACATTTTTTGCACAAACTGATCCTTATTTTCAGTGGGGCTCCGGTGAAAAACAGATGCTTTTCATAGACTCTATACCCTGGTTGTTGGTACCATCCACCTCCTACTGCAATTTTATCTGGCTTAGTATCAGGGGCAGATTGAGGAAAACATCATCCCTAGCCAGGCCCCTCAGCCAGACAAAAAGTTTATTCCATAGCTGAATCTTTAGCATCGCAGGGACAAAGCTTGGGCAGTGGTAGATATGAACACTCTTAGATTATGGTATTTAAGCTTTGTTGTTTGGGTATCCCTAACCACCTAACCCCCCGACATTCAACCAAGACATGATGCAGACGCTATAATGCAGGGGCTATGGTGTCTTAGCAGGAGAATACAGTGGCGCTGGGTAAAGGGGAAGGGGCTGGGGGGTACTCAGAGGGCGGACATAGGTGAAGCACTGGTGCACCAAAAGAGGAGTTTTGGCTGGGTCTCTGGGTTAGGGACAACACACAGCCCAATCATCCCCAATGCATCACAGCCCATCAGGATTTCTTTTAGCTCTCCCTATGGCCAGTCCACCCCTGTCTGGCATCTTTCCTTAACGTTTGGACAAGATTGAGCAACCCACCTTTTGTTCTGAAACAGCCTCCAATGCAGTTTCTCAGTGTCAGACACAAGGGGGCGTTGCTGGGATTACTGTGATTCTCCATTTGCCAGATCTCCCACCAGACGCTTGGCAAGGCAACATAGATTGAACAGGAAACAAGCTAATTTCCTGACAGAGGATATAAATAGCCAATGTGTGCAGTTATAATACTCATGTAAATATTCATGCATCTTCTTTATTAAATGAAAGGAAACACGCTGTCCCAATCATTAGTTAGGGTGTTTATTTGCATTTATTTCAGCTCTATTTTAGGCTTTAACACTATGAGCACTTTGCACTCAGTAAGTAGAGTTGGAAAAAGATAAAGTACAGCCCACCAAAGGAAGCCTGAAAAAGAATAACATTAACAGATTTCCCAGCTGGTATGTTTAACATACAGGTCAAAAAATAATATGGGAATAAGATCCGCTATCACAGTTTAAATTTATTTTTATCCATAAAGAAAATTACTTCTGAGCAAAGAATGACTTAAGAACTCCAACATTGCCTTGCTTCATTTAAAATTGTGCTAAACAAATCCTTTCCCTCAAATCATATTTGTACAACACACAATGATTATTAAATAAATTGACATTTAAACCTATTACATCCTAAACCAGTCTTTTATGGAGTTATTCAAAGCATTAAGTTAACATTTACCAGAGCGTTTGTTCATACGTGATGGCGAGATCAAGACTAAATCCTTTATTTCATATTCAGATCTTGGTGGGTCAGCAATAAAAAAGATGGGAATAAAAAACACACATTTTTTTCCAGGCTAAGAAATCTTTGTTTGAATCCCCAATATAAGTTTACATGAATTCTTCTTTAGCAGTTTGTTATTGGCTTTAAGATGCTGATGCAATGATCTTTTATTGAAAATGTGTACCCCTGCCCCCAATTCAGCCTTTTGTATGTGATATAAGGAGGTCACAGTTCATATCAAAGTACAGGCATGCCACCTTCATGTCTAATTCCCTAGTAGCCAGTGCCCTACAAGGCACATTCTGTGTGTTCTGTCCTTTGTTGTTTTATGCAGGTATGCTATTGTATTTACTGTATGTACAGTGCTTGTAAATTGTCCTGGGGATTCCCAGCTGTAAGGCTTCAAACTCTTGAAGCCCAGCCAAAACATGAGGTTTTCAGGCATATCATTGACTCTTATATCATTACAGGGCTATAGATAGACTTTTTAAGGCCACAAAACCTCTTCCTTGTGATTAACACTTCCCTCATCTGCATGTACTGTACATAGGACATCTGCTACCATTGATTTCTAGTATTTCAAGGGTGTGTTCAGGTATAAACAAAAAAATGTACTAAACTTCTCTCTCCTTAGTTCTTTTAGCTCTTTGGTGTGTTAAGATTCTGGCAAGGGAGCAACCTTCCCCTCCAAGATGGCCATTAGCCCTGCTTCTCGCCCACTTTATTACTTCGGAGGGGGGTGGGCCAAGCCTCATCACAGCCCTCCTTTTCAAATTTCTTGAAGGAGGCAGATGTTCCTTCTTAAGTGGAGACCAGTGCTGGATGGTGGAGTGCTTGATCGGTAACACACCTGAGCAGGGTGGAAAAACTGGAGGGGGGGGGAGGCAAAAGTGAATATTTTTTTTATTTAAGCCTGGACTGGCTTTGAAAATGTTTTGCGTTCCCATTACTGTATTTTTGGAAAAGTATTCAACTAGTGTTTTGCCACATTTACAAATTTTCAACTTCTTGTAAAAGCAATCAAACAAGCAAACAAGAACACGTTACTTAGCTCAACTATTACGATTATAGTAAGTAATAACTGAGGTTTCCAAATTCAGCACAAAATGCCACAACATTTTTATTTGGGGTTAAAGTTAGGCAACTGCGAAAATCATTCCAAAAACCCTGAGGACTTCTAAACCTAGCTTTAGTAGACTGCAGGGCATGTTTAGAATCATTGTGCTGTTGGAAAATGCAGTTATGCCCATCCTTCAGTTTCTTCACAGCATGAAAGTGATATTGCAGGCAAATGCGATGTTTAGACCATTGCATTGAGCTACATTGGGCACTGTCCACCTTTCACCTCTTGATTTGTCTTCTGAAGCAGAAGCTGTAATGCTAGTAATAATAATAGGCCTCAGGACATTGGGAGGTGGTCACTGTACAAGGAGATGGGTTGTATACATGTACAGAGGCAAAGGGGAGGGAGGATTAGGTTTTCAGGAAAGAAAGCAAACCCAGCAGTCATTGACTGCATACTACACACATGACTACATACGCTTGATTTTTTACTTTTGGGTGGACTATGTCCAATGTCCACGAATCCATCTCAAACTCCACACACTGCAGATTTCCAATTCCAGGAGAAAGGAAAAGTATCACTGAGCCACTTCTATTCTTGACAGTAGACAGAGTATTTTGTTCCATTGCTCCACAGAACAGAATCCCAAAGTATCTGCAGCTCATTTCCCATAGTTTTGCACATATTGGAGTTGTTTTTCATGTGCTTGAAGGTGTCATTAGAGTTGTGTGTCTTTAGTATGTGCCTTGCTTTGCAATTGGAAACCTTAGTGCCCAGATCTTTCTGCAGGTCTTGCAGTCACACAGGGGCTTTGGAAAACCATTTGGCTTCTGTTGTTCTGCCACATCTAGGTAGTGTATACAATGTTCCTAAATATGTTTCCATATGTATCTTTAGGAACATTTAGTACTGTGTCTATCTTTTTGAATCGTTTCCTAGCTTGTGTAAGGCCATGATCTTTTCTCCTAAAGCCGAACAAAACCCATCCGGATTGGCCCTGGACTATAAAAGACTCCAGGGTTGGCTGTTGGCATTCACTCACCTTTCCCTGGTCCAATGTTGCATCCACGGGCTCTCGTCTGAGATGAGCCATTTGCCGTGACAATATCATTTGGCAACTGCCACTCATTGTTTTCAATGGGGAGTGCAAGCTGCTGCATCCTCTGCATTCTCGGGCTGTGCGCTCCCACCCCAGCCATTCAAATAGGCTAGGATCAAAGCATGTGCACCACTGGGGATGCGGCCACTTGCACTGCCCATTGAAGTCATTGAGAGCCATTTACCGAATTACATTGTCATGGCAAATGGCTCTTATTGGACGAGAGACGCATAGGCGCTGTTGGATCAAGGAGAGGTGAGTGAATTCCAGCTGGGGGAGTCTCACAAAGTGGGGCATCCAAATTTAGAATGCCCCCATAGCATGGAACAAAACATGGGAAGTCCTGGGTTTTGTTTCGCTTTACGTTTCTGGGCCACTCCCCTGAATTAGGTTGAATAATACAATGAGTTTGGGCTGAAATTCCCAAGGCTGGTGTCTGGATATGCTTCATGTTTTCAGCATGGTATAGTGGCAAAATTGTGCTCCTCAAGGTGCTATAACGCTTGTTATAAAGTGGTTGCATAAACATTAAAAGTGGCATTTTGTCTAGACTTAGTAGAAACCACTTGTTATATTACTTTTAAGCTGAGGGTTGAATTCTATTTATGTTTCAAAGGCTCATAGGGTTATTATTATTACATACATTTGTTAGTGAATGAAAGGTGGCTTTTTCTATGTCACATATTACACAACAATTCAAAAAGAGAGCATTCAAATGACAGTGTCGTATGACATCTAATCTTTTTGATGTAAATTGTTGCTATGATAACATGCATGTCTTATCATTACCTACCAATAAGGGTTATTGCTTATATAATTTTACTAGCCTAAAAAAACAAGATTGGGGAAGGGAAAGGAAAGGGTGATAACTATCTTCAAGACCCTGAACCTCAATACCCACTCTGCTCAGTTAATCGAGGTAGAATATTTTTTATTGAAACTTTCCGTTAGTAAGTTGTTGTACTGTGTTAGCCATTGAAGGTTAAAGGAACACTATCACAAAATTGTGTAATATTAAAGATCCATATGAACACATTGGCTAATGAGAGGAGGGGTCACTTATACACCTGAACACAATAAAACTCCTGCAAAGCTTGTGGTTTTCTTCTCCTGGTATGAATAAAATCCTGGGGGGACAGGTTTAGTCTATGAGGGGTGACAGAGCCTGTCACCCGTGATTTCCTCTTTCTACTATTAAAATAAAAAAACAAACCTGGCTGGATATTTCCTGGTGCTGGATGAATAATTCACCCCATTTATTGGTTAGCTCAGTAGGTTGAAAAGATGATCTTTAAAGCAATTTAAGCTTCTTCTTCAGGCATAAAACAAATCTGTAACTTACAGACACGTTATTTATGTACAAAATTACAAACGGGGCACAAATGGACATAATGATATAATGGCAAAGGATGGTAACATTGTTAAATTGTTAGCCATGAGATAACAATCAGGGATATCATGACAATAAAAGGAATGTGATGGGGGAGAGATAGTGTGTGGATTTTTATTGCTCTCTTTAGTCTCATCAGCCAAGGCAGTCTGTTTTAATTTCAGACCTTGGGGTGAATCCAGTCCATTCAATTCACGCCATAATGAAACAATTCAAGTTATTATTATTAGAGGTTGGAGTGGGAATGTAAGTGCATCCAAATATTCAAATCGATGAATGGAGGGCTGAACAGAGATAAGATTGGCCCTTCTTTCATCCTCATCATCCTGGTCGATGACAGCAGATTATTTTCAAAAATGTCTCTGTACATTTGTCCACTCATCCCCCCCCTAAATTATATGAAGCATGTCAGTGTTGTATGTTGAAAAACAGCCCCACACCATGTTCCCACCTCCAAACTTTACTGTTGGTATAGTGTCTTTGGTGTGATACACAGTTCTGCCTTTTCACCTTCAAACATGTTGTGTATTATGGCATCCAAAGAGTTTTGGTTTAAGCAGAATATAGGGTTCATTAAGCACCATGAGAATTATTAAGATTTTACACACAATGACACAGCTAAGCATGGTGCTGAATTACACAGAGGAAAAAAAACATGAGAAAAAGTGTCTCTCAAAAAGAAAGTGAGGAAAAAAGTTCTTGCGGTGCTGAATCACCCCTTTTTATTCTCCCAGAATTTTACAGGCATGTTTAATTGTTGTTGTATTAACATGCTTTTCCTTCTGCATGGAATCTTGCATGACCAGTGTGTATACAGACCATGGAGGTGGAGGGCATTACTTTTCCTTTGCAACTATAGTACCTGCTGATTTCAGGTATTTCTGTAGCCCTTGGGTCTTGGAAAACTTTTCCCTCCTCTGCTGAAATATTGTTGGGAGTAACTGGTTGTGGCCAGTTTATGGCAAAACAATGTTCTTTTCACTTCTGGATTAAACCACCAACAGTGCTTACTGGAACCTTCAGTAGTTTATACATTTTTCTGTAACCAATGTCATCAGTATGTTTTGCAACAAGGTTGTGAGGGTCTTGAGAGAGCTCACTGGTTTTACCTATTATAGGATATTTCTTGTGTGGCACCTGGGTAATGAGGCCATCAGTTGAACCATTAATGTGCACTAAGTAGCGGGATAACTTTCTAATTACTGATAGATTTCAGCTGGTGTCATGACTTTCCATGGCTTTTTGCACCTTCAATGCGTCTGCGCTATATGATTCAACTTCCTGTTTTTAGCCACTGAAACACATTTTTTCTTTACTTTAATTAGCTACAGTTTGTTATAATATCTTTATGGACCATTATATATTTAGTAATCATCTTCTGGGGAAGTTTGGTTTAGGAGACAAGGTCTAAACCTCGGGACAGGGCTCATGACATATATAACCCGGTAACCTGAATGAGACATCTAGACAATGCTAATGAGCCTTTATGGCTTTACACACAATCCTCAATTATCTTCACTGGGTGAATCTTCATTATATCTAAAACAAATATTTGATCCAAAGGGTACATACTGCAATATCTTTGTGCCTTCAAATGTTCATCTAAAATAAAAAGGAGCATGGTGCTCCAAAAGCTCCACTGTAACATTTTTCAGCCTGCTACCCAGAAGAGGACTACGGAACAGGTGACTACAGGTGTAATGTGAAGAGATACACTTGTTCATTGCCAGCAAACAGGCATCACACAATCACAAGCCTCTACTGCTTATATGTGCTATCAGTGATGGGTGCTCGAATAAGGGTTGGGTTGGCATACTCCAACCAGCTAAGCCCAATGGGACTACTAGGGAATGAGTCTGCGGGGTGACAGGTAAGTGTAGTTTATATTTTAAATTTACCCAGACTTTTTTTCATCTTACATGTCTGGCACTTGGGACTTTTGCTTTCACCCAAGAATTTACAAAGCCTTTTTTTTAAGATTTCGACAAAGCAGCATTAAGTTCATCCCCAATAACTATGTAATGAAAAAAAATGAAAAAAAAGGTTCACACGTTGATCAACTTCATCGGCTTTTTTCTTGACTCCAATATGCAAGGTGGCTGCAGTTGGTGTTAGGTCCTGCCCTACTGCTATGCAGACATCTTTATTGGCTTCCTGGCATGGCAAAATAGAAACAAATATTTTGTTGTGTGGGAGGAAATGGAGATGCTGTAAAAAATAGACTATTATTCAAATAGACTTCAGGGAACTGCATCACAGGTGTTGAATGACTTGACCCACTTAACAACCCCTGATAGTTTCTTGATTGGCCCTCTTTAGTATTGTTATGTGTTTTATATTAATTTATGGATCACTGGAGGTGGCATTGTGAATATTCGGCCATCTGTAATGGAAATGTAGAATATGTAATGTTCAAGGGAGATGTTCTGATTCTGTGACAGGACCCCTGGAGAGGAACAGGTTATAGGGGTGCTATAACACACTCCCACTTGATATCACCTATAACAAGTATAACAGTGTGGTAGTAATCTCCAAGGAGATGTCCTCCTGGTCATCAAAGTGATTTGAAACAGGGGGTTTTGAGTACTCGTCATATATATATATATATATATATATATATATATATATATTTAATATATACCTAATACCTAATGCTTATGTACGTAACCTAAAATAGTAGAACGTTGGGGTTTTGCTATTATATTTTGACTTATTTGGACTCCGGGATCCCGCTGACTGCGGATATCAGTTCTTGTTTCCTCGCCTCATTTGACATGAGGTCTATTTTGCTGTTCATTATTTTAATGATTAAGTCTTTGCAGAACTCTACACTTGTGGGGTTGGGTTCCCCCCATGAGTGTATGGCTCTGGATGAAGATTGCATAGTCCATTATAGTGATTTTATTGGCCTCATGATAGTTTAAGTTTATATGTAAGGGACATTGTAAGTCAATACTACAGATAGTACTGCACCTAGATATACAGTTAGAAATAGCCCAGATACTACAACACACGTTTATTGATTCTATAAACACTGGGTGTAAAATAAAAGCAGAAGTGTCTTACCTTCCAGACAATTGATTTCTGAGCGTTGGTGATTTTACATCTCCTGTCCTACAGCCATGCATACTGTACATTTTTCTGTGTCTCTGTACGACACAAACTGACATTGCATTCTATTATATTCTATGAAGGAAGGGGTTCACCTCACCCTCTCACCAGCATTACAGAATTTTTTATTAGCTGTTTTGCACTGAACAGAGAAGAGACAGACATGCAGAGCAAGAAGTACCCCCCCCCCCCCACTACAGACACAATGTGATGAAGGGATTGTGGAGTTCCAAGCTTCAGCAGAAAGAAGTGGTCATGAAAAAGCTAAGGAGTTGGCTTCAGAGAGAATCTAGATTTCAGCTTTAACAGCTTTATTCTGCAGCAGGGTGGGATAAATCTGTTGCATGAGATTTAAGAAACAACTGCTTTGATTTTATACTTAGCCCCAGAAAACTATTTAGAAAATGTATCCCTCTGTCCTTGGAATTTTCAGTGAGAGATGTTAGAATCTATGTAATTGACTTCATTCGCTTTGATCAGTGCTAGATTTTGTTCTATTTATCTATCTATGTATCCATCCATTCAGCAGGGGTGGGCTGGCCATAGGCCGGGCAGTGGACTGAAAAGCAAAGTGAATGGTCTGCATTCCTCTTCTCATAAAACTTCACTTTTAATTATGGGTTTAAAATCATCTCCATGGTGTATCAAAAGCCAATAAAATCAGTAGTAATCAAAGTCCTGGAAAGTCATATATACAGTATAGGCGACTTACGTGTTTCGGACTCCTATCTACAGTCCTTAATCATAGTAGCCTATTGCATGAAACATTGCGCTTATATATACTAAAAAATGTATGTAAAGCGCTCACCTGATAGAATGTAGCCAAGCTGCGGGCTGGAGACTCACTGTGAGGAGAGTGTGGGGGCGTGCAGCCACACGGAGTGTGGAGCAGTTAAACCCGATGGTAGAGGGGTTGTAATGCTGGCAGTGGGCTGCTTTACTAACACTCCCATCCAGTCCCAGCCCCCATATCCTTCACCACTCTATCCCCTCACCCAAGCAACCCCAGAGCACATGGTTGACTGGTCAAGAAGCATCAGTGATGCCACCTGGCTAGTTATGGGCAGGCCAGGCGCTGGTAAAATCCTGGGCTGATTTTTGGCCCCAGTCCGCCATTGCCATCCAGCAGAGCATTCATTTATTAATTCTCGACATTAAAAACAGAGTTAAAATTAAAATGACACAAACATGGAATACTAATTAATACTCATCCGGAGCACAGTGTAACCCAACACTTCAGTCTTTTGTGAAAAATGATTGCTGTTAGCACTGTGTAAAAGGTGTTACATGCTATTAAACAATGAACTCTAAGGGGACTATTTATAAACATCAGAGAAATAATTGCTTTTCATTTTAACGCTCTCCGCCCTTGGCCTGGGTTTTCTTCCCTTTATGAAAGTTTGACACAGGAAGCTGTGATATTGCAGTGTAAATACATAATAGATTGCCCACCTGATTGACAAGGATAAAGAAATAGTCTAGAGGGAGCATAAAGGACAATTACATCACTTGGAGAATGTTCTTTTCTTACGGCAATTCAAGCTATCACATACATCATCTGGCAAAAGTCTGGTGAAAAGTCTAGTAACTTTTATAATCAATTTAAACATATCATTCACATGGATTCACTAGGACAAATTATTTCTATAGAAAAGAAACAAAAACATTAATATAGTGGCCATTGTTGAATATGTTCTCTAGACATATCTACCATTGGAGTAACACATGCACTGCCATAGATAGATATAGCAATAGATAGAGCTTGTTGGTATTTGATCTGGCTGGGTCTGTTTTGGTCTCTCTGTATCCAGAATCATCCCTGTTTTGCCTTGTTTGAGAATGTCTGTGTACAGTCCATTTGGTCCCCTGGCTTTCCTTCTGTGCTGACCTTTTCCCCCTTACGAAAACCCAGTCCATCATCCCGTTCTTGCTTTTCCCTGAGTATTCTTAGATGTAAGGTCACCTTCCTGTTGGATCATTGGGTTTCTGTTATTGTTGTTCTGCAGCTCCACCCCCTGTGCTTTGATTTTACCCTTAGCGTTCTGTTTGCTTATATTTTTGTTTTTGGCCTCTGGAGTTCCTAGTCCTTCTTCTCCTGCCAGCTGTCTGCTCTTTTGCTAGGTATGTGACCACTAAAGGATTTATGTGGGCATGTGCTTCCTTCTAGCTGACCAAGAGTGTAGAGAAGGTAAATGGACCAGACTGCCGTCCACTGACGAGCATTTCAATACTAGATTACTAAACCAAAAATTGGAAATAAGAGACTTTTCTACCTTGAATAAGGCTTAAGACTGTACACGACACCCCCCCCCCCCCATTGCTCAAGACCTTTTAGGGTTTGTTATCTTCTGTTCTAACTTCCCCTCCTTGTCCTATAATCTGTCACTCACAAAAAATAATTCCTAGTGTGTATACATGTGTACGAAGCAGAAAGGGAATGAACCTAATCCCCATATATACCAGCTGTTTAGCCCATAAACCTCGCTTAGAAGTATCTGCAGTTAAAACATCATAGCTTTATTCTATAGGCTTAAAGATGAACATTGGACAATCTGGGGAATTCTCAGAAACTCCCCAGACTTCGCCCTCTGTTCTCTTTTTTGCTTCTGTATTTGGCAGGTTTAACTTACCTGTCTTCTGCTCCTCCTCCTGCGCTCAACTATCCTCTTTCCGTAGTCTTCATCTCTGTCCCACGATGCAGTGCACATCCCCCGAGATCTCGCGCCTGTACAGAGTAGTGTTCATCTTGGGCCACGCCCGCTGCAGCAGCAGCTGGAAAGCCGTGAGGCTTCTGAGCAACTTGCGAGGGCGGAGGGGGCAGGGGAGAGGAGGAGGGGAGAACGTAAGAGGACAGCAGCATGACTAAGCTCCCCCCAGCGTCTGTCACAGGTCACTAAGATGATGGAGGGGGGGGAAATATATAATATATATATTATATATAATATAATGATGCTGGTGATTTGCAACAAGCCTTCATCCAAAAGCTATGCAACATTGTGGTGGAGGTTTAAGTGGACCTACTTATTTACAGGTCCATTGTTCCTCTTTAAAACAGTTATTATTTCAGGTTCACATAACTCATATTAAAAACATGCATACAGTTCATAATTGCTGGTCCAAGTGACTGATGTGTTGAATAGGTATAATTGTTCACTGATATCCTCTATAGGGCAAACTTGATTTGCTGATTAGCTTCTTCTGTGCCCTCTAGTGGCTGTAAGAGGAAAGTGCACATTTAACCTTAAGCATGCATTTATTCACATGTATTGATACATTTCTAAATTTCACACCTTTAAAGTGGACCGAAACCCATAGCTATCGGCCAGGCTGATCGATTCCCTCCCCCCAGGGCATCCAAAACCGGGATGCCCCACAGTTTGAACCCCTCCACATTGCCCCATACATTTACCTTGGTTCCCGGTCCAACGGTGCATGGTGGAGCCGCAGCCGCATCCTCGTTATCCCTCTAGCAGGGCGCGTGCCTGTGCCAGGCATTTGTGAATGGGTGGCGCGGGCACGCTCCCTGTTAGTGGAAAGTGGGGGATGTGTGCTCGGAGCTGCTGGCCTTAGACAAGGCTTAGACGACGTGACGTCAGTGGCTCCGAGCAAGCTGATTGGACGAGTGGCCGCATATGCGCCGTAGAACCAGGAAGAGGTGAGTTGTTTTTGGCGACCTGAGGGGTCTCCCGCAGTGGGGCACCCCGATCAGGGGCAAAGACCAAAACCCAGGATAAACAAAATCCTGGGTTTTGGTCCACTTTAAGTATGAACAATACACCAGTTCCAATATTAGAGCTATAATCTTATCTCTTATCTCATGTTTTAGACCTCCAGTAATGTGTCCAACCATTTTTTTGCCATACATAAATGCTTGGGTTTTTACAGCCCAACTCTACCAAAAACATCCTTGCACAGCACTTGTACCTCATTACCATAACCAGACATTTGTATAGGGTTTTTCATTTAACCCTTTATAGTGTGGATAGTAGCTGTATTTTATTTGTAAAAGTTCTACCATTGTAATCAGGAGAAATGGGGCTTTCACATACAATATGGTTTTCTTGAATAAAATATATTTTTTATTTAAAAACAAGACACATTTTAAAAAACTATTTTTTTTTTAACAGAGGGTGACAAGTAGCTATGCATGTTGGGTATTTTAACTTGTTTTAGCTTGTTTTTTAGCTTGTTTTTTCTTGTTTGCATATTGACATTATATGAAAATGTGTTTTTTTTTCTGCTTTTTTATACATTTGTTAGGGAAACCCTGTGCAACCCAGTATCCTTCAATGAGTCTACCACAACAAGCTGGGTATGACTAGAAAGCTTAATGTGTGTACTTTCATGGAACATATAGTTTATGGGGGTATTTCATATGTAAAGAGTTGTTTTGGTAGAAAAATTGCAAGGTGCACACTTTGTCTGCAGAGCTGAAATTTTCAAGTAAAATTTTTAGTAAAATGTGGCTTTGATTCTGCGTTTTTATTTTTATTTTTTACAGAAACCTGTGCAACCAAATAATTCATTGAGGGATCACTTCTAGAAAACTGCGCCCATGTCAACAAGCCTAGTTTGCCTAGAAAGCTTGAGGTGTGTACTTCCAGAGAATATATAATTTGTTGGGGATATTCCAAATGTAAAGGGTTGTTTCATGAAGAACTGCGAGATGTGCATAACAGTTGTATTTTATCTGAAAATCTCCTAAAGCGCTGTTTCAGTTTGGGGGTGTCTCATGGGCAGGAAAGGGTGTCTACCAAAACATATGTGGTAACCGGGAGAAATGGGGCTCTTATACGCAATATGATTTTATTAAAGAACTTTTTCTTGCACATATTTCACCCAGAAATATTGAGAATACACTAAAACAAAGGCAAACAAGACATTTCATATAAAAGCCCAGATTCTACTGAAAAAAAAAAAAAAAAAAAATATATATATATATATATATATATATATATATATATAGAGAGAGAGATAATTTGACTCAGAAATCAAAAATCACAGTTGAACATGTATAACGCTAAATATTGAAAATGGTCTGGCAACAGAGGGTGACAAAATCTCCAGGTAGGCTGGCAGTTAATGGGTTAAATATATACCAATAATTTTTTTGTCCTAAATATGTACTATAATTAATGAAATCGTTCCAAATAAATATTTCATGCAAGTCAGTATGGAATACAACATTAATAAATGATTGTTCCCTTCACAACATATATTCTTACCAGATTTCCTGAAACCAAACTATTGGCATTTCCATTCAATTAGAAACTGGCTAGATCCTGAATCTTTCTCCACAGGGAGCACCAGAGCTCTCCGCCAAGGTTTGGCTGCACGGGGGTGTAGAAAAAGGATTTTAATAATAAATAAAACTGTATAGAAATACAAGGCCTTACTCCAGGCATAAAAGAAACAATGCAACAACAACAGTATATATAAGCAAACATTAAATTGGACCTTAGAGTCCTATTTAAGAAGCGTCAGTGCCACGCAGCGCCAATTTTGGCCTCAGCTGCACTCAGCTTTTGATTTAAGAAATACAAAAACTGCACCACCGATGCAGCCACCAGCTAGCGTCTTATTTAACACTAGTGCACAAAAGGTTTCTCTTCGTTTAGGTTAAGATCCCATAGAGCACAATGGGCAGAACTGGATAATTTAAGTGTTTAATGGTTATACCAAAAAAAGGGAGAAAACGACCGCACCAATAGATTTAAATAATAACTGGTGTGCTAAACTGTGCAGGGTTAAAACAGAAAAAATCTGTTGAAAACATGAAACAAAGACGGGGGATCCCACTTTACCCCCCTAGACCCTGCAAACACAGGAGCACCACTGAACAATAATCAACTGTATGAAAAAGTAATAAAGTTAATTAAAGCATAAATCTACATGTATACACAAACAACACTACAGGACAAATCTAAAATCATTTTAAAAAACATATAATGACAATGCTAACAACAAGGAGGGGGAAAAGGGGAGGGGGGACGACACACTGTCACCGCTGCTCTGAAATAATATAAACAATAAATAAATACAGGACCAGCCCAAAACAATACCATAAATCCTATTAATCAAGAATAATGAGAAACTGTCTCTATACAAGTGTGCTTATAATGTGAATACAATACAATCGTGCTAAACATTTAACAGTTAAATAAAATCATACAGTGTACCCACAGAGCCCAAAAACATTCTTATTACAATATAAATAATAAAGACAACTATCAAAAACTAAGCATAGTCCTACCTACAAATATAGTGAGGACCCACCAGGTGAAAATGGGCAGACCATAGATAATGAAGCAAAGTGAAAAAACACTCACATAGCCAAAGCAGATTCACATGAACAGGCCCCCCAGCTACCCACACTCCTCACCACCAACGCGTTTCGTGATGTCACCGCGTCACTTTCTCAAGGTGTGTGCTTAGTTTTTGATAGTTGTCTTTATTATTTAATTTTTTTATGGCATTGTTTTGGGCTGGTCCTGTATTTATTTATTGTTTATATTATTTTAGAGCAGCGGTGACAGTGTGTTGCCCCCCCCCCTTTTCTCCCTTCTCGTTGTTAGCATTGTCATTATATGTTTTTTAAAATGATTTTAGATTTGTCCTGTAGTGTTGTTTGTGTATACATGTAGATATATGCTTTAATAAACTTTATTACTTTTTCATACAGTTGATTATTGTTCAGTGATGTTCCTGTGTTTGCAGGGTCTAGGGGGGTAACCTGGGATCCCCCGTCTTTGTTTCATGTTTAATGGTTATAGTTAATATTCCACACATTTATTTGTACAGAACTTGCATTGTGACTTGTCAATAATGAAAACGTTGGTCCTAGGTGTCACCAAATGTTTGGGGGACTATTTCCAATGATTTTAGCAGGTTCTTTTGCTTTGGACAGCAGCAGCTAAAACACAGCCTTAACGCACTGTAAAGTTAGTCTTCTGTGCCCCCAGTAGTGATTTCTTGTAAGGATTTCTTGTAAAATGTAAGGATGACATGCCGATCAGCATCGGAAAAATGCAGCACCAAAGATTTCAAGGAGGGAAAAATTCATGAATTTGTTGTGGAGGGACGGATAAGCGGCAGCCGGGTCCAACAGGTGCTGACATTGGCCAGCCAATACTTAGTGTAACATTCAAAGCCAATTAGTAGCGTTCTGTGCAGCTACTGCTAGCGCCAATGTAGTCCACAGCACCAGATAAGACAAAAATGTTGGTGCTCCAAAACTGGGGCTATAACCACAAAACAGATGCTAAATTCAGCACATCATAAAAAAGGCCCTTAATCTCAGCCTACTAATAAGTAAGAAACTAGAACTAACAATACAATCAGGGGCCCCTACAAGACAGGGGCTCCAAAGTGCTTGTTCTACTTACATAGAGACAAGGCATAGAAAAAGATTTCAACAGCTTCCTGGAATGATGAAAATCTGTTCCCCAGGGGCTTGTAGAAGAGTACATAGAAAACTTCTGGGATCATGTTGGTTCTGGAAATGCAAGGAATCCCAGCAAACTCAAAAAAGATGTAAGGAGTTTATTTAACTTAAGAAATGCTAGTGCTACGTAGTGCCAGATGAGGTGAATGTCAGGTCCCAGTGCAAAAGGGTTATTTATCAAATTAAAAATCCATAGACCTCTGATAGGGCCAGGTAGTGTCCTATCTATCATCAGCACAAGTGATTATATGAGTACTAGCGCTGTGTTCCCTGCAATACCATAAAAGATGCATGCGCTGTGTGGTCTTATCCCATAGATTTCAATGGGCTGGGATGGATGTCATTTTTTTGGCCACTTTTTTGGGGGCTGATGCATGTGCCACGGGATTCTTGGGCTGTTTAGAATGGATTTTGTATGCATTTTTTGCACTTTTGGGTTGCGCTGCAATCTTGCGGTTTGGGCCATGCAAAACCAGTGTCATGTCATTCAAGTGTCCCCAATGAAGTCCCTGGTTTTTGCACTCTGGAAATGTGCTGCCATCACCCCCCCTAAAAAAGCAAGGGATTGCAACAGGCGCTGTATGCCTGTTATCTCCTTTCAAGGGGCCACAATAAAGCGTAAGCTGTGAAAAGGAAAAGAATCAGGTGAAATGAGCAGAGGTGAGAGGAGGTGGATCAGGACCAAGTGAGATGAACAGAAGTAAGAGGAGGTGAGACAGGATCAAGTGAGATGAGCAGAAGTGAGAGGAGGTGGGACAGGACCAAGTGAGATGAGCAGATGTTAGAGGAGGCGGGACAGGATCAAGTGAGATGAGCAGATGTTAGAGGAGGCGGGACAGGATCAAGTTAGATGAGTAGAGGTGAGAGGAGGTGAGACAGGATGAGGTGAGATGAGCAGATGTTAGAGGAGGCGGGACAGGATCAAGTTAGATGAGCAGATGTTAGAGGAGGCGGGACAGGATCAAGTGAGATGAGCAGATGTTAGAGGAGGCGGGACAGGATCAAGTGAGATGAACAGAGATGAATGGAGGTGGGACAGGATGAGGTGAGATGAGCAGATGTTAGAGGAGGCGGGACAGGATCAAGTTAGATGAGCAGATGTTAGAGGAGGCGGGACAGGATCAAGTGAGATGAGCAGATGTTAGAGGAGGCGGGACAGGATCAAGTGAGATGAACAGAGATGAATGGAGGTGGGACTGGACCAAGTGAGATGAGCAGAAGTGGGAGGAGGTGGGATAGGATCAAGTGAGATGAGCAGAAGTGGGAGGAGGTGGGACAGGACCAAGTGAGATGAGCAGAAGTGGGAGGAGGTGGGACAGGACCAAGTTAGATGAGCAGATGTTAGAGGAGGTGGGACAGGATCAAGTGAGATGAGCAGAAGTGGGAGGAGATGGGACAGGACCAAGTTAGATGAGCAGATGTTAGAGGAGGCGGGACAGGATCAAGTGAGATGAACAGAGATGAATGGAGGTGGGACAGGACCAAGTGAGATGAGCAGAAGTGGGAGGAGGTGGGATAGGATCAAGTGAGATGAGCAGAAGTGGGAGGAGGTGAGACAGGATCAAGTTAGATGAGTAGAGGTGAGAGGAGGTAAGACAGGATGAGGTGAAATGAGCAGAGGTGAGATGAGCAGAGGTGAGTAGCGTTAGGCAGAGGTGAGGAAGGTTGTCAGAGTTGATATGGGAAGAGTTGTGTCTGAAAGAGCTGGAGGGGGCAGGGTGGAGGTTAGCAGAGTTATGGTGGGAAAGAGGTAAAGTGAAGTGTGCAGAGGTGAGATGAGAAATGATGGCCAAAGGTGAGGTGAGCAAGAGATAAGGTGGGAAACGTGGGGGTAGGCAGAGATACACAGAGGTAAAGTGAGCAAAGTATAGTGCAAAGAGGTAAGAGAAGGTGACCTGGGGAGAGATGGGAAGAGTCTACAACATTTCCGGACACACAATCACCTCACCAGTAGCACATATGTGTAATTCAGAGTTCATTGGTGTTTCACTCTTTGCGTTTAGTGATGCATTGCCCTCAAGAGGCCAGCTGCTTGCATTGCAGGCAAGGTTAGCCCAGTTACCCAACTCCCTAAGGGTGCTGGAAGCCGCAACTAAAGGCAGTGCGGGTCTCGTGCAGCCCCCAGGCCGCAGGTTGGGCATCCCTGATTTAGATCATGCTATTTCATGGCATATAATATAAAGCTACTTAAATTTTCACTGTTCAAAGACTTCAAGGAAGTCCAAAGCAAAAAGGAAGGATAGAACACATGATAATGTATTGTTTATATTTTTCTTTAAAAATGTGTCTGTGAATGCACAACAGTGACTTTATCTCTCCGCATTTCACTGCATATAACTTTGTGGATTACACAATGCTTTGGCCAAATGTAAGATGCCTTTTGAGATGCTTACCTAACCAAGTGCTCCTGCTGATTCCTACCAGTAGCCCTATTTTTACCATTGCTGGGTAATGTAGGGCCATCCAGCTGGATACTAAGCAGTGGCGTTGCTAGGGCTGGTGTCACCCGGGGCGGTAGGAAATGGTGTCACACCACCCCCCCCCCCCAAAGAAAAAAAAACACACACGCCACTGAGCAGTTACAGCTATAAATCCCCGAATAAACAGGAACAGCGTGCGGCGTGCGCTCACCCCAGCAACACCACACACGCCCTCACCTGTTTCTGGCGACGAATACCGCGCGCGCTCTCAGCAACAGCGAACAAAAGCTCCCACCTCGTCCACGTGACCTGCTGTGCGCGCACACCATTGGTCCACAGATTCTGGACAGGCACCAGCAGCCGCTCCGCCTCCTGCCAAATGGCGCTCGAGCGCTGTGGGAGAGATGCGTAGGTGTCGCCGTGAGGGCATAGCATCCCCACAACTGACTGCTCTGTGCCACAGGCTGGCAATAATTGAGGTGACATAATGCTATAGTGCGGTGTCACCCTCTAGGTCTGGTGTCACCCGGGGCGGTCCGCCCCCCCCCGCCCCCGGGTCGCTACGCCACTGATACTAAGGGGGTAATTTTTCTATACAAGTCTTCCATATATTGAGAAAGGGCTGTTCAATGGAAGAAGCTGTATAGACAGTGGTTTTAATGTGGGTATTAGGGCTTGGGGGGCAATTGTTGCTGCATTAAAGTCTATGTGTGTTCACCTGTCATCCAAATAGGTTATTGGGTCTGTCCCTAGTCCTAAGATATTGCCTCCTGCTCTGTATTTTTTCACCACTGGACCCACTGTCACAAAAGCTATAGGCATTGTCTCATATTCTCAATTTCCACAAGTACACAAGTTCATAAATGCCCTCATTGCTATTATAACCAGGTAGGAGGAATAAGACAGACCAAGACATTGGACCTAAAGAGACATATTTGCACTAAACAGTGTTATTGATATCAATAGGTATCTTGCAGTGTTTGTTGTATTGTTAAGTACATTTTGTGAATGCACAGAAGTGATGTACCTTCTCTTCTTTTACAGAAATGTTAATTTTCTTGGAACTACAGAAGCAGTAGAAGCAGAAAATATGATGCTACAGCATGATATAAAAGCATATTGTCATAATGAAGACATTGACATATGATGATGATATGTATATGACCTGGAGTAGCAAGAATATACATGACCCCTGAAATCAAAGTCTACTCTTGCAATAACACAAGTTGGGTCTTGCATGGTCTTCCCACAGATGCAGGACTTTTGTTCTCCTGGGTTTTCCTTCCATCACTTGTTAATTTCTCAGTGCATTGCACCTGGTTACTATATGTCCTTTTTACTTAAGGATAGAGGGAAAAACATTCCAAGATATATGTGTTTAAATGTGGACCTTCCCTTGAGAGGTCAGAGTCATAAGAATACAACTATAAATAGAGACCCAGAGGAAGCCATTTGAAGCTCACAGTTGTTACATGAATTTTCCATTCATGGCTTTTTATAATGGCAATGCCATTGTCCAGGGTAGAGCAGGCATCTAGGCAGAGAAAAGGCATACATAATCTACTAGACAGCTCATCATTCTTGAAAGAGGCCTCTATTAGCATATGACGGATACATTTATTTTACCAATGATGCACAAGAAAATAGGCATGGAGAAAGAAACATTGACTTAGATTAATCTGATGGTCAATTCTGTGTTATTAAACTACATTGCTTCTGCCATAATATGCTGAGATACTTCAAAGATAGAAACAAAATATATATATATATATATATGAAGTTTAATTTGCTGTTTGTTAACATCTAATGACTGTTAAGTTTGTACCCACCAAATAGTTTCCAACCTAAAACTGCTAACTGGGAAAAGCAGCTGGTGCCAGGAACAAAGAAGTGACCCTGGCAGGATCACTAAGGTGGCATTGATGAATGCCCAAGAGCACAGTGGGACCAGTGATGGACCAGGTAGCAGTGGTGAGTATGTACCACGATGCAGTGCAGGATATGTGCACATACATGCACTGTATACACTGCCCATAGACAACTGTGGGTTGTATTGTAATCATTGTAATCATATTGCATAGCAAAAACTACACACAGCATTTCCCAAAATGTCATAAACAGGTGAAAGTCCAGTGAAGAGTGCAATAAAAAAACTTAATTCTTCACTGAACTTTTACCTGTTTATCGTGCTCTGGATTTTGACCATTCCTGTCCGTACGAGGCATTATATTGGATGAGTTTGGAGCTGACTTATTTGGAGATATCCCAAAATGTACCACAGCACATATATGTGACAGTACGTATGGATTTTAATGGGCAGGATTCTGTTCCCAATTTCATTGCATTGAAGTATTCCTACTACAAATGATACAAACAATGTAAGAAAATGGCCAACGGCTACTGTAATTACTCAACTCATTTCAACCTGTCGAACTTTCAGCAGTATAACTTTGCTAAATAGTAAACCAAACCCGTGGCTAAAAAGACATCCCAAAGACTCATAGGTAGTGTTGAGAGAACCCGAACCCCAAAAGTGGGAGTTCGTACCGTTCCCAAACCCGAACACAGATTTCAGCCAGAAGTCTGTGTTCGAGTTCAGTGTTCGGCCCAAACCAAGTCCATCAACCAGCTTAACCTAATGCATAGAGTTTACTACGGCTGTACACTAACCTAGGGTGAGGATCCGGTCCGCAGTCTGCGTTCTTTCCACTGTCAAACTGGCTACATATGGGGCTTTAGAAAGATGGCTGCTGCTCCCATGGAGTGCTGCTAGCTGCTACCAGTGTCCTCACTCATGGGAGCCGCAGCCATCTTTCTAAAACCATAGCCAAAAGGTTTTTTTGTATACATTTTTATGTTAAAATGCACTATCCTTTAGGACTCCTTGTTGCTTGCTACCTTAAGTTTAAGTAATGCAATCCCCAAAGTTGGTACATAGCCTGCTATAAATACATTGCGATCTTACTTCCTTTAACCCAAGCCCTTATCCTCTCACCCTCTGCACACCACCCCTGTGTACACCAGGGCCATTTCTAGGGTGGGTGAGCTGGACAATCACCCTGGGTGCCAAGCTATTGTGTCTTTATTCCAGCCATCCTGTTTTTTGCAGATCAGTCAGGGTCACTGCTAATGGTGTCAGTCCTGCACCAGACTCCCTATCTCCACACTGAACTTAGTAATGGAAAGGGGGGTTATATGGTGTATAAACTACCATGGTCAGGGGTGCACCTGTAACAATGCCATGTTAGGCAGTCACCTCAGGCAGCACTAAAGGGGGGGGGGAGCAGCAATCACCGGACCTTTTTTTTTTTAAATTATTCTTTTTACAATCTCCTTAGTGTTTCAGCAGATATCAGGAGTGCTGCTGTCTTGTTTTCACATTCAAAAATTAATGGCTCAGGGGCTGCGGCCCTGTCCCCTACTGCAAGCTGCTGCCAGTACCATCAAAGGAAGACTCCAGACATAGAGGTGAACTGCTCTATTGAGGAGTGGCACAGCACATGCTGGGGGAGGGGTGCACATTTCTATAGTTTTCCTCAGGCAGCAGAGAGGCTAGGTTCAGCCCTGGCCCTGGTGTAGACTTACTCAGAAGGCAGCTTAAGAGCCTTATTTAAGAAACGCTGACGCCACCTATTGACACATAGCGGCAGGTGTTTTTCATCAGCGCCACCAGCAAGTCATATTTATGATGCAAAATCATGTTTAGCACCTCTCCTAGCACCATGTAGTGTTCCATGTACCAAGAGAGCCGGGTGCTTTGTTAGTTTTGGCGCTGTGTTCCATACAGCTCCACATCACATCAGGCGCTCAGTGTCGTTCTCTCATAGACTTCAATTAGCCATTCCAGTCCCGTTTTTATTGGGTGACTTCTGGTTAGTGTATTTTAATTTTTTTGGGCTCAGTCAAGTGACACGGGATCCCTGGCCTGTTCAGAAAGTTTTCTTTCATTATTGTACATAGGTTATCTGCGGCTAACTTGCGTTTTCATGCCTGCCAATCATGTGTCATGTCATTTGTATGTTCCCTATGTCATTCCATGTATTTTCGGCACTGGTCACTGTGCAGCTATCCCCAGTTAAAGCCATTTTTTTGCATTGCACATGGCGCTTTATGCCCGAGTATCGTGGTTTCACAGCAGCCACACTGTTCATTTACATGTTAAATACAAATGATTTCTGGCCCTCCCCACCGGAGTTACCTAGTGCTGGCTTCATTGGAAAAAAAACAGGCACAGCGTCCACGGGTAGCCTACAGTGCTGAACACTAACAGCACCTTCTGCCTTTGGCCGGCGCTAATAGCATCTCTCCACAGATGCTCAAGTGGCGATAGTGATACATTTGCCTCCACGGCCCTCATGTGACCACACCTAGCAAATCCATATAAGATAAATGGCAGTCTGTTCAGTCAGTTTAAACCTGACTTGGTGGACATTGGGAGAGTGTTTGCCTGTTCCATGTTGTATTGTTGTTGCTTTTCTCTTGGTGCTGCCCATACTGTAATGAATAACAACCCCAAAGTGAGTAAATACACAGCAATGGTGCACTGAGAACTACACATCTGGAGGTTTATATTGTTTATATAGCACCAGCTTCTAACAGAGGTTGTTCAAGAGTTTTTCCCATATGTCCCCAAAGTTCATCACCAATTGGGACTTACCGAAAGCAGGCGTGCGTGCATTAAGCTTATCCAAATGAATGGAGTAAATTTTGTAGAGATCACAATGTTTCTGAACTGGGATATTAGAAGCAGATTATAGCACTGAACACTGAATAAGGTCTCTGAGACTACTGTCCTGCCCTGCACAGTGGTATGGTGTAAGGAGGAGGGTAGCTACCATTTCAAATCCCACTCCCTTTATTTCCCTCTTTGATCTTCTTCTAAGTATCCCGCACATCTGAATCATTTTTAGAAACATACTTTTTAAAGATTTTAGTATAAATACAAAATCTGCTGGGAATGCAATAAAGAATAATTGTCCATTCATTTACACAGCATAGTGAGATCATTTGCAACAACACTAATTAGAGCATATTAACCGCACTGTAATTTATTTATAAAATATGACAACCATCTGACAATAAAAAAAAAAGTTTAATTATTCAAAAGCGTTCACAAAAAAAAAGCCACAGGCTGAGTTTAAACTAAGTGTCATGCAATAACTAACATTGACAATATTGTAGGATGTGTCCCAGGCTGGTGATTTAATGAAGCCGTGCAGTTAAATGGTTTTCTGAATTTTAAAACATCTTGCTGTCCCATTGTACAAGTTCTGCCTCTCAGCAAGACCCGTCCCCTCCCTCACCCCAGCTTTCATCTGATTTGGCTTAAAGTTTACATTGAAGCGGAGATTTCTTCCACCTGTCCCTGTCTTACTGTGACTGTGAAAGCTGATTGCCTTCTGGTGAAGCCCTTTCCCCTTCCTCTGTACCCAGGATCCATGTTCATTGCACATCAAACAGCCGTAGCATACCCCAATGGTTTAAATCTTTAAACAGAGAATAAGAGCCTAAGTACATCCAGCGAGACCCCTTGCATTCTATACTCTTGTCACTGTATGTTCATGGCACAATTACCAGGAGAAGGGGGGCTGAAGCGAGTACCGAGTGTCGTCTCTGTGGACTGCATGCTGATGCTCTGATCAGGACTCCAGCAAAATTCTGTTTGAAATGAGAATAGACTCATTTTCATCACACTCGTTTCTCAGGCATCCCAAGTGGGTGAACATGCCAAGGGTCATCATTAAAAAAAAAAAAAAAAAGGAGCTGCCTTCAAAAGACCCGGCTTTTTTATGACAAGCACTCTATTGTTGTTACTGTTTAAGCAAGAAAAATATGATGTGCGTTTAATTGTTACGTCTCTAGACTTTATAGTGTAAAAAAATATATTTTATTGAAGAAAAAGAAGACTAAAACATCAGTGGAACTGAAGGATCAAAGGATGAGAGTTTGTCTTTTCAGTTAATCAACATTTTATACTGTGTAAAAATGAACATTTAATGGAGAAATAAACAGGAGTTTAATTATTCTTTACTAGTGATGATCATACCATTAAAATCTGATCCAGGGAAGCTGTGTGCTGGTTATCTATTGGCCAGTAGCTTTGTAGCATGCAGTACCAGGTATTAATAATCCACAGATGCAACTCAACATCCAACAAAAAAGGGATATAGATACAGGGCGTACAAACGCCTTTTTTTCATCATTCCTTTCCCCATTAAAGACCATAAAATGAATAGAAAATTAGACAGCAGCCTGCAAAATGTTTCAACCTACCAGAGTAAGGGAGGGTTTTTCTAAATTCAGTTTCAGGTCAGACTTTTCCTTTAAACTGGACCAACAAACTTAGAAGATGTGGATGCTGATTCATTACTAACGCCAGGTATCGGCAAATGAGCGTATTTATAGCAGCGCTTAGAGCAACTGCTAGTAGACGCTGTAAGCGGGTATCGGGCACTGTAACAGAGCGCCTCAGTCGCTGCAGTAACCTGGCCGGCATTGATGAATGTGATGTATGTTGGGTGCTCTAATACTAGTACAGTGCTGCAGGGAGCGAAAGGTAGCGCCAGCTCAGTGTGTCCGACTCTCGGCGCTCCACACCATACTTTACATTAAAAAACTACACACACACAGAGTCAGCGCTCTAAATCTGGTCGGTATAGCATAGAGTGCCAGACGCTGTTTTTGAGTCTGTTTTTGAACACATATCCACCAGTAGCAAAGTGAAAACACATGGAATGACATTGTTTTAACACAATTAACACTTAAGTGCCAGACCTATAATGACAATTCTACAGAAATATATAAAAAGTCAAAATCATTTTCAAAAATCATTTTTTCAAGACCAGGAGAAGTCACTCAATGATTTAAGCCCAAAAAACCACACGCTGTTTGAATAGAAGAAAATGAACGGCCATTGAAATGTATGGGAGAGCGTCAGTGAGCGAGAGGTAACACTCTGGAAGCTAGAGCGCCGGCGCTATACGCTGAGTTGCCTGTAATAATACATCGGACGTTACATGGCGATGTTAGAGGCGCTCACCAGATTCCCTTTCATAAATGTGCTTTTGCGTACAGCGCCCGGTTTTCACCAGATGCTGCCTGCCAGTACCAGGCACTACCTGGCGCTATCCCTTCATGAATAACCCCCTCATTTGCTTCCTACCCCAGGGCAATTCAGATTGCTGCACATAAAAATATGTGCGATCTTACCATCCAAATTACTTCCTATGGAGCTGCAGGTAGCCTGCAGACAGGAAGTGCTGTTGGGTTTCCTGCTGATCAGCATTGTGGGCTGCAGGCCTCCTGCAAAGAGGAAGTGGTGATGGATTTGCTGCTGATATGTCTTGAGGTATAGGTCAGTTAAATCCAGGCTATAGCACAGCTGAGAAGCTGGAAAAGGAGGCCTCAGCAGTGCTTCAAAATGGCCGCTACCATCTGGATGGCAGCGTTTCAGCTTTGACTGGATGCAGGAGCAAATGTAAGTGCTGAAAATGATTCAGTATCTGGCCTGCAGTTAGGGGAAAGTGAGCTATGGGGAGTTTCTTTTTTCAACTGTGCCAGGCTGTTGTTCTGGTTTAAAGTGAACCTAACCTAAAAAATTGGTTTGCTAAACCCTTCTTGGACAGGATGCCAGAAATGAAGGTGGGGAACCAGACATCTATTGAAAGCGAGTTAAACTAGTTTTTACTATAATAATGAAATGTTCAAGGGTAGTGTGTTTTTTCACTTCTCAACTTGTAAGGGGACCCCTATACCAGTTCAAAGGTTAGGGGGGTTGGCAAGCCACCTGCCTAGCAAGTAACAGGTGGCTCACGGATACCCCGGTCTGATTAACCTGCATTCTCTTCTGGGCATGGGGGGGTGCTAGAGATCAAATGGCTTTATAATGGACCTGCTGCTCTTCCAGGGGTGCCTCTTTTTATTTTTATTGTTTAATGTAAAAGAAAAGCATGAAGCACCACGCTTAAGGGCTGGCAACCCAGGGCACAGAGGCAGAACAGCCGGCGTCAGGCCCTATGCCTTCCTTTGACCCCCTATCAGTTCACAAACTGTACAAAAATATACTGAGACCGGCTTTAAAAACATTTAATACATTACAGTAATTTTCCCAACACCTGCTGGCGTCTCAAGTGCTGGTTGTAGTCCTCTTCCCGTCCAGTGGTTCCCAGGTTTCCTTGTGGCTCCTGTCCAGCCAGGGACAGTGATTGCCGGTGCCAGAGATGCAGTTTGCTCTGGAATTCTACACTGGCATCCAAATAGGGCTAATGTCAGCTGCCTTGGAGCGAAGCTTATATACTACAGAGGTGGAGCCTCTGTGCAATTCCCCCATTTGCCTTATTACATCACTGGCTGGGTGGGACATGGAGGGGATTTCCTGGCTTCCCTCTATGGCAATCAGGGCAGGCATCAGAAGAAGGAAGCCCCTTACCCGTCGGACCTGCAGAAAGGACACCGCTCGACTGGTAAAAAAGGCAGTAAGACCTGAAGAGGTGAGTACAGTCCAATTGAATTTATTAAAACATTAAAATATTTTTTTAGTTGCTTAAAAAACTTACACTCCCACATGTTGCCATCAGCAGCATAGCTTTTTTGATTGAAGAAAAATTTGCAGGAATGTGACGTGTACTTTTTACGCCTCCTTCTGCCAGGCATAAAAATAAATTTTTTCCTTAACACAAACATGTGCAAAAATGGATTATCATTTTGATTATTGTATCAAGGTATTTGTGCAACATGCTTATTATGTGGGGATTTTTTATTTGAGTTTCTAGGGAGAATAAATCACATATACTTTAAATATTTGAATTTACACTGAACTCAATTTCCACTTCTATTTTTCTTTATTTTGGACTTGTCCAGGTAATAGTGTGAGTGAATTTTGTTATGCCTGACTGTGCTGCACCTTTGGGTTTTCACTGACGGGGTTGAAGGGCACAGTGCAGCACAGCCAAGCACAGCTATACCAAGAGGCTTATTTAAGAAGCGTCAACACCACACAGCACCAGAGCGTCACTCAGCGTCAGATTTAACAACTGAAAAAACGCCAACACCAATGCGGCCGCCAACTTGTGTTTTATTTAACTATAGCGCCAAACATGATGCAGCACCGGATCCCATAGACCACAATGGGCAGAACGAGATTGAAGTGTTTAATGCTTTTAACTATATTAAACCCATTTATTTGTTCAGAACTTGCATTGGGACTTGTCAATAACTGAAAAGCAGGACCTAGATGGGCCAAAATGTTTTTGTGTGTTATGAAAATTGATTTAAATGGCTTTTGCTTAACAATGTGTAATTTGGACAGCAAAAACTAAAACGCAGCCTAAATGCACTGTAAAATTTGTCAGTAGGATTGATTTCTTGAAACAGTAAAGAAGAAACGCTGAGCAGCACTGGAAAAATACAGAGCCAAATATTTAAAGGAGGAAAAAATTCATCAATATGCCGAGAAACACAGGAAAATTGGCAGTACAAAGTGGCGCTAATTGGCGCTGGGCTAATCAGCCAGCGGATCCGCTGACGCTGATGCGGACGCTGACATAGGCCGTCCAATACCTCAGTGCAACAATCAAAGCTAATTAGCATTCGGAGCCTGCTAGCATCAATGTAGTACCCAGCACAGCACCAGATTAGACAGGAATGCCAGCGCTCCGAATCTGGCGCTATAGCCACAAAAATGATGATAAATAAGGTCCTTAGAACCTGATTAATGAAGCATCATCACCATTAAAATCCACTTAGCGCCACAGATTTTAGCACAGTGTTACTATGCTTCATTTAAGTAGCGCATAACAGTTAGCGCAAATGTGTATGGCAGATAGAGATAAATTTATGACTTGTACTTTCTTTACAGAGCAGACCAGTGCTGTTGTATAAGCAGCGCCAGTTTTTAGTGTAATTCAATATATTTAATTTTTTAAAAGAGACCCAAAAAACAGAAATAGTTTGTGGAATGTGTCAAAAATGCAAATGTATGGCTTAGATATCACCAACTGCTATCACTTTTTCCTTCTGATTTTCACCAATGAGTTCATTGGTAAAACCATTGAGGCTACATGGCTTTTAATGGTGCAGATGCTTCATAAATCAGGCTCTATGTTACACACATATGTACAACCTTATTAAAAGCAATCATACACTGCTATATATAAACATATACTACACATGAGAAATTTGAAATCACCAGTTTCTACTCCATCAATATATTGTAGTAACATATAACAGATCAAATCACTTTGTCAGAAATTATAATAGTTTCCTTAATTCTAAAAAGGAAACCATTAGGGATGAGCGAATCGATCCGGACGAACCCGGGTTCGTTCCGAATTTCATGAAAAATTCGATTCTGAACGAATCCGAATTTCCCCGCGTTTCGATTGATCGAAGTTTTCCTTTAAACTCCATTTATTTCAATTACAGGCATTCTAAGAAGGTGGAAGCACATGTCCGGACATATCCCCTGGGGCAATGTATCATGGGACAGTCACATGCAGCCTATCAGCAGCCAGGAAGCCCGGTGATGTCACCGTGCTATATAAACTGGCGGCCATTTTCCTTTTGCGCATTCAGCCTTGCATTCCAGAGACAGCGGTGGTTGCTGCAGATAGGGAGAGAGAGTTAGAGATAGGTAGGGAGAGTCAGAGAGGCAGACAGAGAGGTAGACAGAGCCAGGGAAAGATAGTGAAAGATAGTGAAAAACCGGAAAGATCCAGGGACAGCATCCAGGGACAGCATAGAAGTTTTTTTTCATTAGCCTGATCAGTTTTCAATTCAATTTCAGTTCTTTGTGCTGTAATTTTTAATCTGCCTTTCCACTGTGCATCCCATCTATGCAGTGGCTTATTTAACACTATCTGTTACACACAATCATTTATCCTAACTGGATTAGTTTGAATTTAGTTTTAATATTTTTTGGTCTGCTTTAAATACACCAGCCCACATGGGCATCCCAAACCTGCACTTAGCAGCCTGTTATACTAAATACGCTTGTTCATCCTTCTTCAGCTTAATCAAACTATTGCATTTTAATTTGTTTTTTGTCCTGCTGCCAAAACACTAGGCCGCAGGGCATCCCAAACCTGCACTTAGCAGCCTATCTGTCATACTAAATACGCTTGTTGATCCTTCTTCAGCTAAATCAAACTATTGCATTTTGAATAGTTTTTTGTCCTGCTGCCAAAACACTAGGCCGCAGGGTATCCCAAACCTGCACTTAGCAGCCTATCTGTTATACTAAATATGCTTGTTCATCCTTCTTCAGCTTAAACAAACTATTGCATTTTGAATTGGTTTTTGGTCTGCTGCCAAAACACTAGGCCGCAGGGTATCCCAAACCTGCACTTAGCAGCCTATCTGTTATACTAAATACGCTTGTTCATCCTTCTTCAGCTAAATCAAAATATTGCATTTTGAATTGTTTTTTGTCCTGCTGCCAAAACACTAGGCCACAGGGCATCCCAAACCTGCACTTAGCAGCCTATCTGTTATACTAAATACGCTTGTTCATCCTTCTTCAGCTAAATCAAACTATTGCATTTTGAATTGGTTTTTGGTCTGCTGCCAAAACACTAGGCCGCAGGGCATCCCAAACCTGCACTTAGCAGCCTATCTGTTATACTAAATACGCTTGTTCATCCTTCCTCAGCTGAATCAAACTATTGCATTTTGAATTGGTTTTTGTCTGGTTTAAATACACCAGCCCACATGGGCATCCCAAACCAGCCCATGTCACCCTATCTGTTATACTAAATAAGCGTTGTTCAGCCTCATTTTAATTAAGCTATTGTATTTTGAATTGGTTTTTGTCTGGTTTAAATACACCAGCCCACATGGGCATCCCAAACCAGCACATTTGACCCTATCTGTTACTCTAAAGCAGCTTTTAAAGGCTATTTCTGATAAATATATTGCAGTTTGAATTGTTTTTGTGTGTGCTGTAAAAACACCAGGCCGCACGGTATCCCAAACCTGCACATTTGACCCTATCTGTTACACTAAAGCAGCTTTTAAAGGCTATTTCTCATAAATATATTGCAGTTTGAATTGTTTTTGTGTGTGCTGTAAAAACACCAGGCCTCAGGGTATACCAAACCAGCACATTTGACCCTATCTGTTACAGTAAAGCAGCTTTTAAAGGCTATTTCTCATAAATATATTGCAGTTTGAATTGTTTTTGTGTGTGCTGTAAAAACACCAGGCCTCAGGGTATCCCAAACCTGCACATTTGACCCTATCTGTTACACTAAAGCAGCTTTTAAAGGCTATTTCTCATAAATATATCGCAGTTTGAATTGTTTTTGTGTGTGCTGTAAAAACACCAGGCTGCAGGGTATCCCGAACCTGCACATTTGGCCCTATCTGTTACACTAAAGCAGCTTTTAAAGGCTATTTGTCATAAATATATTGCAGTTTGAATTGTTTCTGTGTCTGCTGTAAAAATCCCAGCCAACATGGACATCCCAAACACTAGCATAAATATCTCAAGACTACCTGTCTAATAACTGCTTGCATTTTATAATTAACGTCACTTTTCCACAATCAAGGGAGGCCTCCTTTGTATGTGAGGAGGGGGCATCCCAAACACTAGCAGTAATATTTCAAGAGTACCTGTCTAACAACTGCTTGCATTTTATAATTAACGTCACTTTTCCACAATCAAGAGAGGCCTCCTCTGTATGTGAGGAGGGGGCATCCCAAACACTAGCAGTAATATTTCAAGAGTACCTGTCTATTAACTGGTTACATTTTGTAAAGAAAGTCACTTTGTCAAATTGCCAGCAGCCATTGCCTTTAACCGGGGGGCATCCCAAATATGCTAGCATGCGTCTTAAGAGTGCTCACATTGGAGTTGGCACCAGCAGCATTAGGAGCCCATATATTGCCTGAAAGACACACATATGAGCTGGCAGCAGCAGCATAGGGAGCCCATATATTGCCTGAAAGACACACCCAGGAGTTGGCAGCAGCATAGGGAGCCCATATATTGCCTGAAAGACACACCTAGGAGTTGGCAGCAGCATAGGGAGCCCATATATTGCCTGAAAGACACACCCTGGAGTTGGCAGCAGCATAAGGAGCTACCATGCATCAGCTACTACTATGGATCAGCCATTGTTGGCTGGAAATCCTGGTTGAACCATGCCTGATTCATCTTCACAAAGGTGAGTCTCTCCACATTATTCGTGGACAGACAAGTTCTCCTTGGCATGACTATGGCCCCCGCCGCACTAAACACCCACTCAGATGGCACACTACTGGCCGGGCAGGACAGCTTTTCCAGGGCAAACTCTGCTAGCTAGTTGCGGCCACAAGTCAAGTTTGGCTGCCCAGAAGTCCAGCGGATCCTCAAGGTGTGTTGGCATGGTCATGTCAAGGTATGACACGACCTGCTGGTTCAGGTCCTGCTCCAGGTCTTCATGCTTCTCATGAGTAGACTCACTATGCGGGTGTAGAAAGCTACTCATTAGCGACTGAAGACTGAGGCTGCTGCTGATGGAGCTGCTGCTGCTTCTCCTTCCACCCCCCCAGCAGCCATGGCACTGGAAAGTGATCGTAAAGGTCCCCCTGAGTCAGACCTGCGAGAGTATGACCCATGGCACAGATAGGCATCGGCCAACTGAATACGTAGAATGTCTTTGTAGTAGGTCAGTTTGTCCTCCCTCTCGGCGGGTTTAAAAAATGTTTTTGTGCCGGTTCAGTTCCGGCACGGCTTGATCGACCATTCCTGTCTGCTGCCTGTACCGACCTCTGCTTTGTCTGACCACGAAGCTGCCTGCCCCTCTGGATACCCCGCGATCTCTGACTTCCTGGCTTGACCCTTTGGCTACTCCTGACTACGCACCTGTCTCATCCCTGTACTCTGACGCACCCTCCGGATTGACTACCTGTGAACGAGCTCGGCTTAGGGTTACCCTCGTGGTTCATCTGCCTTCACCGTAAGCAGCCATCCTTTGCTCCTATTAAGACCTGGGGGCAACCATGTCCGGTGAGGTGTACCTAGCGTCCCGGCAAACGGGGGCTTGACTATAGGCAGAAGCGGCGGTGGAGATTGGGGGTTGCCTGCTTACAGAAGGCTGGTGTCCCGCTGGGCATCACAGTATGGACCATGGCGCAGATAGGCATCGCCCAACTGACTACATATGATGTCTCTGTAGTAGGTCAGTTTGTCCTCCATCTCAGTGGGTGTAAAAAATGCCACCATTTTGTGCCGGAAGCGAGGGTCCAATAAGGTGGAGAGCCAGAAGTCATCCCGCTGACAAATGGAGACAATTCTGCGGTCTCTATGCAAGCACGTGAGCATGCATCGTGCCATTTGTGCAAGTGACTCGGAGGGACTACCTGTCTCCATCTCCACTGCAAACTGCCACGGTGTGTCTGGGTCCTCTGTCTCGCCTTCCTCACAACCCTCTAGCTCCTGTGGCTGCTCCTGCTCCTCCTTTCCTGTCAGATGAATAGATAAAATGGCCATTTTGTCAAACCTAAACTGTGCTTTGCTGTGCCCCACCCCCTCCTCCTCCTCCACTTCAGCCCCCACAGGCTTCATGTGGCTGTGAAATGTATGCGTCATGTTTCCATTGCCCTGACCAGCCATGGTTTCCAACATGTGTTGTAGTACATGAAGCAGTGGAATCACATCGTTCATCTCATAGTCCTGGCGACTGACTAATAAAGTAGCTTCCTCAAAGGGCCTGAGCAAATGGCAGGTGTCACATATGAGCTGCCACTGGTTTACATTGAAGTTACACAGGGGAGTCCCCCTATCCGTTTGGATCATCAAGAAATCCGTGATGGCTTTTCTCTGTTCCTATAGTCGATCCTGCATATGGAGGGTGGAATTTTAATGGGTGGAAACATCGCAAATCAGACTATGTTTGGGGATACCGTTCTGACGCTGAAGCTCAAGAAGGGTGTGCTTGGCGGTGTAGGAGTGGCTGAAGTGCATGCAAAGTTTCCTTCCCGTTGTTAGGATGTCTTGCAGATGGGGGGAAGACTTCAGAAAATGCTTGACAACTAGATTGAACATGTGTGCCATGGCAGGACGCATGGCTCAGGCTTCCTTGTCACAGTGCAGACAAGATGTTCTTCCCAGTGTCAGTGACCATGGGTCCCATTTGCAGTTTTCGTGGAGTAAGCCATGATTTAATTTATTGAGTTCTCATTTTTAGCAGTTCCTCCCATGTGTGGCTCTGTGGCTCAAGGCAAACCATGTGAAGAACTGCATGAAACCGCCGTGTCCTACACACATGGTAGGCCGGAAGGGCACTGAAAAAAACAAAATGTAGAAAAAAAAAATCAAAAAAAATATATATGTTTTTAAAAAATACAAAATATGAAAAAAAAATATCCAAAAATAAAAACAATTTTTGATAAATGTTATGTTACTGTTATTATGTTAGATGTTATTGTTGCTATGTTATTATATGTTATTATTATAAATATGTTCAAATAAAATAAATATTAACTATTAATATGTAATTGACAATTAGCCACTTTTTCTGTGACACCATTGCTAAGTGCAAGTGCACTGTCACAGGCACAAAGGCCTAGGAGTGTGGAGGCCACAGCAGAGGGACCTGTCCAAGTTGCTGTTGTGGTTGTGCAGGACCCCCAATCACCCAGTGGGCCTTAAAGGATATGTATTGTCCCTGACCGTAGTTACAGCTCCAGGTGTAGGCACTGCCATGCACTTTGGTACACACTGACAGGCTCACCTTCTGTTCAACAAAATTGTACAGGGCTTGTACTGCCTTCTTAACAAAGAAATGACAGCATGGGACTCTCCACCTCGGCTTGGCACAAGCCATCAGTTCTCTGAAAGGTCCACCAACTGAAAAGGGAGGGACTGCAGCACCAGCACATTTAGCTTCTGCACGTTGGATGAGTTGGCACATACTGTTGTCTCTTGGACATGGCTTGGCCAATGGATTGCTGGCGGAATGACTGACTCGGATTAAGAGGAGGAGGAGCATCTGGAGCGACAGAGGATGGGTATGACACACAGTAGGTGGTGGAGCCTTGGCTGGCTGGAACAGAGAGCGGCGTGCCACTGGGTAATGCAGCAGGCTGGACCACCACTTTGGAGCCAACTCTCTCAGGCCGCTTTATGGTGACGCTGCAAATGTTGACACAGGGCTGTGGGTTCAACACTGGGACCCCGGCCACACTTCTCCTTCTGCCTACACATCTTGCATATAGCCATGTTAACCTCCTGCGGATGCTTGATGAAAAACTGCCACATTGCCTTGTAGCTGATTTTTCCTACCAACAATCTGCACTAATTCACTGCTGCCGCCGCCGCCAACTCCAGGGACCCTCTTCCACTACCTCCTGGGAAGATGTCTGCCGCGCAAGTGGTCTACCCCGAGCACATTTGCCTCCATACTTTCCCCTTCTGCCACCATGCTGGCCACTAAATCTGTCACTCTCCATCACTCCAAGCCTTTAAAAGTGCCCTCAAAACTCACTGATGTCCTCCTCAGGTTCCTCAACAGTGTCTGCTTAAGAAGCCAAAACGCTTGCAACACCACCTCCCACGTCAATCTCCTCATCACTACTTGGCCGCCTAGTGGAAGAAGCGGCGAGTGTCTCCTCCACTTCTTGGCTGGGCAGTAGCTGCTGATTTTTCCGATTATCAGATCGTTCTCACTGAATAGTGAAGCTGAACCCTAAGCATAAGACATAACCGACAGTTGACTGGGGGTGTCAGATGTCACTTGTGATACAGTGGATGATCGTGTTAACCAATGGATGATGGCAGATGGGTTGCTGGTCAAGACACGACTGCTAGCTGATACCGGGAGATCAGTCCTCTCACTGAGACTCCTGCTGCCACTCACCCCTAGTCTGCTGCAACCTCTTCTTGATGAATTTAGGCCTCTGCAACTTCTCTGTGCCCATCCTGCCACTTCTCTGCCTGACATACTTAGTGCATATATGAGGGGAGGACAAAACGCTACACTACACTTAAAATAGGATTTGTCGATAAGAGCAGCAGGTGTGTAACTATCTATGGTCTTTCACTAAGTAGTAACTAGGCCCTGAAGACTTTAACACGAACAAAGTGATGAAACTCTGGAGTGATGCTCTGATGAGAGCAATTTAATGTGCTCCAGTATGCTTCAAAAATGTTTTTTTTTCAGAGACTGGCCTGCGTGGAAATGGATCAACCAAGATTTCCACCCACCAATGCCTGATGCATTAGAGTAGATTGATCATGGGGCCAGACCAACACTAAAGAAATATGGATCGTGCAAAACAGATTTAAGGCGCTGCTCTCCAGTTACAGACATTCCTCCGCATCAGACCACAAGTAATTATTGAGAAAATGCTTTACGTTACACTCACTTCTTATTAATATTCTTCGGATAAGATATCTGTGCCGGAAATCTGTATATGTTCTCTTAATGCTGCTGCCAACTCCAGGGTGTGTCATTCTGGCAATTTTGGGCTCCTGCTGCTTGCAACTCCAGTGTGTCTTTAGGCCGATTTGTGGGCTCCTGCTGCCAACTCCAGTGTCTCTTTCAAACAATGTTTGGGCTCCTGCTGCCAACTCCAGTGTGTCTTTCAAGCAATGTTTGGGCTCCTGCTGCTCCTGCTGCCAACTCCAGTGTCTCTTTCAAGCAATGTTTGGGCTCCTGCTGCCAACTCCAGTGTGTCTTTCAAGCAATGTTTGGGCTCCTGCTGCTCCTGCTGCCAACTCCAGTGTCTCTTTCAAGCGATGTTTGGGCTGCTGCTGCTGCCAACTCCAGTGTGTCTTTCAAGCAATGTTTGGGCTCCTGCTGCTCCTGCTGCCAACTCCAGTGTCTCTTTCAAGCAATGTTTGGGCACCTGCTGCTGCTGCTTGCAACTCCAGGGTGTCATTCAGCCAATTTTTGGCCTCCTGCTGCTGCCAACTCCAGTGTGTCTTTAGGCCGATTTGTGGGCTCCTGCTGCCAACTCCAGTGTCTCTTTCAAGCAATGTTTGGGCTCCTGCTGCCAACTCCCGTGTGTTTTTCAAGCAATGTTTGGGCTCCTGCTGCTCCTGCTGCCAACTCCAGTGTCTCTTTCAAGCAATGTTTGGGCTCCTGCTGCCAACTCCAGTGTGTCTTTCAAGCAATGTTTGGGCTACTGCTGCTCCTGCTGCCAACTCCAGTGTGTCTTTCAAGCAATGTTTGGGCTCCTGCTGCCAACTCCAGTGTGTCTTTCAAGCAATGTTTGGGCTCCTGCTGCCAACTCCAGTGTCTCTTTCAAGCAATGTTTGGACTCCTGCCACTGCTGCTGCTGCTTGCCACTCCAGGGTGTGTCTCTCAGTCATTTCTTGGGCTCCTGCTGCTGCTTGCAACTCCAGGGTGTCATTCAGCCAATTTTTGGGCTCCTGCTGCTCCTGCTGCCAACTCCAGGATGTCTTTCAGCCCATATTTGGGCTCCTGCTGCTGCCAACTCCAGGGTGTGTTTTTCAGGCAATATAGGGGCCCCTCACAGTGATGCCACCTCAACTCTCTGCAATTGTGCCGCTATGCGATTCTAATAGCGATGCCTCTGATCTGCATGTCATAATTATTTACAGTATTATTTCACTAACCCAGCACGCTTCCTATGCGTGTTACAGCAAGGCAGAATGGTTTACAACCCTATTGAGGCTCTAGGAAGCTCAGAAATAGCCGTTTTTTAATAGCGATTCGTCGCGAATAAATTCGGGTCGAAACGATTTTTGTCGGAAAATTCAGCGAATCCGTCGAACCATAAAAAACTATTTATGGTTAGTATCACACAAACAATGACACAAACATGACAATACTTACTGCAATTGTGCATTTCAATATATTAAGTTTATACTAATATATATCATACAAATAAATACATTATATAAGAAGGCAAGCCCCAAAATGCAACTGCTTACAAAGGAAATAAGGCTGGGAGCTCCAAATAATAAATACGTAATAATTATCATACAAACTCACAAAAATATATTCCCACACTACTTCCTCAAACACTTCTACTCTTTGGCTTGTTCTGTGTGATATAATATTTATTCAATGCATTTATTATATATTTAGTAAATATGTATTACTGTTATTTGCATATGATTTTAATAGGCATTACTGTTTTTTCTTATGTGATTCATATGGGAGTGTGCTGTGCGGCTGCTTTCATAAAATAAATATATGGGGCTTGTATTGCTGACCTTTAACTAAAAATGCTAGCTGCCTACTGCTGCTGTATCAGCTTGCCTCCAAAGTGGCTCTTTAGGTTTTAAAGAAATATTTCTTAAAGAACAAAAGAACAATTTTTTGCGTAGTGATTATTAGTGATAAGCTAGAGCAGGGACAATCCAGTTCGGAAACTCTCCGTACAAAGTCCTCAGTATCCGGCATTCATTACTCCTGCATGCCGGATACAATAGCTCTAACAGATAAGAAAAGAACAATAAATACACCACAGAGGAGAGGTATGGGTGGAACCCCTCTATGTGAATAATGGCATCACTGAAGCTGAGGGACAGGGAGAGAGATTCCCAGGGAATCCCCTCCATGTCCCTTCCCTCAAGTGAATCTAGCAGAAGCCACCTGGCTTTAAGGAGGACAACAAGCTGGCCCCCCCCCCCCCCCCCCCCCCAGGTTGGATACTTTCACTAAGGGGCATCTTGATTTGGGAGTCTACAAAACTATTGGTTTTGCTTTTCTACTGGTTTTAGTACAAAATACCACTTTCAATTTTCTAATTAAATCAAGTACAGTCGGATACAGTGTTGCTAAGGTAAACACGGTTTTCCTTTATAACATGGAGTTGAAAACAAATAGAAGAGATGAGCACCTTGAACATATTATATTGACACATGCTAATGGAAACCTTAAAGAAATAATTGTAGCACACGTGTACCTTAGGGGCTTAGCTCCTCAGGCGTGTTGGGAGTGAGTTCTTTGTAAACAGGCCTGGGGGACCTCTGGATGTGGGCTTGCATCCAAGACCGACTTTATAAAAAGGGCACTTACTTTATTAGCAGGACTTCAGGTACACTTGATGCTTCACAGCAGGTCATACAGTCTTTTCACACAATAGTTCCATTAGCAGTTTCTATAGCACAACATTACATCCAGGTGGACTTCAACAGGTGGTGGGCACTCATTCTGGTCCCATAGAAGAATACTGAGGCCTTAAGCTTCCTCCATGAGCATCTCGGGTGGAATGGTTCACCTTTCCTGTGGTCACTTGTTAGGCATGAATGTGGCTTCTCTGCTCTCTCTTACACTGCTGATTGCTACCAGTTGACCCGCTGGTACTTTCCTCACTCCCTGTTACTACAATACTTCTTCACACACTAGAATTCTCTGACTTCTCACTAGTTCTATTCTGATGTAACTCTCCTCATGACCTCCTTATATAGATTCCCTCTGGCTAGCTTCTAGAACCCTCTCTAGTCTTACCTCAGCCAATGGCAGCTCAGCTGTACTCCTATGTGGTTAGGTTATAGCCAACGGCTTGGTAGACCCGCAGTGTCACAATCCATTAGCCATCCAACAGTGCCATCATGTAGTGATGTGGCGACTGCAAGACATGAACTACCAAATTGAAGAACCCCAAATATAATTGTTGACCACTTTACGCCAGCTACATAATGCCACCAAAGTGGAATTATTCAGCAAGAAAAGAGTCGTAAATACAGATTTTGACCAAGAGCTGTGCCAAATGAGCTGATTTGGGACCTTGTGCTCATTCCGCCAATGTTGTGACTTTTTCAGGCTGGATATCATCCCCTCTGATCCTTTAAGAATGAAGGCTAATATAAATTATTGCATACTATCTTTATAATACAGAACATTGATGGGATGTGATAGTGGCACTCATTTACACTTATCTGCAATAAAAACATGTAAAGTCCGATTTGGTTTTGTTATAGTTATTTGGTTATTTTGGCTTCACTGAACTATTCTACTGTTTGTAACATGTTCATCAAGAATAACATATGTTTTACGCAGATGCTTAGAAATGATCACTATTTGATGCCAGAGATGCAGGCTCATCTTACATCTGTCTTACTTTGTCTCTGTTGTTAATTGCTTCACCTCAACCCTGTAGCGGACTGACACCACTCAGGGCCCTCGGACCAAAAAAAGCAAGGGCCGCCAGCGAGACCCCACCCCTGGTCCCACCTCTGTCCCGCCCCTGTTCCCACCCAAACCACTCCATATGCCCCACCCCTACATATCAGAGTACAAATTCTGTTTAATAACAGAATTTTTACACACAAAAGAACGAAAAGAACCAGTGTAAAGGGTATGTCCTTTTGATAGAAATCATGGCTTAAAAAAAACAACACTAGGGGGTCCCCATACCATCTAGGACATAATATGATCTGGCTGTAGCATCATCTTTATCCAAGTTAAAGGCAGGCTGCTTTGGAATAATACAGTATGCATATAAAAGTTCAGTATGTATATGAATAGTTGGCATAGAAAGGAAGAGGGGGTGCAGTGAGTTAGCTATGGTGTACTTCAATGGATGGCAATGCCAATCACGTTAACTACACCAAACGCTTCAACACACTGAACTATCCTCCTCCTTTTTATGCCAACTTAGATCTCTGTCTGTGATACCCAGTCCAACTTGGCTTCAGCCACCACTCACCTCAATTACTGAAGCTGGCTGCTAAGGCAAACGGGCTGCTTTGGCTGGCAGGATACTGTGGCTGGCTGGCAGATTGCTAAGCATTAATTATACACTGCAGTTTCCTCTATTTGGATGAGAGCCCGCAAAATGCCCATACCTAAATACAACAGTAAGTAAGCAAATTTAACTATACTTATATATATAGAAATATATGGCAAGGTTGGACTAAATAATACACAATGTACACATTATTATTACTCAATACAAGTGTAAATATAAACAAAGTTATATAACATCAACCCCATTATGCCTACTATCAGTAGGGAAAGAACACTTCCCTGTATGAGATAAGGAACAGGATTTTGGGTTCCGTCACCAAACGCGTTACCCAATCCCCTGTTTTCTCAAGGGAAATTACTGCCTGGCTAGCTGAGTTCACAGTATTTAAATGAAAGGGCTACAAAAACGCCTGCTGCCGTATACATGACCAGGTTGGAATAATGAATCCCTAGAATATAAGAATGGCGGCCCCCCTACCTAAAATAAAACAGGAGCTGCCCACGGTGCATATATAGATGCCTGTTCCCGGGTCACAGTAATAGGCAATGCTGCTTTAGCCAGGACTGCTTGGCATTGCTGCCCCCCGCTGGATGGATGTGACGTAACCACGGCCTGGTGGAAGTGCTTCCAAACCTGGCCATACATCGATGGAAGTTAGGGTGGTAACAGAAACACTGCTACTGTCAGTTGCGAGGGCTGTGCACTATAAAGTACAGCAAAATGACTTTGTCATTTGTGCCGCCAAGGTCATCCTGCTGTAAGCCACATTTGCTAAGTTTTAATGCTCAGTGGTGTTTGGCACAGTTTACCAGCAACACAAGCAACTTCTATGTACAGGAACTTACTATAAATGATATGGTCTATCCAAGCACAAACAAACAAAAAGCTATGTGTACTTTTTTATCCTGCAGCTGTTTCTGTCCTCTTCGTGTGTGTGAACTCATGAGTTGCAGCATTCCCACTCTATTCACTGCAATTTAGGGGCCATGCTGAGGGCTGCTTCCCCCATTGTAGAAAAAAAGTGGCTGTGCTGCAGAAGCTTTGACCAAATCGGATGGATAGCCATCTGTCTTGGAGGAGGCAGTCATTCTACTGTGAATGAAGACCAGCACTGGACAGAGGAAAACTGGTAAAATTGTACACACTGGAACAAGATGGAACAGCTCAAGGAGACCAAAGGTAAGTATGGTTTTCTGTTTTTGCCTGGACAGACACCTGCACCACCTTAAAGGGAACCACCACCACTTGGTAAATTGATTGATATTTGGTAAAGTGTTGAAAATATGTGGCAGCTCTTTATCAGCATTGTGTTTGTAAATTAGCCACCATGATGCTTTGTACAAAAAGATTTTAGATTAATATGGTCGATTCATGGTCACATGCGAATGAATTGGCGCACTTTATGTCTGCTATCAGTAGGGAGAGAACACCTTCGCCAATGCGCCAATTTGCCCCTAAAATTTTTCACTCGCACCATTTTGGCACACCAAACTGTCTCCAGCACCTGATTTATGGTATGTTTAGAAGGCTGAAAACTGTGCGCAAATGTGGCAATTTGAAGAGTGAATTTCCTCCAGCAAATAGGTGGAGGAAACTGACGATTCCAATAACAGGCTTGTTTCATTCTGAAAATATCAGCTGCAAGTTTTTATTTTATAGGGATTGAACCCTATTTCTTGTTTGTTGTTCGAAAAAAAATATAGACATTAAGGTAAAAACAAAGTTTATCAAAAACAAAAAAAAATCAAGTTAAAATATTAAGCATTAATATGCAAACCAAACATGGGAGGAAGGATTAAAGAGATCATCTGGGACAAAACATTGGGCAAAAATGTTAAGGGTTAACTGAAATCTGCATATCCCCCCCAAAAGACTACAATCCGCGATGGCGAATTCACAGAAAACACAGAATCTGGAGAGATCAAATCGCTATGAAGAAACAGTAAAGGAAATTTGGGAAACATGGGGGACCATTGGGAGCAGCTAAGCGCTTAGCCGGCCAAATGCGCATGGGGCAGAACCATTTGCACTTCAAAACAGCAGATTTTTCTTGCGGAAGGCACAAATTTGACACAAGAAGAGGCAATTTGCACTTCTCCTGTGCACTTGCCTTTTAGTGCGATTCGCACGTGCGCCTGGCGTGAGCACACAGCCATGAATCATGCACCTAGGAGCATGCAGAATAGTTTGCGCTCCGCCTGAGCGTTTTTACACACAGACCATGAATCAACCCTAATATCTATTAACACAGAAACAAAACAGAGGGTAAAACAGATGCAAAGCAGAAGTAAAATGAAATCTTTTTATACATATTAGTTGCATTTGTATCAGCTTTACATTCGTTGCATGCCAGTACAAGTGTTTACATATGTTTACATTTACTGTATATCCATTTTATATTATTAAGACAAAAGGAACATCAAAGTGCATAACGAAAGACAAGAGAAAAATGGCAAATAACATTCTATGTTTTAGTGCCACACCCTTCTGCTGTGAAATGTCTAAAATTAAGCATGCAAGGTCCCCTACAGAACCTGGAATCCAGAAGAGAATAATAAATGGCTCTGATGCTAGCTGCAGAACCTGGAATCCAGAAGAGAATAATAAATGGCTCTGATGCTAGCTGCAGAACCTGGAATCCAGAAGAGAATAATAAATGGCTCTGATGCTAGCTGCAGAACCTGGAATCCAGAAGAGAATAATAAATGGCTCTGATGCTAGCTGCAGAACCTGGAATCCAGAAGAGAATAATAAATGGCTCTGATGCTAGCTGCAGAACCTGGAATCCAGAAGAGAATAATAAATGGCTCTGATGCTAGCTGCAGAACCTGGAATCCAGAAGAGAATAATAAATGGCTCTGATGCTAGCTGCAGAACCTGGAATCCAGAAGAGAATAATAAATGGCTCTGATGCTAGCTGCAGAACCTGGAATCCAGAAGAGAATAATAAATGGCTCTGATGCTAGCTGCAGAACCTGGAATCCAGAAGAGAATAATAAATGGCTCTGATGCTAGCTGCAGAACCTGGAATCCAGAAGAGAATAATAAATGGCTCTGATGCTAGCTGCAGAACCTGGAATCCAGAAGAGAATAATAAATGGCTCTGATGCTAGCTGCAGAACCTGGAATCCAGAAGAGAATAATAAATGGCTCTGATGCTAGCTGCAGAACCTGGAATCCAGAAGAGAATAATAAATGGCTCTGATGCTAGCTGCAGAACCTGGAATCCAGAAGAGAATAATAAATGGCTCTGATGCTAGCTGCAGAACCTGGAATCCAGAAGAGAATAATAAATGGCTCTGATGCTAGCTGCAGAACCTGGAATCCAGAAGAGAATAATAAATGGCTCTGATGCTAGCTGCAGAACCTGGAATCCAGAAGAGAATAATAAATGGCTCTGATGCTAGCTGCAGAACCTGGAATCCAGAAGAGAATAATGAATGGCTCTGATGCTAACTGCAGAACCTGGAATCCAGAAGAGAATAATAAATGGCTCTGATGCTAGCTAAGGGCCTTATTCATGAAGCTCTAACGCCAGGTAGTGCCTTGTAAGCGGCAGGTAACATCAGGTAGCGGCAGGTGAACGCCTGACACGGCACGCAATTACACATTTATGAAGGCGATTCTGGTGAGCGACTAGAACAACGCCATGTAGCGTCCGATTCATCATTATCCCAGGCTCAGTGTACAGCGCCGGCGTTCAGCCTTGCAGAGCGCCACGTCTAACCTGTCGCTACCTGGTGCTCTCCCATACATTTCTTTGTATGATCCTTAAATCGCTTTCCTGTTCCCATTTTTTTCCTTTTTTTTTTCTTTAAAACACTCAAATCTATCAGACATGTATCCTGGCCTAGAAATCTATCAGACATGGATTAATAATATTTTTATGCTGCAATGTAATTCCATATGTTTTCGCTTTGTTACTAGTGTTTTTTGATGAATGTGGTGTGAGTCATTCGCACTGAGCTGGCGCTACCATTCGCTCCCATACAGCGTAGTACTGCGAATCACATAACGTATTCAACAATGCCAGCCAGTGACTGAGGCGCTCTGACACACCGAACCATGGCCGAGCACAGAGACTACTAGCGTTCGCTCTGAAATCCTCGCTACAGACGCTCATCTGTCGCTACCTGGCCTTAGTAATGAATCAGCCTGTTAGATTAAGGACCATCCAAGCTGTAAGAAACTTTTAGGCTGCCTGCTCCCACTCTGAGCAGGGAAGGAGTGGGGGGACATTGAGTATACACAGGATATGTATGCCTAGAGAATTGATTGTTTGATACAATTGTTTCTTTTGGCAGTCTGCCAAGTAAAGTGAGTGGCCAGATCAGGTAGCCAATTAGGAATTACAGAGAAATCTGAAATGCAATAGTATTTCAGGTAATTTTGATTTAAGACCACTTTAACAAAAAAAGCTATTTACCATCATTTGCATGGACAGTGGCTGGCCATAGCTAGTCCTTGGATTTGCTCAGATTATACCAATACTCTAAAGAGTAATCCAGTCATAAGAAATAGCCACTATATAAAAAGCAATGCAGTGTCTGTCATATTATAGATTTTGCAAGATAGTTGATCAGTTATTAATAATATGAAAGATTGTAAGAAAATTGTCAAGGAGACAAACATATATTTACCTAATCAGGTCCCTGTGAAATTTGTTAGAATAATGAAACATTCTGCAGCCTCCGGGTATACACAATTCAAGGTTATATATATCATTAAAAATAAATGTTATTGACATGTGTTCCTTCGGATGTCTGAACTAAGCATCAGAAAAGGAGATTATCATCAGTGATGCTACTAAAGAGCAGCTTCCTATAATACCTCAGTGTTTAATAACTGATTTAGTATCCCATATCATTTGTAAATGCCCTGCATTGTCTCTTTGGTTGCCAATTAAAATAATGCAAGGGCAACAAGCAGATAAAATTGCAACAAGTGACCACTATCAAGTGGGGTGGAACAATCCGGGAGAGCCAACAGGAAGGTCATGTATGCTTCGTGGAGGCTAATTTAAAAGTAGCGCCATGTATTGCCAGGTGAGCGTCTGTGTAGCGGCGCTTAGAGCGTTCACTAGTAGACGCTGCAAGCGGGTGCTGGGCGATGTGAACTAGCTTAGTGGGTGGAGAAGTGACGCTGTAGTATCCTGTCCAGCATTGATGAATGTGATGTCTGGTGGGCGCTGTAGAAGCGCTCTCCCTGATTCACTGCCAATGGAGAACGCTAGGTTGTGTTCCGAGGTCAAAATGCCCAAGACTACGCTACATCTAACAATAGGACATCGCTGCAGTGAACAATAGGAAGCGCCAGTTAAGTGCATCCGGCACTCGGCGCTGAAGCCCATATTTAAAAAAAAACTACACACAACCAGCATCGGCACTCTAAAGCTGGGCGCTCTAGCGTGGAGTGCCAGATACTGTGTGATCAAATCTGTTTCTCAACACATATACACCAGCACCAGAGCGAAAACCACATGTAATGACATTGTTTTAACACTGTGACAATGACACTGCAATGCCAGACCTACACATACAATTCTGCATAAAAACAAAAAAACTGTTTGGTTGCTGGGCAGGAGAGGCCACACAATCCTTTGAACCAAATGAAACACCATTGAAATGTATGGGAGAGCGACACTGAGCGAAAGGTAATACCTGGCGCTGCTAAACATAGAACGGCAGTGCTTTACACTGAGCCGCCACTAGTAATACATTTGACGCTACGTGGCGCTGTTAGAGGTGCTGTTAGAGGTGCTGACCAGATTGACTTTCTTAAATGTGGTTTTCACATACAGCACCCAGCGTTCACCTGACGCTACCTGCTACTACGTGGCACTACCTGGCGCTAGCGTTTTTTAAATAACCCCCTTAGTTACACCATCTGACCACCTGCCAATGCATGTTCGCCTGTTATTCAGTTTTTCATTTTGCCAGTGAAGTAGGGTGCCAGGTCTTTGCATTTCTCCAAAGTGCTTATAAAAAAAATATAGTTTCATAGAAATCCTAAAAGCTTGGGTGCAATACTTAAAGTGATGCTATACTCAGAGGGAAGTATATGCAGTCACCTTTTAACTCCAGTCCAGCACCCCAAAACAGCCTTTGTTTCTGTTTTTACTAAAGCCTTTGCCCAATATTCATAACAACACAAACTGGATGCAGTCGCCCATATTGCTCCCTGGCCGAGCGGCCCCACCCTCTTGCTTTCCATCAATAATACATTCAGTTACGGTACACACAGCTCAGCACTGGGGAGCACATCAACCTAACTGCCATTATGTGACAGAACAAATTAGCACATGGCTGGGAAAGGGGGTAGAGCTGCCTCACATACCCTAGAAAAATTGGTTCCCAGGGCTAGAAGGTGGCTCATGTACCTTATTCCTCATACCCGACTAAGAGTTTTATGTACTAAATACAAAGAGAAATAACTTGCATTATTATAGTGAAACAGCAAAAGCACATTTATTTTCATTTACAGTGAGGTACAATTCAAAAACCTAGAATTGCATAGTAGGTGCTTCCTGTGTATCCCATAGAATGTAGCAAGTTTTCTTTATACAGACGCATGTTGCCTGTTTGGCTTCATCCCTGTATACAACATTATGACCTAGTAATTAACAATTGGGATTTTAAAATTATTATATAAGTATCATACACTGGAATAGTATATTGCAATAGTAATGTCTCCTTTTTGAAGACCAGTAGCTATTAAATCTGTGAAAGGGGGAGTGAGAAAGTCATATCCTTGTATACTGAGTCGAGTGGCCCTAATTAGAGATGAGCGAACTTTTGAAAAATCCAATTCGCCAAATTTTCCGGGAAAAATCGTTTCGGTCCGAATTTATTTGCGACAAATCGCTATTAAAAACGGCTATTTCTGGGCATCCAAGAGCCTCCATAGGGTTGCAGAATGTTTTGCTTGGCTGTAACATGCATAGGATGCATGCTGGGTTAGTGAAATACTATTGTTAAGAAGTATGACATGCAGATCAGAGGCGTCACTACTAGATTCGCTGTTGCAGAGTGGCACAATTATAGAGCCTTGAGGTGGCATCAGCATGTTGAGCCCATATATTGCCTGAAAAACACGCCCTGAATTTGGCAGCAGCATAGGGAGCCCATATATTGCCTGAAAGACACATTGGAGTTGGCAGCAGCATTAGGAGCCCATACATTGCCTGAAAAACACACCCTGGAGTTGGCAGCTGCATAAGGAACCCATATATTGCCTGAAAGAGACACTGGAGTTGGCAGCAGCATTAGGAGACCATATATTGCCTTAAAGACACACCCAGGACTTGGAAGCAGCATAGGGAGCCGATATATTGCCTAAAAAACACATTGGAGTTGGCAGCAGCATAGGGAGCTCATATATTGCCTGAAAGACACACCCAGGAGTTGGCAGCAGCATAGGGAGCCCATATACTGCCTGAAAGACACACCCAGGACTTGGCAGCAGCATGGGGAGCCCATATATTGCCTGAAAAACACATTGGAGTTGGCAGCAGCATAGTGAGCTCATATATTGCCTGAAAGACATACCCAGGAGTTGGCAGCAGCATAGGGAGCTCATATATTGCCTGAAAGACACACCCAGGAGTTGGCAGCAGCATTAGGAGCTCATATATTGCCTGAAAGACACACCCAGGAGTTGGCAGCAGCATAAGGAGCTCATATATTGACTGAAAGACACACTCTGGACTTGGCAGCAGCATAGGGAGCTCATATATTGCCTGAAAAAAACACATTGGAGTTGGCAGCAGCATTAGGTGTCCATATATTGCCTGAAAGACACACCCAGGAGTTGGCAGCAGCATGGGGAGCCCATGTATTGCCTGAAAGACACACCCAGGAGTTGGCAGCAGCATAGGGAGCTCATATATTGCCTGAAAGACACACCCAGGAGTTGGCAGCAGCATTGGGAGCTCATATATTGCCTGAAAGGCACACCCAGGAGTTGGCAGCAGCATAGGGAGCCCATATATTGACTGAAAAAGACACTGGAGTTGGCAGCAGCATTAGGAGTCCATATATTGCCTGAAAGACACACCCAGGAGTTGGCAGCAGCAGCAGCAGCATTAGGAGCCCATATATTGACTGAAAGAGACACTGGAGTTGGCAGCAGCATTAGGAGCCCATATATTGCCTGAAAGACACACCCAGGAGTTGGCAGCAGCAGCATTAGGAGCCCATATATTGACTGAAAGAGACAATGGAGTTGGCAGCAGCATAGGGAGCCCATATATTGCCTGAAAGACACACCCAGGAGTTGGCAGCAGCATAGGGAGCTCATATATTGCCTGAAAGACACACCCAGGAGTTGGCAGCAGCATTAGGAGCTCATATATTGCCTGAAAGACACACCCAGGAGTTGGCAGCAGCATAGGGAGCCCATATATTGACTGAAAGAGACACTGGAGTTAGCAACAGCATTAGGAGCCCCTATATTGCCTTAAAGACACACCCAGGAGTTGGCAGCAGCAGCATTAGGAGCCCATATATTGACTGAAAGAGACACTGGAGTTGGCAGCAGCATTAGGAGCCCATATATTGCCTGAAAGACACACAAAGGAGTTGGCAGCAACAGCAGCAGCATTAGGAGCCCATATATTGACTGAAAGAGACACTGGAGTTGGCAGCAGCATTAGGAGCCCATATATTGCCTGAAAGACACACCCTGGAGTTGGCAGCAGCATAGGGAGCCCATATATTGCCTGAAAGACACACCCTGGAGTTGGCAGCAGCATGAAGAGAACATATACAGATTTTGGGCACATATATCTTATCCGAAGAATATTAATAAAAATTAAGATTAACGTAAAGCATTTCCTCAATAATTACTTGTGGTCTGATGCGGAGGAATGTCTGTAACTGGAGAGCAGCGCCTTAAATCTGTTTTGCACTATCCATATTTCTTTAGTGTTGGTCTGGCACCATGATCAATCTACTCTGATGCATCAGGCATTGGTGGGTGGATATCTTGGCTGATCCATGCCAGATTCATTTCCACGCAGGTCAGTCTCTCAAAAAAAAATTTTTCAAGCATACTGGAACCCATTGAATTGCCCTCCTCAGAGCATCACATACGCACATCTAAGAGTTTCATCACTTTGTTCGTGTTAAAGTCTTCAGGGCCTAGTTACTACTTAGATAAAGGCCATAGATAGTTACACACCTGCTGCTGTTATCAACAAATGCTGTTTTAAGTGTAGTGTAGCGTTTTGTCCTCCCCTCATATACGCACTAAGTATGTCAGGCAGAGAAGTGCCAGGATGGGCACAGAGAAGTTGCAGAGGCCTAAATTCATCAAGAAGAGGTTGCAGCAGACTAGGGGTGAGTGGCAGCAGGAGTCTCAGTGAGAGGCCTGATCTCCCGGTATCAGCTAGCGGTCGTGTCTTGACCAGCAACCCATCTGCCGTCATCCATTGGTTAACACGATCATCCACTTCATCACAAGTGACATTTGACACCCCCAGTCAACTGTCGGTTATATCTTATGCTTTGGGTTCAGCTCCGCTATTCAGTGAGGACAATCTGATAATCTGAAAAATCAGCAGCTACTGCCCAGCCAAGAAGTGGAGGAGACACTCGCCGCTTCTTCCACTAGGCGGGCAAGTAGTGATGAAGAGAGTGGCGTGGGAAGTGGTGTTACAAGCGTTTTTGCTTCTTAAGCAGACACTGTTGAGGAACCTGAGGTGAACATCAGTGAGTTTTGAGGGCACTTTTAAAGGCTTGGAGTGATGGAGAGTGACAGATTTAGCGGTCAGCATGGTGGCAGAAGGGGAAAGTATGGAGGCAAATGTGGAAATGGGGTAGACCACTTGCTGCGTGGCAGACTACCTTCCCAGGAGGTAGTGGAAGAGGGTCCCTGGAGTTGGCGGTGGCGGCGGCAGCAGCAGTGAATTAGTGCGGACTGTTGGTAGGAAAATCAGCTACTCGGCGATGTGGCAGTTTTTCATCAAGCATCCGCAGGAGGTTAACATGGCTATATGAAAATGTGTAGGCAGAAGACGAAGTGTGGCCAGGGACCGAATGTTGGACCCACAGCCCTGCATCAACATTTGCAGTGTCACCATAAAGTGGCCTGGGAGAGTTGGCTCCAAAGTGACGGTCCAGCCTGCTGCATTACCCATTGGCACGCTGATCCCTGCTCCAGCCAGCCAAGGCTCCACCACCTCCTGTGTGTCATACACATGCTCTGTCGCTCCAGATGCTCCTCCTCCTCTTAATCCGAGTCAGTCATTCCGCCAGCAAACCATTGGCCAAGCCATGTCCAAGAGACAACAGTATGTGCCAACTCATCCAATGTGCAGAAGCTAAATGTGCTCCTGTATAAGTTGCTGGTGCTGCAGTCCCTCCCTTTTGAGGTGGTGGACCTTTCAGAGAACTGATGGCTTGTGCCGAGCCGAGGTAGAGAGTCCCAAGCTGTCATTTCTTTGTGAAGAAGGCAGTACCAGCTCTGTACAATTTTGTTGAACAGAAGGTGGGCCAGTCCTTTAGCCTGCCAGTGTGTAACAAAGTGCATGGCAGTGCCTACGTCTGGAGCTGTAACTACGGCCAGGGACAATACATATCCTTTAAGCACCACTGGGTGATTGTGGTTGTGCACAACCAAAACAGCAACTTGGACAGGTCCCTCCATTGTTGCCTCCACACTCCTTGGCCGTTGTGCCTGTGACAGCGCACTTGCACTTATCAATGTTGTCACAGAAAAAAGTGCCTAATTGGCAATTACATATTAATTGTTAACGTTATCTTATTTGAACACATTTATAATAATAACATATAATAACATATAACATAATAACAATAACATAACATAATAACAATAACATATAAAATGTATCAAATTTTTTTTTGGGTTAATTTTGTTTTTTTTTTTCATTTTCTTTTTTTTTTTAATATTTTTTATTTAAAAAAAAATATATATTTTTTTGTTTTTTTATTTTTTTTATATTATTTTTTCCTTTGTATTTTTTTAATATTTTGTTAATTTTTTTTACAATCTTTTTTTTCGGTATTTTTATTTATTTTTTTTATTTTTTCAGTGCCCTTCCAGCCTACCATGTGTGCAGCACACAGCGGTTTCATGCTGTTCTTCACATGGTTTGCCTTGAGCCACTGAGTCACACATGGGAGGAACTGCTATAAATCTCCACCAAAACTGCCAATGTGAACCATGGTGACTGACAATGGGAAGAACATCTTGTCTGCGCTGCGACAAGGAAGCCTGAGCCATGCGCCCTGTATGCCACACGTGTTCAACCTAGCTGTCAAGCATTTTCTGAAGTCTTCCTCCCATCTGCAAGACATCCTAACAACGGGAAGGAAACTTTGCATGCACTTCAGCCACTCCTACACCGCCAAGCACACCCTTCTTGAGCTACAGCGTCAGAACGGTATCTCCCAACATAGTCTGATTTGCAATGTTTCCACCCTCCATATGTTGGATCGACTATACGAACAGAGAAAAGCCATCACTGATTTCTTGATGATCCAAGCCGATAGGGGGACTCCCCTGTGTAACTTCAATGTAAACCAGTTGCAGCTCATACGTGGCACCTGTTGTTTGCTCAGGCCCTTTGAGGAAGCCAATTATTAGTCAGTCGCCAGGACTACGGGATGAACGATGTGATTCCACGGCTTCATGTACTACAAAACATGTTGCAAACCATGGCTGGTCAGGGCACTGGAGGCATGGTGCCTACATTTCACGGCCACATGAAGCCTGTGGGGGCTGAAGTGGAGGAGGAGGAGGAGGGGGTGGGGCACAGCGAAGCACAGTTTAGGTTTGACAAAAGGGCCATTTTATCTAGTCATCTGACAGGAGAGGAGGAGCAGGAGCAGCCACAGGAGCTAGAGGGTTGTGAGGAAGGCGAGACAGAGGACCCAGACACACCGTGGCAGTATGCAGTGGAGATGGAGACAGGTAGTCCCTCCGAGTCACTTGCACAAATGGCACGATGCATGCTCACGTGCTTGCGTAGTGACCGCAGAATTGTCTCCATTTGTCAGCGGGATGATTTCTGGCTCTCCACCTTATTGGACCCTCGCTACTGGCACAAAATGGCATTTTTTACACCCGCTGAGAGGGAGGACAAACTGACCTACTACAGAGACATCCTACGTAGTCAGTTGGCCGATGCCTATCTGCGCCATGGTCCATACTGTGATGGCCAGCGGGACACCAGCCTTCTGTAAGCAGGCAACCCCCAATCTCCACCGCGACTTCTGCCTATAGTCAAGCCCCCGTTTGCCGGGACGCTAGGTATGCCTCACCGGACACGGTTGCCCCCAGGTCTTAATAGGCGCAAAGTATGGCTGCTCACGGTGAAGGCCGATGAACCACGAGGGTATACCGAAGCCGAGGTCGTTCACAGGTAGTCAATCCAGAGGGTGCATCAGAGTTCAGGGATGAGATAGGTGCGTAGTCAGGGGTAGCCAAAGGGTCAAGCCGGGAGGTGAGAGATCGCGGGGTATCCATAGGGGCAGGCAGGTTCGTGGTCAGACAAAGCAGAGGTCGGTACAGGCAGCAGACAGGAATGGTCGATCAAGTCGGTTCGGAATCAGATAGCAACAGAATCACACCCTAATCACAAGCGACTATCACAGGCATTGAGTGCTGGGCTGACTCCATATTTATTGGAGAATCGACCAATGGCCACCCTGGGGGGAGTGTATGTGCTGATTGGTGCAACTTACAACACTGTGAGTGATTGAACACACTATTCAGGGGCTGGTCAGTCTTGGCTGCAAGGCTGATCAGCCCCTGATTTCTATCAGGTGTGGAAGACTCTGCGCTGCCTGCCACTCACAGCACAGTACCTCCTAGTGGCGAAATTTACAGACTGCGGGGCATGCGACTGCACAGCTAGAGAGGGGCGAGGGAGGCTACCAGAGTGAGGCGCCGTGCTCCCAGCAGCAGAAGCGCCTCGTCGCCCAGCAGACACTCCCCGCCGGCCCCCTGGCAGAGGTAAGTCCCTTACACATACTCTCGCAGGTCTGACTTGGGGGGACCTCTGCGCTCACCTTCCACTGCCATGGCTGCTGGGGGGAGGTGGCAGGAGCAGCAGCAGCTCCATCAGCAGCAGCATGAGTCTTCAGTCGCTAATGAGTAGCTTTCTTCACCCGCATAGTGAGGCTAATCATGAGCAGCAGAAAGACCTGGAGCAGGCCCTGAACCAGCAGGTAGTGTCATACCTTGACATGACCATGCCAACGCACCTTGAGGACCCGCTGGACTTCTGGGCAGCCAAACTTGACTTGTGGCCGCAACTGGCAGAGTTTGCCCTGGGAAAGCTGTCCTGCCCAGCGAGTAGTGTGCCATCTGAGTGGGTGTTTAGTGCGACAGGGGCCATAGTCATGCCAAGGAGAACTTGTCTGTCCATGAAAAATGTGGAGAGACTCACCTTTGTGAAGATGAATCAGGCATGGATCAGCCAGGATTTCCAGCCAGGATTTTCCGGCTGATCCATGGTAGTAGCTGATGCATGGTAGCTCCTTATGCTGCTGCCAACTCCTGGGTGTGTCTTTCGGGCAATATATGGGCTCCCTATGCTGCTGCTGCCAGCTTATATGTGTGTCTTTCAGGCAATATATGGGCTCCTAATGCTGTTGCTGCCAACTCCAATGTGTGCACTCTTAAAAGGCACATGCTAGCATATTTGGGATGCCCCCCCCCCCGGTTAAAGGCAATGGCTGCTGGCAAATTGACAACGTGACTTTCTTTACAAAACGCAACCAGTTAATAGACAGGTACTCTTGACATATTTATGCTAGTATTTGGGATGCCCCCCCGGCAAAAGGCAAATTTTGCTTAAAAAGTGACTTTGATTATAAAATGCAACCAGTTAGTAGAAAGGTAGTCTTGAAATATTTATGCTAGTGTTTGGGATGCCCCCTCTTCAAATACACAGGTTGGCTGCTTTGATAGTGGAAAAGTGACTTTGCTTACAAAATGCAACCAGTAAGTACACAGGTACTCTTGAAATATTAATGCTAGTGTTTGGGATGCCCCCTCCTCACATACAGAGGTGGCTTCCTTTGATTGTGGAAAAGTGACTTTGCTTACAAAATGCAACCAGTTAGTACACAGGTACTCTTGAAATATTAATGCTAGTGTTTGGGATGCCCCCTCTTCACATACAGAAGTGGTCTCCTTTGATTGAGGAAAAGTGACGTTGATTTTAAAATGCAACCAGTTATTAGACAGGTAGTCTTGAAATATTAATGCTAGTGTTTGGGATGCCCCCTCTTCACATACAGAGGTGGGCTCCTTTGATTGTGGAAAAGTGACGTTGATTATAAAATGCAACCAGTTAGTACACAGGTGGTCTTGAAATATTAATGCTAGTGTTTGGGATGCCCCCTCTTCACATACAGAGGTGGGCTCCTTTGATTGTGGAAAAGTGACGTTGATTATAAAATGCAAGCAGTTATTACCACAGGTAGTCGTGAAATATTAATTCTAGTGTTTGGGATGCCCCCTCTTCACATACAGAGGTGGCTTCCTTTGATTGTGGAAAAGTGACTTTGCTTACAAAATGCAACCAGTTAGTACACAGGTACTCTTGAAATATTAATGCTAGTGTTTGGGATGCCCCCTCTTCACATACAGAAGTGGTCTCCTTTGATTGAGGAAAAGTGACGTTGATTTTAAAATGCAACCAGTTATTAGACAGGTAGTCTTGAAATATTAATGCTAGTGTTTGGGATGCCCCCTCTTCACATACAGAGGTGGGCTCCTTTGATTGTGGAAAAGTGACGTTGATTATAAAATGCAACCAGTTAGTACACAGGTGCACTTGAAATATTAATGCAACCAGTTAGTACACAGGTGCACTTGAAATATTAATTCTAGTGTTTGGGATGCCCCCTCTTCACATACAGAGGTGGGCTCCTTTGATTGTGGAAAAGTGACATTGATTATAAAATGCAACCAGTTAGTACACAGGTAGTCTTGAAATATTAATGCTAGTGTTTGGGATGCCCCCTCCTCACATACAGAGGTGGCCTCCTTTGATTGTGGAAAAGTGATTTTGCTTACAAAATGCAACCAGTTAGTACACAGGTACTCTTGAAATATTAATACTAGTGTTTGGGATGCCCCCTCCTCACATACAGAGGTGGCCTTCTTTGATTGTGGAAAAGTGACTTTGCTTACAAAATGCAACCAGTTAGTACACAGGTGCACTTGAAATATTAATGCAACCAGTTAGTACACAGGTGCACTTGAAATATTAATGCTAGTGTTTGGGATGCCCCCTCCTCACATACAGAGGTGGGCTCCTTTGATTGTGGAAAAGTGACGTTGATTATAAAATGCAAGCAGTTATTAGACAGGTAGTCTTGAAATATTAATGCTAGCGTTTGGGATGCCCCCTCCTCACATACAGAGGTGGGTTCCTTTGATTGTGGAAAAGTGACGTTGATTATAAAAGGCAAGCAGTTATTACACAGGTAGTCTTGAAATATTAATGCTAGCACGCTTTTTAAAGATTGACACCAGGTAAAGGAAAAGCTAAATAGGCAGGTGTGTTATTAACACTAAATAGGTTTGGAAGCTAAAGCAAACACTTTCCCTGTCTTTATATGTCACTGTCACAGGCTCTCTCCTTCTCTATCTGTCCCCGCGCTTCTTCTGTTCCATCAATCTATCTATCTATCTATCTATCTATCTATCTATCTATCTATCTATCTATTTATCTATCTATCTATCTATCTGTCTGTCTGTCTGTCTGTCCCTCGCGCTCTCCCTGCCTGATCTGCTCTGGCCGCAATACTGTGTCAGAATGATCTTCCGCACCGCAAGATGGCCGCCGTTTATATGGGGCTGTGACATCATCGGTAAGCCTGTCTGCTGATAGGTAGCATGTGACACCTACCTAGGATTCCTTGCCCCATGGGACATGTCCTGACATGTGAATCCACCATTTTAGATGGGCTATATAGCAGTAAGTGGAGTTTTAAGGAAGTGATTCGAGCAATCGAATTGCGGTGATATTCGGAATCGTAACGAATCGAATATTTCATGAAATTCGTAACGAATTCGGGTTCGTCAGAATCGGTTCGCTCATCTCTAGCCCTAATGTAGGAGATAGGACTTACATGGAGGAATGCTGCCGTCGGTTGCCATCCCTCAGAGTAGTGATTTCCAGTGCCAGAATCTTATTTTTGTGTCTCACCTAATTCCACAGAAACATTTTTTATGTTTGAGCTTATTTAAGTGTAAATTTGTGGGCAACCCTGACACAAGGGAGTACTTTCCAGCGTGCAAAATTCTTGCAAATGCGTTCATGCTCGCATGATTCAGAGACCACAACTAATCTTAAAAACACGCTATAGGCTGAAATTTTTTTTGTGCATGCCCACTGTATGTTTGCTCAAACATAGGAATTTTTCATCCACTTCGAATCCATCTGTGCAGAATCAGTTTATTTTGATGTATATACAATATATATACTAGGAATTTTACATGACAAGAGGCAAATTAGGCATAATTCAAGAATACAGCAACTAGCATGGGTGTATATATATATATATATATATATATATACAATTTCAATCTTCAGCAAGAGAACACAAGCAATGTGTGTGCACATGCCCAGAGCGGTGGGTTACCCTAATCACCTGGCCTGGGGAAATGTGTTGGGTCTGTTTCAGGATCCTTTTAGAGATTACCTTGCTGATTGATCTTGACTGTTCTTAATCTTTGGTGAGATTACTTTTTATTAACTTTCTTAATGTTAACAATGTTTTAATGTTTTTATACTTAAATTGATTTATTATTTATAGTAAACACTGATATATTTGAATTATTTAAATAAAAAGAAAATTAAGAAAAATTATCATTTATGGTATGGAGTGATTATTTTAAAAATAAAAGGGAAAAATAAGCATGAATAAAAAGATAATAGCCTAACATACATGTTAGTTTTAAATAGTAAAATGCATAAAACAATATTACATTTCGACAAAAAGAACCTTTGGAGCTGCAGAAGTCACACGGGTAACGAGAAAGCTCATGCGATAGTGCTTTCATTTTCTGCTTAGAGAGGAACAGTGCAGGTATTGGGGAATTAATAAAAACTCCCCATATATGGCTTGCTTGACCCCCCCCCCTGCCTCTTTAGTCTCACTTTAATCAACTTTTGACTTACCTGTTTGGCATCCCTCGGTCCCATGCCGTCTCCGTCGGGCAATGCCATCTTGCTGTCCCGACATGCACTGCGCTCCTCGGATCTCACACATGCTCAGTGTCACTGCATAGGTTGCAAGAAGAACATGAGATCTGAGGAGCGGTGTGGGACATTTGAAGAGAGGACAGCTAGAGGTAAGGACGGCTAAGCCTTCAGTTACAAGGGAGTGGAAAGGGGCCGGAAATACTGACGGATGTCAGCATTTTAGATAACACTGACATCCAAAGGGCAATGCGAGATGTTTAGAGAGGAACATCAGAAAAGGTCTGAGGTTCCTCTTTAACTAGGGCTGCTAGCTATATTTCTTGCTTAAATAGGGCATGGTGCGAGAAACCTTGAACAATTTTATTGACTTCTTTTAGACATGCAAGATTGTCTGCATGTGTCCCCTGAGTCATGCAAGAATTCAAGGGTTTTTACGACCTGTGCTGAATTGACCCTCATGTCCAGAGAATATGAGCCCCAGTTACATGCGGGCCTCAAAGACGCATTCCTCTCAGTTTTAATAATGTTGATTCCATGTATAATTTTAGGTGTCAGATTAGGCCCAGCATTGAATTTCTCGTCATCCTTTCAGGCCATTAAAACATCAATACTGTTAAAATGTTCATTGTTCTCAATTAAACTAAAATTTGGCAGAAGACCTCATCCTCTGTGTTTTGTTGCTGCCTCTCCTTTTAGATAATGAGGGGACCCTGGGCTAGGAAAGTAGAGGTGAATGAGGAAGAAGGAGGCCACCCATCCTTTCCTTGGCTTTCTTGGTAACATGGGTGATTGTAAACAAAAGTGAATGATTATGTTTCATGCTGTATTACTTTTTTTTGTATTCACAAGAGAAAAACACATTTGCAGGTGTAGCTATGATGAATTATTCGGAAATATAGATGCAGTATGAATTGTTGCCTCATAAGAATGCCTAACAATTGCATGAAGGGAAATCCCTGAACCATATTTGTCCACGAGTAAACAAAAATTATGTAGGAGCCCATGGCGGATAATTTTTACTGTGCATTAGTCTTGATGATGTGTAGTGCTGCAGTTTGGCTTCAGGTCAGGGTTATTACAGCTAAAAATAAAAGTAGATTAATACTCACCTTTTCTCTCCTGTTGCCTTTCCATCCTAGTCCAATTATATGAAACTTAGAAGGTGCCAAAATTGTGTCCCAAAGAATCCTTTCCAGTCGCTTTGGAGGGCAGGGGACAGCCATAGCCCATGCTAGGACACTGATAGATGAAATTGAGGGCCAGAATGCTGTGGGTGATGATTTTGTGACCCAGTCCATTGTATTAAACCAGACTAGGAAAAAAAGGCTAAAAGGGGAGAAAAGGTGAGTATTGATTGTTTTATGCCTTGGCTGATCCTATAAAGGGTAAGTCCACTTTTGATGGAATTTTTGATGAATTGTATTTTTTTGTGCCCAAAGGATGTGCTCAGGGTGCTGAGCTGATCTATTATTTTTTTATTTTTTCCTATGTTAGCAAATGTATATTTTATGGAAGCAGTTTACACTACCTGCAATCTGTTGCTATTGGCAATGTACACCAAGTCTATACACCAAGATGAGAGAAGTGAGCCCGATACACAAAGAACACTGCTGCTATGGCAGTGTTCTGTGCAACTATCTGCAATCTTTTGCTATTGGCAATGTACATCAAGTGCATATAGTGTCCAAGGTCCCCTTTAGCGCACTGTATTTGTATAGGCTAAAGAAGTATTAAACCAGACCTTCAGCAGGATTTAATGAAAAGCTCAAACCCTTAAAAAACTATTTCCCAGCATCTAAAATTAATATATCTAACATTTTTAGTCACTTACATATTATTCTTTTCCCACTGGCCTGCAAATCTGTTCAGGACTCTAGGATACGGGTGCCGCCATCTTGGCTCAGTAGCATCACATACTGAGGAGAGGAGAACAGGGATAAAGTATAGGGGGCGGGGTTATAGCTGTGTTCTGCACAGACAGAGCAGAGCTGGGGTCAGGGAAAGGACCCCAGCTCTGCTGGAATGCAGAGCAGCACAGCCAGAAGACTCTTCCTGTTTGCAGGCTGCCTGACACTCCATGTGCCGCCATATTGAATGTTTAAAGGCTCATAGAATTCAGTAGGTGCAGGTAGGATGATTTTTAATGCAGGCAATCTGTATGTACAGGGTGTGGGAAACATATAAGATAGACTATTATTTAGGGTGAAGGTCCGCTTTAACTTCAGGCAACCTTTGCTCTCTAAACTAGTTTCATTATGGCAGTAAAATTACTAAAATGTAAGTTACTAAAGTTTTTCTACTCTTTTTCTCTATAAATACTACGAGGGAATTGCAAATGAATTGTGGAGGCTAAAGACTGCTTGTTTTGCACTAGAATAGAATATGTTATCCGAACTATGGGATTATGTACAGATGTTTTATTATAGCTAATTAGTCTTCTATCTTTTCTCCTACAAACATACATTAGTTGGCTAAGGTGGCTTTCTACCATTATGTACAGATAATTAACTAGTACTTGATAGATAATTAACTATTACATGGAATTTAAATTCAGCTCAGATCAAAATTCGGGTTGAATGTAACTACAACCCAATTTATAAAAGCAACATTAGTAATAACGTAACAGAACCCAATGTGTACATAGAGAAGGTGGAAATGAGGATTCCTCGTTTGGTTGTCAGGCTTACATTGAAATCAGTCCTAAACTCTACAGCGGCCCTTAGTGCCTCTCCCCCCCCCCCCCCATCAACTAGGTGTTTGAATCAAATGCTGAAAATCTGGCAACTCACCAGTTTAAGCTCTTATAATGCTCCCTCTGTGTGGTCATCTAATAGTGACTGCAGCACACAGTGGCAGACTGAGTCAAAAATCAGCCCTGAAATTTACCAGCCCCTGGTTGTCCCATGACCAGCCCACATAACATCCTTACTTAGCCTCCTTGGCTTATCGGTCAGTCAACGAGTGGGCTCCAAGGCCAAAGCTATAGAATTGCATTGACAGATCATGGGCAGGGATGGTAGTGACTAATATGGGGGAGGAGGCACCTAATTTGGCAGATCTTATTGGGCTGGGGATGAGGCTACAATGGGCTAGAAGGGAGACAAGGGAATCAGTGATTGGATGTAAGTGTTAGAAGCAGTAGGCCAAAAAGCAATGCAGGCCACTGGGAATGTTCTCCCTATGGCGAATCTGCACAGAGGTGCTATTTCCGCTGCATTAGCGATCCGACATAAATGGGACGGGGGAATAAGCCATTTTACCCAATTTTGGCTATTTCAAAGAGGATGCAAATAAATCGACACTCTCAATCTGGGGGATTTGAAAGTGCTCTGCTTTAATGGAATAAAATGTTTAATGTTTAAAGCTTTTAAGTGGACCAAAACCTAGGATTTTCACTATCCCAGGTTTTGGTCCTCCCCCTGGGACACCGCGGATTGTGGTGCCCAGCTGTGTGAAACCCCCCCAGGTCAGCGAATTTACTCACCTCTCCTGGAGTCCATGCTGCAGATGCAGCCACTGGTCCAAGCGGCTTTGCTGCCTGCACATATTAATGTGCGGCTAAAAAAGCTGAATGGAATCCCTAGCCGCACACATCGGCGGCGCATCATTTGCTACCTTTGACTGTATAGGGCCACGCACAGCCATACAGTTGCAGCAGGCATGGCCACGCACAGCCGAGAAAAGATGCAAGTGATGCTGGCATTGGCTCATGGTGATAATTTTGGGCGAATGGGGGGTGCCGGTTCAGGATGCCCCAGGGGGAGGGAGTAAGCCTATGAGACTCCAGGGCTGTTTCTCGTCCACTTTAATACCTGTCTTTTAACAAACAGAATCAGTTTCGAGGGGATAATCCCAGACAAATTATTTGCCCTTTATTTTTTTTTTCTCCTTCAGCTGTTCTATCCTACTCTGGTAGTGTAAAACATAATGGGCCACAAGATCGAATCACGTGGTGTTCTTTGCCAAATTGACTCTTGCAAGCCTAAGCCATATAGAAGGAGCATGCTGAGCTCTAACATGCCCCCTCCTGGAAGTGAATGGAGTGGGCATGCTCCATAACGAAGTGGGGGCAGCTGTTCATCCCAGAGGCTGCTGTTGAATGAAGAATTAGCTTGCACACCTTGGGATTCGATCTCAGGACACAGTGGGAAGGAACAGCTGTGGTGAACAAAATTTAAGTTTATTTTTGCCTGAAAATACTTGTTAAATTAAAAAGTCACTTTTAAACAAAACAAAGAGTTATCAATTCTCAATCAAAGCTTTGGGCTGAACTATGTTCTAATCAATTTATTTTTCTATTTAGCGTAGCGTTGTAACTTGTAAAAAAAGACGCCAAACTGACGGCATGATAGTGCTACACCTTGGTTAACAGATACAAAGCTTTTGTTGTTTTAAAGTGATTACTGCACAGCAGGCCACCTATGGATCATTAAAAATCAAGCCATAAGCTACTTGTCTTCAGAAAAAATATATATATGCACACAAGCCACATGGCAAGGGAGAAATGAAGACATTATTTTGCTGCTTGTTTCATGCACACCACAAAAAGAATTATTGAAAATAGCTGTCATGCATCAATCTCCTCTGGAGTAAAGTTGACAGTTCTAGTGAGTTAGAATAAAGAAAAGCAAAATATATGAAGGAACCCAGGCATAAGCTAAAACACGAAACACAACAATGTTGTCTTTTTTCCCTGTCTTCTTGTCTTTGGAGAATAGCTATAGCAATCAGTGACACTGATGGCTAGGAGAGCGCTTTCCATCATACATGAGTTTTTCTTTTAAGCCGCCTATGTTTGTAAAGGACAAAAACAAAACTAATAATTCCATTAAGTTGTTTAAACCTTGTTATTTTCTCTAGGCAAAAAGGGGATTTTTTTTAGGCTCCAGCATGTGACCTTCACAGCAAAGCTCTCTCTACAGTAGTAGCCAGCTCCTTATTCTTAAGTGCTGGTCGATTCATGAAAAATTCAGGCACCAGGTTTCCTTGAGACCAATCTGGTGACTTGTCTTTGAGCTAACTGCCTCTCTATATGCATCATTCAAAAGGTACATTCTGTTGTCAGCCCAAGAACCGCTACCTTGTTGTTAAACATGAATATTTGTAGCTTGGCAAGGGACTATATTTAAAAATATGAATATTTTACAACCTTTGAGAAGATTTTGTGCATTTAGCCAAGAGTGAAGAGATTTGATTAATCCGGAAATCGCCATGCCATAGTAGAAAAAGAAAAGAAAATGTTTGTTGAAGCTTTGGTTTCCTAGTCAGTGGTAGCTTTGACTGTCGCCAGTCTTGATAAAATAAAAGACCAACAACTGAATAAAAATAGTGATTATGGTTCTTTTTTTTTTTACCTCAGGGAAACGCATTCAAGTGTATGAGCTTCTAATCTTATCAGCGCGCAACGACTGGGGAACATTACATGACACGGCTCAGAAAGATACACAAATGATACCTACTTAGACCCACGTGCATATGCTTTGTGGCAAAATTACCTTTTTCTTCTTGCACTTAATTAGAATTGGAATCAGTCTTGAGCTAATAGAATATCTTATTAGCAACAAAAGGCATAGCCGCTTCTTCAGTTGGAGTGCTAGAACCGCATAAATTATAGCTGTAAGAGCTTATGGAGTCACTCACACCTGCCAAAATGCCTTTTACAGTGTCATATTAATGAGTTGTTCTAAATTTAGTTGACTGTGACAAACTAATATTAATACAGTATTTTGAGGCCCTGAGCTCTGTTAATGCATAGAAATGAAACCTTGTATCTAGGGGAGGAAAAAGGATTACTATTCCTGATTGTCAAGATGGGAAATAATCCATGCATGTAGATATTAAGGCCGAAACCTAATACACTTCTTATAGATTTGTATGATGTGAAACATTTTCTATTATTTTAAATCCTTGCTGTATTGCTTTGCTCTTACGTTGCCAGAGCATCTTAGGAGTCTATAAAAATTGTAATTCTTAAATTCCCAGAGTGTCACAGAAATACTGATTGTAATTATTTAATGTAAAAAACGCAACTCGCAACCGGAGATAAAACCCGAGCATTCGATTTGGCTTGGGATTGCAGGATAAATGTCAAGTTTACTGTTTTTCCTAACATCAAACACCCGGTTTATATCACATGGGTAATAGATTGAGTTAAGTCTGCAATGTGAATGCATGTATGGCAGCATTCATTCACATGCAGCCCAAGAAAGCTATCACCTACAAAAGTTTTTCAAAGAGTGGTGCTGCTCGGTGGCCGCAATAGTTAATTGGATATTTTGAATCCGGAATCGATCAGCTTTTTTGGATTCATGTTTTCTTTGTAGAAACATATTTCAAGGACATTAGTTATTCAGAAAGGAGTGCATTGCGCAGCACCGTAGCCTTCAAATAGGACAGTGACATTAAAATACACAGAGCAATTACAATTTCAAGAACGCCACAAAAGAAAGGAGTAATTTTCTTTATTTTTGATGTATTCCTTTTGTAGATGATTGGATTTCTGATATCTGAACCTCTCAACAAACATTTCATGATACAGCTAAGGCAGTGCTTCCATGACAGATGAGCATGAGTCTTCTGTGTTCTAAAAAGGGGGGAGAGATACAGAAAAGGGGAGTATGATGTGGTCATTACATTATTCTTAGCTTAAATTTCAGAATTTGCAGTTGGGATGATGAATTGCTAATGAAGCTCAGATGTTTGGGGTTGTCATGTTTTGTTTAATGTTCTCATTATAAATGGTGACCTGGAATAGGCTGCCATTAGGTGACATGAACATCAAGTCTCAGGAGGCCAGCTTCAAGGGTGGTAGGAAGTCCCTGAATATTCTTGCTGTCTACTCTTCCTACCTATAAACAATACTGAGAAAAGACACATTTTAGCTGCACTTTTGTCATCTATTATATTATACTTTATTTTAAATACTAAAAAGTTTTGGATGGGTTTTGGTCATAGAAGGTAAAGTCAAGCAAATCCACCATTAAACAAAAAAATAAACTTGGTGGGCACATTTAAACCGGACCTTCACCATTATTTTTTGAAAAGCCCAAACCTTTAAAAAACGATTCCCCAGCATCTAAAATTAATATATTTTAAGTTTTTAGTCACTTACTTCTTATTTTTCCCCCACTGGGCTGCAACTCTGTTCAGGACTTTAGGATACGGGCGCCGCCATCTTGAATCAGAAGCATCACACTTACTGTTTGCAGGCTGCCTGATGTTCCATGAGCCGCAATCTTGGATGTTTAAAGGTTCATAACATGCAGTAGATGCAGGTAGGATGATTTTTAATGTGAGCAATCTGTATGTGCAGGGTGTGGGAAACATATAGAATAGACTCTTATTCAGAGTGCAGGGCCGCTTTAAGACAATAGAGATGCAACTAAACACTTAATGTGATTCCTAAATCAGTGCCTCACCATTGTTGTATACCCCATGAAGGTTTGCTAATACCCTACCCCAGTGCATCACGACCAGTGATGCGCTAAAGCTAGAAGTACCCCAACCGGATAGTCCCCAGTGTCCGGCACTTGGTACTTACAAATACTGAAAAAAATAGCTCCAGCCACGGGGAGGGAAACTTTTATACCACAGAGGTGATGTGGAATCCTCTCCGTGTGACTAATGATGTCACTGGAGGGGAGGGACATGTGGGATATTCTCCAGAAAATCCAGAGGCTCCACCCCTGTAGTATAAAAGCTTCCTTACCTGATGGCCCAGCATTAGCTTGGCTAGCTTTTTTTTAGCAGTTTGGGAACTGGTAAGTATGCCAATTCACATGTAGTGGTGGCTGGCATGTCACATGTAGTGGTGGCTGGCATGTCAACTGCCAGGACTGGGTCTGCGGTGACTGAATCGGCAAGATTTGGGTCAAATCTAGCTTCAGCCTATCACTAATAATAACGTGGGATGTCCTGCCATCTTGGAAGGCCAGAATTGGGCAGAAGCAGAAACAGTTCCTGGGTATGCACATCCACAGCCCAAGTGACCAGAAGGGGTCAAGAGGCTTTGTCAGGTAGACATATGCAGTGCCATGTGTGCGGAAGTGGCAAATCTGATTGATCAATGGTGGATACGCAATAGCTTAGGTATGCAAAAAGGTGAGACCTGTTTGTGAGCTTCCAATGTATTTTGAACTAACAGGAGGATGGCAAAACTGCCATAAGGGTGGAAGATTAGCTGAATTTTGAATTGGAGATCCCCTTTTAGAACACTTTATCTAAAACTCTAAAAAATCAGCTTTAATTTCTCTCCCACCCATTTAAAAGTAGCAAGCGAATGTACAATAGATGTAGATAAATGCTAAATAATCACTATGAAACAAAATACATCACATTTTCAAACTTATCTAGGTTGGAAATGAAGAATAGGCCTCTGAACACAAATGCAGTCAAAAAGTTTATTGGGATTACTAGTAAAACCGGTCAATGATCAAAGGAAATAAATAGAAACAGCTTATTTTTACACACCTGAGCCACCAGGGTACATGAAAGAAAGTGACTATTAGTAGCCGTAGCAACTTTGTGACCCATGTTCATAGAAGAAAATGAGAGCTAATGTCCTCTTCATAGGCACTTATGCTAGCAGCCTTAGACAAATGCTAGTGACAAAATAGCACTTACTAAGACCAAAACCCAAAGAACAAACAGAGGCACACAAAAGAAACACTTGTGAAGCAATGAACTGGTGATCATACATATCTCCTATCTCCTTATGTGAACATAGGTAATAAGGGTCCAGTATCTGCCTCTTAGTAGGTGCAATAAAATAAATATGTTTGACATCATGCTCCTTCCCCTGGCGTCATGGTCTCCAATATTGTATCTTTCATAACAATCCAGTATCAATGGTTATTCTAAAAATGTGTGTGTTATTGATTAAATTCAAAGAAATACTTTGTTTCATTAAGAATGTTTCTAGTTGTGTAATTTGTACATTTTGTATTGTTTGGTTTTACCAAACTTGGTGGAGCTTCTGGTCAAGGAGGACTTTGGTCTTATACCAGAGTGGAGAGAGAATATGACTGGACAAAGTAACTGGCTGGATACAGGAACCCAGGTAAGCTTAATGGAGCCCATGTAAGTTTAAAAATAAATGACACACAAAAAGACTAATGGTAGGCAGATGTCAAAGGAAAAATGGGATGAAATTTTAACATGACAAAGCCAAAACCTAAAGGGCCAAGAGTAAATTCAAATTACTGTTTGCTTACCTATCATGCAGAGGATTTATCCTGGTATGCAAATGCATAAAACAGATCTAGTCCCTTTCTGTAGTCCAGCTCCTGGATTTTATTTATTCATATCACCTTTTTTAGCACTGAGAGGTAGACCTATCTCCACCCCCACTTGGTTAAGACTGTGTGGAACACACTGATACAAAAACAATTGTCAGAGCTGCTCACCTGCTGAGAAGGAAAGGTATGCCAGTCAATTACTAAGACACGTGTTTCAACACCAGGAGAAAGTTGTCCCAGCGCTCCTCAGGCTTTAAGATTAAAACTTAGCTTTTAATCATAAATAGTTAAAGTTCTATCAAGTTCTTGGAGTATAACAAGGGGGTGAGCCATCAGTGACACGTTTCGTCGCGCTCTGATTATCTGTTTTTCCCTGCTTCTTCCTACACTGCAAACCAAATAAATACATACTTAGGGTTTCACTGTACAGTTTAGTTAAAAATGAAAGTCTGTGTTCCTAGGGATATCCAAGGACAGCTAACTGTTTCAGGCACTTTGCTTCAAAATGTTTCCATTTAGTAGATTAGGCTCTGGTTTTCATCCATAACCCCCCAAATTCCTGGCTTAGATAATATTGTCACAAATGCCCTTACAAGAGCTGGTAGCTTCACACACTGTTTGCAGGGGGACATTTTGGAGCTGCCTCAGCATGCTCACTAGGTCTCAAGAGCGGGCATCATGTTTGGAGATAAGGGCCAGGATCTACTGAATCTGTACATTGAATGCAATGTACAACATACCAGCTACTTGGAAGGATAGATTAGTATACTTTTTAGATTTTCTGTGCTCACAGAAAAAACTGATGAGCGTATTGCATCCTGACGCAGTAGTGGGGATACCACCACGCAACGCTTTGATGGTGTGAGGGGTGAACGGTGACGGGACCCGGCTGCATTAATCTACCAGCTTGGTGATATTGTTTTCAATTTTTTTTTATGCAGTCTTTTGCACATTTAATATGGCACTTTATATAGTAACATAGTAACATAGTATGTAAGGCTGAATAAAGACTTTAGTCCATCCAGTTCAGCCTGTTTAACTCCTTCCAGTGGTCTAGTAGCCATAGCCGGAAATGTTATTACATGCCAGGAAGGCATCAAGGCCACTTTTGAACATTTTTACTGTATCCATCATTACTACCTCCTCTGGCAGCGAGTTCCATAGTCTCACTGCTCTTACAGAGAAGAATCCCCTCCTATGTCGGTGAAGAAAGCACCTTTCCTCTAACCTTAGTGGATGCCCCCGGGTTATGGTTACACTCCGGGGTATAAATAGATTGTGGGACAGATCCTTGTATTGACCCCGAATATATTTATACATAGTTATTAGATCACCCCTCTATCGTCTTTTTTCTAGACTAAATAAGCCTAACTTGGACAATCTTTCTGGGTACTCTAGCCCCCGCACTCCTTTTATTAACTTTGTTGCCCTTCCTTGAACGCGCTCCAGTTCTGATATGTCCTTTTTAAGCACAGGTGCCCAGAACTGTACACAGTATTCCATATGGGGTCTGACCAGTGACTTGTACAGGGGTAAAATGATGTTCTGGTCATGAGCACCTATACCCCTCCTGATGCACCCCATGATCCTATTTGCCTTGGCAGCAGCTGCCTGGCATTGATTACTACAGTTGAGCTTATTGTCAACTAAAACCCCTAGGTCCTTTTCCATTGTTGTTTTACCAAGTGTTTCTTTATTTAGTGTGTAATCATGACACAGATTTCTCCTTCCCATGTGCATAACCTTACATTTATCTGTGTTAAACTTCATTTGCCATTTAACTGCCCATGCTTCCAATTTATCTAAATCTGTTTGTAGCTGCCTGTTGTCCTCCTTTGTTTTAATTACTTTACTCATCTTAGTATCATCTGCAAAGATTGAGACTTTACTGTTTAATCCATACCCAATGTCATTTATATATATATTGAAGAGAATTGGTCCCAGAACTGACCCTTGTGGTACTCCACTAGTAACAGTGACCCAATCTGAGTGTGTACCATTGATAACCACCCTCTGCTTCCGATCATTAAGCCAATTTCCCACCCATCTGCACACGTTTTCCCCCAGTCCAAGCATTCTCATCTTTTGTACCAGCCTTTTATGTGGCACAGTATCAAATGCTTTAGAAAAGTCAAGATATATGATATCCAATGACTCCCCCTGATCCAATCTTGAACTTACCTCCTCATAAAAGCTGATCAGGTTTGTCTGGCAGGAGCGATTCCTCATAAATTCATGCTGATATGGAGTAATAAGGTCATTTTCCCCAAGGTGCTCCAGGATAGTATCCCTTAAGAAACCTTCAAACAGCTTGCCCACCACAGATGTTAAGCTTACCGGTCTGTAGTTCCCAGGTTCCCCCCTAGATCCCTTTTTGAATATTGGCACCACATTTGCCAAGCGCCAATCCATCGGAACAAACCCTGTAGTTATGGAATCCACAAATATTAGAAATAACGGCTTGTCTATTACTGTACATAACTCCCTTAAAACACGAGGATGTATGTCATCTGGTCCCGGTGATTTATCGATTTTCATCTGCTTGAGACGGTGCCGGACTTCTTCCTTGGTTAGACCAGTGACATTTAATGGAGGGTTTCGGTTATTCCCCTGCATTTCACTCGGCATGTTAAATTCTTTTGTGAATATAGAAGCAAAGAAGTTGTTAAGCAAATTTGCTTTCTCCTCATTTCCCTCTATAGGGGTCCCCTCCTTGCTTTTCAGGGGGCCCACACCCTCAGGTTTGTACCTTTTATGGTTTATGTAGCTAAAGAATAATTTGGGGTTAGTTTTACTCTCTTTCGCGCCCAGTCTTTCTGTCTCCAGCTTAGCTGCCCTTATCTGTTGTTTACATTGTTTATTTCCTTCTTTATAGTTTTTTAAAGCTTCCGCTGTCCCTTCCTGCTTTAAACGTTTAAATGCCTTTTTTTTGTTGTTTATTGCCTCCTTAACCTTTGTATTTAGCCACATCGGTTTACATGTGTGTCTAATAGTTTTATTCCTGTAAGGTATATATCTGTCACAATGAAAATTAAGTATTCCTTTGAAAGTATCCCATTTAGCGTCCATGCTTTTGTTTTTAAGGACATTTTCCCAGTTAATGCAGTGTAGGGCATCTCTAAGTTGGTCAAACTTTGCCTTTTTGAAGTCCCGCGTTTTTGTGACTCCTTGATAAGGCACTCTAGTGACTGCTAATTGGAAATTAATGATATTATGATCACTGCTTCCAAGGTGTCCCCCAACCTGTACCTTTATTACTTTGTCTGGTACATTGGTTAGTATTAGGTCCAATATGGCTTTCCCCCTTGTTGGAGCTTGTACTTGTTGGGAAAGGTAGCCATCTTTTGTTTTAGATAAAAAACTATTACTTTTCTGCGAAACACATGTTTCAGCATCCCAGTCTATATCTGGGTAGTTAAAGTCCCCCATAATCACTACCTCATTTATTTTAGCGGCTACATCTATTTGCCTTAGCATCATATTTTCTATGGATTCGGATATATCTGGAGGTTTATAGCAAACCCCCATCATTATTTTATTTTTGTTTCTCCCTTCATGTATTTCTACCCATACCGACTCCACATGGTCATTCCCCTCACATATATCCTCCCGCAGAGCAGGCTGTAGAGAGGATTTTACAATTAAGCAGACTCCACCCCCTTTGCGTTTGTTACGGTCCCTCCTAAACACACAGTATCCCTGTAAATTTACTGCCCAGTCATAGCTTTCATCCAGCCAGGTCTCTGTTACCCCCACTATATCATATTGTTCTTCTGTTATTATCAGTTCTAGTTCATCCATTTTATTAGTCAAGCTTCTAGCATTTGTAAGCATGCATTTCAAATGCTTATGACAATTTTGATAATTTTGTATATTGCAGTTATTCCTGCTAGATGTGCTAACCCCTCCCCCCTCTCCACCCCCAGTTTCATGTCTACACCCACTGTCACTTTCTTTCCTAACTTCCCCTTTGTAATAGCTTTTACCCTCCCCCCCAATGCTCAGTTTAAACACTCCTCTAACCTTTTAGCCATCCTCTCCCCCAGAACAGATGCACCCTCCCCATTGAGGTGCAACCCATCCCTGCCAAAGAACCTGTAGCCCACTGTGAAGTCGGCCCAGTTCTCTAAGAACCCAAACCCCTCCTTTTTACTCCAATTTTTGAGCCACCTGTTTAGATCTCTAATCTCCCGCTGCCTCTCTGGTGTGGCTCTTGGTACTGGTAGTATTTCTGAGAATACTACAGTTGAGGTCCTTGCCTTAAGCTTACGGCCTAAGTCCCTGAAATCATTTTTTAGGACCTTCCACCTACTTCTTCCTATGTCATTAGTGCCAATATGCACCATGACCGCTGGGTTCACGCCAGCCCCTCCCAACAATCTGTCAGCCCGCTCCGCTACATGCCGTACTCTTGCCCCAGGAAGGCAACACACTGTTCGGCAATCCCGGTCTTTGTGACAGATTGCCCTGTATGTTCCCCTAATAATGGAGTCACCCACTACCAGCACCTGTCTTGCCTGCCCTGTTCTCCCATTTCCCCTCCCTTCCTTACTGGAGCCGACAGATGTGTCTTGCTGCAGCTCTGCCATTCCTGAGCTAACATCCTCCTCATCTGCCAACCGGGCAAACTTGTTTGGAGGTGCCTGTTCAGGGCTAGCCTCCCTGTAACTTTTACCCCTACCCCCCCTTCTAACTGTTATCCAGCTAGCTGCCTCATTTTCCTGCTTTTCCTCTCCCCCCATACTACCACCCTCCCCTGACCCTGACCCATGTAGTGCCAGATCAGTGAGATCCAGACTCTTTTGCATGATAACAATTTCTCTCAGTGTTGCCAATCGCTTATTTAGATCGTGAATCACGGCTTCCAAATCAGAGATTCGCAGGCATCCGGGGCATATATATTCACCATCAAGAAGTGCATACATAGCACAAGATGTACACTGAACAGCATTGTTAGGCATGGAATCCATTGTATGAATTTGTGGGAACACCAAGTGCAGAATTTACAACACTTAAAATAACAATATGAAATCAAAGGCAGATCCTTACAGCTTCCGAACTTCTGCTTGTAACTTCTTCTTTTAACTCCTGCTTTAACTCACCACTTCCAAGCAGCCACTTACAGAGACAGCCAAAAGAGCAAGCTACAAGAGCTGTGTGTGGCCTTATAACACACCTGCTCCAATTAGGCCTCAGCAGGAATCCAGGAAAGAGAAACTTTTTTTTTTTCCTTTGGTTTAAATTTGTGCCAGCATTAACACACTGATTCACAAAAATAAAACAAACACAGTTTACTATATTTTACTTACCAAATGAGCACAGTTTCCCAAAGCTTACCACAGGAGATCCTGCTTTAACTCACCACTTCCAAGCAGCCACTTACAGAGACAGCCAAAATATATATATGTTATATATATTTTTTTTTCTTCACTATTGGGTTGGTTAATTACTGTTTAGCACTACAGCACTTTACAAGACTGTTTTTCTCATTTGTAGAATATGTGACTAAGTTTACTTCTATTGCATTAGAGCTATATATTCAAGAGTCCATCTCCCAAGCACTTTTATCATGTTTTAATTGTCTTTGTCTTTAATGTTGTAATGGTCTTTCAATAAATACATGTTACAGAATTGTAAAAAATTTGCTGAGTGCGGCTTATTGTTAGGGGGTTTTGGGTCTGCTCTGGCAGCCTAATCATCTTTGTCTTGATGAGCATATTCACATTTGTAGAAAGGAAAAGCTCAAAATGTATCCTATAAAATGTGCAGATATTATTTGCAGCCATATGAAATGCTTGCTAGAGCTGACTACTGCTAAAGACAGATATGTTTGCTTTTTAATGCAAGGGTTTTACTTTTTTGCCCTTGGACTGTAGATGTTTACTAAATGTGATCAATATAAGACATAAATCTTACAGTGGTCTTTGAGTTGTTAGAATGTGTTTCTATTACATTTTTCTAATGGGGTATTTTTTTTATTCAGACACACCCACTGCTACAACCATCTGTTACAAGTTAGGGCCTTATTTATGAATGGGGTGCACCATTTTTTGCCATTTGCCCCAACATACAATGTTTTGGCCATCACGCCACTCTATAGCCTCGATTCAAAGACACATTCATTCGGACTTCCGTAGCTGTCTGTGAAAGTTTGGGTGGGTGTTAGTCTTTTTTTTTGCTTTTTTTTCGTTCATTTTTCATTCGTACGAATGTTCAGGAAAATGTGTATATGCGCTTTCGATGAACGGAAGCAAATCGGAACATTTCCGTTAGTTCGGATCATTTTCCAAACAAAATCGGAAATTTTTTGTTCGTTCAGATAACTTCCGTTGTTGGGATGGGTTTCCGTCTGATTCAGAGAGCTGATTTCCGACGGACCACCACCACCCTATAAATCCGTTTCATTTCCGATCCACTTACGGGACCTTTGAGGGCTCGGATTGCTATTGTTGAACATGTTTTGCGGCTATGTGGAGGAGTCTGCATGACCGAGGCCATAAATTGTATAGCAATGCATTCATGTATGCCTTCTAGATGCATTTTAATGCTGACCTTAAGACTTATGTGCTTTGTGAATTATATTTGGATTGTTGAACTTGAATCTTAATTTGTTGTAGGAGTTATTGTTTTAGTCGGTTACCTTTGCTTTGTGTAATTATTTAATATTATTATTATTTTATATTTGGTTGCAGGAACCGCAAGACGTGCCACTCGCACAACATACAAGCAGTGTTTGGTGCAGCTATGCGATTCCTCAGTGTTCTTGCAGGGCATCCAGGGTCGTCCCATGATGCTTATATATTACAGAGCTCCGGCTTAGTTCGTCAGTTTGGGTCTGGAGAATTATCTGGTGGATGGCTCCTGGGTAAGTTTGCTCACATTCCATCAATCCATTTTCACTGTATGGCAATGAATATGACTCATGGCTTAACCTATTGCTGTTTTTAGCCCTTGATGACATGTTAAACAATATTGTAGTTTAGAATGTGTATTTTATGTTAGTATTTTTAAATTCTTTCAGGGGATTCTGGATATCCAATCCTGCCCTTGCTCCTGATGCCCGTTCTTTGCCTGCAGAATGCAGGCCAGGGGTTCTCTAATCAGGCACTATGCAAAACCCGTCCCATGGTGGCGAGGGCCCTCTGCTTTTGAAGTCCAGATTTAGGTGTTTGGACCATACAGGGGGGGCCATTGCAGTATGACCCCAACAAGGTTATACCAATATTTTAATTTAAGTTTTTTAACAGGGACCACACGTGCCAGAGTGGCACAACTGAGTGTCAGGGTCCTTCAGTTGGTGGGCGAGATGCAGAAGCTGCGCAACTCGTTGGGGACCACAGATGAAGAATAATGTTCTGTGGCCTGCCATTGCTATGTATTTTGTTTTTTATAGTTGTAAAAATTAGAAATTTTCAAAATTTTTAAAAATGTTATATTTTATGATGGAATCCAAAAAAAAAAATGTTACAGTGTCATTTCATTTACAAAATACATTAACACAAAACTAATGGGCCCAGAAATATTTAAAGATGAATATTCACATGACCGAGAAGTGATTTGGGTGAGCTTAGGGTTCAAAAGGGAAGATGGAGGATAGCGCTAAGTGATTTAGCTAAACATTGTAGTAGAAGTGAGGGTAGCAAATATGTAGGCGAGCACTTTAATGAGTTAAGTTTGTAGTGCGCAGGCGCAAGATCGTAAGGATTTCCATCTGGACGAATATTTATTGAAAAAGGGAAACAGAATCGAACGGGAAACGTAAAGGATTCGTTGGAGGATACGATGGGAAAAGGGCAAAAACGAAAGCCTACGTTGTAACATATGAAAATGAAACGGAAAAGTCACACTGGAAAATGACATCCTCGTATTCGTAATCTGCCGTACGAACGGACGGAAACTTTACAGAAGGTTTTCAATGCATGCATAGAATCGCTCGTACACTCTGTAAGCGGGCAAACAATCAGCTTTTATTCAGCAAAGTTCAGTAGATAGTCCAAAAGATTGCAGCATAAATGCAGTAAGCAAAAAGGGTTACTTCACCAACCAAATAGTCCTGGGCTAGGTACTCCAGCAAGCTGATCAATTCCAGTCCACTTTACAGGGCGTATCAGCCCTCTGCTCAATGTCCAGTTCTATCCTTCACCACGGTGCAGCTCAGCCTGGGCTCACTCCAACAGGCTGGTCATAGACAAAGGAAAGGCCGTGTGCTCTCTTCTTATACAGGCTTCTCCTGTAATCAGCGTGCACACTTGTGGAGGGCCTTAGAACAGGTAACAACCCGTTAGGGAATTGGGGAAGTGACCTGGGTCCTGAAAACCCGGCCCGGATTGTGCTTTATACAGCCAAGCAGGGGAGAAATAGACATTTTGATACAATTTACCACATATCCCCCCCCCTTCCTCAGACCCACAGTCTGACAACCTTCAGCGGCCATACAGTGGGTTCGGGACACAGCGACTACATTCCCCGGCTTATGTTCCGCCTTAAAGTTTACTTTCTCAGCCAGGGGTACTATTCTCCGCACTCGGTCACCCTGATTACAGGCCCTCACCCTGGTCGGCCTATTACATAATGTGTTGGGGACCACATGTCTAATGGACTTAACGGGGAGGGTTACCAGTTCTGCCGGGGGTACTCCATTGTTGGCAGGAGGGATACACCTTTCCCACAAGGGCCAGAATAAGGGGAAATCCCACCCAACCACGACATCATAGCCCAGGCGTTTTACTACGCCAACCTCATGGGACAATGTTCCCGCGGGGGTCTCAAACTTACCCACTGCAACCGGGTAAGTCACGACATCCCCGTGGATGCAAAGCACGCTCATCTTTTTCTTTGGTTTGCAACCACCATGCACCAGGTTGGCCCGGACCAAAGTTACCCGACTACCTGAGTCCAATAATGCCTTTACTGGCGACCATTCATCTTTAAAGACACAACCTGCGTTTCAGATTTTGACCACTGACTGGCGACACAACTGGGGTCTGCCAACAGGGATCTTCTGCGACCCGCGTCACATTCCATGGGTTCAGGGCCAAGGGGGCAATCCGCGGCTATGTGCCCCCACTCACGGCACCTCCAACACTGGGGACCCCGGAACCTCTTTGACCGGACGTCTTCCCTAGGGTTAGGGGGCCTCTGGGGGTCAGGGACAGTCTTTTGCCCTCTCACAGCGCTCCACACACCTCCCAGGGGAACTTGTTTACTCACTGGTCTGCCGGACTTGTCAGGGGCATCCCGAAGTTGGTCCTCAGTCGCGACAAATCGTTCCACGACGTTAACTAGCTGCTCAGCAGTCTGTGGGTCGCCCTGTCCAGCCCATTGCTGTAGCTTCGGCGGCAGTGCCCGAACAAAATGGTCCACCACGACTTTTTCGATGATCTGCGCAGGGGTCAAACGCTCTGGCTCCAACCTCTTTTGGACCAGATGAATAGGTCATACATCTACGATCGGGCAGGTTTATCAACAGAAAAAGTCCAGTTGTGTACTCGCCTTGCCCGAACCGCTGGCGTGACTCCCAGGCGAGCAAGGATCTCCATTTTTAGCTTGGCATAGTCCCGCACATCCTGCTCCCTGATATCAAAATATGCTTTTTGCGGCTCACCTGACAGGAACGGTGCAATCACATCAGCCCATTCCGTGACTGGCAGCTGCTCTCTCTCAGCCATGCGCTCAAACACCGTGAGGTAGGCCTCCACATCATCCTCATGGGTCAGCTTTTGTAAAACCCGCTGAATGGTTCTTCTCGCCCCCTCCGTCTCAACCGGGCTTCTCTCCGGTTGTAAAACTTTGGCACCAACAGTCTCTCTAAGCGCGGCCATCTGTTCAATCAACAGGCGATTTGTCTCCTGCTGGTTAGCCACGGTCTGTTGCTGCATTTGGAACTGTTGTGCCAGGGCCTGCTGCTGTTGTGCCAGGGCCTGATCCTGTGCTCGCTGCTGTTGTGCCAGGGCCTGCTCATGCCGGAAGTCAGCTTTTATTAGGTGCTTTATCACCTTCTCCATTTGCTTTTGTTGAGACATCTTGATTGCTGCCTTCGCCAACAACAACCAAAATGCAGTGCGTTTTGTCACTCCATTGCCCCTAGCAACAGTCACTGTGCCCCTCGCATCCTCCACCAATTGTAAGCGGGCAAACAATCAGCAGTGACGGACAACGGATTTGAACGGCAAAAACGGCTTTTATTCAGCAAAGTTCAGTAGATAGTCCAAAAGATTGCAGCATAAATGCAGTAAGCAAAAAGGGTTACTTCACCAACCAAATAGTCCTGGGCTGGGTACTCCAGCAAGCTGATCAATTCCAGTCCACTTTACAGGGCGTATCAGCCCTCTGCTCAATGCCCAGTGCTATCCTTCACCACGGTGCAGCTCAGCCTGGGCTCACTCCAACAGGCTGGTCATAGACAAAGGAAAGGCCGTGTGCTCTCTTCTTATACAGGCTTCTCCTGTAATCAGCGTGCACACTTGTGGAGGGCCTTAAAACATGTAACAACCCGTTAGGGAATTGGGGAAGTGACCTAGGTCCTGAAAACCTGGCCCGGATTGTGCTTTATACAGCCAAGCAGGGGAGAAATAGACATTTTGATACAATTTACCACAACTCATACGAGAACAGAAACATTTCACAAAAAAAACAGATCGGCAGATTGTCTCTCTGAATCGAGCCTTATGAGTTATGCACCACTTTGTGTCAAGCTGGATGTCTTAAACTGACAATCCTCCACAGCTGTGCCGATGTATAAATGACCATAGATCACAAGGGCAGGAGAATGTTTTATAGAGAAAAATAGTTGAATTGAAACGCAAGAAAACAGTGAAAAGATAAGCGCCACATAGAAAGAAGAAGCGGATGCCATCACGGATAAAAAAAAAAAAATGCAAAATGGTGCATCAGGCTCTTAGTCGCTGAACCACTGCACCAGTTTCTTTTGTCTTTAGAGGCACTTAGAATTCCCTTATTTTGTGGTAAACAAGCTTGAGAATGTTGAAGCTTTTTCTTGTATATAACTAAGAGTGTCATGTGTACAACAACCATACACAACATAGTTTACATTAGAAAATATTTATATATCTAGTTTTTGTTTTGAATAAAAATGTAGATTCATTTGCAGTACTCTTAACCCCTAGACTACAGGTGCACAAGTGTACTCTGTGTTGTACGTTAGTGAGTTCTTTGTGATGCATGGTTTGTAGGGGACATACATTGGGGATATGTCATGGATGCTAGACTGATGACCTGTATGTCAAGTGCTTCCTTGATCTAGCCTGCTTTTAAGAAGTACAAAGGAAAAATACTCTTCCTCTCTCATCAGAAAAACACAACTTAGCACAAATTAACTACTGCTGAGAAGTGTAACAGCCCATAACACTGTATATGTTACAAGCTTGTTCACCGTCATCCCAGAGGGCATGTGTTTTCTGCCTGTCAGCTGTATTCAAGATGTATAGCAGGATAAGACCTTATTGATTGACCGTTGTACACATATGTATGTATAAATTGCAGGTGGGAATGCATGCCAGATGATATATGCAACTCATGAAGCCTGCAATAAAAAAAACTCAAACGAAGCTGCCTATAACCTGTTTGGAAAAGGAATGAAGTATGCATATGAATACTATGTTCATTTGTTTTTTTTTAATTTTTATATTTATATGTACTCTATATAGCTATATAGTTTTATTGATATACTAAAGAGTAAACTCCTCTGCAAATCATCAACCAAAACAGACCTTTGCATTTAGGATGTAGATTGTGAAGAGTTACTTCCATTATGTGACTTTCTGCATGGGTGCAGTTGTGCTGTAGACCTTGCTGGGCAATTCACTATGGGCATATTCACAACTGTCAGGTAATGCATGCTTTCATGCAATTGCGGCAAATGCAGTGGTACTGCAAATATAAATCACACAATGGCTCATTTATGGCTCCTTTCACAACTCTCGGCTGCAGAAGATGAAAACGTACATGAAAAAAACCCTGGCTGCTGCGTCCAGGGCGTAACCATACCCTAATAAAGTCTATGGTGCCGCAAATTCAAACGTGAATGCATGTTCATATTTCGTGTGCTACCACATGCGTTTTGCGTTTACGGCACCATAGATTTTAATATAATTCAATAGAGAGGAAGGGAGGGCATAAGGACTGAAAACAATTATTTGAAACATATATTTCAAACACATGTTTTAGACCTTGACTGCAAGCCAAAAACTGCAAAAATGCGTGATGTGTTTTAGCTTCTAGCAACATCCAATCAGCATAAAACTGGCTGGAGCATGATGGATTCACAAGGGACATGGAGTTTTGTTCCTCAGAACTGCAAGAAAGATTGAATGGAGTGTCCAGCACAGGTCACATGCCAGATCCTTCATGTGCCTGTCCCATTGCATTGAAATCCAGTTCAATCATCTCAGGGACTAGCCAATGGAACAAGAAAGGACAGTAGAATTTCCTGCTCTTTACAAAACATTCAGGTCAGAAACATTTACTGATTATGCCTTCGCTCCAATGTACAGACTTTCTCTTCTGCGACTATATATTGCAGAACAAGTTCAGTAAAGCCCAATTGCCTACCTGATGCTCACATTGATTCATGAATTAATTTAAGTGGCCAGCGTGCAGGTACGGAACCTCGAGGTTCAGCAACATAGGGGCGTAGGAGCAGGATGTTCGGGAGCCTGTGGCCAGGGAAACTGAGTAGGTCATTGATAATGACCTTTTTAGATTTTATATGTTAAGTGCTTAAAAAAATGGGTATTTTAGGAGTGCTTTAACCCTATTAGCGCTATCCCTCCAGCTGAGTCTCCTCTTCTCCCAGGGGGCCTCTGATACCCCCTCCATCTCTTCAGTTTTCAGGAGATTCCCCCTCCTGCTTTCAATGCTGCTGGCCACTGCCAACCCCTACATTTGTGGGAGGTGCTTAATAATTGAAATTCACTCTGCTGCTGTGTGGTGTGTGTTTTTTTTTACATTTATTTAACCCTTTGTGATGGGGTAAGGGGTCCATGAGACCCCCTATACCAGTTCACAAGGCTTGGGGGGTTATCAAGTCACCTGCGGAAAGCGAGTAACTTGTCATTAACTGGCCCTCCATTACCTGCCTCTGTGTGGGCTTGTTGCCTTCAGGACTGGAGGCCACCGAGGCTGGTGCCCAGGCTGGTTTTGCTGGGAAGGGGGGGACCCCACGCCATTTTTCTTATTTCTAAGGATTTTTAATAAGCAAGACATTTCATGTTAAAGCCCAAACCTTGCCAAAAAAAGCAATATATAATTTTCCAGAAAAGTCCTGTAAAAAATCACAGTTAAACATAGTGTAAAATGATGTAAAATGGCCTGTCAATATAGGGTGACAAAATCTCAAGTTGGCTGACAGTTAAAATGGGGGGCATTGAAAATGTAAAGGGTTGTTGTGGTAGGTGCGCACTTTGTCTGCAGAGCTGAAATTTTTAAGTAAAAATTACCCTTATGGGCATGCTTTACTGGGGTGTTTGGCAACCCTTGTAAGTAACTATGCGTGTTGGGTATTGTTCTTTTTTGGGGTTGTTGCTTACTGTTCAGATTTAACTTGTTTATTTGTAAGAAAATGTTATTTTGATTCTGCTTTTTTATTCTTTTTTAGGGAAACCCTGTGCAACCAAAAAATTCATTGAGGGATTACTTCCAGAAAACTGTCTCCACGTCAACAAAGCTGATACGCCTAGAAAGCTTGAGCTGTGTACTTCTAAAAAATATAGTTTGTGGGGAGATGTCAAATGTAAAGAGTTGTTATTTTTGAAAAACTGCAAGGTGTGCATAGGACTCCTGATACACTAAACCTGTCACCCCTGGATTTTATACCTCCCATGAGAACAAGACCACAAGCTTGTCAACAGTATTATTTACTTCTGGTGTCTAAGTGACCCCTCCTCTCATTAGCTGACGCGTTTAAATGAATACTTAATATTACACAATAATGCACCTTTTGTGCATTTGTGCATTTTAATGCATTTTAAGATAACTGTTGTTATCAAACTGCATTTAAACCAAAGCAAGATTTAACTTTGCAGTATACATTTCAATATGATTGTTGGAGGTGCACTTTTGTCCACATAATTGTTTGCAGTATGGCAATATTTTGACAATGTTGGACAAGAGCCGTTTTGGAGAAACCCTCCTTCAAACTCACAATACGAGGGGCATATCTGTCAATGGGCCCTCTTAAATACAACCTGGGACACTGCAATTGTCTATTTTCCCCTTATAATATCTGACACACAGTTACCCATGGGGTGTGACTCACAGTAACCCATGGGGTCTGCATTTATGCTAACAACAGGTACAGCAGATGTGTGATCATTTGAGACAGAGATATCAGTGCCCAAGAGATAGAAACAAATATCATACTAATCTGATTTTGATGTTGGAAGAATGGCAGCCCTTCTTCTTGCTCCTATTTTGAATTCTCCCACTGTGACAGCACCCCCTGGCTGTCCCACACGCATCAATTTTAACAGACAGGCAAAAGGGATGGTTTCACTAATTACTGCTATGACACTTCCCCAACAGGACAGCACGCACATCTTGGATCTGTATCCACTCTGCAGGGGAGAAGCACCCAAGTTCTGTAGAATATCTGCTATTCCACACTTAACCTGGTCTTCCTGATAGCTTTCTGTTGCTGGAAGAAACGTAACATCCCCCACTACCCCTACAACCTTGGAACCTGCAGCCTACTTCACTATAGCTGCCCATATTTTGAGGGGTTTAAAAACACTGAGAATATCTGGCTTTAAAAATGTCTATAGTTGGAGACTAGCCCTTTGCAGTACAGTAAATTAAGTGCATGTTTATGCCTCTTGAGTGCAGGGAAATTAGTTTGTAGGCCAGAACATTGAGCTGTAGACTCAGCTGTAGCAAGTACTGCTTTCACAACTCCTTTAATGAAGGGCAGTGGGTCAAGTTGGTTGCCTCTCGACTGCAGTTACATCAATTTTTGTCTTTTAAAAATGCTGGAAACATCAGTTTGTAATGGGTTTTACAATGGGGCACTTAAATCGGAGTCCCTAGTATTCTGCAGTTATGCACTAATCAATTCATAAGCTGTGATTACATTCTAACATTGCCTGTCTGTCACTCTTTGTTGCAATATTCTAATTTTGTAAATTAATAATAGATTCATAAGCTTCCATAAAGCTACTAGAAATCCTATTTCCCCCCAAAAAACTGTAGCTAACCTATCTGTTATGCACCAGGACAGGTTCTGCTCTGTCAAGTTCTGGGCATGCTGTCCCTTTGATAAATACTTTGTCTTCCCATGGCAAGTGTCAAATTAACAACTTTCAGTGTTAGAGACCCTAGGGATAAAATTAAGCTAATTTCTTTCCCACAATGAAAGGCCAATCCAAACCACCAAACCAACTAACAACCCCTACTTTTTCACTAGCTGTAGTTGTGATATGTTTCCAGGCACCCACTGCCTACTCATTTCTATTTAAGTTCTTATACACCCCTCTTATGTGTCTATGCTATGCCACAGGCAAAAACAGCTAGTATCCATGCTCTACTAATATCCTATTATATCTTTTACCTTTTATATTACTGACATATTTTTTTTTCATAGAGAAGTATAAATTGTACAATTGTATAGAACCAACTGGACTCAGGGGATAAAAAGAGGTTATTTCCTTATTTACAAAAGTGTGGGAAGGTTGGTTACTCAGACAGCTTGGTCCCCATAAGCATACTGACATGCTTATTTTATTATGCATTGTGCAGAGAGCGTACCTGACACCAGCTGCCATTGGGAATTATAGCCATATAACAGTCAAATGTAGCACATCCCTGTCTACATTTAACTTCTATCTAAATTAGCAGGTATGAGGGTTTTGCATGGTTTATTGGTCTCTGATATACCGCTGGACCCTAGGTTTTATATATTGTGTTTCTTGACAAGCACATGAGAGGGAAGTTCTTCTATGAAAGGGCAGTTTCTAGGCAAAATAGCGGTCAGTACAGAATGGAAAAAAAGCCCCATTCTCACCCATCCTATGGTGCTGCTGCTGTCCTATACATGTATATGCCATGCTGCGTTGCAGCAGGCAGTGCCCCTTTTTTATGACTTAGCCCAATATGGGGTGCCTGAGTGGGCCTGTCTATCGGCTGGCACCACATCACAGTGGCCATGAGTAAAAAAAACAGGATGGCAGGGATAATGGCACCACCCAAAGGTGATGGCCCTCCTCTCCCTCCAGTAGAAATAGCCCTGCTTCTTTACTTTTGAAAGAGTCCATTTTGTAGGAAGAAGGCTGGCAATTTCAGGCTTTCCCTATTTCTGAAATAGTACATTTATAATGTTAATGCTGTCCTACCCTGAAGGTTGGAATTACCAGAAACATGTCACTCATCAACTCTACTGACCTTGGAATGATGACATCATTTGTTTGTTTAATTATTTAAATGTTGGTTTGTGTGTAATACAATATATATACACGCATGTATATATTTATGGGAAATGTGAGAGGTCTAGTTGGAAATTTTGTTCTGAAAGTAATTATTAGTGATGGGCTTCGGATCTGGGCTAAAGCTAGATTCAACCTGGATCTTGCTAATTCGCTCAGGTACTTCTCATTCCAGACACCGTCAAGGTCAGGGGGAACTTATCCGATGCTGGCAGGTGTAATGCCCTGTGAACTGTTATAGGGGTTCCTTGGGTTTGAAAAGAAAAGAAAAATACAGGATTTATATAAAGGCCCGCTGGGTCGGGGCTCCCTCTGGTCTGGTGGCCTGTGATCTTCCTGATGCCGGGCAGCCACTTTTGGAGCCACCCCGTCAGCATATGTTGTGAGAGGGGACACAGGACCCCTTTCCTACTTCCTTGGCATCTTGCCAAGCTAATGCTGGGCTGTCGGGCTGGGAGGTTTTTATTCCACAGGTGGAGCCTCTGTGGAATCCCTGACTAACAACATCACTGGAGGGGAGGAACATGGAGGTGGATTCCCAGGGAAAGAGCGCTGCTGACCCAGCGGAAAGGCAGAGAGGACACAGCCCAGTAGGGGACAGATGAAGAAAAAAGTGGAAATGGTAACTTCTTTTCTTATTTCAAAAATGTATTTTATTTCTTTTAATCTTCTCAGCTGTTTGTAAACTGGTACGGAGTTCAAGTCCCCCTATACTAGGTCACACGTTGTGCTGGTCGCAGCTATTGTATCTGTCATTCGGTTGTATCCCTTTCCTTGTTGCTTCTAGTTTCTGATTACTTCCTAGCAGTTCAGATTCCTCTGGGTGTCTTTGCCTGGCTCCAATCTCACGCATATATGCAACTAGGTGCAGGACCCCACACAGCCCAGCTCCTGATGCTTCCACACAGCTGCATGGCTGCAGGCCTCTCTAAGACCAATCCAATGTCAGCAGCCTTCATCTTAAGCTTTTCAGTCTCTTTATTGGCCTTCTGGCATGGCTCAGGACTGGACTTGGCTACTTGTTCAGCAGGACCCACTCAGCTTCTCTTACTGACCATATTCCGGGACCATATAGAGTGCCTTGCTGGCAGCCGGTAACTCAAGACATAGCATTCTCTATTATGAAGCCCTTGTGTAGTTCATTGGCATATTTTGGCATTCAAAGTGCCTATTTATATAAAATCGGGGAGATACTGGGCCTCATTTATCCTGCTGGTCCAGGGAAAATGTATGACTCTCTTTCCTGGAGCTCTTTTGTTGCCCAATCCCTCCTTTTACCATCCCAAAGTGGCTATTTACCGTATTTTTCACCCTATAAGATGCACCTGCCCATAAGACGCACCTAAGATCTGGAGGAGGAAAATAAGAAAAAAAATGATTTAAACCAAAAACACACCATTACAGACAGTGTGGCATTCCCCCTATTCTATTCCCATAGGCAGTGTGGCATCCCCCCCATCCCATTCCCCATATAGGCAGCGTGGCATCCCCCCCTATTCCCATAGGCCATGTGGGATACCCCAATGGCATAGGCAGCATGGCATCCCCCCATCCCATTCCCCAAAAAAGGAGGGTGGCATTCCCCCTCCCATTTCCCATATAGGCAGTGTGGCATTCCCCCCTCCCATTCCCCATATAGGCAGTGTGGCATTCCCCCCTCCCATTCCCATAGGCAGTGTGGCATCCCCCCTCCCATTGCCCATATAGGCAGTGTGCCTCCCGATTCCCATAGGCAGTGTGGCATTCCCCCTCCCCCTATTTCCAAAGGTAGTGTGGCATTCCCCTCCCCCCATTTCCATAGGTAGTGTGGCGATCCCCTACCCCCATTTCCATAGGTATTGTGGTGATCCCCTCCCCCCATTTCCATAGGTAGTGTGGCGATCCCCACCCACCATTTCCATAGGAAGTGTGGCGATCCCCCTCCCCCCATTTTCATAGGCAGTGTGGTACCCCCTAAAAGTAAAAAAAAAAAAAAAGTAAAACTCACCTCTCCGCTGACACAGTTCCGCTGCACCGCGTCGGCACAGGCCACGCCCACCCAATTCACGGAGCCGGCCAGTAAGAAGCAGCGGCGGGCTCTGTCCCTGTCCTCGCCGCTGCGATCCCTGTCTTTTACCGGCAGAGACAGCGCCCGCCGCTCCTCCATCTGCTGCCTCTTCCGAGTCGGTGCAGGCCATGCCCACCTGCTGCACTGATCTGGGTGCTCGAGTGTGCCCAGCCGGAAGAGGCAGCAGATGGAGGAGCGGCGGGCGCTGTCTCTGCCTGCAAAAGACAGCGATCGCAGCGGCGGGGACAGGGACAGAGCCCGCCGCTCCTCTGTCTTCTTCTGGGCTCCTGCAGTGTGGCAAGCGACGCGAGTTTACATTTTTTTTATTTTTTTTTAAATTCGCCTGATAAGGCGCACATACATTTCCCCCCACTTTTTGGGGAAAAATAAGTGTGTCTTATGGGGCAAAAAATACGGTATATTTATTTTTGCCATTTTGACAAACTACTTATTACAACATACACAAAATGAATAGAAAATGTAGAGATCCTGGGCCTTGCGTCTCTAGTTAGTCCAGGGTAAATTCAGGTTTTTGAATTAATGGGGGGGGGGGTTATGTGAGAAATATATGTGGCCTTATGGTCATGTCAGGTGCATCTGTCTATCTGTCTATTCATCCATTAGATTGTACACTGTAATCCCTTAGTCAACTTTGGATATTATAGCTGTGCAACAGATTTTAGCATTAGAATGTGTTGATATCTGTACTGTCATGACACATTGATTATTATTTTGTTGAAATAATGCAACTAGTACTAATTAAAACGAATAACAATATTAATGCTAGATAGCAATAGAAGGTCCCTTGATAGATACCTTGAATAAATAATTCAATTTTGGTAGTATAAATTTATATAGGGGTTATCTCAACAATAATGGACCAACAAATGGATGAACAGCCACTCTTTCCTGAGTGCTTGTGCAGTTACCTGGATATGATCTTTGCACAGTATACAGAGGCTTGGAGATTCAATCTAAGTTGAACTATTCATAATAAATAAGGTTTGATGTTGGTATTCTGGCACCTTTACACTGTACTATTCAAACCTCTCCCCAGTTAGTTTTCATATGTTACAATCTATTACAAATTAGAGGCTTACAACATAAAATAGTAAACTGCATGATGCTGGCACAGCTCCCTTGTTGAACCCCAGCAGTGTAGTCAGAGGGCACCAACCTTTTGTAGTTCAATTTGTACCGCCCTGTTTGAAGCTTCACCGAGCTAGATGATTAATGTATTGGAGCAATAGTATTTTGAAAGGGTGCCAGGGATTAAAGTGCTGCCATCTATGGTATGGGTTAAAGGCATAACTGTCACTATGTACTCTCTATGGCCAGTAACTGTAATAAAATAAGTGCTGTACATATGAGGGAAGCATTAGGGCACAATAGCAGTTTAAGTTTTTCTTCTATAACTATAGGAGGGGGCTAATATTAATGTGAGGACACTCTCCATCTTAATAAAGAGCCCATATAGCTTATGTGGATGGCATCTATACACTTTAATAATTATCCCTTAGTGGTGTTATTAGCCTATATTTCTCATTATTTGAAATGACTAGATTTTTTAAAATCAAGTTGGACAAAGGGAATTAAAACATAGATTGTGTTTGGAGGTAGTTTAAATCTTTTAAAAAATATGCCACACAATAATTTGAGAGGAAACTAAAAAGAGGAGACTAAAAACGAGAACTTATTTAGCCTTGAATGAATATGATGAAGGTTGGAAAGTGATCACATATTTAAGATTGACAAATGTTTGACAAAAAGGCCACATTATTGTAATATTTAAGGTACCACTATTGTGAAAAACAATTTAAAAAATCAACATCAATATGCTAGATAGCAAGAAAAGGTGTATAAAAAATCCAACCAAGATTGTTTTCTTCTTATACTGAAAGGAAGAAATTAGGGTTGAAAGGTTTTGAAAGTATTATTGTGCTTTTATAGCTTGAGCCATTTCGTGCTGCAATAACAGTGTCTTAAAGTGGTTAGATGCTTTTACTAGAGATGAGAGAACGTTTTTTAGTCCGATTCAGGCAATTTGTCAAATTTCCACAAGAAATATGGGTTCATCCGATTCGAACTTTTAACAAACTCACTCATAAAACAATCGAAAAAAGCTTACCTCAGCTCTGTTACAGCACCAGGCAACGTCTTCATCCTCTGGCTGGCCGCAGTGTCCTCAGGTGGACAGAGGACCCACATCATCTGCTCCACGCTGGGCTCCTGGGATTTCACCCTCTGCCACAGAGAGGGGCTTTTATATGGGCAAGTGAGGAGACATCAGCTCACTCTGCCGTTATAATTTGTCCCTTCATGTAGCGGGGAGCGAGATGTCAGAAGCCAAAGAGATCTGCATTTTTTAACCCTTACTTTTTTTTAATAAAGGGTTTTAGTAAGGGATTTAAAAAAGCAGTGCAGGGTCCCCCTATCTATCTATATAGATCAGGGCACAGAGGCTGAACAGCTTTCCCCCGACCTTGAAGGTTTCCAGCCCGCATAGCCCTCACAGGCTACGGGCTCTTCAGCACCCCCTGGGCTTTTTGGATGCAGGTAATGGCAAGTCACCTGCTTACTGGCAAGTGACTTGCCAGCCCTGTGAAATAGTATAGGGGTCTCATGAATCTGGGAGGAGCACATTTATTGTTTCCCTTTTATATAATAATGTATTTAAATATGTATTCTAAATGTCTATTATGTATTATTGTAAATTGTAAATAAATTGACATGTAACAGTGTTTTAAATCCCAAATTTCACCATAATGGATATTTAACTTTAGTTTTGGTATGAAAGAGTAATAACCAATACATTGTTCTTGTTGCTGCCTTTCAGTTGCTGGCCCTGTTTACTTTTTAAGCAACCAAACAGGATGTTCTAATAGGAAAGCTTTGTGTGTCACTTTCAGTGGAACATTCAAAAATGACAAGGCTCCCTCTTTAATATGCAGTAGCAAGGCAGCCTGGATCGGGATCCCCATGCTGTACATCGGCACCGCTAAGTAGAGAAAGGGGCCGTTCAGATCAGTCACCACTCCTGGGGTCTTCCACGGCAACCGTGGAGCAGCCTATCATACTTGCATGGCCAGTGGTTGCACTGTAATGTGCTCGGCCACCTGCCACCCTGGTAGGCTGTGCACGCTCATGTGGGATGTGCAACCCAGAAGAGGGGAGTATTCTGGTGACCCCGCATGTGCATGTCTCAAACCTAGAGGGATCAGTGGTCTTCCTATTGCTGGAGCTTTGTAGATATGAGGTTACCTTGGTGATCACCCCAAATTAATAAAAGTACAAAGAATAGGGAGCTAAGTTTGCCTACTTTAAAACCACCATAAGAGGCAATTGATTTTATAATTGAAGGAAATGCAGTAGTTAGATCATTAATGAGAAAATGAACTAGGGACAGAAATTGTCAGTGTCACATTGATGTGCCCAGACTAACACAAGCATAACAGACAGAAATGTAAATGACAAAATCTATAAATGTGTTGGGTAACAAATATATTTAAAAGAAAATTGTTCTGCAGTCTCCAGCTGTGTTTCTATCAGCCGGCATGTTTGGCAATAGACTCGTATCCTATTTGTGTTACTAAGAGCATCGAACAATGGGCACTGTAATATTAACGTTCTCAACTCTTAACAATTACAAATTGCAATTTATGAAATGGTTTTGCTTTTTCATAGCGTCCTAAAAAACTTTGCAGTGGCACTTAGCATGTAGATGTATAGAACACTGATCTCACTTATTTTATGAATATGCAAAGAAGATTGCCTTTATAGAAATATTTAAATTAAGTGTAATGTTGATAATGAGTTTTATTGCCCTAGTTATCAGATTTTAAATTATTCTTTGTGGTTTGTTCTGTCTGGGGTTTTTTAGACTTCGCAAAGATGAAAAATAGAAGACTGTTTAAAGTGTTAAAGCAGAGCTCTTGCTGAAAGATAATTTTTATAGATATAGATCTTTATATGTAAACCCACTGTGAGAATTCATCCTCACATCCTGTTTACATCTTAAAGATGTTCATAGGCATTGGAATTGGGTTGAAAACTGGGTTGTTCTGTTCTGGTAACTTTTCTGGTGTTATACATCTTCACTTTTTGATAACTAAATAGTAAGGACATGACAAGGAGACTTTTGGTTAGAGTTTCCAGGTCCACTTTCAATGGCATTTTTGAAAGGATGTCCCCAAGGTGTCGAATACATTTGGTATTTTTATTTTTTTTTCTTATGTTAGAAAATGTGTTTTATTTTTTATTAACTGCAATCAGTTGCTGTTAGCAAATGCACACAAGTCTGTACACCAAGATCTTCAAGGAACGAGAAGTGAATCCTGCAAACATAGAAATATGCTGCTATGGCCACTGCTGAGGTTTAGGGGGCTCACTGAAAGTTACTTAACACATACCCAGTAGCAGAGTTCTCTGAGTACTGGACTTGCATATCTCTTCTTGCAGATCTTGGTGTAAGTTGTCAGTAGCAACAGATTGCAGGTAGTGAAAACTGCTTCCATAAAATGCACATTTGCCAACAAAAGAATAGGAAAAAAAATACCAGATAATCTCAGCACCTTGAGGACATCGTTTTGGCAGAAAACACATACACTTTCAAAAAGGCCAATTGAAAATGGGCTTTCCCTTTTACTTTATATAGACTTTAACCCTTTAACTTCCAGCCTACCTAAAGGTTTTGTCTCCCTGTGTTGCCAGGTTGTTTTCAGCATATATGTTTGCTATATATGTTTAACTTTGATTTTCGCAGGGATGTCCAGAAAAATTATATATTGTTTTTTTTCAGTAGAGTTTGGGCTTTAACATGAAGTGTCTTGTTTGTAATTTATTACAAATAATAGAAATAATGTATGTTTTTCAAGAAAATCATATTGTGTGTAAAAGCCCTATTCTTCACGATTACAACTGTAGAGACCCATTCCTGACCAGGAGACTCCCCAAACTCGAAAGAGCATTTTATAAGATTTTCAAATGAAATATAAAACTATGAGCACTATAAGGTTAAATCCTTAAAAGTTTAGAAAACTGGCATGGGGTCCCCATTCCCCTGTGGGGGGGGGGGGGGGGGGATTCACACTTACATTTTTAGGGTGTTCTCTGCCCCATTGAGAACCCTGGGGATCCAAAGCCCACTGAAGGAGGAGATCTTTGGCACTTAATCCTGAAAGGAGTTTTTTTTCCCTTGGCTTTAACTAGGGGAAAACACCAGGCGTGTAAAATCTACGAGCTTGGTGCTTAACTGTAGAAGAAACAAGTCCGTAGAGTTCACATTTAAACGGTTAAATAATGCTGAAAGTTTATAAACTGATGTTGGTAAGCTATTTGCAACCTATTTTTAATAAAGCTCTAATGAAGCCATCTAGAAAATGGTTACACAGCCTATGATGATAAGAACATGTACTTTCCTTGGAGTAGCCCTCAAAACCCAACCTAACTTTCTTCCAAATTCTCTTGGTTGTGTGTGTGGAGGGGTGGGTGCCATGGGCTAGCGGTTGGCTCCCCTAAATGCAATGCTTTGCTCCTGTGCAGCTGAATGTGAATCTGTTGCTATTGGCAACCATACACCAAGATCTACAAGAAGAGAGATGTCCTGTACACACACCTTGAGGACGTAACTTTGGCACAAAAAATGTACACAATACCATGGTCTTTTTCTTTTACTCTTTTACATTATTATTATGTAAAGCTATCACTTTAAAGCATGCCTGAAAAATCCTAAAATTAAATTGAAATGAAATGAAAGTAGGAGGTCCGCTTATTTTAGACAATGAAGGACTATTAGGTATTTCATGTTAATGGAAAAACACATGGCCATAAAACACTCATTTTGCTAAATATGTTATTTATCCTTTATTTTTACTATAATTCTTTTTTATCTGTCTAACCTTTATTATATTATGTATGCAGGTCCCATAAAATCAAACACTTGACAGGGTGGTATCAACCTAAAAAGAGGGTAAACTGTGAGTAGGCCCATTAGCTATGGAACAATGAACCCGTGGTAACCCCATTATACATTTGGTATATAGCAGGGGTTCACAGCCAGTGGTACTGGTACACCTGGTGGTACTCAAGGCCACCATGGGATGAAAAGCAGGGGGACATAAAGCATTTGTGTACAAGCCATAGTAGCTCTAGCTGGCAGAAGAATTTGCACATCTGGGCCAGGGAGAGTACATACAGTAGTTTGCTTGGGAAACCCTGGTATATAGGATTTAATCAGCAGGTCTGCAGCCTCATGAGACCCAATATCAAGAATAATATTTAGATTTTCCTAGTTTATCAGTAGTGGCTGCCACTGACCGAGCAATGACAGCACCACCAGCTATCCATTGGCCTCTGTCAATCATGTGGGATGCATGAGTGGTGCCGAATCAAGGACACTGTAATTATTCTCCTGTCAGGTTTTATGGTCACAAGCAAACCTGCAGGTGGTAGGCCTGTTCAGGATGCTTAGGGGATAGGGGGATGCAGTTTCCCCTGGAGGCCGCTGTGGAATCTATGACTGGAGGTCTGCGAATGGCCGGCGGGGGCGCGCGCGCGCCGAAAGTGACGCGAGGGAGGCGGCGGCGGCGGCAGCCGCTTGGACGTTCCTGATCCCCGCCTGGACGTTGGCGGGGATTGGACCGTCCAGTCACGTGGGAGCGGGGACAGGTAAGATTTTGGGGCTTTCTGGGGGGTTTCACACAGCGGGGCACCCCCGATCGGGGTGCCCCGCCGAAGTGGACCAAAACCCAGGATAGTCAAAATCCTGGGTGTTGGTCCACTTTAAGGATATCTGTGGGAATAAGGAAAATGACTACGACTCCCCCACAGTGGAAATGTATACATTCTGTACTGTAAATTGTACACAGTTTAAAGTTTTTTTTTGCACATACCCTGGCTCCGGAAACCAGCCACTGTTACGGGCAACACAACTGTTACTGTAAATGAAACAGTCAGCTTCATCTACTGTGTGCAGGGGGCAGCCCAGACACATCATTGGTGTGCTCCCTTTGCTGTAATGTGGGAGTCATTTGCAGGAAGTCCAAAACCTATCTTCAAAAAAGTTCAGTTTCAGGACACAAGTCATAAAGAAATCTGTTGTGGTGGAGCTGAGGTGAATATGCTTTTTTTCATTATGCCTATAGTTGCCATTTAAATTGGTGAAGGACATCTTGAGATCTATACCAATAACCAATAAAGAAAGTACTTTATAGAAACTAGAAGTACATATATAAAAGTGTATATAAGGTATATATAAAATATATATATGAATGTGTTATACTGACCACTGCATTCTTATTTATATAGACGTGCGCTATATTATTATTTTAAGGCATGTGCTTCACTAGAGGGCAGCATTTGATCAGATGTCTTATTCTATGAGATAAGGTACTTCATGCACTAAATTGCAGATCCCTTTGCGGCAAATCTAGTAGCATTCAAGGGGAAACATTCTTCCTCTAATTTCAACATATTTATCAGCTGGCTTGACCACACACTTTGCTCTTAAAAGAAATTTCAAAAGCTTTAAAAAGACTGAGCTTGTTAATAAATAAGATTTGTTTAAGACTGCTCAAGTCTCTGGCTCGTATAAATCAGGCGTAACTCGACAGTCTGTTTTCCTGAAGCACAGTTTTTTTGAATGCACCGCTATTAATATTTTAACGTCTTTTATTATTGTAACAGAATAAAACATGAATAGGTTTCTATGGTCTATTAGCCCCTCTCTTTGCCTTTCTTCTACTTAGCAGTCATTTATGACAAGTGCTAATGAGAGATGAAATAAGGCTGCCATTTGCTGCATACGTTTTGTATTTTGTTTTTCCTGGATAATAAGCACTTGGAACACACACATAAAATGAATACCTTTAAAGATTTTCTCATTTAAGTTTCTTTCTTTGTTTTTCTTTCTTATTTTAAAAGAAATTGAAATAAATCTTCTGATATAAAAAAATTACTAACATTGACAACCAGCAGGGCAGCTATTTTTGCTAACTGTCTTAAATATCTTGTCATATTAAACATGTCTCGTTATAAATTCTACAAATTACTGAAAATGGTATTTTTTACTTTTGATAAATTTTATTAGACAAATGAAAAATCATATCATTGGTATTGTATGTTACCCTAAACATACGAACATTCAAATGACTTTTGTTTGTGGGGGAAAAATGGAAAGGGCAAAAGAATTTGGTAAATTTATTTTTTAAATGCCATTGTGCATGTAATAATGCTAAAGGTAATACTGCTGAATTTGTCGACTATAAGAAACCAAGATATATACGGATTAGTGCCAGGAGGATTTACATGCATATTGTTCCTCTCTAGGGAAATCCACCTAATTAACTAAGAGATAAAAAAAAATTAATTTAGTCATGACTGTTAAATCGATTTTAAGAAAGATATACCTGACAGCAGCCGGGATAAGCTCAGACAAAAGTAAGAACCAGAAAAACCAGAAAAACGGACCATGGTACAGAATGACTTGAGGTGTACATTTTCAACATGTTTAAATCTTATTTCATATGACTGAATAGAATGAGGCTTAGATCAGATCTAACAACCATTTGGTATTGATGTTTTTATTCTATCTATCTATCTATCTATCTATCTATCTATCTATCTATCTATCTATTAATGTACTTAGCAAACAAGCTTGGAACCCCATGTGCAGTGATCTTTAGGTGTCGCAATTAAAAGGAAGCATTTCCGGGGAATCATCTGGGAAAAAAAACATTAATAGAAATGTATTATGATTACCATATAATAAAATATAATGTAACTTATTTCCGGTGCTAAGAAATACAATATACATCTATCTTAATGAACATAATTTAAACCCATTAAATATGTATAATACATATTAAAATTAAATAAAGAATTCAGAACCATTAGTTTTGGGCACCAATAAAGCACTACACATAAAACAATACTGTTTATTACCTTGTTCATAGGGGTTCCCAGTGTCTATAACTAACATAACTTTTTAGTTAGTTCTCTTATTTCTTACTATTACTATGCAGCCTTCATTTACTCGCCTATTACTGTTGGATGTGTGTTATTCTTTCGAATTAGTAAAAAATACAGCACAGGCCATTTTAACTTTGTGATCATTTTTACTAAAAGTTTTGGGAAAACTTGTAACTTGGTATGAGGTCACCCATCTCTTTACTGGCTCACTACAGGGTCAAATCTGGGTATAACCAGACCCAAGTGATGAAGCATATGGGGATATACTACAGTGTCAATGGAAAATTCAGGCCTAATCCAACCCCTAAAACGTATTCCTGCACTTATTTATATGTAACATGTCTTGTTAAACCATGTCATGAGACCACCATGATGCAGCTCAGTTTCAGGGTGTTGAAAATCTTTTTATAGCCTAGGCCATCTTTATGTAGAACAAGTCTTTTTTTCAGATTCTCAGAGTTCCTTGCCATGTGGTACCATGTTGAACTTCTGGTGACCATGAGAAAACATGAGACCGATAACACATAACATACCTGTTCCCCATTCATATCTGAGATCCTGTAACGCTAATGAGTCCCATGACCCTGGGGAGGAAAACTGGCTACTTGAGCACAATTTTGCCATTTTACTTGTATTGCCAGGGCTTTAAACATTAACAGTTGTGAGTTGAGATATTTTAAGGGCATGCCAAATTTACAATGTTATACAAGCTGTACACTGACTATTGTATGAAAGTGTCATATATTCAGTGTTGTCCTATGTAAAAATATATTTAGAAATATGTGAGGGGTGTACTCACTTTTGTGAGATACTGCATGTCCATACGCTGTGTGCAAAGGCCAATCACGCTGCACCACACATACACTCAAGTTTGCATTGTGCGCCATTTGCACAAAGCCATCGCATGGTGGTTGCAAGCGTTCAATTGTGATCATATGAATTACTGACCCTTTTAGTCCTCCACCCCTAATCCTCAACAGTTCAAAAGCAGTAAATAAAGGCATAGCATAAACATGGCATTATCTACAATACCATGGCTGCAGTTCATAACATTAGACCATGGGTAATAACTTGTTTGGTTGCCTCCAGTTGAAGTGTATTGTGATTCAGGAGCTTTTAGCTTTTGTGTAGGGAGCATATAAAAATGGGACAGTTACAAGTTTTTTTCCTTTAGATAAGTAACACTATAAAGATTAAAGAGCATATATGATAAGCCACTAACATTAATACCACTCATTACTCATTACTTATTACTCATTACTTATTACTCACATGCCTCAGAGCAACACTAAGTTCAGATACGACCCTGCCTCCAGCTATACGATTTTAAACTGTGCAGTATAGTCTCACCTCACTATGAGAACTATGATTTTTATAAGTCTCAATGTTAACTCGCACATAAGGTGTCACCTCAACAGATTGCATGATTTCCTGTATTTGTACACAGGGCTGCTCCTTCTGTTTCTCCGGCATGGCAAATAAACATTGAGAACTGTAAGACTTGTTTTAATGAGGTGTGTGTAAACCCCTTTCCGCATGAAAATGTAATATAATACAAGAAGAATTAATGTAAGTGTACCAGCATTAAGCTTGTTGATTTTGTATTCTTTTGCCTTGAAGATTCAGTAACAGATTTCAAATCATAATGTGCAAACTCAATAAATGTGGCATTAAGGAGATCACCTGAGAAACTTGAAAATGGGAAAAATAGCAGTCTTGGGTGCATCAGGGATAGGGAGCATCATGGGACCTTTTCAGATCCTTTAGTAAAATGGAAATCTTGTAATCTTTACATTTCTAAAGAAGATCATTTTACTCTTACTCGACATCCAAAGATTGTGGAGAGCATAGGTTATTGAAGACTCTATAGAAGAAGCACACAGTTGGGAATACATTAATACTGAATATGGAAAAGGTCACTAACCACCATGGACAGCCCCCCAGAGGAGTAGCTAGGCTTTCTGGCACCCGGAGCAAACATTTAAAATGGCACCCCCCACCACTTCTCAGGCCCTGCTTTGGCAGCCCCCTGACCTGCTGCAACCCAGTACAAGTGCCCCCCCTACTCCCCTTAGCTATGCCCTTGTAGCACCCTTTTATTTTCTGTAAGATGTGGACTGAGAAGGCATCTAAGTTAAAGTGACCCTTCAGTCAAACAATAATGGCAGGTCCCTTAGCTAGGCACTGGGGGGGATCCCAGAGAGAGATACGTAGCTCTGAATACTGGTCCTTGACCTACCTGCCCCCCACTCCAGTACTCACCTAATTCCGCATTCCCACGCAGAGGTTCTTGGGATGGTCTTACATAGTGTTTTGCTCCTTCCTGTACAAACAAGACTTCCAAAACAAGGCTTCCAGTGCTGAGCTCCTGGTTGACGTCTCCCGCTGCTTAGTTCAGGAACCCTCCAGTTAAATTAGACTAAAGGATCACTTAAGAGAGATTATCCCAGCTATATGATAAATGAACCATTGTTTTTACTTCCCACTTTTAAAGCTGGGTTTTTATGCATGACCATATTTTTTCACCCTGTGATCAGAATACAACTCTCGAGAAGATAGGGCACATGTACACATTGCCTTTGCAGTATCTTTAAGAAGAGTTGTAGTGTAAGTGGTCACTGCTGGAGTGATGGCAGGGGCAATTAGAGGGGCCCTTCTATTTTCCACAGAATATTCAATAGCAAGGTTGGAAGGGAATGGCCCATGAAACAATGTTGTTGTTGTCTCAGTGCGCATGCGTGCGTCGTCGTGATTCTGCTCCATGCCCGACGGCCAGATAGATGGGGGTGACGGGAGTCACAGCGCGAGTTGGCATGCGGGAAGGAGGCTCAGAGTTTACCTGGGGGCAGGCGAAGGCAGTGGAGCCCGGGTAAAGAGCTGCTGCAGCGGGTGTGGGCTTCCGAGGCAGGGGAAGACGAGCACTAAGATGGCGGAGGAGCTGTCTGAGGCGGAGATCGAGCATAGCGAGGCTTCCTTTCTTGAAGGTGAGAGGGGAAAATCAAGCCCCCCTTGTACAACTACACAGGCTGAAGTAAGTCCTGCTATTTTATTTCAATTTGAATCCATGCTGCAGAAAGCATTGTCATCTAATACAACTGTGCTAAAGGATCATTTATCAAAGGAGCTGGATAAAGTGACTTGTGGCTTGCATACTTTGGAAAGCAGGCTGGGGGAAGTAGCGGCTGCACAGGAAACCCTGGAAGGGGAGGTTAATCAGCTATGTCTGGATAACTCTGTGTTGTCAGCAAAAATAGAAGATATGGAAAATAGGGCCAGAAGAGCTAATCTTAGATTCAGGGGTTTGCCCGAGCATATTGTGGACGTTAAATCGGCAATCACGGCTTTTTATTGATCGTTTAGAGTTTGATCGGGTGCACAGAGCCCTGGGCCCTCACAGGCAGCCTAGCGATCCTCCTCGCGATATAATTGCGAAATTCCATTTCTATAACTCCAAGGAGCTCATCCAGAGGGCATCGAGACAAGCGACCTCTTTATATTTTCAAGGCCACAACTATCAGATATTCTCGGATCTTTCAGCGGTCACTATTGCAAAACGGAAAGAGTTAAAGCCCCTATTAGCAATTCTGCAGGAGCATATAATAAATTACAAGTGGGGTTTCCCCTTCCGCATCACTTTCACCACTAAGGACACTTCCTATTCAGCGTCCTCCATGGAAGATTTAAAATCTCAGATGATGTCAAGTCTCCTAGATGTGTGGAAGACTCACCCAAGGTTCAACGTGCCGGGAAGAGGCTGAGGAGAGGAAACCGTCTGGCTGGCTGCAGCTCATCGCTGTCTTTTAAGGACGGATGAAGTTTATGTGGAGCAGTATGCTTTTTTCTCTTCTGTTGTTTATCCTGGGTCGGCCCTAAGGGTCCTGAGGTCCTCCTGACTTGGATACCAATGCTTGAGTTTTGTTCTTCTTGTTAAATGATTTTTGAGTTTTTAACTATTGGATTATTCATATTCTGTATGCTTTGGGTGCGTGTCCTTATATATATTAATATATATGTACATATATGGGTATATATTTGTATATATTTTTATATGCATGCATATATATTGTTTATCTAAATTATGATCTCAAGGTGATTAAGAAGGCAATGTTGATTTGAAGAGTATGGCTATGTGGAGCGCTGTTAGATGTGTTTTTTAGATGCTTCCCGTTGGCCGTCGGCGGGTACTTGATGCAATCCCATTAAACCAGAGGGGTTTTTTTTTTTGCCTGCAGTCTATTTTCTTTTTTGATTTTATCTGCCTCACTGTTGAGGCAGTGTTTTATTATGTGATATCTAAGTATTAGCTTTAATAAGTCTGAGGTTATATTTCTTGATAAAGGTTGTTGTTACTTTTGACCCGGCGGTGCCCGGTGGGTCAACAGTATATCCTTAACGGATAAGGGCCTCGCTTGGGAGGTGGAGAGGAATATATTCAGAGGACAGACCGCATTAGAAGGTAGGTCATCTCCCATTGGAGAGAGTCTTTGTACTGGGTCTTTTCTCGGAGTCTGCAAGGCTCTTCTCCGTTCCTATCCTCCTTCCCTCTTCTGTCTTCTCCCTTTTCTTCTCTTTTGTTCTTTTATCTAATTTTTTTTTTTTTTTGGGGGGGGGGCAATTATACTTTTCAGTGTTTTTTTTAAATGTTCAGGGGTTCAATTTAGTCCTTCAGACCTAAATTCTTTGATGCTGCGTATCCTCAGGTATTTACGGCATGTGCGGATACAAAACAAAAGGGGGTGTTGATTGGGTTTAAAAGGGGCGCTCAATTTCAGTGTTCTAGGGAAATTGGAGACCCTGAGGGCAGATATTTGATTTTAGTTGGGACTTTGCAAGATGCTGAAATAACTATCGCAAACTATTATGCCCCCAACGTGAATCAGATTGTCTTTCTCACCAAATTTTTCATGGCGAAATGGGCGAAGTGGCTAAAGGGCTAACGGTGATTTGTGGGGACTCAAATCTCACTCTGAACCCATTTATGGATAGGCAATCTTTGGGTAATTGTGTGGTGTCGGAGCAGTCTGCTGCTTCAAAAGCCTTCAGACGGTTGGTAGATGAGCACTCGTTGGCAGATAGTTGGAGGGAAACGAATCCTGGGAACCAGAACTTTACTCATTTTTCTCACCCCCATAATGTTTACTCAAGAATTGACCATATCTTTGTGACTCAGAGGTCCCTAGTCTCGGTGAGATCGGTTAAGATACATCCAATCTCTTGGTCAGACCACGACAGTGTAGTGCTCAAACTGGACTCCTTGACCTGCAAGCAATATGGATCATCTTGGTTCCTTAACTCTTCTTTGCTATCAGATCCGGCGATGGTGGCTTCGATCTCCAGTGTGCTAACGGAGTATTTTGTGCAAAATGAGACCCCGGATGTCTCTGCTAGCATATGTTGGGAAGCTCATAAGCCCACCATAAGGGGCCGGTTAATTCAGATTGCCTCCAGGAAAAAACGGGAGTGGAATAAACTTATAGATGAATTAGAGAAGGAGTACCTCGTAGTTGCAGAGGAGGCAAAGGAGAATTTGACCCCAGTGCTACGCTCCAAATTATCTAGGATAACTCAGGAATTGAATCTGGTGTTGGCAGGCAAAGCTGAAAATGAGCTGCGCCGGGTTAAGCATAAATTTTATTGCAAAGCTAACAAGCCAGATTCAATGCTAGCTAGGAAATTGAAGACTCCTGATCACTGTTACCGCCCCATTAGGCTCAAGAATGAGAGAGGAGACTTGACCAGTAACCCCAAGAAGATTTCAGAGATCTTTATGGCTCAACTTGTATTGTACGCTAACCCTACTCCCCCATGTTTGGATGATATCCAAAGGTTTTTTGATGGAGTCACTTTACCTGCCTTACCAGACCACCTGAGAGAGGTTCTTGAGGAGGGGCTTGGGGTTAAGGAAGTGGAGCGTATGATAGCCAAGTTAAAATTAAACAAGAGGACAGGTCCAGATGGATTTTCTGTGATTTATTATAAAACCTTTAGTACTATTTTGGCTCCAAAACTGGCAGCCTTCTTTAATACTGTATGGGCTGGGGGGGACCTTCTCCCAGGAATCCCTTACGGCCTCGATCAGTATGATCCCGAAGCCTGATGCGGATCATTCTGTATGGTCTAATTTTAGACCAATCTTGCTTATAAACCTGGATATGAAATAGCTTACGGAAAAACTGGCGGATAGGATGTCGGAATTTTTGCCAGGGATAGTTCATAAGGACAGGTGGGTTTCATTCCAGGGCACCAGGCAGGGGATAACATCAGGAGGGTGGTCCAACTGTCTCATATAGCCAAGGAACAGAAGGTACAGGCTATGTTTCTATCGCTTGATATCAAAAAAGCATTCAATTCAGTCCTGTAGGACTACCTCTTTTTCCTGTTGGAAAGATGGGGTTTTGGCCCAAAATGTATAGGTTTGGTTAAAGCGGTGTATGCAAACCCAGTAGCATTTGTTAAGTATAATAGCTTCCACTTTAGTGTGTTTCCTCTTTTGAGAGGGACCAGGCAGGGATGTCCACTGTCCCCCCTCCTGTTCGCCCTGGCAATGGAACCCTTGGCAAGTTTGTTTGCGGACGATGTGTTGTTAGTAGTCTCCAACCCTCTTATCTCCCTTCCAAATGTTCTGAGGATTCTCAGGGCTTTTGCTGTAGTATCAGGTCTCCAGGTAAACACCCTTAAATCTAAGGCATTAAATATAAACATTTCTCCTGATCTGTGGGGTCAGCTGAAGTCGACTTATGACTTTCAGTGGGAGGAGAAGGCGATCAAATATCTGGGGGTTAACCTGACAAACAGTTACGAATCCCTTTTTGCTGCTAATTTTATTCCTTAGCTTTTGGGTTTGCTATCTGGATGGAAGGAATACGGCTTGTCCTGGTTGGGTAGGATAGCGGCGGTTAGGATGAAACTGCTGCCTACATTTCTTTATCTAGCCAGGACCCTCCCAGTTAGAGTTCCTCCACAATATCTGAAGGTTCTGCAGAGCAGGATAATGGAGTTTATATGGAGTGGTAAGAGGCCTAGGGTTGCAAAAAATATCATACTGAGGCCCAAGAATTTGGGGGGGGGGGTTGCTAGGTGTTCCTAATTTAAGGAGGTATTATCAAGCTGCCCAGTTAGCCCAGGTACTTTCCTATCATGCGACTGAGGATATCCCATTATGGGTCCGGATAGAGTCCTCTTTATGTGATCCTATATCAATTGCCAACCTTTTGTGGGTTGTTCCGAAAGCCCGAAAATTTGTGCAGAATCTGATCTTAGTCCATTCTCTTAAGTTTTTAGGGGGACTGGCGTCTCCTCATTTGCCTTTACTGATGTTGTGGGATAACTCTATGTTCCCCCCCGCAGTCATGGATCCCGGTAGGTTTCGTAATTGGGAGAGGGCAGGGATATTGAGGTTGGCAGACTGTTTGCAAGGGTGTAACGTGGCCACCTTCCAACAATTGCGAGATAAGTTCCAGTTTCAGTCGAACGAGGCTGTCCAATTTACATCATTTGAAACACGTAGCAGACGGGATCCTAGAGGGAGAGGGACTGTTTCAGAAATATATGGGCAGTTGTGTAAGAGTCTCAGTGGTGTGGATGTGGCTTATAGGCAGCGATGGGAGAGGGATTTGGATGAAGTAAAAGACCCTGAGGATTGGCAGAGGATGTGGTTTGCTCCTCAGCCGCTGTGGCATCGATTGAAGTGAACATTAAGGTAGCTCTGCGATGGTACCTGGTCCTGGAGCGTTTGGGACACTTTACAGGGGACCAGCAAGGGCTTTGTTTTCGGGGCTGCTCTGAAATCGGGACGTACCGCGATATTTGGTGGGGGTGTGACAAGGTGGTGGGTTTTGGGGATAAGGTTTTTAGGGTTCTTAGTAAGGTTCTGGGCAGAAGAGTTGAACAGGATCTTTGGGTGGCATTACTTAATAGTCCTGTTGTGGGCAGCACTAAAGAGCAGAGGCTTCTAGTTTTCCATATTTTAACTGGGGCTAAGTTGGTTATTGCTAGGGCATGGAGCTCGGGGGTTCTGTCTTTCAGTGGATTTAAAAATAGGGTCAATCACATTATGGCGATAGAGAAGATGTCTGCATTGCATGAAGGCGTTCTGGAGCGTTTTCGGGATGTGTTGACTCCTTGGATCCAGGAATACTTGCCAGCGGATTTCAATCCTAACCTTCTGATAGTGTGAGAGGAATATTCTGAATCTTTAGGGCACTAGGGGTTTTTTTTTCTTTTTTCTCTCCTCTTTTGTTTTAGTTCATACAACTTTCCCCTCCCTTTCCCTTCCCATCATACCTTTTTTCCCCTCCCCATCCTGGTTGTATAACATTTTATATGGTTTTGGGATTAGCTGACTTTAAGTTTAAGTCAGGCAGGCTGAGCTGTAGATCTAGTGTTGTATATTTGTTGGTTTATCTACCTACGGCAGGCACATTATTGTCTTCAGGTGTAAAATGTATATTTGCTGAGCCAAGCGTTATGTAAGTTTTCTCTTTTGATGGACAGTAGTCCTTATGGTAATAGTATTGTAACTGTTATTAACTGGAAAAGACATTGACAGTTTTTTTTTTGAGAAGGGTATATTTGCTGTACCAAACAGTATACATGTTTTCTCTTTGGATGGATAGCAATCCTTATGGTAATAGTGTTGTAAATGTTACTAATTTGAAAATGACAATAAAAATGTATTGAACGAAAAAAATCTAGTCTCATGAAAGTTTGGTCAGAGGAACACAAAACCCTTTTTCCCCCCTCCTCGAGTACCTTTGCAGATGGCTCACGGTGGACTGGTTTTGAAACAAGTCTTTTTTCCACCGCCACAGCCACATCCATGTGGCACTCCACCAACTGTCTGATCACAAGAATGCCCACAGTAGTGTGCCCCAGCTACAAGGGATATCACACAGTGGGACAGGCTTGCGGCTTGTAGACTCCAGGGCCAGCTGCTGCAACCTTTGTGCAGCTTTGAGGTAGAAATGTAGTGGAAGATTTCACTTGCTCAAAATGAAGTAAAAGTGTGGCCCAGTGTGATGTTTGATTGAATAAATGATACCCAGTCATTAGGTAACAGGGGAGTCCCATAGCAAGAAGTTATACTTAGCCCTCCACCTTAGCCGGCTACCTTCAGGAGAGAGAAAACCACTGCACACGGAGAAGCCTCCCACACACCTAAGAATGGTGGAGACACAAGTAAAGCTGTGTGCAGTGGCCTCCTGTGTGCCTGGTCGGCAAATAGCTTGCACAGACTATAGCTTGTACAGAGGTTGAAAAGGACCAAACCTGGGTTTTCACAATGCAGGCTTTTGGTCCATGCCCCCAATGTGTGCAGCCCCCTCCCAGTTTTCTGGTATACCAGTCAGCGTACTTTGCATGTTAATGAGTGGCAAATAAAAGCCGAATGAGCAGATGTAGCAGGCATCTCTTGCAGTCAATCTCCTCTACCTGTGCACGTGCTTTGGGACCACAGGAAAGATAAGATACTGGTGAACTGGGGGGATGGGGGTTTACACTTTATTGGATGGGCTTGGAGTCATATAAATTCTAGGGTCGGTTTTGGTCCTCTATAAATGGGAACTTCATGCAGCGACTCCAGCATGTTCTGACATGGAATTGTAAGGAAGGTGCTGTTTTCTTAAACCCCCCAAGTGTGAAGGGGAGATTTCTGCCCTGAGGTCTGCTGTGGACCAAATCCCTTGATAGCTGGCCCCGAAGTCCAAAGTGAAGTCCGATTTGGGATTCCCTGCCGTGTGAAACCCCAGTATACTTATTAACCCAAGCCCATGATGCATGTGAGGGTCGTAGCAGCATCTCTGCATTCTATGCTGGTTCTGGTTGTGTTCTATCACATACTTTTTTTATATACACGGCATAGAACACAGATTGTACAGGAGCCTGCACAAGTGTCGTAGGATCGCTAGTGAGGTGAGTATATTCAGAGAACCAAAGGTTTAACAGAGCATGGGCATCCCAGATCAGGAAAAGGGGCACATGGGGTGGTTCACTGAGTTTTGATCCACTTAAATGTAGGTTAAGGAGGTCTATGACAGCATGTTTCAGAAGCCAGCAGTAAAGCTTTGTTTCTCATCTGACAGGAACTTTCAGGGCTGAATTATGAGGAGGGCAGAAGGGGCGTGTGCCCCGGGCCCTCCACCACTTGCTCTGCAAGGGGGGCTTTTCAGTCTTTGGTCTGATCGGCAGTGGAGCCAGAAACAAAGCTATCAGTGGAAGTGGGGCCCCCATGCGCCTGGACAAGCCTTTTTATGTTTTTGCAAACCTGCAGCCAAAGCCACCACAGGGCAGGACAGAGAGTCTAGAGTAGAAAAACCGCTGTCAGCAATGCTACAGTGACGGTGGGTGCAGAGCTCTCAATTAGTGGCCGCTCACTGCACATAAGGCACCAAGCACAGCCGCTGGCAGATCAATGCAGGAAACTGTTTTCTGCTGGACCAGCTGGGGGACTACACCACCCTCCACCCAGAATGGCAAAGCAGGAGCTCCCGAGCAGCACGAGCCCGCACATGGGTGGCGAAAGGGACTCGATCTGATGTTCCAGTAAGGGGGGCAGGGCCAGACAACCAACGACCAGTTACTTGGCTGGATTGTATCTGGGGCCTCTACCAGATTTTGTGCCCAGGGGCCTCCACCACACTTAATCCGGCCCTGAATACACCTTTTGCACTGGGACCTGACATTTACCTGAAACTCATCTGGCACTACGTGGCACTAGTGCTTCTTAATAAACCCCTTAGCCTTGGTATATGATACAGCCAATGAATCCATCAGCCAACACTGCAGATAAATAAGCCGATATAAGAGCTTTGTGATACACCCAAATGCTTTTTGGACATCCTGGAATTCAGAATTTACAAGCGCCCAGCTCCGCACTATTAAGACAGCCCTGCTCCTTGATAATGTTGTCTTTTGCAGGAGTAATGCTACTCTAATCTCTGATTTAGAGACACATGCAGCAATGGAAAAACTGAGAGCATGTTTACCTAGAGGCTAACCCTACAGCTTGCTTAAGGGAGCTGAAGATCTCTAATGTGTGTGCACCAGGCACAGCCAAAAGGTAACGTGGCAAGCTGCTTCATTAATTTATGACATAAGTAATGATTTTACAAAGACACCAAACACTTGCTGTACAAAAAAAGAAAGGCACTTCAAACATCTAAAATATTATTCTGGTACAGAAATAGATGCATTGTTTATTGTACCTAGTAGCAAATGTGAGTATACAGTAAAATTATTGTGATCCAGTGACCTAGTGAGTGATTGTTAGTAGACAAATAAAAAAAAAAAGTACATTTATCTTTTTGATTGCACACCTGACATAAATGAGTTTATACTATTTAATGTCTGTCCTGGCTTTTTTTATCTTTTCTAAACTCAGTCAGCCACAAATTCTACCTCCTTACAGACTGCAATCCTCCATGCTGGTACCAAGGCTTTGTGGTTATCACACTAAAGAACTTTGAAACTGGCTACCTTCAGCTTAAAGCAGAGCAAAACCAATTTCTGGGTGCCCTGCTCAGATGCTGCCCCCCCCTCGCCTGTGTAGCCCAGCGATGCTACCCGCTTGACAGTGGCCCAGCCCCACAAAAACAAGAGCTTTCCACTACTGGAGCCATGCTCACCTGGCCCTGTTCAGATCGATGATTGGCTGATCTCAAGGTGCCAGGGGACGTACTGCATCAAGGTACCGCAAGGTGATCCGCACCAGCCATCTGGCTGCATTCCCAGCTTTCACACACAGCCTGGTAAACCCTATTGACCATATTCAAGACCAGTTGCAGTTGCTGTGGATGGAAGACTATTGAATGGTTAGATCTACTATTCACTTTTAAGGAGATGGGCAATAGAGCAGACCTAAGTTAATTTTATATAGACCCCAAAGTGAAATATAAGGCTCCCTCCTCTGCCCCCCTCAGTGGACACTGTAGGGCAGTGTTCCCCAACATTCTCCTTAAGAGCTCTATAGCTCTATTTGAGCACTAATTACTCCCCCCCCCCCCCGATGCAAAACATGACCTGTTGGTGACTGGCTACCCGGCTGCATAGGCTTGGCATGTCTGCTCCTCCTACTGTGAGCACTGAGCACGCCTGCTAGCAGACATTCAGGTTGCTGGGTGCGGTGAGAGAGGATGCAGAATGTGTTCAGCCTTGCTACTGTGGCTGCCGGAAGCACCGGGGGAAATAGCTTACTGCTATTATTTTTTGTTTTAAACCCCTACAGTGACTAATAGCGAGGGGCAGGAGGACCCTCTAATGTTTTTTTAAGTTCAAGTTAACCAGCAATACTTAGAAACCCCTTACTACCATTGACACTAATGTCTGCAGATCCATGACTTGAGCTGAAAACCTTTTTTGAACACTTTGAACATGGTATTTACAGATTTGTAAAACTAAAGGGTATAAAATCATTATTAGACACAAACTCTAAATGTATTTGTTGTATATAGATTTTATTGTGCATAAAACAATGGTTTTGTTGTGTAAAATGATTATGTTCTTGTAAAATGAAGATTTTGTATATGTTACCAATGATATTGCAGTTATTCATGGTGGGCATGCACTTAAAACAAATAGAACATCCAAAAAAATATAATTTCTTTGGGATGAAAATTGCCTTCTTCAATGAGTAAAAGGGTGGGGTGCACCATCTGACCAGTATGGGAACTCTTATTTCAGGGTCACTAATCTCGAGTACAATGGAGTAAGTGCCATCAGTCTGAGCGCTTAAAGCAGAGATCAGCAACTGGTGATAGAGCATCCTCCATCTTTTTAATGTATATTATTTGAATATGCATCAGTACCCCCCCCCCAGTTCATCACCAGAGGTATAGTGGCAGCCTCAGGTAAGATATCTCTCAATGTATCTATTGCTGCCTCTGCCCTCACAGATAAAAGTAGGGACTGCATTTCAGATGCACCTTAACACCTTAGCAAGACGTAAGGGTTCCACTTGCAGTTGTAAATTGGTGCAAATGAGACCCCTGATTTTAACCAGGTTCTGAATGCTGGGGCTATTCTTGTGTGTTGCCTGTAATTATTTATCACGTCCTTTCTACTTGCTGTTTTTATTTCACAGATGGTCATTGTTAAAATAGTAATAATCTGGATGATTACCCTAATAATTCATGAAAGAGCTTATCCACCAAAGTCTTTTTCCAGTACAGTGGACAGGTCAACACCAAGAAATGATACTTGCAAATGTGATACTTTTTAGCAGTTCTAAATTTCTAATTATACATTTGACTTTCAAGACTTGTAGCTTACCCTGCCTTCAGTCACATTGCTTATGCTATTACTCCCTACCTGTCACTTCTAGAATAAGCTTAGATTTTAATGGAAATATGCTCTTCTTTCTGGAAAGAACCTGCATTGCAATTACATCAGGCACATCATTCTAAAAACGACTTAACCCCTGGAGCTGAACTCGTCCTCCTCTATGCAGCTCAATTAATAAAACAGAGCTAGCACAGTCGTCCATTGTCTCTTTTAACCTTTTAAGTGTAAGTAATGATTCCAACAAAATGTGTGACAGCAAGATCTTATGTCTTTAATTAAAATTGTTACTTACTGGTTATGTTTATATCAGGAAGGGTGAGCTAATCAATAATGCAAAGCAATGGATTCTTTCATTGTCAGTTGTAAGGACCAAGATTTTTAGATTTTACACATCACATCTCCAAAATGAGTATATATATATATATATATATATATATATATATATATATATATCTACCATAACAATACCTGCTGACATAAACAGTGAGACATTTGATATATTGCATTATTATTATTATTTATATAGCACCATCATCTTCTGTAGCGCTTTACAAGGTATAATTACAGACAAGGTAAAGCATATAGTACAGTTAGCAATACAAAATTAGATGCCATGAGGTTTAAACCAAGTGTTGTGAGCACAGGAGGCAATAGGAATGAAAGCCTTGCCCTTGCGAGCTTACAGTCTAAAGGATGGGAGTGGAGACAAAAGGTAGGGATCACAAGTGGTAGAGCTTGAGTTGGGCTGCATGTGCCATTTGAAGGATACAGGAATCCCTTAGCCAGGTCATATGCTTGTCTGAAGAATTGAGTTTTGAGGGCACTTTTAAAGGCTTGGCATGATGGGGAGTGGCAGATTGAGCAGGGAAGGGCATTCCAAAGAAGTAGGAAAGGCACGGGAAAAGTCTTGAAGGCGGGAGTGCGAGGAGGTAACCAGGGAGGAGGACAGGAGAATGTCAGAGGCAGACCGGATATTGCGCTTGGGTTGGTAACGCTGGATCAGAGCTTTGTAGGTAAGTGTTAGAAGTTGGAACTGAACTCTATGGGAGACAGGTAACCAGTGGAGGGATTGACACAGGGGGCAGCGCTGGAGAAGCTAGAGGAGAGGTGGATGAGGCGAGCAGCAGATTTTATTATTATTTGGAGTGTTGCCAGTCTGTTTGTTGGATTGCATTAAACCATTGTTTTTGTGTTTTTATTCAGATAAACAGTTTTTAGTATAATATGGATAATATTGACTCGACATGGGAAAATAGACAAACTATAATGAGTGAATGGGGAAGTACATAGTGTAAGGCATAAAAAAAGTCTTTACACTCTTAAAAGTGTTGGGCAAGAAAGTAGTAAGACTTGTGAAATGAAAAACTAGTCAAGATGGTAGAGGTGTTATGATAGTGAATAAACACAAAGAAAAAGTAAAACAACTATATGAGCAAAATTAGTGTACCAAGTATAGAGGCTGGAAAAGGTTGGGCATTTAAAATATTCAAAATCCCCCCAAAAAGAATCTAGAAAATATAAGTAGTGTAAGAAGAGCTGATCTTGATAGCAAAGCTTGGCATCTGCTTTTCCCCGAGCTGAGTGGGTGTGAACACTGCTCATCTATAAATGCATGCCTTTCATATATTACATATGTACTATGTTCAGATCCTACTAGACTTGGAATGTAGTTTGTGGGTCAAGCATCCTAACTAGAGGTCTTCTGAAATAATGTCTCAAGAAACAAAAAACTAACTGGAACAGTGGCATGTGAGGGCAGCATATTGTTAACCTCCTTCAAGTATCTCTGGGGAAAGGTAGAGAAGGGATTTAATCATTGTTACACCGTGCTGGCTGTCAGTAGTTGGCACTGCAGCGGGGAAGGCTCTCATTCTAAAAGAGGAGTTACGGTAAGGGGAAATTGAAGATGCGACTCTATACTCAATAATTCCAGAATACTGACATCCACAGACATGTACTCCCTGATGTCTTTGCCACTTCACATACACAGCCATACATGTTTTAGTAATTAACAACCAGTCTAGTGACCGGAGGTGATGACACATCCCCTGAATGCTGATACACACAGACCCTTCAAAACACTACAAGGAAAAATGAACTCCATATACAATGGAAAAATTTCCACTGCATTCCAACCTAATACAGCCTTGACATTTAAACTAATAAATACAAAGGCACATAAACAATTCTAAAACTATACTTGATAACATAACACACTTCTGTCAACTTGACTTAATTTGAATGTATAAAGGCTTAAATTCCTAAAGCTATTGATGTAACAGATTGCACATACAAGGTACAAAGGTAAAACACGTGGAAGAATAAGGAATTACCATCCAATGCAGGATTTACTTGTAATTTTTTAATACTAGATTTGAAGAAGACCATCCTGTCCTCCATCTAGAGCAGTGGTGGATACAGTTGGCTTCAAGTTCATCATCATGACATCACTTGTATGGTCTCAAGGGCAATATTGTGGAAGTACTTGCAGCATATTTGCTATACAGCTGAAAAACAATTTGAGATATTTGGCATCTACAGGCACTTGTACCGTCAGCTGGGTCTGCACAGCCAGTTTTGGAAAGCCATATAGTGAGTTGTTAAAGAATTTATGTTGGGTACTGCTGGCTAGATTTTGTAAATTTAGTCAATTCCTTTCCTGTTGAGGGAAGCTCAGACTCTGGCTGGGAGCCAGAGTGTTCAGACCAGGCTACTAGGCTCTCCGGAAGACAAAACTCTGAAGGATGGCAGGAACTAGGGTGCCTTAGTTAGGAAAGAAACCAAGAAGAAACTGGGAAACCACAGAAAACTTTTAATCAAGCCTCAAGGGAGAAAACTTCAATCAACAGGCCAGGCTGGGAGAAAGATGCTGGGAATGAGTCAAACATTTTTCATGACGGTCTTTTAGAGTTATGTTTCTTTAATCCTTGCACTATTTTTGAACTCCTATATTAGTTAAAAGGGATGGCATGAAAGAGTCTGGTGACAATCCGCATGGGTCTAGTGTACTTCCAGTAACACTACCAAGGCATGCCGAAGTGCCATCTGAGCCCTCGGGAGGCTTGCTGGGTCCCTATGCTTTTTGTGCGGGGCTATTTGCCTCAAAAAGTAAAAACCCACTCAGTGGTGCCCTAATCCCAAATTTTGAAGAAAATGTATTGAAACCTTAACAGAACACTATTCAAGCAACACTTGAGCAAATACTTGTTCAAGTTAAATTAATCATGAGAAAACATTTGTATGAATTTAGTATTTTTACAAATGTTTTGGCCACATGGATATTGTATAAAAACTGAAAACTTTTATTTCTGTATTTTAGTTAACTAAAAATAGGCTCCTGCATAATATTGCCAGAAATATTTGCGCTGTGGTTTCGAGTGCATACTTGCACCAAGATAAAATGGTCTAGTGCAAATTTGTGGCTAGCTACAAGTGCACACAGTTTTAAATTTACTGTTTGATTCAAATGTGTAAATAAATAAAGCACAGAATACCAATGTCCTATCAATAACCATATTTTTCCCATTGTCCCTTGCAAATGCTTTCAACTTCACATGACAATAGTAAGCAATGATCAGACCTGTTTGCGGTGACATTTCTACATTGTTTCTTGTCCCCAAGGATGAAGCCTGTGGATCATCCTCTGAATAGTGATGCAAACTGACACCTATTTAAGACAATAATCCTATTCTTAGCCCTTATTAATTGATTGGAAGCTGTCAGCACACAATCTGTATTGATCCAGTTAGTCACTGGTTATTTCAGTTAGTTTACTAGTTAGACTCCAGTGTGTTTTTTGCAGATTTAGATTTCAATTGATGTGACACCATAGAAAACCTCAATTCAAAAGGAGAAGTTATAATAAAGGTCCCCTATAAATTGTTAGGACAACTATTAGCTCTTATGAGCAATACAAAAGCAGGTCGTAATTTACTAAGATGTGGATAGTTTCTGTACTGTACCTCAGATCTCCAGTATTTATTAAATAATGGAGAGCCTCTTCAACTCAGCATACAATAAATTATGAAGCAATATTAAAAAACAAAAATCTGCTCAACAACAGCACGCTGAGGGACCGCCACTGGCGGACAGGTGAGTAAATGCCAAGCCCGTAGTTTCTAATTGCTTGGTACTTAAATCCCAAAGTTATAATAATAATCTTAATTTACATAGCGCCAACATATTTCACAGCGCTTTACAATCAGAGGGTTCAGGTACAAACAAGGTAATAAATTGAAACAAAAGGAATGCTTGCAAGCTTACAATCTAAAAGGAGAATGAGGAATGTAGGAGCCAACCACCAGATGATTTAGTGCTTAACACAAAAAAAGCAAGATGCAGATTGCAATCCACACTGCAAGTCACACTGGCTTCACCAAATAATTAGCATGATCCCCCATATGGCAGGAGAATACCCCACACCTGGAAATTTCACTCTCCTGGGTAGTGTTCCTCTCAGGCAGGGCATCCTGATTTGGAAAGCCCCGCTGTGTGTATATCCAGAGCCGGCTCCATGTTTGTGTGGGCCCTTGGGCAAGAGAGTCTTAGTGGGCCCCAAAGTAGTGAGTCACATGATGTCACCTTTCAGCTCCACTGCCACAAATGGGTCATCTCTTGCTGCTGATCGCCCTACAGTCCTTATTGCCTTCCCTATAGCAACCAATCGCCCTCTGGTACTTATTGCCTTCCCTATAGCCACCAATCGCCCTCCCATACTTATTGCCTTCCCTATAGCCACCAATCATCCTCTAGTCCATATTGCCTTCCCTATAGCCACCAATCATCCTCTAGTCCTTGTTGCCTTCCCTATAGCCACCAATCGCCCTCCCATCCTTATTGCCTTCCCTATAGCCACCAATCATCCTCTAGTCCATATTGCCTTCCCTATAGCCACCAATCATCCTCTAGTCCTTGTTGCCTTCCCTATAGCCACCAATCATCCTCTAGTCCTTGTTGTCTTCCCTATAGCCACCAATCGCCCTCCCATCCCTATTGCCTTCCCTATAGCCACCAATGGTCCTTCAGTCCTTTTTGCCTTCCCTATAGCCACCAATCGTCCTCTAGTCCTTGTAGCCTTCTCTATTGCCACCAAGATCTTATTGCCTTCCCTATAGCCACCAATCATCCTCCAGTCCCTTTTGCCTTCCATATAGCCACCAATCATCCTCTAGTCCTTGTTGCCTTCCCTATAGCCACCAATCATCCTCTAGTCCTTGTTGCCTTCCCTATAGCCACCAATCATCCTCTAGTCCTTGTTGCATTCTCTATAGCCACCCATCATCCTCTAGTCCTTGTTGCATTCTCTATTGCCACCAAGCACCCTTCAGCCCTTACTGCTTGCTTCGCTGACACTAAATACTCCATGATTGCTGTCAGTCATCACCTGGTTCTCACCACCTTCTAAGCTTCCATCAACTGCCCTCCTTTCATGCTGTCTTCTCTGTTGTTGCTGACTGCCCCTGTTGCTGAGGCCAGCCATGAGTAGGTCTGCACACAACACCCGACATTCGGTGGTTCAGGTCCACTGTGAAATAATACCATGGCCAATTGTGAGCCTGAGTGGACCCCTGAAGATGCCAGGCCCTGAAAACTGCCCAGGTTTGCCCTGTGCTGGCGCCGGTCCTGTGTATATCCCTGGCTTATTGTTAAAAATGCACCTTCCTGCCATTCCTGCGGCGCAAATACAGCTGAAACCGAGTTGGCAGCTCAGACAATCATCGTGAACAATTTTGCTCTGCTCCCTTCAGGCTAGTGGCTAAGCAGGCTGAGCAGCTAAGTAGCCAAAGGAAGCGGAGGAGGGCCGAGTGCGCCGCTTGCCACAACCCTGCTCAGTTTCTAGCTGTTGGCATGCCCACAACAGCCATTCAGAAAGGCCTGCCATGGGTGCACACAGCTAGAGGTGAGCAGGGATGTAGTCGCAGTGTTGAGATGCAACAAGGGCTCCAGGAGCAGGTAAGTGAAACGTGCGACCTGGGGGGTTTCACCCAGTGGCCATCCAAATTCAGGATGCCCCAAGGAGTGGGACTCATTTAGCCCTAGAGTCTTTTTGACTCCAAGGTCCTCTTTAAGGCCTGTGTGTGCACAAACATTCCAATATATTAGATTATTTTTATAGCTAAAATAAATATATATATATATATATATATATATATATATATACATATGAGGAATCTGTCTTGGTGGCACTGTGTGTAACAAGAGATCACAAATGTAACTCAGAATATGCTAAATATATACTGTTCATGCGGGCTATATAATGTATAACTAACTAAATCTATACATGACTGTAACTGGCTGAGGTAAGGTTTTTTGCTGGTTGGAGTGAAATGGACCCAAGTCTATCATGGATGATTTGGACTCATGTTCATGAGAGTCATGAGAGCAAGTAGGAAAGATACTGTTTTCGTTAAAGGAGCACTATTGTGAAATTGTGTAATAGTAAAAATCCATACAAACAGGTCAGCTAATGAGAGGAGGGATCACTTATTCACCCAAACTAAATAAAACTCCCACCAAGCTTGTGGTTTTCCTCTTCTTGTAGGAATAAAATCTAGGGGTGACAGGTTTAGTCTATTAGGGGTGACAGAGCCTGTGTTAGGGCGAGCTCTGCGCGTCCATCTCACAGCGCTTCCCATTCTCCCTCCTTACCCGCTCCTGCTGGCAGGGCCGCGGCCTCCGGGGCTGCGGCTGACCACGCGCCAGCTGCTCCCAGTAGTCCCCCTTCTCATCGCTCTGCCTCCTCGCATGGTCTGGTGCGCGCACGTCCCCGTCCTCTAGGGTGCGTGTGCGCCGGTTTCCTGAAGCTTAAAGACCCGGTACACCACTGATTGGTGCCTGGTCATCCAATCCTGCATCCACTTCCCCTATTTATGGGGCACTTCCTTTCCATCAGTGCCGGATCTTAGTCTTCCTATGTATGCAGAAAGTCAGTTGTTTTCAGGATTGCTCACCCGTGTACCGACCTTTGCCTGTCCCCAACTCTGAACCTTTGCTTCCCGTCTCGATCTTGGCTACTTATCTTCGATCTTGAGGTTATGCTGCCAGCCCTGACCTCTGCTTGAACTTTGACATCACCTTTTGCCTGCCTCCTTTGCACCACGCAGTACCTCGGCTGACTGTGTGGCTGAGCCGCTGTTGGCGGGTAGCGACTTGGGGGTCACTCGCCGCTACAAGACCAACCTGCCTTGTGGCGGGCTCTGGTGAATACCGATGGCCTCTTAGACTCCGCTCCCGTGACACGGTACTCGCTATCAGTATCACAGTCACAGCGGATCCACACCTGTGCCGCCACACCCGGTCCATGACAGCCTGTCTCCCTGGATATCATTTTCCTTACATTAAAAGGAAGAAAAGCAAGCCTGACAGGATATTTCTTGATGTATACGTGACCCCTCCCCCGCCCATCCAACATATTTATATGGATTTTTAGCAGTGGGCCATTTGTCGAGATAGTGCTCCTTTTAGGGTGGTTTGGTCTTGTTGGCCCTTAGTGTGTAGATATTTACGTCATTTGCACATACATAGGTTTAGTACCTTAATTATTTTTCCAACAAATGTTCTACAATAATGTTTAATTGTGCATTTGCACTGTAAACCATAAACACGCAGTACTCACACATAATTATACACAGCCAAGCAACGTACAGAAAAGCAAACCACAAATTTTATTAAATTCACAATTCCAGCAGCCTATCTAATTAGATGTCTTGAAAAATGAGAAAAAAAGATAAAGACAGCCTGTTGAACTGTGGGGATGTTGACCTTTTTTCTCTTAACTCATCCTGAATGCAGCATAGTTTGCAATGAAGGTTTAATGTAACTTAGCAGATCTAAGTTGCTTTGGGAAGGCTTTAATGCTTGGCAGGTCTGTACATTTTATTTATGAAATCAAAGCTACAACCTAGAGTTTTACTCACTTGAAGACATAAAAGAGATTCAGAAGTCAACCAAATCATCTTGTAATTAATGTTACCATGCACGCCCAAGACATTAGAATGTTAACAGTGTTAGAATCGTGTGCTTTGGAATACAGAGTGAGGGCTTTATTAGAGGGAAACTCACTGCGGATGTCATCCACCCTAATTGAAGACATCAGGGCGCCTGCTGCTTCTTCCTATCGGTGGATGAGTTTTTTTTTCTTCCTCTCTTTTTAATTTATGCATTTCCTTACTGCTAGAATCTGCTCTCATTATTAGTCTATCTTGTCAGTCATTTGCATTTCAAGTGCTGGGACTGTGGGGGTACCAGCTAGCTGCCTTAGAAGAATACTTCAAGGGGTTACACTATCAAATAGCAGCACAGTATCACAGTGAATTTGACATCTGGGTTATCGTATTCCCAGATGCTCCACAGTGTCATTAGCAGGATTAATCTTAGCTTTAATTTCATAATGATTTTTATTCTAATATATGTGGATGAACACATAGTCTCTTGACTCATTATCACCAATTTACCCAAGATATGTAATCAGGCTCTTATATTCACCAACATTTATTTTTGCTAATACATCTAAAATTGTAGATTAAGCAAATACAGTAAGTTCCAGCTGGGTGAGTGCCTGGTGAGGTAGCTGTGCAACGTTTACGTTTTAATTAAGCCCCATTAATGGTTATTGTCTTTTAAATATGTATTGACCATAATATTTTTCGTCAGGGAAATGCAATGTCATTTTTCACTTTGCATCTTTCAGCATTTAGATTAGGATTGTTAGAATAAACAGAAGATATTGAAACAGTAATATTTTTATTCTCACTCACAAGGTGAAAAAAAATAAGAATTTCACAGTTAGTAACTTTCACATTGATGTCTCCAACTGTGCTGTGCACCTGCATATATTCATTGCTAACATCCAAAATATTAACATTTGTTTTACATTTCAGAAATTTCTCACAGCTATTTTCCTCCTAGTTAGGTTTAGAATTTACTTGTATCACACCTTCTCGATATGTTAATTGACTTTATAAAGCAAAATTACGTTGAGTAACTGGAAACTTGATGGACATGACTGATCTAGTAGCTTTCAGTAGCAGTACACGGCTAGAATTGTGCATTACGTTCTTCAAATCCAAGTGGGGGAGAAAATGATATTGTATAGGACAAAACATTTCATAAGGACAATAGAATGTCCTTATTGTATTCTATCTGGTAGGTTGATCACTTATTGTAAAGCTATGTTACAGGTCGAATCATTCTTATATAACTTGTTTTTTAAACTTGACGTTTTTCTTCTAATATTAAAGTTGTTTTGCTTATTTGAAACCAAATTGGGGCTTCGATCACAAAGATCTAAAAAGGTTTGGTATCTGGCCAGTATGCATTCATTTCTGGGGTTGTGCATACATCAGGATTCCCATACATCCAAATAAAATGTATTGCACCTACATGACCCATGTGGGCTGTCTTTTTTTTAGAATAAATAAAGGGGGGTGGGAGAAGCTCAGTCACTATTATTTATACAAAATTATTATTATTATTCAGGGCCTGGGAACTAATTTACCGCCCAGTTTGACCCTCTCATCATCTAAATATTCAGCAACAAACATGTCTAGCTGTGTGGAAAGACAGAGATTTAGGCCCTTATTTAAGAAGGGATAGCGTCAGGTAGCGCCTGGTTTATTAGAGGTAGCGACAGATAGCGACTGGTCAATGCCGGACACGGCACGCAATTACACATTTATCAAGCAGAATCTGTTTAGCGACTGGGATAATGCCATGTAGCGTCTGATTCATCATTTTCCCAGCCTCAGCGAACAGCGCCAGCGTTCAGCCTTGCACAGCGCCAGGTATGACCTCTCGCTACCTGACGCTCTCCCATACATTTCAATGGACGATCCTTTTCTTCTCTTTAAACTGTTTTTTTTTTTTTTTTTTTACAAAAAAATCACAAATAATTCTTTGACCTCTTCTGGCATTGAAATAGCAAAAATTTTTCATAATTTTTTCATTTTTTATATATTTTCTCAGAAATGACATTACAGGTCTGGCATTAAAGTGTTCATGTTACAATGTTGTTACAATGTAATTCCATATGTTTTCGCTTTGTTACTAGTTGATAGATGCTTGAAAACAGACTTTAAACACACCGCCTCCTGTGCTCTGGGCTTCAAACAAATATTTTTCAGCGCCAGAGATTTGGGAGGCTGTTATTTTGCTGAATATGGTGTGAGTCGGTCGCTATGAGCAGTCGCTAACATGTGCTCCCATACAGTGCTGTACTGGTCAAAGAGCGACTCCTCACAATGTATTCAACATTACTGAACAGCGACTGAGTTGCTATAAAGTAGCGACTCACGGCCGAGCACTGCGACTACTAGCGGGCGCTCTGAAAATGCCTGCTACAGACGCTCATCTGTCGCTAATGATGAATCAGCCTCCCCGTTGCATATATCTGGAGGTACATGTGGAAGCCACACCGCCCGCCAAGGCACTCTGTGTTTAGTGTGGTCCCTACTCTTATTTCTGAGTCCCCAAAATTGGGACATGCAATGCAGTCAAATATTTTTTTTTTTTTTTAGAATTTATAAGTCAACATGGATGCCTTGCACAGTACATGTTACTGAGGGCCTGATCTATTTAACATTCCCTTTTATACACCACTATGTTTGCCATAGTAGGCCCAGTGTGCTCATTTTTGGTACAATACGAGGGTCATGCTAAGTATTTGATAAAACCAGTCTGACTTCAGGTGTGCATTGCGGTGTGTCTTGGTGAGGTTTTCAGTGTTTATTTGCAAAACATCTTTTAAACCCTAAAATTACCTGTACCTGTGATGGAATATTTTTACAGGTTAGTCACATCATGTTTTCCAATGAGGTAAGGTTATTTGTTTTTAAGTTTGGAAACAACAGAACCCCATGGACTATGCAGAAAAAATGGTGAAATCTATAGTATAGTCAATAGGGTGCTGTTCTTTCCAAACTTTCAAAAAAGATATACTTACATCATAAGTACATCATAAGTATATCATAAGCAGTAAGTGTACCTATACCATAAAATGTGCAGTCACATGTACAGGTGATATTTTGGGGGGGAAATGTAAGACAAAGATTTTGTGTGTTATCGCTAAAAAGCTCCAAAGCATGTAGATTGCAATCCACACTACAATGCACGCTGGAAGTCACTGTGGATTCACCAAATATTTAGCATGACCCCCTATATGGAGTAGAGTGACTCAGTGTGAAATAGAATGGAATAGTGAGCATAACTAGTAGCAATGTTGTGTGTTGCAATATAGCTCATCCATATTTTTTGGGTGTTTTTGAACTTATTCAGACTGGCACACCCTTCTGATGAAAAAGGTTGTTTATTAGTAAAAAAAAAAAATAATGTTAAAAATGCTACATATGTCACAGGAATAATAGGAGTAAAATAAATCATTTTCAGAAATGTTTAAACATTTTTAAAAAATCAGCATAAACATCATTGCACCTATTTTTGTTCTCCTCTTCTGTTCCAAAAGCCATAGACAAAATTTGATTGAAAACAATAAACAAACCTTATAAAGTAACATGCATAATAATTTGCCCATTATATCATATCGGAGTGGCAAACTGTACGCCAGAAAAAGCAGGCATACTGAAAGGGCCGTGTTGCTGATGTGCTTACGTGCGTTGATGGATTAGTATATGTTACACACTGCATTGACATGCACTGATGTGAACACAGCTTACTATGCTGCTCGAAATGGAGTTAACCAACACATTGCTTTGATAATGCAGGCCCCTAGCTTTTCTAAACATGGGGCTGCCCGGCTGATGAATAGGTTTGGAGGAAAAATATACAGCTAACATTTATAACCAGTGGTATGTCTTTAGGATTTCTTTAAGAATATGAAACGCAATAAATTTGTATGTGTTTAGAGGAGGAAAATTAGAGAAATAATATTCTCAACCAAACGGTGAGCTAAAATACCCCTTCCAGAACCACTTAAAAGGCAGTGTGTTGCTTGTTATGAGGTCTTTGTTCCATAAGACGCCTCAATATTTTCCTAACACTTGGAGGGAAATTGAGGAAAATATATATATATATATTTATGTTTTAAACAAATCCTACTAAAATAACTTATTTTATGTTTATTCATCAGAAGACATATTGGGATAATATAAATAGATGAAGGATCTTCAAACTCACTTGTTCATCTATTCAGGGAAATAATTATTTTGCATACTGATGTTTTGAACCTATAAAATGTCTAGAATTATGAAGACTATCTAAACATACGAACAGGAATAATATTTATTCTGATAAATTAAACTTGGCAAACCTGTTTTTGATGCCCTACTATGGATTAAGAATGAATGATTACAATGCTGAAATACAATAAAAAAGAACTGTGTACCCAACAAATGTATATGCATAAAAGTCCAAGTACTTATTGGCCAATTGACTGCAGAGCATTAAGTGACACCACGTGAATCTACTTCACAATCGAGATCCCCTCACAGATTATGATATTCTAAGCGCTTATAAATTATTTCAGATGGTCATTTTTCACTTCAGCTCCTTAAAAATGATATCCTCAGATTGGTATAGGGCAAAAGAAAAACACCACAATATAGCATGATAACAATTTAAAATAGGAATCTCTCTTTTCTTTATGCCAAAGACACGATACTCAACTTTCAAATTCTGTGTACACAGCAATAATCAAGAGCTATGTCCCCTCCGCATCAGAGAGCATGCTGTCAAAAGTCCTACCACCACCAGGGAGTTCTCTTTAACCCTTTAAGTGCCAGCCTACCTAGAGATATACATGTTGAACTGTGATTTTTGAAGGAATTTCCCAGGAAGATTATATATTGTTTTTTTCAGTGGAGTCTTAACATGATTTTGTAACTTTTGTTTGTAATGTTTTAGTGTATTCTCAATATTTTGGGGTGAAATATGTGCATAAAACATTTAAAAACATTTTTTGTTACAATATGATTTTTGCAGGTTTTTTTCAGCAGAGTTTAGGCTTTAACATGAAATGTCTTGTACTTTTTCCTGTGTTATTTTAAAATATGTTTGGCGTGGGGTCCCCCATCCAACATAACCAGCCCATGGACCAGCTATACAGAGCTTGTAGAATTATCTTATACTACAGCACATACTCTGATACAAATGAGGCAACACAGTCCTTTTACATATACATTTTCAAGTCTAACCCTAAAAATTACCTATAAGGATTATTTATAAAAATAACAACCTTCTAATTAGCATTGAAATCCATCACTGTATATTAGCTGCTGATTAAGCAGCGAGAGCACCACAGGAGACAGAAAAATTGAGATATTTAGGGTATCGCAGCCAACCGCTGAAGATAAGGGTAACAACGGGGCAGCTCTAGGTAACATCAAGGGTTAACTGCCTTTCAAAACAGTCACACTCACAGGGCTCCGCAAGCCCCAGCAGAAGTCCCTGTGATGAAACACATTGGATGGAGCTTGTGAGTGTGACATAGGATTGGTGAAGATACTGTCATTGCTACCGGCCAGAGCACCCAGCTTGCCTTGAGGAAGATTGTAAAGAGCAAGTCACTTAATGGATGCTCTGCAATGAATTGGCCAATAATAATTGGACTTTTATGCATATTCCCTTCAGTACATTGGTTGGTGCTTGTTTTTTTGAAAATATTTTACAGAAAAGACTGTTTAAAAAACAAAACTTGAATGTTGATTTCAGATGTTGGTTCAGCTTGGGATTGTTTACAGGTATATGGGTTTAAAACATCTTTTAAATTATAGATTCTCTTTAAGTGCCATATTTTGCGTGTTCAGAAACTGCTAACATTGTGCTTTTGGCTAAAAATCACAAGTGCTATCAATATACATTTTTTTGGCTGATGGTTCCATTCTAGCGGCTTCAAAGCTTACACATATAACTCCTTTCTGAGTGCAGGCCAAGCTACTCCAAACTTCTGTGATGCCATAGTGAACATTTCTAAACCATTAACCACATGCAATGGATTTCAGATGAATATTTTACTATGCTCCAATATTTTCAGCATGTGAAATGAATAACTCTGGGCAATCTGCCACAAAATGCAAGACTTTTTCTTCAATTTTTGCTGTAAAATATTCAGTAGCTGTTTGCTCAATTTTGTTACAGGGCAAATAATATCTTGGATTAAGCCAAAAAGAAATCTAGTCATGTGCCCCTTAAAAATGTTCCTGACAAAATAGTTGTTCCTACCCCAGTGTAATTATTTATTCTTCTGTCTATCCAGTCATTGTTCATTAGGGTTTGAAAGATCTAAATAGCTTATCTAGTATAATAAAAACATCATTTTAAGCTCCAGTACCAACAGTTATGTCACAATCATGCTTTTAAGCTTTATTCTCATGTACTCCTTTTAAATCATATTGAAACACCAGCAAAACTGTACCAGCCCCCACAGGTATGATTATCTCATGCTCACAGTCTAAGAATGGAAATCCTGGACCATCATTCTAATGTCCTAAAGCAGATAGCCTATAGTAAGATGGACCAAACTTAAGTGCTGGAACTTACAGCAAGGTTGGAAACAAGGAAGGTGATAGGATGGCAGGCCATGGTAAGAGGCATAGCAGGTTAGCAGAAAAGGTCAGGCCAGATGTGGTCAGCTTTACCACAGGCTTAGCAGCACAGGTCAGGCAGTTCAGCAATGAAGATCAAGCAAAATATGGACTGATGTGGCCAGCAACGAGGATCAGGCAAAGCATGGCTAGATGTGGCAGAGAATTTGTAAGGCAAATGTGGTTAAATATGATTAAATATGGCAATTGATCAGCAAGACCTCACAAGGCATGGTCAACTTGGCTCAGGGAGATTTCAGACTTGACGTAGGCAGACATGGATCTTGGTTGGCAGTGAGACATGGTCAGATGTGGAACACAATTGCAGTGGGACATAGTTAAGCTGACTATTCTTTCAGACAGCTTACACATCACTAGGTTAATTTTTGATGGTGACAGCATTGTATGATGCGGGGCCACTGTTGTCCTTATCAAATCGAATTCACCTAGCGATTTGTTAAGCTGTCACAAATTAAGTGCCTCTAAAAAAATGGTCAACTTAGACAAGGTCAGAAGTGGATCAGCAAGGCATCCTGGCAAAACAATCAGAACAACACTACATCCCCTTAATTGTAGATCCTTATATTGGCACTCCAATCCTCAAATAGTTATGCTTCTATGACCTCCCCTGCCCCTTCGCTGAAGAGAGTGGAACCACTAGTGGCATTTCTGTCTCAAGGTCCGGCGTTGGTCTAATATCCCGTCCAAAGTGATATAGCTGGAAGTAAAACATGAAACCGGCCAATAAGGATGGGGGATAGGACCAATCTAGGCTATATCAAGCTTTGTAGGCATTTGGAGTGCAGGTCCTCTTATCTCATCAGTCTAAATATCCTGTTTTGGTGAAGTCTGATCCCAGATTTTGCCTTTTCTATTATGGTTTTCCTGGGTTGCATGTATACGTTTGCCTAGTATTGCTGTATTTCAAGTTGTCACAAGTATGTTGCTGTCTTTGCCCCTTCTTCATCTGCATAGTGGCCCCTATTGAGCTATGTGTTTCATGCAGATTAAAGGAGGTGTGGCTGCCATTCTGTTGGACCTACAATGTGTACATATTGCTTAAGCTATATATTTTTTTATTATTATGTTATTCCCTGTTAGGGGAACCCACCCACTCCACAATGATAAAGGAATGGAGACATTATTTCAGAAAATTTGAATATTTGCAAAGTGGGTGGTGCAGAAAAAACAGCTCATTTAAGGCATCCAATTAAAAAGATTACTCACATAATTTAAAATCTATAGTGTTTATTAAATACCATGATATGACATCATTGTGTATTTCAATCAGTGTACCCTCCTTTGAGTGGACACATCTTAGATTATCATACCAAACAATTCGAGGGTGTACAACTACAACTTGCTTAACAATACACATTCTCATTGTAGACTGTGCAGATGGAAATTGTAGCTGTGGTTATTTTAATATAATCCCCATGCATTGTATGTATATTGATTTACCACTTCTTCAGGGGATTTTGTATGGGCAACCTAAATAGGGATAATGATAATAAATAATAATACAAGTGTAAAAAGCTTTCAAATAAAGTGCACATTTCTATGGTTCCCTATAAACAGACACAACAAATGTATACTCACTAGCATGAGCACAGGTAGATATGCTGCTGCTATAGTTCCAAGTTCAAGTTTATTGGTCACATGCATATATAGTATGTTATGCAGTGAAATGTTTTGTTCTGACTGCTCAAGAGAAATGTGTAGGGTGGCACAATAGAGTGTTGTACACAAACAAACATAAGATAACATAATATCTTAAGACAATAACAACAACTTAAGACAAGTTAACTAATAAGTAACTATTTTACAGATTACCGGTTAAGATATACAGTAACTTTTCCAGTTCATTTCAAGTTTTCATTTGTAACATAACTAGTCCTGTTTCCGGGGCTAGTGCTACTACAGTGCTATAGTTGATGTGATGGTGATTGCTTCCACAAATTATCTCTTTTTCAGGAACAATGACAAGAAATTTTTTAATGAAATAAATTATTAATTTTGAATACATGCTTTTATGTGTATATGTTTAGTATAATGAAGGACTCAATTAAATTGATTTAAATTTGTATTGACTTAACAAAAATAAAAAAAATGGATTGTATTTATCATGAGCTGTCTAGTAGTATTAATTATTTGATTTATTGAAATGTCAACATAAATCAAATTCATATAATAAATAAATAGCTTAGAGATACATAAATAAATAATATTCTCCCATGAAGCCCCAATATTAATGTTTATATCAATCGGAATTTAGAAATATCTTTAGTACATTAAGGGTTAAATATTGCCTGGTATGTTGCCCTGGTGCATCAAAGGTCCAATATTTCTTAGCATAATTTTGTCACATCTTCTGTGAGAACCGAGGTGAGGCAATCAAAAAGCAGTTCATCAACATACACGCATATAAGGGAATGGGCGATACAAATGTTCAGTTGCCTTTAGGGCTTGGCAGTCTCCATTCCTGTCTAAGATTTAGGGATGTCTGGGTCATCTTCCACCAGGTAGCAATTGTATATGTCAACTGCACACCCCCTTTATAAAAAATCCAATACAAATAATAATAAGTGTGTGCCCTCACCCTGATAAGGCAATCCCCAATATTGACAATTGACATATTAGTATAATAATGCCCAAAACAAATAACAATACACATCAATAATACAAAAAAATGACAATTAAAAACAAATATAGTACAGACCGGGGGGGGGGGGAATATATAAAAAAAAAAGTTTATATATGTTGGAAAACCCACAATTGCTATAGAGTTATCTCTATGTAATAAGTTCCCCAGAGAATTCATCAAAAATATTCCAAAATATACATAAATAAGGGAATATACCCACATAAAGCTAAATCCGTATATATATATCTTTAGTGCAGACAAAAGTAGTGGTGCTTCAGTGCTAGAAACCTATGAACCATAAATTCTATATACAGTTCAAGTGCTAGTGCTATGTGCTATAATACATCAAATTTAAATCCAAAATCTAATATTAATAGGTGAAGGCATATTGCAGAATCCCAAGCTAAATGACAATAAAGTGCATAACCTGGTCTCAGAAGCCATCCTGGAATCCCCCTCACGCCTGTACCAAGCCCATATGTTCCGTGGTCCTAACTGACCTCAGGGAGCACTTCTGATGGGGGGACGACCTATTTATGAGGAGGGAGGGTATCACATCCTCCTCCTCTTTGTCGAGTGTCAGGTGACGCTGTACACCAGAGTGGAGTGCAGAGCTCCCACCCTCTGCCAGCAAACTGCCAGCAATCAGGAAACTCAAGATGCCGGCGCTGCCTCAAGCGCTGTGTTCCACATCAAAATGCAGTGCACCCGACAATAGTCAGCTTAGTGCATAGTGCTCACGTCCGCCACCAGTCATCAGGAAGCCCCTGCACTCCACACTGCACTGCACCCAGCACTCATTAATGGTGTTATGCTCTTGTTAAGCATTAGGTTCACTGCTGTGACTGCCAATGGTCCAGTTAAGAATAAAGCCCAGCTGCCTCCAAAGGAAGGCAAGAAGCCACCCCTGTAGGAAATGTATTTAGAAAGAAAGGAAGAATACACATTAATTTATAAAAATTAGCCGTTGAATATCAACAATTATTCAAAAATACCAATGTGTATAACTATGATCAATTGTTTTTGCATGACTGGGCACAATTCAGTGTTGATTATTATATGTATTCATGTATTGTTTATGTATCAGTTTATTTAGTTATTTTCTTTTTCATTTGGTCTATTATTTGTATATACTTTTGTTTGAATTGATTGCTGTCTTTATCTATTTTATATATTAATTACATTTTTCCCTATCATAAAGATATGGAAGGGTTAGGGACACAAGTTGCATACATATATTTTAATTGGTAAGTTTGATTACCCTAATTTGTTATGTGTGAGCATACACGTTTGTTGTGCTGAAGCTTCTTGATAAACCAGGTAATGCACTAACTACTATATTCACTAAATACATCGTTTCACCCTCACCCTCTTTTAGTTTTTGACCGCATTTATGGTTTAGTTATTTAATCTCCAATTAAGTTATTAATAAACCTTGGACAGCTATATCATTCAGTTGCCCACAAATGAGACAAAACTAATTTGGTCATTTAGGCCTGGATAGCTATCAGCCTTTAGTGTGTAAATCCACCCTTGTTCAACCTGCAAGGTTAGTTTTTTTATATCACTTCCCCCCCTCTGAGGATGCAGTCTCGCCAACGCCTGTAATTTAACCCCTGTTGTTTTACATAGTTGGCATGTCTTGCCATGCCGGCCCCAAGGGTTTATTTCATCTTCTTTTAATGTCATACGTGGGTTCATACATTTGTTTTCCTATAGCCCAATTCATTTTACCACAATAAAAGGACCCACATCCGCACAAGAGAAGATATGAGTCTCTCAGCTGACATAATATATAAGGATATGATATTTACCCTTAGGTAACGATGTTACTTTCCTATTACTATGTAAAGCTCAGTGTAAGGCAGTCTTTAGATCTTGTGTTTTAAAATCTATTGCCTTTCGTCTTTGTTTAATTTGTGCTTCTAATTTGAATTGTGTTAGATCACTATAAGATATATCCCCATTGGTATACTTTTAATCAGGAGTTCAGGGTGAAAGCTGGCAGCATTTATGTTATTTAAGGCTGTGGACATCCGGATACAGTTTTATACTGTCTATGCTGCTCTGTAGGTCTAGGAAGGGTATTGTGCATCATAGTTTAAGGTTAATTTTGGATTGTAGTATTTCTTTTATCTAATTTTGTTTCACTTTAAAGAATTATTAAATGTGGGGATTTGTATGTAATTCAACAAATTGTTCAAGATGAGATGAGGGACCTGTCCAGAGAATGAGGATATCATTGATGTACCTTTGCCAGCTCAGTATGTGGCACAGGTATATTGATAAGTCCTCAAGTCCCCAGACGTGGCACTCCCATACTCCCATACCCCCAGGTACAGGTTGGCATAGGATGGGGGACAAGTTGCCCCCATGGCTGTGCCCTGTACCTGGAGGTATAGGTTGCCATTGAACAAAAAGTAATTATGTTTAAGAATTAATGTTAAAAGGAACAGGAGGAACTTGTTTTGGTCATTATCCTAAATAGAATGTTTACTCAAAAAAGCTCTTCGCAAATCCAGAATGATGCGGTATACTTTAATAAAGGGCCTCCATGTCCAGAGTGGCCAGGATAGTGTATGGTGGTAGTGTAATGTCCTGAATTATACCTAGAAGATGTTGAGTGTCTTTTACTTATGTTGGCAAAGTGATCACATATTTCTGTAGGTGGTAATAAATATAACTACTTGCCGCCTCAGTTAGGGAGTCCATTCCTGAAGCTATTGGATGTCCAGGGGGATTTGATGAATTTTTATGAATCTTTGGTAATAAATAAAAAGTGTGTAAGGTTTGGAGTTTGTAGAAATTCCCAGATAGTTTTTTCTATAATGTGTTAAAGCATTATTTAATATTTGATTGTATTCTGATATATCACTGGCCAGTCTGGACATGGAGACCCTTTGATGCCATTGTTAGTTGTTGAGAATTTGAACACATTTGTTCAAATTGTAGAGGAGTCATGACCGAAACATTTCCCCTCTTGCCCACTTGTTTTATGATAATATCATTGTCCTCTTGTAACTGGTGGACTGCATTTTCTAATTGCATATATTCGTTTGCTGTAAATGCTTTATGTGTAGTTTTTTTATATCTCATTGGATATCACTTTATAGAATGACTGAATGTATTTAAAGAAGAAAAGTAGGTTGGGCCTTTCTTAAACATTTTTGTATTTAGAATATCCATTATTTATATTCAAATTTCTTGGCTATATCCAGCTTTAAAAGACTTTAGAGTTCATGGCCGCTTATCTCAAGCAGTTCTTGAGTCTGAATAATCTGTTTTGTTGACATCAGATCCCAGATTTATGCACTGTGGGAATTGCGAAAATGTGAATTGTGTGGGAGTTCTGGGTGGTTACACATGATATATCATCACATCAGGATAGTGGAATGAGGGGTGGGAGAGTTCTGGTGGGGTTTCCACCTTTTTAGGGACAGACTTGGCCCAACAGTGGCACCTTATTGTTTAAAAAAAAACATTTAAAAAAATAGCGGTACCCAGTGAGCGGAGCCACATGGAGGGCACCATTTAACACATTGCAAAGTATGTAGCAGATAGGTAGTGACTGTACACTTTTATGAGCCGGCGATCCTGGTGCCCAGTTCTGAGCACTTTCTGCCTTTTCATGTCACACAATGAAGGCTCAGGAAGGGGAGGGAACAAGAATGTATAGCAGCAGCTGCCATACAGGCAGGCCGATCATCAGCTCATGTATGTGGACAGTTGCTTCCTTTCTGCTGCATACTCTTCATTGTGATGAAAGGCACCCCTTGCCTGCCGTTGCTCTCCGGATGCTGCTATTGTTGTTTTTTTTTTTTAAAGTTGCCACAGATGGGGTGATCTGACCCAGCCCCAAGGGGACCCAATGCATTCACGTGGTATGCCTGGTGGTAAAGCCTGCCATCGTCTACAGCACTTGATATGTTTATGGAGCCGTATAATCTTTTCTTCTGGGATATGTTCAAGTGGTCAAGCTGAGCTGACCTTTTTCAAATATACTCTTCATGCAGGTCCTCTCAGACTATCCTTAACTTATTTTTTGCATTCCTAATTTTTTTTTCATAATAAATGCGTGGCAAACCAATAGGAATTATTCTGACCCATATACTAACTGATATAAATAAATAAGAAAATATGTGCAATCTAAGTAAGACTTAGATCATACAATGAAGAAATTAATAAAAATGATATGCCCCACACAGCTATGATGCTAAGGTAATAGCATTGCAGTGGCAGAACAATGGCTGGGGTATTTTGGCTGACTGGTTCAGATGAGACGAGCTGAGAAGAAGCATTGGGAGACCGCGAGTGGAAAGGGGAATTAGAAGAGGATTGAGTGACTTTGGGTGGCTTTTGGGTGAAGTGGGTGTTTGCATAGGTGTACAATCAGCCTAGTTAGACCAAAAGCAGTGTCGCCATTGGGAATTCTTTCTGTGATCCCCATGGCTATTCTGTCTCTTGCTATAGGCCATGTAGTTGTAACAGTGTTTTGTTAAAGTAATTGTTCAGGCATAAATAAAAATCTCTATATGCAAGTAAACATGCACCCTCAAAGCTGCCCACGTGGTTCTACTTTCACTTTGATTCATGCCATTCCTCCTCTCCCCCTCCCCCGTCCCTTTTTTAACCCCTCCCCTCATGGTCACCTGGCCAAGCTGTAAACGAGCAAGTGTGTCCCAATTGACAGTAAAGCAGCAGGTGCTTTACATGATGCACAGCGATTCTGCTGTTGCTGGCAACAGCAGGAGGCAGAGGCAATACATTTAAAGGGGGCGTATTGTGAAATTGTGTAATATCAAAAATCCATATAAACATCGGCTAATAAGAGGAGGGTCAGTTTTACACCCAAACTGAATAAAAATCCTGCCAAGCTTGTGCTTTTCTTCTTCTGGTAGGAATAAAATCCAGGGGTGAAAGGCTCGAGTGTATCAGGGGGGACAGAACCTGTCCCCCCTGACTTCCTCATTCTTCCTTTGAAAGAAAAATACAAGCCTGGTTAGATATTTCATGATTCCGGGGGCCATTCAGAATATTTATAAGATTGAACCATTTTTTTTTGCAATAGTCCTCCTTTAAGTGCAATCATCATGAACGTGCATTGTATTAGCTTACATCCTGCCCATATGCAGATAACACAGGACTTTTGATAAGTCTGCGTAGCTAACGCACATGCGCTATTGTAATGAAAATAAAAAGTCATTTTCATTAAAAAGACAGCCTCAGTTTAAAAAATTCAAAGCGTGGCAATGACAAAGAACATGGGGTGAATGTTATAGTACTATTTATATGCCTGGCAAGGACAATGAATTTATTAATTTGATGCTATAAATATTTTTGGGTGTTTATTTTCTGGGCTGTGTCAGAACAACATGATCACATTTTTTACTGGTTCTTGTGTTGCTTATGTATTGTACTTTTTGTTTAAATCCTTAAAATGAGATCCAGAACAATAAAGCAATACCATTTGCATATGTAATTAAACCTATTTATATCAAATTGTTTCCTTTTGAAAGTTGTTAAATGTATGCCTATGAAGTTGAGCACATTCATAAATATATATAAAACTTTTTAGAACTATAGACAGCCTTTAATCCAGTGTCCCACATTACGCATGCGCAGTTTTCATTGCATTGTGTCAAATTTTCCGGTGCCAGCTGTTCAGCCAGCTCAGTATGAAGTAGTTTATTATTGATGGATAAAATGTTCAAACATTTAAGCAAATTAAAGTCAGATTTGCATTCTTAATTAATTAATAGCACTGTAAATGCCAGCATCCTTGGTTCTGCTACCTACAGAACAATACCCATTTCATAAGCTTTTCCATGGATTTTTTTTTTTATTTTACATCCTGCTAATTCTTAGGAAGCCTTAACTGCAAACATATTAGCAAAGAGTAAATATTGAATTTAAAACAAAACTACCAGCTTCATCTCTCACTGTACACAGAGTAGGATTTAAAATGGGATTTCAATTTCTTTGGCTTCTAATTAAGTAGTGATAACCAGACTTTCTGCTTAGGGTCACTTCCTGGGAGTGATTTCAGTTATTAAAATGCATGTTTGTGTTTGTTCTGCTTGGTACGCTAGCACTGATCTCTTCTAATATTGCTGCAAATATGCAAATGGATGTTTCATTTTAGTGTGCAATTTATGGCAATCTTCTCCAATTTTCTAAAAGGGCAGGAGTGGGACCTTGTCACTCATATTTTCTTTAGTTAAGCTAAACTAATTATAAGGTTCTTTCTCGTGAAACTCTAAAAAATGTGTGGCGAACGACATAACTGCCAATGTGACATATATGGCTTGAATGTGAGAGCTTTGCGTTTAGCTGCTCCCATTCACAAGGATGGCCTTCAGCATTATTTGAATGTCACGGTGGGTTGATAGATCATTTAAAAATTACATCAGTTAGATTTACACCCGAGAAACTGACTGCTGGAAACCTTTTCAAATGACTTAAAAAATATAAACAGCTCTGATACATAACACCTGTCGAGAGACTTATGTTGAAAGGATATTTTCCGAAAGGTAAGGTAAGTAATATTTAAAGGAAGCTTTGTTAAAAAAAATGAAATTAAGTTATGTTAAGTAATTCTATTCTAGAATAGCTCTTGGACCAAACAATAAACAAATCTAGTCTAAAAAAGCTCTTCATTGACCAGGATCTAAAAATTCCAAGAATTACTTGAAGCAAGCAATATATAGGGTTCAGCCATCTGGGACAGTTTGTTTAAAGTCCCTGTATAGTCAAAAACAACAAACTGCATGTACTCACCTTTAGCCCCGTGCAGCAGTATCACACAATGTCAGTGTGTGACACTTACCGATATTGGTGATCTCATTAGCACTATTCCCATGGCCTGGAACCTCTCGTCCATCATCTTGCATCAGTCAAGATGACAGGCAGGGCATGTTCTATTCACTTCAATGGAGAGTATGGGGGTTATTTAAGAACGGATAGCGTCAGGTAGGGCTTCGCAGCGTCTGGTGAACGCTGGGCGCTGTAGGCAAGCATACATTTCAATGGGGTTTCATTAGTTGGGTATAAATAGCTTGTTTTTTTTTTTTGCTCGAATTATTGTGTGACCTCTCCTGGCTGCGAATACGACTTGTATTTTTATGCAGAATTCTACAGGTTTGGCACTAAAGTGTTATTGTTCCAGTGTTAAAACAATGTCATTCCATGTGTTTTTGCTTTGTTTGTCTGGTGTATATGTGTTCATACTTTGATCACAAAGCATCTGCCGCTCTATGCTATAGTGTGCATGTAGTTTTTTTTTAAATATGGTGTGTCATGGAGATGGCAGATCGATGTCTCGATCTTCAGTGATGGAAAGTTTCAAACCTCTAAAATATTGGTGTTCGTGGGGAGCAAATGAGTTTTGGGATCTGTGCAAGGCTGTTGGTCCAGTTTAAAGTGGGCCTAAACCCAGGATAGTCAATATTTTTGCGTCGTGGGAACAGGAAGAGATGAGCTGGGTTCGAGCGATCTGGGGGGGTTTCACACAGCGGGGGTTTCACACCCCGATCAGGATGCCCCTGAGGAAAGGTCCAAAACCCAGGATAGTCAAAATCTGGTCCACTTTAAAGGGTTTGACCAGGCTAACTGTAAAATCATATCAATATTTTAATATTTTTCTTGTATTCCCTTGCATTCCTGAGAAAGGAACATTATTAAACTGAGACCCACCAATAATGGAATTAGGAACACAAAGGCAGTGAATAAAATAGAAATTTACTCTTGAGGCTTGAACAAAACCCAGCAGAGGCCGGCTAAAAGATGCGGGATGCGGCAGCGGGAGCTACCCATTAAAGCCAATGAGAGCCGTTTGCCAATAGAGTTGAGCACGGTGAACAGCTCACATTGGCTGAGCGCCTGCGAATGCGCTGTTGGAATGTTGTTCCGGCTGTTGTGGGGTTGTGTGTGTTGTGGGGTTTCACACAGTGGGGCATCCCAATCCAAATTCCTGGGTTTTGTTCTGCTTTAATTAAAAGAAATGTCCTATACAATTTTGCAATTTAATTACCTCCTATGCATTTGTATTTTCTTGTTGTGTGCTGCTGCATAACCCCACTAAAATGTAGCCCCATACCACCCTGTACTATATATATATATATATATATATATATATATATATATATATATATATAGTCAGGATCGGAGTTGCTAATAGTAATGACATACTCTGAAGTTCTTAGGGGAAATAATAAGAGGTTTATTGAAGGCAAAGTCCAACAGAAATGCCTCCTAAATTCAGAGTATAATGCAGTGTGAAACAAATTTAGCAACAAAACAACACCTCACCGGTGTACACAAAGGTCTATTTGTCCCGCAGCACAAGTCTCTCTCTCTCTGGCTCCACAATGGGGACCGCCTGTCACCTCACATGGCTTCACCCGAGGTTGCAGAGCAAACCATTCTTTTGTAGCCATGTAACAAGTCAGGCCCAGTTACCTGTGTGGCTGAGACAGGCCATCACTCCATCATCTCCAACCTGGAGTATGGGGGTAGCATCAGGATTGGCACCCTGAAAATGTCTTCTTCGAAGAAGAAACACTAGGTTTTGCAGGTGGTGAAAGATGTGCCAATTTTGTGCATCACATGGTTAATCAGTGGTTGTGAAGGTCTAGTAGTAGCAGAGAGAGGCAGCAGAGATGCTGTTGGTAGTAGTAGTGGCATTAGCAGATGTACAGAGGAAATACAGATGTATTGCATTGCTTGTGCACACTCAAGTAAAGAAGTAGCAATGTCTGCACAAACTTTTAAACTTAGTAATGTTAGGGACGGGGTACAAATTGGACGGCCTTGATGTGGCTACCTCGCTTTTACATTCATTGCAATCTATGTTAACTAACAGTCCATGTTCTTAACAAGTGTTAGCTAGGTTTTTCAATAGTATGAGTGTGCAGAGGGTTAACTTTCTTTTTTGCTTAGTCTGTGGTCACACCCCTCTAGCACCTCTTGACTGCTATATATTGACTGGATGAGCACATCCTATCTTTCTTTTTGCTGTTGCATTTGAAGGCCAGTGGCCAGATCTGCTGGATTTTCATTGTGTGTGTGTGTGTGCAAGCAAGTCAAGTTATTGCAATGTCTTTAGACAGGCTCATTCATGTATTGCATTGCTTGTGCACACACAAGTTAAGAAGTTGCAATGTCTGCACAAACTTAGTAATATTAGGGACGGGGTACAAATTGGACAGCCTTGACGTGGCTACCTCGCTTTTACATTCATTGCAATCTATGTTAATTAACAGTCCATGTTCTTAACAAGTGTTAGCTAGAGGAAATACTAGGCCAGGGGACAGGAGACCTGTGGTTGCTGTGTAGGCCTGACAGTAGTGAGCAAGTCCTCAAACAATTATCCCATTTGAACTGGGGGGTAGCAGCAGGATTAGCATCCTGAAAATAAAATTCAAGAACAATCAATAGTTTTTGCAAGCATTGAAAGGTGTGTCTCATTATTACTGTTGGGATTAAAGTCCCTTTAAATTGTTTAAAAGTATTTCTTTCTCTTCATAAATGTTATAAGTTAATAGTTAAAATGAATGTTGGTTTAAAAAATCCCAGCAAACCGCCGAAGGGATGGAAGTGAGCTTCCCTGTGTTACCACAAAGGAGACTAACTGGCCAACTTGTGTTCAGAGTACAACACAGGGTAGTAAAATAGGGAGAAATATTTCAGTGTGGGAGCACAGCAATGGGGAAAATAGTAGAATAGTTGAATGAATACATATTTGTCTGCTGGGCATGCTATGCCTGACTATTCCAACCTATGCTGAGCTGGCACAGTCCAACACATCTTTTGTAAATCAGGGCCTAGACGTGAATTAACTATAGACAGTGATTATGTGGCTTTTGCATTTATAGGCAGCAGTTTCCCAGGTAGAGATGGCTGGCAGTGCCCCTAACTATGTATGAATGTCCTGAGCATTTATAAGTACGGTATGTAAGTGTCAATCCATTATTTAATTGGCATTTATTTATATATGTAAAAATTGATGCTAAACAATAGTATTAATAGAGGAATTTTCACCATTGTAGAACAAAGTGACCAAGCACTAATAGAAATAGATAGAAATGCGTACACCCAACAGTCAATCCACAGGCTAGAAAGAAAATGGTGAAATTATATAATTATGAAAATAAATGTTATCATCACCTCTAAATAAAGAGAAGGTTTTTATAAAATAATTTGCTTCTCCCTATGTACATTCTTCATTAAAAATATCATGTTCAGGGTTAGAGGGTGATGCACCTTTTGTCCCCTGCACCTCCTCTGTACAGCATCTACATACTTATCAAGGGTGGTAATCAGGCAAATGCTTCTCCCAGTGCTGGTGGCAACCATGGGGCCTTCACATGCCTACTGCATTCATTGCAAAGTAGGGGGGTGTGCCAAGGCAGGTTTATAGCACTCCCTGTCTCGGCATGCAGTAAAGCAGATTTGATGGATGCCAATGGATGATGGAATTGCTCATCCTCCCTGGACAGGCACTTTAATAAGTTAAAAAGTGGGAAATTGGGCAGAATTTTATACCAAATAAATGGTGAGTGCAGCCCCCGCAGTGCAGCAGGTCAATACAATAACTGCTGCACCCCCCCCCCCGCATACCCCATGCAACTATTACTTTTTTATTCACATTTTTTTAACTTTAGGTTCGGTTAACTTTTGTATTCTTTCTCCTTAAAAGGAGCTGGGTACAATTATTTAGATATCACAGCCACCAGTTTTTACATCAGAATAAGCTAAAATCTATATGTCATTCCCCAAATTAGCATTGTACAGTTACAGAAGGATTTGTGATATCCACATCTTTCATGGAAGGTTGTGGCATGTGTCAGACACAATGTTAACAGGGAATCCCAAACGTTGTCAGTATTTAGGGAATACGTCATCATCAATAGCCCCTAATGTGCATGTTAGGGTGCTTTATTTACATGCTAAATGCATTGTAGTGTTGTAGTCTGCCCCGACACTCTATTTGAGATCTGTTTATTGATTTTTAGGTTACTACTACACTTTGAAATGTTCAAAGCCTCCTCCTATGCCTTAGGGATAGATGGAAATACTCCAATTCCCCGTCTATATGCATATATGACTGCAGACACTCTGGACCGCCTTGTCTGAGCTGTTCGATTCTTTTAAAATGACATGGAAATGTAAGGAGCAGGATGCATCCATCACTAAACAAACAAAAGATGAAAACCTTTCTCAATCTACACTTTTTTTTTTCTCTGAGAAGCAATTGGAACTTGTCCCTGTAAACAACAATGCTGAACTATGCATATATCTGCACAGACAAATGCTTGACAGGATGTGCTGTTAGAAATAGAATGGCATACACATCATTAGCTGGGTTATGAGACAAGATGCCTGGCAATTTCTCCTTTCTCCCCCTGTGTGTGCCGGCTTTCTGCTAACTCTCACAATGATCTGTCAATTTGTAAACCATAAATAAATATTTAAATAGGGACAATTAAATAGGGCTGTCTAGGGTACTGCTGCTGCATTTATTCTTTTCACAATGGTGCATACATATATGCATAAGCACAAGTGTATCTATTTATTTGCATGTCTATCGATCACATTTATTTATCTGTTTTTTTCATTTTGCTTACTATCTATTCATTTTCCTATTCAGTCCAGTTCATCTCTTTCATTGATTCTCCTTTTTTTTCTATCTCATGATCTAACTCTTTTTATCTCTGTTATCATCCATATTCACCCTCCCCTCGTCCTTTTTTCTGTCTCTTTTTTATTGTATTTTTTTTTTTTTAAAGTCTCTTTTTCTTTTTCTAAACATGTATTGTTTCAAATCTATCTATCTATCTATCTATCTATCTATCTATCTATCTATCTATCTATCATCTATCTATCTATCATCTATCTATCTATCTATCTATCTATCTATCTATCATCTATCTATCTATCTATCTATCTATCTATCTATCTATCTACATTATTTCACTCTATTTCAAACTATGGGGGTTATTTAAGAAGGGATAGCAGCAGGTAGCGCCTCGTAGTGGCAAACAGCGCCTGGTGAACGCTGTACACAAAACCACATTTATGAAAACGAATCTGGTGAGCGGCTCTAACAGCGCCATGTAGTATCCAATGTATTGTTACAGGCGGCTCAGAGTATAGCGCCGGCACTCTAGCTTCCAGAGCGCCAGGTGTTACCTTTCGCTCAGTGTCGCTCTCCCATGTCTGGACTTTAATCTGAAATATCTTGTTTGGCATTTTTTTGTGGCAAAATATGTGGGTAAAAAAACTTACAGTTTTTTTACAATTTGTACTGCTTTTTTTGTAATAAAAAATGTACATTTTTGAAATCTTTTTAATTGCATGTAAAAGCCAGTACAGTTACAACTGTACCACACATGTATTGTTAGACACCCTTTACTTCCCAGGAGACTCCCCCAAACTGAAACCGCGCTTTAGGAGATGTTTAGATAAAATGCAACTATGCTATGCAATATGCACACCTTGCAGTTTTTCAAGAAAAACAAACCTTTACATTTGAAATACCCCCCACCAGCTATATATTATTTGAAAGTACCCACACACCTCAAGCTTTCTAGGCATACCAGGCTTGTTGACATGGGCGGAGTTTTCTGGAAGTAATCCCTCAATTAATTCTTCTATAAACATGAAAAAACAAGTTAAATCTGAAGTTAAATCAAGTTAAATTTGAAAAAGCAACATCTCCCGAACAGAACGATATCCAACCTTCATGGGTACTTTCAAGGGAAGAGTTGCCAAACACCCAAAGTAAAGCATGTGCGTAACGGTAATTTGACTTGACAATTTCAGCTCTGCAGACAAAGGCCCTTATTTAAGAAGGGATAGCGTCAGGTAGTGGCTGGTTAATGACAGGTAGCGACAGGTAGCGACTGGTGAACGCCGGACACGGCACGCAATTACACATTTATCAAGCAGAATCTGTTTAGCGACTGGGATAGCGCCATGTAGCGTCTGATTCATCATTTTCACAGCCTCAGCGAACAGCACCAGCGTTCAGCCTTGCACAGCACCAGGTATGACCTCTCGCTGCCTGGCGCTCTCCCATACATTTCAATGGACGATCCTTTTCTTCTCTTTAAACTTTTTTTTTTTTTTTTCAAAAAAATCACAAATAATTATTTGACCTCTTCTGGCATTGAAATAGCAGTTTTTTCATATTTTTTTAATTTTTTAAATATTTCCTCAGAAATGACATTACAGGTCTGGCATTAAAGTGTTCATGTTACAATGCTGTTACAATGTAATTCCACATGTTTTCGCTTTGTTACTAGGTGATATATGCTTGAAAACAGACTTTAAACGCACCGCCTCCTGCGCTCTGGGCTTCAAACAAATATTTTTCAGCGCCAGAGATTTGTGAGGCTGTTTTTTTGCTGAATATGGTGTGAGTCGGTCGCTATGAGCAGTCGCTAACATGTGCTCCCATACAGCACTGTACTGGTCAAATAGCGACTCCTCACAATGTATTCAACATTACTGAACTGCGACTGAGTGGCTATAAAGTAGCGACTCAAGGCCGAGCACTGCGACTACTAGTGGGCGCTCTGAAAATGCCTGCTACAGATGCTCATCTGTCGCTACCTGCCGCTAATGATGAATCAGCCTCAAAGTGCACACCTTGCACTTTTTCAACCAAAACAACCCTTTACATTTGGAATACCCTCACAAACAATATATGCCCAGAAACTACACACATTAAACTTTCTAGGCGTACCCAGCTTGTTGCAGTGGCTTCAGTAGTAAAAAAAGTAAAAAGTAAAGTAAAAAAAATATATTTTTAAAATAGTCTCATTTATTTTAATTAAAACATGCATTTTATTAAAGAAAACTCTATTGAATGTGAAATCCCAATTTCTCACGATTACAATGGTACAACATATGTATCAGTAGCCCCGTTCCTGCCCAGGAGACTGAAAAGAGCACTTTATAACATTTACAAATAAAACACAACTGCTATCCACACTATAAAGAGTTAAATTAAAAAAAAAATGATGTGGGGTCCCCCTTCCCAGGGGGGCATTTTTTGGGAGAATTTTAAGGGCCAGCAATATAGGGCTTGTAGAATAGGGCACAGGGGCTAGCTTTGGTGCCCCCTCGCCCTGCAGGCTACAAGCCGGCATAGCCTATGGCCACGGGCTCTTCTGCCCCCCCCGGGCTTTGGGGAGGCAGGTAATGGGGGAACTCGGGCTTAATGGCAAGTCACCGCTAGCCGCAGGTGACTTGCCAGACACAGTGCCTTGTGACCTGGTATAGGGGTCTCATAGATCCCTTACCAGCTCACAAAGGGTTAAATGTAAAAAAAAGCACACGGACACAGGGAAAAAACATTTTATTTTAATTTTTTTTTAATACTTACCTCCCATCCATCCTGGAGCACTGTGTCCCATGCTAATCAATTTGGCTTCTGCTCTCCTGCTGCTGCTAGAACATTTTAAAAATCCATATAGCATGCTGGATGGCAAAAAGGGTGGCTTACTAATACAAACAAAACCCACCTAACCTGCTGTTTTTCTTTACTGGAAGACAGAAAAAAAGAGTGACAGGTGAATGTACCACTTTTAGGTGAGATCTAATCATTTCTTACTGCCTTTTCCCTCAGCCAGACTTGGAAGTATTAACCAAAAGAATATCTTCCCAGAGCAATGTATAATGGGTAAAAGTATCTACGCTCATTAGAGGAATTGCAGTAGCTGTACACAGTTATTCTAGCACAGGCTGATCAGATATCAGACCATAAGCAGAATGATACAATAACACAAGCTTTCACACCTTCTATTTCTTCCATCCATAGAAAGGAAACACAAGCTTGGCTGGATTTTCTGCAACATTTATAAATAAACCCACCCCTTTCCTTGCTATCCAGCATATTTATGCGTTTTTATCTTTTATTTGACATTTTTTTTAAGATAGGGCTCCCTTAAGTTGTCAAACTCCACTTTTTGAATTTCAGTTGGACATTAGCATAATTCTACAGACAGTCTTTGATGAATAATGCAAGCATTGTTCTACAAAACCATGGACCCCCTTTAATTTTTCGCACATTCAGAGCCCTGAATATGATGATGCCTCTAAAGTGATTGTTGAATAAAAATATCAGCGCAATGAAGCTTCTGTAACGAGGTGAAAGATAGGCACTTCAACAGCACTGAAGGGGAATGATTGGCATATATTCAGCTCTAATGTCCTTAATCAAGACCTACAAGCAAAGCATGCATCGTGATGGAAGGTGTTTAATCTTTTATCATTACATACATTTTAATAGCAAGTTTGGTAATCAGTAGCTTAAAAGCACTTATTAGAAGGGAATAAATGCAAGTGCAAAGCAAGAGGGTAGACCTTTCCTATTTTTTAAGACATTTTTACAATTGTAAGGAACTCATCAGCGGCAAAGAAACTAGTGTACAGCTTTTCCTAGCTCATATATATGTATATTATCTTCACCTACTGTGGCATATCAACTGCCATGCTTGTTATCTGGCTCTAGCCTCCCATTAGTAGAATCCCTGGTGGAAAGTCGTTTCTCTACATTATATTGTAATGCTCTTGTTAATGATAAATTGATGAAGAGCTGCTTTTTTAGATTAGGTGAGTGGTCCTTTGATAATGGGGTTGGACTAAAGCCAGGGGTTTTATTCAACTTTGCCTGAAGGGTGAGAACTAACTAAAATATTCCTTTCTTGCGTTCACTTAGAAAGTGAGACAGTCAAAGAATTTGCGCTTCACCTTTTTAGACGAGGAAATTAAAAAGTCTATTCGGCAAAGTCATGTATTTTGTTCCCACTTGTCTTTTTTTTAGGCAGCTTGTAATTAATTTAAATTGGATGGTATTTACATTATACTTTAATTAAACTGTTTTTCCCCAGTATTGACATTGACAGATAAAAATGGTGTTAAATGCTAGTTGTGATTCATTGGTTGGGAAATGAGGAGCTATTTAGGCATTGAAATAATTATTTTAATGTAGCTTAACTTGTAAAAGATGATTATGCGCAACGAAAGTAGCGCCCAGTGTGAACAGTCAGCCTTAACAAATACCATATCATGTCTTTTTTAACAATGGAATCCTTTAAACTCTGTAAGTGTACTGAAAATGGTGCTGTATATAGCCTTGAACCTTGCTTTTGTGCTAAATGTAAGGCTGAGAAAATGCTTTTCTGAGTAGAGAGTTCTCATTTGGAGAGCCCTGAGGCTTTCTATTCCCAGTCACATGCAGAAGGTTTAGAAAAATGATTTGAATCTGAACTTGGAGAGTGCTTCAAGCCAGTGGGGAGCCACAATAACCCTCAAAATGATGATTTATACCTAACGAAACTTTTTTAAAACCTATTCAATATATTTATGGAGGCTTGCCTCTCTTTAGGCCAGGGAATATGCTGCAAATGTTCTCAGTGATTCATGTCATGGTATAACCTTAGGAATAATCAAGGTAGCATCTCCCTAACATCTAACTAATATTCTAGCGTCACTGGGTTCAGCCTTTACAACAGGAAGCCTAGTCATAAGGACCATGACTAGTGACTGTGACTTGGGGACCATTAGAAGCAGAGATCCACACATTTTATATTCATACTTTGATGTGATTCTGGTCATCCGGAAATGTGTAATTTATGATTAAGGGTCAGAAATGCGTCAAGCTCTTTTTCCTGATGCTAGATACTAATGGGAGACTGTAAGGCCTATACCTTTCTTTTTTAAGCCTCTGAAATAAATGTAATTGCTTTACTTTAGTGCAGGCCTCTTTTTCATGTTTAATCTATACGGAGTATAGCACTCTGTGGCTGTTCAGTGGGTTTTTCCTGGGGATTTGTTATGCAAATATTAGAGCCATAAAAATCATCTCTTCTCATTTCAGGGCAATTCCCAAAAGCACATGGAGACTGACTGGGTATGCAGTGCTTTGGTATAACTAATATTTCCGCATTCCAGTGGTCAACAAGTGTATTAGTACAAGGCCATAGACAGGTGGCTGTCGGGGGGGGGGGGGGGAATGACAGTTGAGGGTGCCAGAACATAGCATTAAGCCAGGTTAGAAAAAGACCCATGTTAGGCTTAGAGGGACTGAAGAGACCAAAAAGCCACACAACAAGAGTCTGTCCCAAACCTGGCTATATTGATGGGGGCTGCATAGTGTGGCCCTGTACAATGCTGCTACTGGGCATATGTAAGTGTGAGTAAGCGCGGCCGCCTTGACAGCGGCCATAGTATTCCAACTTTGATCCTATCAAGAATCTTTCCCTCTCCCAGTAACACCCCTTGGAGCTTTGCTCTCTGTCTGTATATGCATTTTTTTCAATCACCCTAAATTAGCACCCACAAATCCCTTACTTTTTCCCCAAATCTATATTTGGCTAGAATATTATTTTCAAAGTGCATTATTTTATATTATCCACAGTTTTAACTACTGTTGTTATTCAGATTGGGGTCAAAGTGAAAGTTTATTATAATTTTGCTTAATTGTTTGCTTCGATTCAAACAGGATTCCCAACAGGTCTTTTCACAATACACTTATATTTACTTTCAGAGAAAAGGAGAAATGGAAGAATTAGCAATCGAGACTCGGTGTAAAACAAAAGCAAACAAGTATCTCCTTCCTAGACAGTTGATTCTGGCTGCTGTGTTAGAAGTTGTCTTTCCTCTTGTAAAGCAATAGATCTGAATAACCTGTGTCACAGCTAGAAGGTTACATTTCTCTAAAAGTAGAAGTACATCTGTATCTCTTCCTTTCTGCCTGGAAAAAAGGTGGTCATGCAGAACTTAAAGCTGGAGGTCTGGCTGCAGCAAAGGAGTCTGTATCTCAGTTTCAACAGATTTATTCAGCAATGCACCAGGATAAATCAACTCCACTGGAGGTAAGGAAACTTTCATTTGATTTTACACTTAAGCCAGAAAATCCCTTTCATTGTTTTCAGAGATCTGTATATAATAATATTTTAAAATTTATTTTATAATGTTTAATGCCAGAAAATGTCAGAAGTACCCTTTAGCCAACTAATGTTTTGTTTGATTTTTATAGAGGAAAAGCAGTAGCAATCTTTAGTAATCTTTTAACTCCACGTTTACGTTTTAGTACTTAGTATTACAATGAATTATTAGATTAGAATGAACGGTTATTGAAAAGGTCTATTCTTCATTAAAAATACAGTTGGCTATCTACCAATCAATTGCTGGCAGAAAAAGTGTAATTCATGTTTACGACCCATTTCCTTGGTAAAGAGGGCCTTTAGAATTGTGGGGCAAATTTACTAACTGCTTCATCATTTGCGGGGCATTCAAAGGTTTATGTATTTATTTTCATCAGGGTAGTTTGGCAAATGCTAGCGAACACTTTTTCAGCTCTCTAGCAGCAGACAAGGATGGTCGGTCAGAGCAGAGTCGGCAACAGATATACACACACAGAATTCAGCACATCCAGTACAGAAAGGAAAGCTATAACAGGCACTGAGGTCAGGGCTCAATTTAAGGGGTATGTGGCCAATGGGGGGCTGGCTGGTTTTGAGGAGTGATTAGTGCACCCGGGATCACTGGCTGGATTGGCTGCACAATTTATGGGGGCTGGTCAGCTCTGGCCAGTAAAACTGACCAGCCCCTGATTGCTCAGCTGTTTAGAGGAGGCTGTGTCACCTGCCACTGGCGGTGCAGCATCTCCTTGAAACGGAGGAGATGCACTGTGTGCGGAGTGTACACTACTGAAGAGGAGCAATGGAGATGGCCAGGGCAGCTCGCCGCACGCTCCAACTTCTGGGAGTGGAGCGAGCGCCCTGCACCAGGCTGACGGGGAATGCTGCGCTGTCCAGAGGACGCTCCCCATGGCCGCCCAGCTCAGGTATGTTTCTTACATTACCCTCTCCTTAGGAGGTCCTCACCATTATATTCTGAATTGTTGGACTGATGATGATCTGAAAAAGTTTTCTGCTGGGCAGAAGCTCGAAGCAAGTTCTGCTGGACCCTGGGCCACAGGTTGGGCCACTGAGATAACCACTCCTCTAAAGTGGGAGAGCACAGAAAACGTAAGATCCTTCCCAAATACACATCGGAAAGGGGACACCCCTGTAGAGGAATTAGCATTATAGCAAGGCAAATTCAGCAAAAGGAAGGTATTGTGACCACTTGGTCTGAAAATCAGAAACAAAACAATGAAGGTACTGTTCTAACGACTGATTGGTCCTCTTTGTCTGTCTGTTGGACTGAGGGTGAAAAGCTAAGGACAGAGAAGACCAGTTGAGCACAGAAAGCCCTCCAGAATCTAGACAGAAATTGAACCCCTCTGTCTGAGACCTCATCCTCTGGAATTCTGTGGTGACAGAAGGCATTGTCTAGTTTTTGGGCAGTGGCAAGGGATAAAATGAGTCATCTTGCTAAACCAATCTATCACGGCCCAGATGGTGGTGTAGCCCTAGGACGGTGGCAGGTTGGTAATGATATCCATCGCTAGATGGGTCCATGACCTTGATGGAGTAGACAGGGGTACTTACCTTGGGCACAGGTCCTACAGTCTCAGACAAAAGCCTGGGTGTCCTTTCCAAAGGATGGCGACCAAACGTGAGTCATATCTTCCACGGGACACGCAACAGAAAAACTTTGAGACAAGGCATCAACCTTAACATTTTTCGTTCCCGGTTTGTACGTGATGGTAAAATTAAATTGAGAAAGCTGTGGGCTTAATCTCTTTGCAAACTCTATACATTCTAAATGTTTATGGTTGGTGTATACCATGACTGGGAACTGGCCCCCTCCAACCAGTGTCTCCATTCTGGGAAGGCTAGTTTCACTGCCAGGAGCTCCCGGTTGCCAATATCATAATTTCTCTCAGCAAAATTTTCTCGAGAGAAAAAGCACAAGGATGCAATTGCTCAGGAGACCAACTATACTGAAAGAGGGCTGCCCCTATGCCAAGCTCTGAGACATCTACCTTGACAGTAAAGGCTCATCGGATGTCACGATGGACTAATACAAGAACCAAGCTGAAAGGGGCTTTTAAGTCCTCAAATGTATGGGTGGACCGGGCTGACCAAACTGGGGAGAAGGCCCCCTTTTTAGTTAGGTCCATAGGAGGGGCTACCACGGTGGAGAGGTGTAAAAATTGGCAAACCCCAAGATCTTTGTAATCTCTTTTATTCTTTAGGATGTTCCTATTGGCAGACCGCTAAAACCTTGGATTGATCCATGGTCAAACCAGTGTTGGAGACTATGTACCCCAGAAACAGGACTTCTGCTACTTTAAAAACACATTTTTTTTATCTTGGCATACAGGCAACTCTCCCTTAATTTCTGCAAAACCAGATGGACATGCTTGTCCAAGGTCGAGCAGCCTAAGAATTCCTTTGTTAATGAAGTACTGGAAGACTGCCAGGGCATTACAAAGACCGAATGGCATGATAAGGTATTCGTAATGCCCCGTCCTGGGTGTTGAAGGCAGTCTTCGATTTGTCCTCCTGCCTGATCCTGATTAACTTGTAGGCCCTTCTCAAATTGGGCCCCAATAACCTGGTTAAATAATCCCTCGATCAAAGGAAGGGGTACTTATTCTTAACGTGATCTTCTTTAGGCACCTGTAGTCTACACATACAAATACACATACAGGGGAGCAGGCAGCCATCTTTTTTTTCAGCAAAAAAAAACCTGCCCCCACCGGCAAGGTGGATGCCCAGGTAAACACTTTATAGGGGTTTTCGGAGATGTACAATTTGGGGGTTATGTTTATATAACCAAGGTAGTCCCAACACCAACGTGGTAAGGGGCATTTTAAGTAACAGGAAGCTAATCTGCTCAGTGGGACTGGCCCCTTCTCAGGTGAAAAAGGGTGAATCAATCATTCGACTTGGGGATGTAATCGATGTCCATGACTCTAATGGGGTTAGGTAATGACTGAAGTGAAATTTCCAGAGATTGCACCAGCCCCCTATCCATGAAATTCCCTGTGGCACCACTATCAAGGAGGGCACTAACAGACCTAGACCCCAGAACAGGCTTGATCTCCAATGGCAAAGTAACCAGTGAAAAATTAAGAGGAGATACCTTGCAGCCTAGATGTATCTCCTCAACCCCACGTAGGCTCTGGAGTTTCCCAAAGACTGCTGCTTGGGACAAGATCTGACCAGTTAACCCACTCCCCCACAGTACAGGCACAGACCTTCCACCTAGCTGCTCCACCTTTCAGTTTTGGTAAGCTTGTTGGCCCTAAGCTGCATGGGTTCTTTAAGGGGAAAAGGAGCCAAGACTTCACAGAGATCTCAGGATGGACCAATTTCTCCAGGTGTCTCTCCCGTATGCACTGGTCGATGCAGATGGCCAGCTGCATTGTTTCATCCAAGGTGCTGGGTAGGGGATGACTGCCCATGCCATCCTTAATAGCCTCTGACAGACCTAGTCAAAACTGCCCACACAGAGCTGGATCACTCCAGCACGAGTCCACTGACCAGCGTGGAACTAGTTGCAATATTCCTCTGCCTACCGCAGGCCCTGTCTCAGGGAGCTTGACATCAGTGGTGGCACCTCGATCGGGGTCATCATAAAGAATTTCCATAGCCTTGAAAAAGTTGTCCACAGACTGCTGAGTGGAGGCAATAGCCGAATGCCCAAGTCTGGGGATCCCCATGCAAGAGGAAGATGATGAGGCCCACCCTTTGTTCCTGCGATCTGGAGGTATGGGGATGGAGCTGGAAGCAGACCTTGCATGTATCCCAGAAGTTGGCCAACTTGCTGCATTCCCCCCCAAATTTTGACAGGAGACAGGGTCTACAGGATAGGTGACTGCCTCCCCCTGGGATAAGGAGGATGCAGGAGCTGGATGGTTCTCCTGGGCAGCCACATAATGTGCCAGGTGCTCCACAACTGCTGTCAGGGCCTGCATACGTTTTTGGGGCCTGTTGCAATATAATGCCCCATGGGACACCCGCCTTCTGTCAGCTGACAACCCCAATCTCTACCGCTTCTTCAGCCTTTATCCAAGCCCCATTTGCCAGGACACTAGATACGTCTCACCGGACACAGTTGCCCCCAAGTCTTATGTGGCACAAGGGATGTCAGCTTACGGTGAAAGCAGATGAACCTAGAGGGTAGTCAGAAAGCCAAGGTCAAACACGAGTTATCAGTCCGATGATGCATCAAAACACTGGGATGGAGCAGAAGGGTGGTCAAGGAATGTCAAGGTCTCTAAGCCGAGGGGGTCAGAGGTAGCGAGGTATCCGAAGGAGCAGGCAGAATAGTGGTCAGACAGACAGAGGTTGGTTCAGGCAGCAGACAAGGATGGTCAGAGTTGGTTCAGGCAGCAGAGGCTGCGCCACCACCCACAGCAATGAAGGGGTTCAAGGGAGGTGACCAGGATAGCTCTGTATGCGACTCCCGACTCCCTGATATAGAGCAATTTTAAGGTCTTCAAAATATACCTAGTGTCTACTGTAATACCAATCAAGGCTGTTAGACGTACACAAAATCTATATTATATTATATTATATCAGACATACAAGAGACATGCAACACATAATTTGCCCAAAAATCCAATTCATTTTATTAAAAATAGAAAAACATATCCTCTGTAAGTTTTTAATTCATTGGAGGTTGATCTTAATTTTTATATGAGTCCCTTATTGGCTTATTGTCAATGCATTTTCCCAGTTCTCCAGGCTTCTTGGGGGAAAACCCCGCATTCACATAAATTCTCTTGGGAGAATACATTGCAAGACAACACATTTTTCTTAACACAGCAGCCACTGTATATTACTTACCTCATCAATCAGTACAGACCAAGCAGACCTAATAGTCCCTCCGATTGTGCATTGTTGCGAAAATGCTAATGCAGATGATCTTGGGCTGGTGACATGGCTTTCCTTGGACATTGAGTAACATAATGCTCATGGGCAAGACTGAAGCTAGCAAAGGGCAAACCTGGGCAATTGCCAGGGCATCTTCAGGGGCCCACTCAGGCTCACACTTGGCCATGGTTACTTTACAGTGGACTCAAACCACCGAATGCTAGGTGCTGTGTGCAGACCTGCTCATGGCTGGCCTAAGCAACAGGGGATGATTAGCAACAATGGAGAAAGTTGCATGAAATAGGGGTGGCGAGAACCAGGTAACAATTGACAGCAATGATGGAGTCTTTTGTGACAGCGGAGCAAGCAGTAAGGGCTAAAGCGTGCTTGGTGGCAGTAGAGAATGCAACATGGACTAGAGGATGATTGGTGGCTATAGGGAAGGCAATAAGGATGGGAAGGTAATTGGTGGCTATAAGGAAGGCAATAAGGACAGGAGGGCAATTGGTGGCTACAGGGAAGGCAATAAGGACTGTAGGGTGATCAGCAGCAGGAGACACATTTGTGGCAGCGGAGCTGAAAGGTGACATTATATGACTCACTACTTTGGGCCCCACTGAGACTCCCTTGCCCAAGGGCCCCTACAAACCTGGAGCCTGCCCTGCACATGGGTGATTGTTCAGTGGGCCTTCTTGCCGGCCATAGTGCACAGTCACGAAAACCTGACTTGAACTTGTTTGTTATGCTTTTAATACAGACATGAGGCAAAGCTGACACCACACTCAATCCCTTAATTTGGCACGCAGGTTTCTATATGTGGCTATTTGGCTATTGGCTGATTTCCCAGGCTTCCTTCGGTAGCTATGAACTTGAATCCTGTTGTCTTGACCCACATCACCCAAGATCCCATAATTTTTAAGGCTTTACAGATGTCGACATCTGGGCCAATCCTTCAGTGGCAGTTACCACCCAGAAGACATCCTGCTGTCCTGACCCAAAGTTATTTTTTTTTTTTGTTATAAAAAATGCTTCTGATGCAGACATGCTGCTATACTGAACATACAAGGAATCCTGCCATATTGAGCCAAAACCCAATCCTGTAATTTTGCACAAAGGTTACTAGATGTAGCCCTTTTTAAGGTATGGACTTATTTTACAGGCTTCCTTTAGTGACAGTTACCACCCTGAAGAAATCCTGCTGTCTTGAGCTCAAATTCTTCTCTTTGAAAAAAATGCTTCACGTGCAGATATGCAATGTGAGGAGGACCAAATGTGGTCCTTTGAAAGGACTTCACGTGTGCCGGGTGGCAGTTACCTTTTTTGAAGGAATCATGCTGCCTTAAGCCCAAATTCATTTCTTTTTTTCCCCAAAAATGCTTCAAATGCAGATATGTGGCTTTATTGAATACACAAGGAATTCTGGTGCCTTGATGCCTCCACCCCCGATTCTGTACCCTGGTTTCATGCCGCAAGAACATGGGAGAAAGAGGAAAGAGATAGCAGCAAGTGCTTCTGAAGAGCTTCAGGTGAATGGAAAAAATGTGTTTTCACTGCTACACACCAAGAAGTGCAAGTTTACACATATTTTTTATTCAGGATGGTTACAAGGGAAAATAACAAAGGGGGAATTGCAAGCAGGAAAGACAAAGAGTGTAAGTTCCTGTACAGACCTGTAAAAGATATGCCATACATACACCAGGGAATAATGCCTTGAAATGGAAGCTGGTACACTGGTAGGTGTCAGTCTTTGTATATAGACAAAGCTTTTATATTACTTTTAGGCCTCACATTTTGATTCTGATTCTTCATATTTTGATACTACCTTACCCACATTCCTTCAAGCCAATTCTAGCTGTAACGGTAGGGTTGAGGCTAAATGAGCAAAAAATCCTACTCGACCTGCAGTCACCATTTGGGCTAAATCTCGGTATGCAGAATCCAAAGTATCACTGATGTGAAAATAGTACTTGAATTATAAAAACTACTGTATATAGTTGTTGCAGTCTCATGACTTATGACAGCTGCATATGGTCTGCCTAGCACAAGTTTTCAGAGATCTATATGTTATACTAAGACAGAGCATCATCTCGTACCTGTGTAAGTAATTGTGAAATCACTTATTCCCTATATGCTAGATTAACATACACATTAGCACACTCTCTCCTGTGTATGTCTTGAAATACACCAGGTAGGGTGTTTTAATGTTTTGATTTACAGTTGCAGTGATGTGTAAAATGTCTCAATTATATTCAATTGCCATAAGTGTTCTTGGCTTTCTTGGCAGATACGAATCTAGCGTTATTTTTTTTTTAACTACACCTTGTTTTAACCACAGATATTGCACTGACTGAGCTCTTGTTACCTTGTATATTTTCTTTTAAGTGGAAAAAAGTGTCAAGTCTTAACTCTAAATATATTTGCACATTTGAATATATAAATGATACTGTTACTTACCTTTAGTGTGTTTTTTCCTGCTGACAGGTATACTAAGAAAACATCTTTGCGTAAAAAATGAAATGTTGATATAAATATCTGAGGAAAAATACTAATCAGAGCATACATTGAGTAGACTTACTGATCTTGTATACCTGGAAACTGATTTTCAAACAGTTTCTGTCAGTTCAGTCTTAGCATTTCTTGTCAAACAAAAGCACGCCTAAAGACACGTTTCAAAAGCAGACAATGCAGTACTTGCTAACCTGCAGAAAATCGAAAAGGATCAGGGAGATGGAGAACAAACGGAATAGGTAAGCATTAAGAAATGGAACACAGTTCTAAAGAGATGTTTCTGAGAGCCAAATATGTTTAAAGAAGCACCATTAATAATTAAACGTGAGTAAGTAAAATTCAGTATACTTCTTTTTGCCGGTATTGTCTTAAGATTTGTAATGTAGAAATAGAATAATTGATTCAATATCGGTACGGAATGCGATTGTGTTGGGGAAAAATGATCGTCAGGAGACGCAACTTGGCCTGAATTCTGAACTTTTCTCTTTTCTTTTTATTTTTTCAGCGCTGCATACTTTTTCCTCAGTATTTGCCCATTGCAGTCATATGAAAATTTGGGTCAGGTAGCCGTTATGTGAATTGACAGCCGCTATCTCACAAAAAGATGTTTCCTTATAATGTGACCTTTCCTATCTGCTGTGTCACATTTACGCCACTCATGTTGCTTATATTGTGTCATATTGTACAGTGATTTGACGCTACATAACACAACATGACAAGAGAGACTGTTAACTGCTATTCGCGTTTCATTCAGCTAGCTTTTTCACTTAATCCTCTCTGCATTATTTTTTTTCCTTATTTTTTCAATATTTTCCTCTCTAAAGGTTTTTAAACCTCCTTTTTAGCTACGGAACATGGATTCCAAAGGCTCCAAAATGCATTTTTTATGACTCACAGCACAAAAGTTTGGCCACTTCAGTCGCTTAAGAGCATTTACTAGCCCTAAATTCAAGACAACTAAGGTTATATCTTGCCCACAGCATAACTCTTTGGAGAAGCAGCCTTTATAGGTAGAATGTTTGAACAAGATTTCCACATAGAAATCATAACATATGCTGGCTGAGGACATAATAAGTAACTTTAGTCGGTTCAATAACTCAATCCCCCATAGCTAAAAGAAAGGGTTACTTATCAAGACACAAAATAAAGCAGAAACCTGTAACATACAGGTATGAAGAGCAGGGCCAGATTTAGTGAAAATACATTTTGGGTCCGGGAAAATTTCAAATGGTTGCTTCAAGCTTTATCACTGCCCTACCATATATAGTTACTTAAGATAAATAACCACAAGGTTAGATTTATAAATAATTATGGTGTGATACAGAGAGACACATTAATTGTCTGTTATACCCTGTGGTGGTGAAATAGCTTCCAGGGGGGTTTCTTTCATAAAATCTTTCAATTGCATTTGTGAAAACTCCAGGGGACTCCTCTGTTAATAGGACATTTGCCCTTTTTTTATACATCAATGGCACCATGGCCCCATTGGCAAAATGTTAATGCTCTTTGAAGCAGCATCTATCTTCCTAAAAACCTTAAGCAGCCATGCAGCATATCCAATTGAAAGCATATTAGTCAGCTAGGGTCACCTGGAAATTGCTTTCAAACATTGCACGCTAAATATACCAATACCTATTTCTGCTCTACAGTTAAAGAGTGCATGCTTAACTAAATAGGTGAGTTTGAAGGGGGAGCCTAAAGGTCTACGGCAGGGTTAACCAACCAGGGATACCAGTGCCACTGTTGGTACTCAGGCTTCCCTCTGGTGGTAGTTAAAGGAACACTATAGTCAAGTCATCACTTCTACAATTACATGTTTGGCAGCAAATTGCAGCCAACCATGTAAGTGTCAGCAACCATTCAGGTTTGATGTGCAAGCCAACTCGGCAAACCCCTTTGGTAACTTGCAGTCGAGTGATTTGCAGCTATACAATGAATAAGGAAGCTGGTTGACTTGACTATAGTCTTGCTTGAGGGCCACTCCTGCTCCCATAGTATGCAGTAGGTGGCCCAGCCAACAAGCTGTAGGCACAGGGTACTAGATAACTAGAAAATGGTACTGCTTGAAAATGTATTGGAAAACCTCATCTATAGGGATTGGGAGCGCAAATAAGAATGCAGATGAGAATTCTAAAAGTACATAAGAATTTGATGAGTTGATTAGGGTGAAGGGAAGGTAAAATAAAAAAGCATACTTACCTTTTGTTCCACATAGCTGGCCGGAGCTAGTCCAGTGATCAGCAACTAGCTGACTAATTAACTCACCCATCACTGGATCTGAACCCGTGCCACAACCATCCCTTCCCGCGTCTCCATGGCCTGAACTTCTTTCATCAGTGCTTCTGTGCCTTCTCCCAATCGGTCAAAGGGGTGCAGCCACACCCTCTCTATTCACTACAGTGGGGGGGGGGGGGGACGTGTAAGACCTCAGCACACCCCCTCATTGCAATGAATAGAGAGGATGTTGCATCACTCCTGTGACTGATGGCGAGCCCCGAGGTGAGATACCATCAATCATGACCCCATGTTCAAAACCCAGACAATGAGGGAAAGTATGGGCTGCGGCGCTGGCTTTGATCCAGCGACCTAGTGAGTTGCCAATCTCTGAAATAGCACAGATCAGCTTCAGGGGACTAAACGTAAGTGCCCTTTGTTTTTTTTGTTTGGCTGTTGGATCACTTTAGGCTGGGGCTGGGGAGAGGCGCTGTGCTTGCTGGCCTTACTGGGGCTGTGGAGAGGCGCTGTGCTTGCTGGCCTTACTGGTAACACATGAAGTATTTTTGGCACATATGGTTATGTATTTGAGCTTGCTGGCCTTACTGGGGCTGGGGAGAGACGCTGTGCTTGCTGGCCTTACTGGTAACACATGAAGTATTTTTGGCACATATGGTTATGTATTTGAGCTTGCTGGCCTTACTGGGGCTGGGGAGAGGCGCTGTGCTTGCTGGCCTTACTGGTAACACATGAAGTATTTTTGGCACATATGGTTATGTATTTGAGCTTGCTGGCCTTACTGGGGCTGGGGAGAGGCGCTGTGCTTGCTGGCCTTACTGGGGCTGGGGAGAGGCGCTGTGCTTGCTGGCCTTACTGGGGCTGGGGAGAGACGCTGTGCTTGCTGGCCTTACTGGTAACACATGAAGTATTTTTGGCACATATGGTTATGTATTTGATTTGCTTGCTTTTTGTCTTACTCGGCTGTCCTCATAGACTTTATGGTTAGATTGCACTGTATAGCACTTTACTGCATTAATTTGCACAATGGATGGTTTATGATACACTTTATTTATGAAATTTAATAGGGATATAGATTATTACAGGTATAGTGGTTTTGTATACCAGTATAGGAGGTGTTGCCAGCTTACAGTGCCCCCCCCCCCCCGGTGGATATGTATGTTATGTGTTTTTTAATGGTGTTTTAATGTGTTCTGTCATGATGTGTTGTGTAAGAATAAACTAGGCATTACTTTATTACAATATCATTGGGTGGAGCCGTGTTTTTCCTGGTTCTTTGTGGGGGCTGTGGGGTCCTCTATTGGTGTTATTAAAAGAATATGATAATGATTGTCATGCTAGGCAAAGGAGATCTTCAGATGGTTGTGAACAGCATAGAAATAAGAATATCCAGGAATTGTGGCTCATGAGTAAACAAATGGTGGAAGAAAACAGGTTACTATAAACAGGAATTGTGATTGAAATACAGGTCTCTCATTAACTGACTAAATTGCTTTGTTCCACCTGCAGCCATCGTGAGCTGTTAGATGTCACTAACAACAAAAGTGCTGAACTTGTTTGCAGGGATTTGTTGACTCATGCTTAGAAACAGCTCAGAGTTTTGCCAAATGACAGGAAGTCGCTTAGATTCGCAAGGTGTGATCGCCTAAGTGTTTGCCTGCTTCTAATTAGCTTGTCTTTGCTGGTTAGTACCTCCACAGCCAGAAGCATATTGACTCTGCAGGGTCTAAACTGAAAGCTGTGACTTGTGTTATTATCATTTGTTTATTTAACCCTCCATCAAGATCCAGCTTTATCTTCTGAAGAGCACACAATGTCTTTGTTTAAATAAAATATGTATGTATTAATTACTAACTACTTAATTATAAACATTTCATTGTAAGTGACTACGAAGGAACGTGAAGTTGAAATCATATTTTTACTGTATTTGATTTTTTGTTTTTTGTCAAGCACTAATCTTGTCCAATCTCTAAATTTTCTGGAGTGGTCATTGACATCCTGTGTACACATATCTTGGTGATGAAGTCTAAGGTTTGTAGTATCAGACGTTCCGTGGGGTTTATATCATAGGTCTGCCCCATGTGTATAAAGATACACATGAGAGACAGCCAAATTATATGATAACAGGAAAGGGAAAAAGCTACAGCAGGTACAGAGATCTCACATTAGACAGTGACAAACAATAAAATAATAAAATGTCTACAAGTTGCAGGCACATCCAATATTATTAAACATAAGGATATAGTACAAATGATACACTGGAGGATGGGCTTAATAGGGGTGCCAGTTCAGTGAGGAGAAGGCTACCCTTGAACCTCAGGTCTGGGTTTCACTGAAGGTGAAACAGGGTTACCTGGACACAGAAGAATAGGTGGACCAGTGTATGAAGAGCTGGTTTAAGAAGTTTCAGTAGTGGTTGGTCCTTCCATGGATTAGAGGCTGGTGTTGAAAGGGGTTAAGTCCTGCTCCGAGCAACAACAGGCAAGGCAGTTGAATGGAAAGCGAGACTGGTTCTGGGTCGCAACAGATACGGTAATCTAATAAAGCAGACAGGATAATCCAACAGAGTAGTCAAAGTCCAGTCCTGGGTTGTCAATAGGCAAGGTAATCCACCAGAGCAGGCAGGGTAATCCAACAGAGTAGTCAAAGTTCAGTTACGGGATGATTAAAAGACAGTTATCAAATAGTTTCAGACACAGAGGTGCTGGTTCCGAGGCGAGAAGGCTGAACACCAGGTAGCAATGAGTCAGAGTGAGTACTGATCTTAAACAGCGTATCTTCCCATTGTCTTGACGTAAAAATGCAGGGAACTGACGTCAGTGCGCCCACGTGTTTGAATGCCACTGATGCCATGACAGGTCTGGTTAACCAGGTTTCCCTGGGTTTGGAAGGCCCTGATGAGTTGAGGGGCATGGGCCTCTTAAATTGACTCCCAGGAGTTCTCTTCCTGTCCCTGTTCCTTCCAATTGATGAGATATTGCAATTGATTGTATCTGAACCTAACAGCCAGAATGCTTTCCACTTTAAATTCCTCTTCCCCCTGAATGGAAATGATCTTGGGAGGTACAGGACATCCTTTAGTATGCTGAGAGGGCGGTTTCAGGAGGGAGATATGAAAAGCAGGATGAATCTTGTATTTCGTAGGTAAAGAAAGCTCATAAACCACAGGGTTGATTATGCATTTGAGAGGGAATAGTCCAATAAAACGCGGGTAAAATTTCTTAGAGACGCAGAGTAGTCTCAGGTTGATTGTGGATAACCAGACAGGGTTCCCCGGAGAGAGTTTGGGAGCCTTGATTCTCCTGGTGTTGCGCCACAGGGCCATTCTGCATTGGGCCTGCTTAATTGTGTATTTGAGTTGCAGAGTATTCTCAGTTAATAATGAAACTAAGTATTGGGCCGCTGGAACGCTGGTGTGGAGTCCAGGAGGATTGGGGGATGGTAGTCAAGATTGGCAAAGAATGGAGACAGTTTAGTTGAGGAATGGATGGCATTGTTGTAGGCAAATTCCACCAGGGGGAGTAAATTGGACCACTCGGTATAGGAGTAAGACAAGAAGCAACGTAGTTACTGCTCCAGAGTTTGGTTTGTATTTCTGTCTGGCCATTGATCTGCGAGAGAGAGAGAGAGAGAGAGAGAGAGAGAAATGTTCATGGCTTGGCACAAGGCTCTCCAAAAGTGAGAAGTAAACTGGACCCCTCTGTCTGAAACTATGTTTTAAAGAACTCCATTGACGCAAAGGATCTCCTTGATAAATACTTGGGTGGTGTGTCCTGCCGATGCAGTGCCCACGAGTAGAACAAAATGTGCCATCTTTGTAAGGCTGTCCACAACCATGAAGATTGTGGTGAAGCAGATGGATGGGGTAACTCTACTATGAAATTCATTAATATCATACTCCATGGTTGAGATGGAGCCAGAAGACGTCAGAGCAATCCCCAAGATGGGTGGTGAAAGCCTTTGCCATGGGCGCAAATGGAGCAGGTCTGGATAAAAGTCTTGCAGTCATTTACTAATTTAGGCCACCAGAATAATCATTGAATTAAATCAATGGTCTTCTGAACATCGGAATTCCCCTCTAAGGGATGGCCATGGGTGACCTGCAAGATTTGCTGTGGGGAGGCCTCTGGTACGAAGATTCTATCCTGATGCATGAGGAATCCATCCTGCTCCCTCATTGAAGTAGGTGGATCCGGACCCCTCCTTGATCCTAGTCATTAGCTCCGTCTGGGTAGCTAAAAAATTATTCAGGGACAGAATGGTATATGTCTTCCACGAGGGAGTAGACAGGTACTTCTGTGACAGAGCATCTGACTTAAAATTCTTCGACTCTGGCTGGTACATTACATGAAAGTTGAAGCCAGTAAAGAATAACGACCATCTTGCTTGGAGAGGGTGAAGTCTCTTGCCTGTTCTGATCAATATTGGGTGAGCAGCTGCTTCAAGAGTGTAACGCCACTCTTCAAAGGCTGATTTAATGGCAAGTAATTCCCTGTCCCAGACGTCATATTTCCATTCAGCAGATCTCTTTCTTGGAGAAATTAGCAGTGGGGTGTAGAATGGCTTTTGCACTGGAACATTGGAAAATAATGGTTCCCACCACGAGCTCTGAGGCATCCTCCTCTAGAACCTAGGGCAGAGACAGTTCCAGGTGTCTCAGGATCGGGGCTGATGTGAACAGGGTTTTTAATCTGTCGAAGACTTGCTGAGCCTCCTCATTCCAGTGGAAACGCTGGTGTGCATGGGTCAACTGGGTAATGGCATGGACGATGGTTGAAAATCCCTTGATACATTTTGAATAGAAATTGGCAAAGCCAATGAAACGTTGGACAGCCTTGGAGTATTTGGGAGTCGGCCATTGCCTTAGAGTGGACACCTTTTGTGGATCCATTTCAAAGTTGTTGACTGAAAAGATGAGCCCTAAAAACTATATGGATTGTTTCTCAAAGTCGCATTTCTTGGCATTGGCGTAGAGAAGGTGTTGGCAGTCTGGACAGGACTTCCCTCATGTGCCCACGGTGTTCGTCCTTTCTCACAGAGGTATCTGTCAATTTGAATAGAAAGGGAAATTACTACTTCCAGGCTATTATGTTCCTCTACCCGGGTCAACTCATCTTTGAGAGCCTCATTCAGGCCAAAATGAAGTTGATATCTCAGGGTGTTCTCATTCCACTGAGTGGTGATACACTATGGGCCTGATGCAGAGCCTCCTCTGAACTGCCCTTAAAACCCTCCGATTGTCCGGGGCTCCCGTTTGAATCGTGGCTCAAATGTGATGCAGAGCCTCCGTCGGAATGGCTCCCTAACTGATCCGTCAATTTCACTTTACTCGGAAAGCTTTTTTTGCTCTCTCGGGTGCCTTCAATTTGATCGGGGCCCCCGTTCACATTCACAGGGGCGGGCCGTTTTTCCCTGATTTTTCCTGCCTTTTTGAACGTACCTGCTTGGTTTCCGTCGTATTTGACCTTCCATTTTGGTGGTTTTAGCAAGTATACTTACATCTCCATGGCTCTTCAGTTGCCAATCTGGCTACACGCAAGCGCACATCCCTCAAACTCCATTGGAATATACATATGGCAACCACTGCCAATTTGACACATATTTTTTTGGGAACAATAAATTTGGGTTCTTCCTTTTTCCTTGCCATTAATGCATACCTTAATCTCCTTTGTGTTCCTTTTTCCTTGCCATTAATGCATACCTTAATTCTTTCTGATTGTTTTGGATTTATTGTACCATATCTAAACTTTTTGTGTCATGGAAATGTGTGATGATGTTGTGTGATTGTACATTTGCAGGAAACACAACTTTCTTTTTTTTTTTTTTTTTTTTTTTTATTTTATTCCAGCATTTGAAATTGAATTTTTTAAACAACGTTTTTTACAAATAATTGAATCTAAATGTTTTAACAAATAAACTATTTTCATTTTAAGCCAAATTAAAATTCTTTAGGCCTCGGTGTCTTGTGCCTGTGATTTTCTTGTATCTGTGAATGAAAAACAACATTAGTTTAGCATTGTTTATTTGGTTTGGTTGTGCGTGGTTTTTTTGGTGCCCTTTTTAAACCGGACCTTCTGCGTTTTTTACTGAAAAGGCCAAACTCTTAACCAAAGATTCCGCAGCATCTCAAAATAATAGATAGTAATTTTTTAGTCAATCAATAATTATTCTTTCCACCACTGGGCTGCAACTCAGTTCAGGAATTTAGTATACGGCCGCCGCCATCTTGACTCAGAAGCATCACACTTACTGAGGAGAGGAGAGTGGGATAAGGTACAGGGGGTGGGTTATAGCTGTGCTTTGCTCACACAGAGCAGAGACCTCTTGAAAAGGTCAGCAATCCCAGAATGCAGAGCAGCACAGTTAGAAGGCACTTCCTGTTTGCAGGCTGCCTGATAAGATGGGGCTTCCATAATCCGCCATCTTGGATGTTGAAAGCCTCATAACATGCACTAGGTGCAGGTAGGATGATTTTGAAGGTGGGCAAACTTTATGTACAGGGTGTGGGAGACATATAAGATAGACTTATTCTGAGTGAAGGTCCGCTTTAAGGGCTTTTTAGACAAAGTCTTTGGTTGTTTTTTTTGGTTTTTACATTTTGTGGCCAATGGATTTGTTGGTTCATTTACTTTGGTACCCAAAAACGCCACTTACCATGTTTTAGGCGCATATTGCGTCAGGGGCGGAGGCTCCATTCTTGCTCCCTTGGTTGCTGCTGTGAATCTGTTTGCTTGACAAAGACACTGATATTAGAGACTGTTGTTGTCTCATGTACACAAAAAGCATTAACAAGTTTGCTGGCCTAACTAAAGTCACTTTTTGAACCTCTTGCTGCCTCACATTGCCCTAGTTCTTCTATCTGCATGCATGTAGCCTAGTTTTGAGCTGCGTACATGTGTTAAACTAAGGTGGGCTTGTATGTAACGTGAAAAACGAAGTTGTTTCAGACTATTCTGGTGGTTTTTTTTTTTTATTACAAGGAATGTGTGCGCGCACATAAACGCACGCGCGCATACTCACATCCATGATGATGTCGTCCTGCTCCGAGGTAAAGATTGCGGGCGCGCACCCGCTGTTGACCACGGCCACACGGAAAAATATTTAAAGCACAAGGCACTCAGCTCTGTGTTGGATACCATATCAATATGGGCAGACCTAAAGGGAGCAAAAAGAGCCAACCAAGGGCCGAGGCACATAGCAGCCGCACACATGCCTCATCCTCCACAAGACAGAAGAGCAGGCACCAGACACATGCCGAACATGCCCCCACTAAAACGGTGGATACTCCACACAAACAGGCACATTCCAAAAAACGCAGGACCAAGGGTACATTAACCCATTCACCACCACCTGCAAAAAAAACACGCACACACAAGGGTACCCCATCTAGTCAGACCATGCAGCATCCTCCACCTCCACACACCAAGCATACCCACAAATCCAAACACATAAGCAAGGGTAAGCGCATTGCAAAAACCACCACCCCACCCAGGTCACCCACCCCTCCACCTCCACCCTCTGGTTCCCCCAATTCCAGTACCTCAGATTCCACATGCAGCTCCACATCTGATAGCTCAACAGGAACCCAGACATTAAGCCAGAGAAGCACACACACAACATCCCCCTCCCCCATAAGCCAAAGAAGCACACACGACTCCCCAGATACCCAACCATCAATTTCCTCAGAGGCAGGGGAGACCACACACCCATGTGGCAGACAACTACGGCGTGGCTCACTAACTGCCCGATTTTGCGATGCTCAAAGCATGGTGGCAAATGCAGTTTGCGAACATTATGATGCCCTATTTGGCCGCACCTCCAAAACAACCACAAAGCAGGCTAAGATGGAAATCTGGACTAATATTTGCAGGCAGGTCAATAGTGTGGGATCAGTCCGGAGAGATATTCAGCAAATAAAAAGGAAATTTGGGGACCTGAAATACTACAGCAAAAAAAAAATGGACATGCGCCGTCAGCAGAGGTAATGGACAATTTTTAGTCACATTGTTAAAAGGATGTAACACTTATTAGGTGTAATTTAATCTTCCCCAGCCAACAGACAGGGGGTGGAGCAGAAGTAAAGGAAAAAGTAAAATGCATTTTTTTTAACATTGTTAAAAGGATGTAACACTTATTAGGTGTGATTTAATCTTCCCCAGCCAACAGACAGGGGGTGGCTTACCCACTAAAATTATCCTTACGCCCGCCGAGGAACATGTATATACATTCATACACCCGGCCAGCATCCAGGGACTGGCAGAGGCACAAGACACAGACCGGAATGTAAGGTCCCAAGGTGAGTCTGATTTTGCCATGACCTAGTACAAAAAGTTCAAGAAGGCAGTGTTATGCTACACAACACACTGTACTTGGCCATTTACCTAATCTTCCTATCTACATACTAAGGACCAAGTCAACAGGACACACCAGGCCCCCAAACCCCTGCGTTAGCACCGAGGCCAAGGGCACACCAGGCTTCTACATCACAAACCCAAATTGTGGATTGCGATGAGGTAAGTCAATGGGCCTTGATGTGTACTTTTAACATTGATATTTGCGAGCTTTTGTGGACAGAAATAAACTAAAAGGATGCTATATTTCTTAACAGACCACAGGAAGCCCACCCATCATCGACCATATACAAGATTTGGAGGAGGACACCCCACATATGTCACTAACCACTACTGCACCAGTGGCAGCAACGCAGGCAACCCCAGCACAGCCACCACATCCACAACCACCATTGGAACCAGAACCAACCACCCGTCCCACTGCTCCTACCCAGTCTAGACGCCATATTTCCCAAAGAAGGCAACTTCAAATTTTGGAGGAAACATGGAGGGAGGAAAATATTGCCTTTGCTGCGACAACACAGCAATTCAATGAGACTGTGTGCACCCAACTCACAAACCTCAACGCCCAAGTAGAGGTATTAAACAGCAATATCTCTGCCCTAACCAGCCATATGGCTGAGATTAATCAAAGCCTGGCCCACATTGCAGCCAATTTGCAGGCACAACATCATTCCTCGTCAGCATGCAACCCAACATACCACTAATTTGTGGGGAATACATTTTCTCTGCCCACGTGTAATTTTTCTTTTGGGACCAAAAAAACAAATGACAAAACAAAATTTGTTTGAAAAAAAAAAAAAAAAAAATTGTGGTCTCTGAAAAAACACTAAACACTAGTTGTGCACGTATGGTTTGCGCGGTGCCACTTTGGGTGCAAGAAAAAGGAGGGGTGGGGAGGGCTGAAACTAAAGGTGGTGGAGTAGCCCACAAGCCATGATTAGGTTTAGGACCGTTGCAGGCGTCTATTGTAGTGCTCCCCGCAGTCACATCAAGACAACGGAACCTCATCTTCAAGAGAACAAAGCCTGGCTCCAACACAGAGCGAGTCCTCCTGGGGGCAGTATTGTCGCGCTCCTCTGCCTGTGAAGATCGGTGCAGGATGGGGGTCTTCATCCAGGGGACCAAAGGATAGGCAGAGTCTCCTGCCCTAAAACCAAAAAACAAAAAAAATTAAAAAAAGGTGTGCATTGCAACAATAGAAAAGAGGGACAAATAGGTGAGCGGGGTAGGGTGGGAGGAAAGGACATTTGTAATGAGACTACATGCACATCCAACCTGTACTCTGATTTAAAAAGTCTGGGGAATACTACTTACATAAGAGGGCAAGAACATGACGCAATAGGGTACAATCACTTAACCCATTTAATTTGTAGATCAATAATTGGGCTCCAAATATACTACGCCAAAAGTTACCAAATAGTGTGTTACGGGAACAAACACAGTCAGAGAGGGTGGGCAACCAATACAAGTTTCAGACACATACCCAGTAGCCAGCCACCAAATAGATCGGCAGATTTGAATCGCTCATGTAGGCAGGAATTCCTAGGCAGGGAAAGCCAGAAAAACGACTCCCAAAAACCAAATCAGGGCCAGCCAGTGCCTGCACATTTATCCTATGTCCCATCTTCAAATGCCTGCACACAAACAATAAAATAAAAATGATGGAGACCCTGTAAAAAGGATACCCAAAAAAAAACCATAAAAAATATCAAATACTCATGCCATCGATGTCCAAATGCGTGCGGTGCAGCCTGGTTTCTGCCATACTCAGCAGGACAAGACGGCGTAGTTGGCGCTGATGTGCTCCAACAGAGGACTGCATATTATTGCCCGAGTGCAAATACGGCTGCTCTGACTTGCCGTAAGTGAAGGCTCGGCGGCCCCGTTTTATTAGGGTGATTTCAATAGGAAATCAAGGCTCTGCATCACTGAAAAAAACGGACCAATGAACGAGGTGTCCGTTTTCCCGGGAAACAGCCTCGTGCGAGCCGACAATCGGAAAGGCGGCTGAGCGCACACCTGAGCGCATAAACGCACACTAAAATCAACGTAGCACCCTTTCCTGACCCGATCAAAGGCCAAAACCAACGGGAAAATGCACGGGATAGCTGAACGGGGAGGCTCTGCATCAAGCCATATATCCTGCAATCAGAAATATAATCCTCCACTGGCCTCCATCCCTGGTTCCTGATGGTGAATTTATGACATCAAAAAGGGTGGAAGCAAGATTTTGTTCCATCCGATGTTCATATTTGAGGCTCTTCCTGAAGCAGAGGAATTATGAGGCCAACTTGACAGATTCATCATGAAAAGTCCAGGGCTGAAGGGTGAAGTAAAGCTGGCTGAGAGACCCTGAAAGCGATCAGGTAATGGCATCTTGGGTCATAAATGTAGACTCCTGTTCATTTAATTCCATTTCATTGCAGTAGGGCAGCATGACATAGGCTCATATTCATATCATGCAGCTCCCAAATACTGTAAATTTGCAAAAGTGTGCAATGAAGACCAAAACTTAAGTTGTAGTTGTAGGATTTGTTGACCACTGGTGTGATTTTGGGTGATGGGGTTCTTTTCCTAGTTTTCTTTGGCTGTGACTGTTTGCATTGTCCATTATGCACCAAATGCGTCTTACATTTTTGCTTTCCATTTATTTTGTTTTATCTTTGGGGAAGTGTGTTTTTTTTAATCCAGTCCATTGTTTATGTATTTTTAAGTATATTTTTTCTTCCAAAAGGATGTCCTCAAGGTGCTAAACTAACATTTTACTGGCTCAGTATTTCCCTCACTATGCTGTTATCTGTCTTTTATCCAGACATTTGGATGCAAATGATATAGTGGATTTGAGAATATAATGTATAATACTTTTTCTTTTTATCTTTCTTGACATTTTCTTATCTTACTTTACTATTTCTATTTAAATAAATAACTTATTTTATACTTTGCTTTAGACTTTGGATGGCAATCTGTCACCCTCAAGCCAGAGTTTCTTTGCAGTATTCAGCAATCTTCTGCAAGATTTTCTTTGGGCGACCCACATTTTTCTCTACATGGTGCTTAACTGGCATGTGTGTATAATAGTAAACACCAAGCAATATTGTTTACAGATCTGACTCTCATTTAATTTCTTGGTTATGAGTAATATAAAGTAATGCAGCATTAAGGACTCAGGAAAATTTAAAGCAATGATGTGTTAGGTCTAAAAATTGTATGGCATTGACATGTTGTCAGGATGTCATCTACTTTTGCTACTGATACCTTGACTTGTTTTTTTTTTATCCCCACATAGTGCTTCTATCTACGGTGTTATGAGGAAATTATTTGTAGGGCATTAATTAGAGTAACAAAATATGAAACTTCTTTAACGGTTCTGTAGAAGACATGATGAAATATTTCAGCTACCAAGTCAAAGTCAGAATTTTAATTGTTACATTTTGACAATTACATTGGTATCTTATGAATTAAAAAAAGAGCTAAAGCCCCAGGTATAAATCTTTGTTAAAAGGCTAGATATTTTTACCATGAGTGACAGTCAATGTCTTCTAGTTCCGACTTTTCCCAGAGCTCTCTAAATGTCACTGTTCCTAAAGCTTTGAGGCCACTTTTTCTCCAAGTCCAAATTAATAAAATGAAGTCTGTTCATTCAGTACACTTGGCTCTCTGGCACAATGGGGAAGGCATTAAAAAGTTACAATACTCTAGTAATTTTGTGTAATGACATTATGAAACAGAGATGAAAGGTGAAATTAGCCTTAAATATTGATTTTGTTCAGATTTGAGTCTAGCAAAATCAAAACTGAATACTGGTATGACAGTTTTGTGGGCTTTTCCAACTTACCCTGGGCATAAGGAAGCCTATAATTTATCTTGGAAGAAAGCAGGTTTCCCATTGGAGGCTTGTATCAGCTGGCATTTTTGTGACAGAAAGGGTCTAAAAAGGAGAGCTTGGCTAGTTTAAACCTTATTTTTCTATTGGTGTAGTAGAGAACCTGTGCTGCTGGAGATTGTTAGATTGAAAGATCATGGCAGGGGGCGCTAGGTGATATGTAGCAATGCAGTGTAGGCCTGATTCAATTATTAATTTACATTCAGAAAACTGTTTCCTTCAGTGACAGCTGGTAGTATTAAAGAGGAACAAAACCCATCAGCAGCTGGCATGGAATCTAAAAGATTCCAGGGCATGTCGCTGGCTTTTCCCTGGGACATCCCTAATTTATGGGCACCCATAAAAACTTGCCTTTCCCCACTTCAATGTTGCATGGCTCTCATCCAGGTAAATAATCCTAAAAAAAAGTCCATGTGGATAGAAATGTTCTTGCGCCAATCCTAGCTCAAATGCATCCACCTGAATGATGAAGAAGGAATGTTGAACATCAGATTTAGGGATGAGCGAATCGATCCGGACGAACCCGGATTTGATCCGAATTTCATGAAAAATTCGATTCGGATCGAATCCGAATTTCCCCGTGCTTCGATCGCTCGAAGTTTTTCTTTAACATCCATTCATTTACATTACAGGCATTCTAAGATGGCGGACGGGACATGTCCAGACATCTACCCCGCTCCAGTGCATGCTGGGGCAGTCACATGCAGCCTATCAGCAGCCAGCAAGCCCGGTGACGTCACAGCGCTATTTAAGGCGGCGGACATCTTGCTTTTCTTCATTTCTCTATTGCATTCGTGAGAGACAGGACACTGCTGTAGTCAGGGAGAGACAGTTAGAGAGGCAGGGACAGGCAGGAACAGGCAGGAGACAGGCAGGAAGTCAGCGAGAAGCAGGGAAAGTTAGGAAAAATCTGAGGCAGTCACAGGGAGATTTTTTTTTTCCATCCAGCCTGCGTGTTACTGGCTGGCTGACTGGCTTTGTTAGCTGTTTCAGGCTGCTTATACACTTTTGAAGTTGTGCATATATACTGAACTGATCTCAAGTCTGCTGTGGGAACATTACCATTTTGTAAGATCTCATTAGCCTCTGTATTTCCTCTAAGCTGCACACTTATTTAAAGTAATTTGGCCTGTTGCAGCCTGCTTATCCACTGTTGCTGTGCATATATACTGATCTCAGGTCTGCTGTGGGGGTATCCCATTCTGTAACATACCACACCCCTCTTAATCTTCAGCTGCACACTTATTTAAAGTAATTTGGCCTGTCGCAGCCTGCTTATCCACTGTTGCTGTGCATATATACTGATCTCAGGTCTGCTGTGGGGGCATCCCATTCTGTAACATACCATACCCCTATTGATCTTCACTAAGCTGCACACTTATTTAAAGTAATTTGGCATGTTGGAGCCTGCTTATCCACTGTTGCTGTGCATATATACTGATCTCAGGTCTGCTGTGGGGGTATCCCATTCTATAACATACCATACCCCTCTTAATCTTCAGCTGCACACTTTTTTAAAGTAATTTGGCCTGTCGCAGCCTGCTTATCCACTGTTACTGTGCATATATACTGATCTCAGGTCTGCTGTGGGGGTATCCCATTCTGTAACATACCATACCCCTCTTAATCTTCAGCTGCACACTTATTTAAAGTAATTTGGCCTGTCGCAGCCTGCTTATCCACTGTTGCTGTGCATATATACTGATCTCAGGTCTGCTGTGGGGGTATCCCATTCTGTAACATATCATACCCCTCTTAATCTTCAGCTGCACACTTATTTAAAGTAATTTGGCCTGTCGCAGCCTGCTTATCCACTGTTGCTGTGCAAATATACTGATATCAGGTCTGCTGTGGGGGTATCCCAATCTGTAACATACCATACCCCTCTTAATCTTCAGCTGCACACTTATTTAAAGTAATTTGGCCTGTCGCAGCCTGCTTATCCACTGTTGCTGTGCATATATACTGATCTCAGGCCTGCTGTGGGGGTATCCCATTCTGTAACATACCATACCCCTCTTAATCTTCAGCTGCACACTTATTTAAAGTAATTTGGCCTGTCGCAGCCTGCTTATCCACTGTTGCTGTGCATATATACGGATCTCAGGTCTGCTGTGGGGGTATCCCATTCTGTAACATACCATACCCCTCTTAATCTTCAGATGCACACTTATTTAAAGTAATTTGGCCTGTCACAGCCTGCTTATCCACTGTTGCTGTGCATATATACTGATCTTAGGCCTGCTGTGGGGGTATCCCCTTCTGTAACATACCATACCCCTCTTAATCTTCAGCTGCACACTTATTTAAAGTAATTTGGCCTGTTGGAGCCTGCTTAGACACTTTTACTGTGCATATATACTGATCTCAGGTCTGCTGGGGGGGCATCCCATTCTGTAACATACCATACCCCTATTGATCTTCACTAAGCTGCACACTTATTTAAAGTAATTTGGCATGTTGGAGCCTGCTTATCCACTGTTGCTGTGCATATATACTGATCTCAGGTCTGCTGTGGGGGTATCCCATTCTGTAACATACCATACCCCTCTTAATCTTCAGCTTCACACTTATTTTAAGTAATTTGGCCTATCGCAGCTTGCTTATCCACTGTTGCTGTGCATATATACTGATCTCAGGTCTGCTGTGGGGGTATCTCATTCTGTAACATACCATACCCCTCTTAATCTTCAGCTGCACACTTATTTAAAGTAATTTGGCCTGTCGGAGCCTGCTTATCCACTGTTGCTGTGCATATATACTGATCTCAGGTCTGCTGTGCGGGTATCCCATTCTGTAACATACCATACCCCTCTTAATCTTCAGCTGCACAATTATTTAAAGTAATTTGGCCTGTTGGAGCCTGCTTATCCACTGTTGCTGTGCATATATACTGATCTCAGGTCTGCTGTGGGGGTATCCCATTCTGTAACATACCATACCCCTCTTAATCTTCAGCTGCACACTTATTTAAAGTAATTTGGCCTGTCGCAGCCTGCTTATCCACTGTTGCTGTGCAAATATACTGATATCAGGTCTGCTGTGGGGGTATCCCATTCTGTAACATACCATACCCCTCTTAATCTTCAGCTGCACACTTATTTAAAGTAATTTGGCCTGTCGCAGCCTGCTTATCCACTGTTGCTGTGCATATATACTGATCTCAGGTCTGCTGTGGGGGTATCCCATTCTGTAACATACCATACCCCTCTTAATCTTCAGCTGCACACTTATTTAAAATAATTTGGCCTGTCGCAGCCTGCTTATCCACTGTTGCTGTGCATATATACTGATCTTAGGCCTGCTGTGGGGGTATCCCATTCTGTAACATACCATACCCCTCTTAATCTTCAGCTGCACACTTATTTAAAGTAATTTGGCCTGTTGGAGCCTGCTTAGACACTTTTACTGTGCATATATACTGATCTCAGGTCTGCTGTGGGGGCATCCCATTCTGTAACATACCATACCCCTATTGATCTTCACTAAGCTGCACACTTATTTAAAGTAATTTGGCATGTTGGAGCCTGCTTATCCACTGTTGCTGTGCATATATACTGATCTCAGGTCTGCTGTGGGGGTATCCCATTCTGTAACATACCATACCCCTCTTAATCTTCAGCTGCACAATTATTTAAGGTAATTTGGCCTGTTGGAGCCTGCTTATCCACTGTTGCTGTGCATATATACTGATCTCAGGCCTGCTGTGGGGGTATACCATTCTGTAACATACCATACCCCTCTTAATCTTCAGCTGCACACTTATTTAAAGTAATCTGGCCTGTTGGAGCCTGCTTAGACACTTTTACTGTGCATATATACTGATCTCAGGTCTGCTGTGGGGGCATCCCATTCTGTAACATACCATACCCCTATTGATCTTCACTAAACTGCACACTTATTTAAAGTAATTTGGCCTGTTGGAGCCTGCTTATCCACTGTTGCTGTGCATATATACTGATCTCAGGTCTGCTGTGGGGGCATCCCATTCTGTAATATACCATACCCCTCTTAATCTTCAGCTGCACACTTATTTAAAGTAATTTGGCCTGTCGCAGCCTGCTTATCCACTGTTGCTGTGCATATATACTGATCTCAGGCCTGCTGTGGGGGTATCCCATTCTGTAACATACCATACCCCTCTTAATCTTCAGCTGCACACTTATTTAAAGTAATTTGGCCTGTCGCAGCCTGCTTATCCACTGTTGCTGTGCATATATACTGATCTCAGGTCTGCTGTGGGGGTATTCCATTCTGTAACATACCATACCCCTCTTAATCTTCAGCTGCACACTTATTTAAAGTAATTTGGCCTGTCGCAGCCTGCTTATCCACTGTTGCTGTGTAAATATACTGATCTCAGGCCTGATGTGGGGGTATCCCATTCTGTAACATACCATACCCCTCTTAATCTTCAGCTGCACACTTATTTAAAGTAATTTGGCCTGTTGGAGCCTGCTTAGACACTTTTACTGTGCATATATACTGATCTCAGGTCTGCTGTGGGGGCATCCCATTCTGTAACATACCATACCCCTATTGATCTTCACTAAGCTGCACACTTATTTAAAGTAATTTGGCCTGTTGAAGCCTGCTTAGACACTGTTGCTGTGCATATATACTGATCTCAGGTCTGCTGTGGGGGCATCCCATTCTGTAACATAACATACCCCTCTTAATCGTCAGCTGCACACTTATTTAAAGCAATTTGGCCTGTTGCAGCCTGCTTATCCACTGTTGCTGTGCATATATACTGATCTCAGGTCTGCTGTGGGGGTATCCCATTCTGTAACATACCATACCCCTCTTAATCTTCAGCTGCACACTTATTTAAAGTAATTTGGCCTGTCGCAGCCTGCTTATCTACTGTTGCTGTGCATATATACTGATCTCAGGCCTGCTGTGGGGGTATCCCATTCTGTAACACACCATACCCCTCTTAATCTTCAGCTGCACACTTATTTAAAGTAATTTGGCCTGTCGCAGCCTGCTTATCCACTTTTGCTGTGCATATATACTGATCTCAGGCCTGCTGTGGGGGTATCCCATTCTGTAACATACCATACCCCTCTTAATCTTCAGCTGCACACTTATTTAAAGTAATTTGGCCTGTTGGAGCCTGCTTATCCACTGTTGCTGTGCATATATACTGATCTCAGGTCTGCTGTGGGGGCATCCCATTCTGTAACATACCATACCCTCTTAATCTTCAGCTGCACACTTATTTAAAGTAATTTGGCCTGTCGCAGCCTGCTTATCCACTGTTGCTGTGCATATATACTGATCTCAGGTCTGCTGTGGGGGTATCCCATTCTGTAACATACCATACCCCTCTTAATCTTCAGCTGCACACTTATTTAAAGTAATTTGGCCTGTTGGAGCCTGCTTAGACACTTTTACTGTGCATATATACTGATCTCAGGTCTGCTGTGGGGGCATCCCATTCTGTAACATCCCATACCCCTATTGATCTTCAGCTGCACACTTATTTAAAGTAATTTGGCCTGTTGGAGCCTGCTTAGACACTTTTACTGTGCATATATACTGATCTCAGGTCTGCTGTGGGGGTATCCCATTCTGTAACATACCATACCCCTCTTAATCTTCAGCTGCACACTTATTTAAAGTAATTTGGCCTGTCACAGCCTGCTTATCCACTGTTGCTGTGCATATATACTGATCTCAGGTCTGCTGTGGGGGCATCCCATTCTATAACATACCATACCCCTCTTGATCTTCACTAAGCTGCACACTTATTTAAAGTAATTTGGCCTGTTGGAGCCTGCTTAGACACTTTTACTGTGCATATATACTGATCTTAGAACTGCTGTGGGGGCATCCCATTCTGTAACATACCATACCCCTCTTGATCTTCACTAAGCTGCACACTTATTTAACCCTTTAAATGCCAAGCACGTAGTTTCTACGTGGTTGCTTCTCCTACCGTTAAGTGCCAAGCACGTAGAAACTACGTGCCTGGCATTTCCCCCAAACAGTTAAAAAATAGAAAAAAAAAATCACTTACCTCCGGTATCCCTGTGAAGCCTGGGGTCCCCTCTTCCTTGGGGGGGCATCCGATCGCCCCCCCGTCGTCCTCCGTCTTCAGGGGGGGGCCCGAAACCAGCCGCCCCCCCCCCCCGTTTCCAGCGCTGATCGCCGCTGTAAAAAAAAAAATAAATAAAACTGTCATTTACTCACCTCCGCGCCCGAGCCTTCTGTCCGGGTCTCCTCTTCACCAGGGGGGGGGGTCCGATCCCCCCCCTGGGCTGCGCAGTCTTCAGGTGAGGACCCTCTTCCGGGTCCTCACCTCTTGTAATGGCGGCGATGGCCGCCGCCGCTTAGCCCCGCCCATTGTGGGAGGAGCGGGATGACGTCCTCCCGCTCCTCCTATACCCCCTCCGAGCTCCGGCATCTGTCAGATGCCGGTGGTGATCGGAGCAGGGCGGGTGTCAGGTGAGGAGGCTCCGATCGGAGCCCCCTCGCCTGTCACCCGCCCTGCGCCGATCACCACCGGCATCTGTCAGTGAGGTGATCGGCGCGGGACAGCGGCGAGGGACGTCGGATCGGAGGTGAGTATGGTGTAAAAAAAAGAAAAATAAAGATTTTTTTTTCTCTGTGTGTGTGTCATTTTTTTTACTATTAACCCCTTGTGAACTGGTAAGGGGTCCATGACCCCTATACCAGTTCACAAGGCTGGGGGGATGGCAAGCCACCTGCGCTAGCGGGTGGCTTGCCATTAACCCCTGGCACCCCCATTACCTGCCTCCCCAAAGGCCAGGGGGGGGCAGAAGAGCCCGGGCCCACATGGGCTATGTGGGCTCGTAGGCTGCAGGGTGGGGGGGCCACATAAGCTGGCCCCCCCACTCTGTGCCTACAAGCCCCCATAGCTGGTCCCGGGCTGGTTACTGTGGGTAAGGGGGACCCCACGTCAATTTTTTTTTTGATTTTTAAGGGTTTTTAACCCTTAAAAATCAAAAAAAAATGGGGTCCGCCCCCCCTGGGAGGGGGGACCCTATGTCATTTTTTTTTTGATTAACCCTTTGTAATCTGTCATCCAGCAGCTATAAAAGGCTTCTAGCAAGTGAGCAGAAGCCAGTGATCGCCGAGGGACAGAGTGCTCCAGGATGGATGGGAGGTGAGTACAGTGTAAAAAAAAAAAAAAATTAATAAAATATTTTTTTCTTTATGTGTGTCTGTGTCATTATTTACTTTTAACCCCTTGTGAACTGGTAAGGGGTCCATGACCCCTATACCAGTTCACAAGGCTGGGGGGATGGCAAGCCACCTGCGCTAGCGGGTGGCTTGCCATTAACCCCCGGCACCCCCATTACCTGCCTCCCCAAAGGCCAGGGGGGGGCAGAAGAGCCCGGGCCCACATGGGCTATGTGGGCTCGTAGGCTGCAGGGTGGGGGGGCCACAAAAGCTGGCCCCCCCACTCTGTGCCTACAAGCCCCCATAGCTGGTCCCGGGCTGGTTACTTTGGGTAAGGGGGACCCCACGTCAATTTATTTTTTTATTTTTAAGGGTTTTTAACCCTTAAAAATCAAAAAAAAAAATGGGGTCTCCCTCCCCTGGGAGGGGGGACCCTATGTCATTTTTTTCCCGATTTAACCCTTTGTAGTGTGGATGGTTTTTGTATTTTTTTTGTGAATGTTATAAAATACTTGTTTCAGTTAGGGGGGTCTCCTGGGCAGGAACGGGGGGCTACCGATAAATATGTGGTACCGTTCTAATCGGTAGAAATGGGGCTTTCACATGCAATATGATTTTCCTTAATAAAATACATTTTTTATTTAAAATAAAGGAGTCAATTTTCTAAAAAAATTTTTTTATTTATTTATTTTTTTTTTCACTTAATAATATTGTAAAAAAAAAAAAAAAAAATTACAAACAAGACATTTCATGTTAAAGTCTAAACTCTGCTGCAAAAAATATATATATAATTTTTCTGAAAGTTACAGCAAAAATGGCGCAAAACATGTCGCAAAACATGACGCAAAATGGGGAAAATGGCCTGTCAACAGAGGGTGACAAAATCTCAAGTAGGCTGGCAATTAAAAGGGTTAATAGTACCTATGCATGTTGGGTATTGTTCTGTTCGGGGGACCTTGCGCTTTCAGACTTAGCTTGTTTTTTCTGGTTTGCATATTTATATTTTAGGAAAAGGTGTTTTTTATTCAGCTTTTTTATAAATTTTTTAGGGAAACCCTGCGCAACCAAAGAATTCTTTGAGGAATTAATTCCAGAAAGATGAGCCCACTACAACAAGCTGGGTACCCTTAAAAAGCTTAACGTGTGTACTTTCAGGGAATATATGGTTTATGGGGGATATTCCAAATGTAAAGGGTTGTTTTGGTTGAAAAATCGCAAGGTGCGCACTTTGTCTGCAGAGCTGAAATTTTCAAGTAAAATTACCGTTATGCGTATGCTTTACTTTGGGGTGTTTGGCAACTCTTCCCTTGACAGAACCTATGCATGTTGGGTGTTGTTCTGTTCGGGGGATGTTGCGCTTTCAGATTAAACTTGTTTTTTCTTGTTTGTATATATTTTTTTAGGAAAATGTGGCTTTGATTCTGCTTTTTTATCCTTTTTTTAGGGAAACTCTTTGCAACCAAAGATTACGTTGAGGGATTACTTCCAGAAAACTATGGCCACATCCACAAGCTTGGTACGCCTAGAAAGCCTGAGGTGTGTACTTCCAGAGAATATATAGTTTGTTGGGGGTATTTCAAATGTAAAGGGTTGTTTTTCTGGAAAAACCGCAAGGTGCGCATATTGCATAGCATAGTTGTATTTTATCTGAAAATCTCCTAAAGCGCTGTTTCAGTTTGGGGGAGTCTCCTGGGCAGGAAAGGGTGTCTACCAATACATATGTGGTACCGCTGTAACCGGGAGAAATTGGGATTTCACACGCAATAAGATTTTATTGACAAACTTACATTTTTTATTCCAAAAAAAACTACAATATGTAAAAATTTTTTTTTTTTTTGCACATATTTCACCCAAAAATATTAAGAATACACCTAACAAATGACAAACAAGACATTTCATGTTAAAGCCCAGACTCTGCTGAAAAAAACAATATATCATTTTCCTGGGAAATCCCTGGAAATCCCTTCAAAAATCACATTTGAACATGGGGAGCGCAAAATAGTGCAAAATGGTCTGGCAACAGAGTGTGACAAAAACTCCAGGTAGGCTGGCACTTAAAGGGTTAAAGTAATTTGGCCTGTTGGAGCCTGCTTAGACACTTTTACTGTGCATATATACTGATCTCTGGTCTGCTGTGGGGGCATCCCATTTGTTTTTGACTGCTGTTAATAAACCAGGCCGCAGGGCACCCCAAAGCTGCACCTTGAACCCTATCTGTTTATACTAAATAAGCAAATACATAAAAATGTCAGGCAGACAAGTGCCAGGATGTTCAAAGAGGAGTGGCAGAGGCCAAGATTCAGCAGGCAGAGGTCGCAGCAGACTAGGGGCGAGTGGCAGCAGGAGTCACGGTGAGAGACCTGGTCTGCCAGTATCTGCTAGCGGTTGTGTCTCCATGAGCAACGCATCTGCCGTGGTAGATTGGTTAACGCGCTCATCAACAACATCATCACAAGTTACGTCTGAGAGTCTAGGGTCGGTAGGTTCCTCTGACACAACCCTGAGTTGGCATGCCCCAAGAGCAGTCCCTGTCCTCCCATTGCCTCTGTCCTACGCCGTTCCCTCCCCCAGCGACGTATCCTATGCTTTGGGTTCAGCTCCACTCTTTAGTGAGGAGGACGATCAGATAGAGGACAGTCAGCAGCTACTGCCCAACCAAGAAATGGAGGTGGCTTCTTTAGCTAGGCAGACAAATAGTGATGTGGACAGTGTCGTGGGTGTTGCGAGCGTTCCAGCTCCTGCGCCAGACACTGTTGACGAATCCACGAACATCAGTGACGTACAGCCACAACTCGGTGATAATGATGATGACGATGGAGCCGATCGCACTTGGGAGCCGGGTGATGAAGGGGCTTCATCGTCATCATCAGGAGAAGAGGGGCGCAGGTTGCCCCGGAGTCAGCAGCTCAGGCAGCAAGGTGTTAGCAGCATGGTTGGCATTCAGCATGGGGGCACAATTAATAATTCCAAGGGGGGAAGATTAACATTTAATAAGGGAAGATCACTGGCTGGAGAGAGAGGTATGTTTGGGGGGGAAAGGGTCCAATTCTAAATTTTGAGACCCTTATTTTGGGGAGTATTTCCTGGGACAACGTCTCAATAATATACTTTTAATGTAGTTAAAATTACATGTATTTTAGTAAAAGTAGATCAAACATATATACCATAATTTTCTTCACATATATATTTTTTTCACATATCCACTGTGTAACAAATTTTTTCCACATAAATATTTTTTCCACATATTTCATAAGGTACACATTTTTTTCATATGTTTCATAGAGTACACTTCAAAAGGTCACACATAATACAGATAATAATCTCTTATCTGTTTCCTCAGCAGTTGAGGTAGAAGACTGTTTTTACAGTCTGTAGCACGGTTCTGTCTCAAAGTTTTGCAGCAAGCATATTAATCTCAATGTGTGGTAGGTAGAATATACAGACGTTTCGCAAAAAGCTTCCTCAGTGCACTTTCTGGTAATATAGAATACATAATGCACATAAAATTATATACAGTTTGTTGCAAGCTAGCAGTAGTGATATATTATCATATAAGATTTTTTCTATGTACCTTTGAAAACTAACTTGGAAGGAGCGCTTGCTTTTCTAGTGCTCATAGTGTGATATGGTCATCGTCATCTATAATATAGAAAGGTTCTAATTGTAAGGCATGAAAATAATGCTCAAAATGTCATTTCTGGCCATTATATTAAATTTACCTTTTGTTTTGGCGCTGTAGTCTCTTTTGATATGGTGCCTGTTTATTTAGGCACTGTGGTCCCTTTAAGATGCAAGGTTGAGGCTAGGGTATAGAGAGTCTAACTCAGTATACTAAGTCAGTGAATATTAAAAAGAACTCTTAATGTATATAATAGTATATAATAGGCTGATGCTTACTTACCTCTGCACATTGTCAGTGCCCGTACTTTGTGCAAGGACCGGTGGTGCAGATTCCAGGTCCCCGTGTACCGCCAGCGGTACAGCGCGCCGATGAATGTGTTTCATGCGGCGCGCCTTTTTCCTGTCGGCAGGTGGCGGGGAGGGGTGGGGCTCCGGCACCATGGGGCCGCCCATCGGCGTCTCTAATGGCCATATAGTTTGATTTAATTTAATTTAACGTAATTTGATTCCATTTAATTAATTTTGGTTCAATTTAATTTAATTTGATAAAATCTAAGTGGCTGAATCTGTAAACCCTGATATTGTGCCCATTTTTGATTCAATTTAAATACAGAAAACAGTTTAAGACTGTGCCAAATGTAGCCACAATGGTGTAACAATTACCTTTGCCTGCAGTATCGCTTTGTAACAGAAAGTCAAGAAATACCTATTAAAGAATGATAACCCTTTTAGTGATTTGCCCAAGGTGATAAGGAAAGAGCCTTGAAGGGTTTGTTGGGAAGGTGAAGTGCAGCACTTAAATACCTGTTTTAGGGACATTTTGCCAAGGTGGCTTTCCTCATCCTGGCTTAACATGTCTCTATATTTGCACATTATCATTGATGTGTAGAGTTATTGATCATTGGAACCCTTTTAACACTCCAATAAAATGCATACAGTATATCACCTATGGCAGAAATTAACCTGAGGACTGTAGAAATATGGCATTGTAAAACCCTGAGGACACCCGCCCGTTCGCAGGGGCGACGCTTTAACCCTTCTAATGCCAGCTACGTAAAATGCACGTAGCTGCCTCCCTGACGTTAAACTTTACGTACCTGGCTTTCGCCCTGCTAGCGTCCCAAAAAAAGACACTCACCTGATCCCTCTGTCGAACCGGCTGGGTCTCCTCTTCACCCGGGGGGGGGGGGGCTTTGATCCTCCGCCCAGGACCCTCCAGCTGCAGGAGAGTGCCCGGAATAGCCCCCCCCCCACTTGAGCAGCCGCCGACATTACATGTACAAAAAATAAATAAATAAAAATGACATTTAGGAGGAGAAAGAGGAGAGAGTCAGGCAGGCCCTCTCTCCCTTCTTTTTCAATGGGAGCCTCCATCTTCACGACTAGCAGATGACGTCTTCCTGTTGACATCATCCCGCTCCAGGCCTGACAGTTGTCAGATGCGATGATCGCTGGCCAAAGGAGGAGAGGGGCATGGGATCCTTTGATCCTCTGCTTCCTCCTTCCTCCAGCGATCACTACATCTGTCATTGGATCCTCGAGGGACACAGGAGCTTACGATCGGAGGTAAGTAATTTTCTCTATGTGTGTGTGTGTGTGTGTGTTTTTTTTTACTGTTGACCCTTTGTGAACTTGTAAGGGATCCATGAGACCCCTATACCAGTTCACAAGGCTCTAGGTCTGTCAAGTCACCTGCGGCTAGCGGGTGACTTGCCATTAACCCCGAGGCCCTGCTGGCTTATAGGCTATGCTGGCTTATAGCTAGCAGGGTGGGGGCCACCAAAGCTGGCCCCTGCTCCTTGTTCTACAAGCCCCTATAGCTGGTCCCCAAGCTGGTTATGCTGGGTAGGGGGGACCTCACACCATTTTTTTTTTGGGGGGGGGGCTTTCAACCCTTAACATTTCAAAAAGAAATTAACCCCATGTTACCTGTCACCCAGGAGGTATACAAGGCTTCCAGCAGCAGTGGAACAGAAGCCAAAGTGATCGACGTAGGACACAGTGCTCTGGGATGAATGGGAGGTAAGTATTGAAAATAAAATAAAATATTTTTTTCTCTGTGTTCGTGTGTGTCTATTTTACATTTAACGCTTTGTGTACTGGTAAGTGATCTATGAAACCCCTATACCAGTTCACAAGGCTTAGGGGGCTGGCAAGTTACCTGTGCCCCCCCCCCCATTACTTGCCTCCCCAAAGCCCAGGGGGGCAGAAGGGCCCAGGGGCATTTATCTTATGCCGATTCGTAGCCTGCAGGGTGGGGGCCACCGAGGTTGACCCCTGCGCCCTGTTCTACAATCCTCCATAGCTGGTCCCTGGTCCCTGGGGTAGAGGGGACCTCACACTATTTTTGGGGGCTTTTCAGTGGTTTTTAACTCTTAAAATTCCAAAAGAAAATAGCGTCCTCCCCTGGAAAAGGGGAACATGTTTTTTTAATTTAAACCCCTTATAGTGTGGATAGTAGTTGTATTTTATTTGCAAATGTTATAAAGTGCTCTTTTCAGTTTGAGGGATCTCCTGGGCAGGAATGGGGGCTACCAATACACATGTGGTACCGTTGTAATCGGGAGAAATGGGGCTTTTACATGCAATATGATTTTCGTTAATAAAACAAAGGTTTTGTTTTTTTAGTTTTCTTTACTTAAAAATATTTTTTAAAAATAGTGGAAAAAATACAGACAAGACATTTCATGTTAAAACCTAAACTCTGTCACTAAAAGAAAATATGTAATTTTCTTGGAAATGCCTGTGCTGCTCAAGGGACCTTGTTCTTTCAGAAGTAGCTTGTTTTTCTTGTTTGCATATTGATATTTTGGGAAAATGTGTTTATTCTGCTTTTTTATTCATTTTTTTAGGTAAACCCTGTGCAACCAAGAATTCTTCAAGGGACCACTTCCAGAAAGATAAAGCCACTACGATAGGCTGGGTACATCTAAAAAAGGTTAATATATGTACTGTCAGGGCATATATGGTTTATGGGGGGTATTCCAAATGTAAAGGCTGTTTTGGTAGAAAAAGCGCAAGGTGCACACTTTGTCTGCAGAGCTGAAATGTTCAAGTGAAATTACTGTTACGCGCATGCTTTATTGGCAACTCTTTCCTTGACAAGACCTATGCATGTTGAGTATTGTTCTGGTTGGGGGACCTTGCTTTTTCAGATTTAACTTGTATTTTCTTGTTTGCATATAGTTTAAAAAAAAAATTTACTTTGATTCTGCCTTTTTTTTCTTTTTTTTAGGGAAATCTTGTGCAACCAAAGAATTTATTGAGGGATTACTTCCAGAAAACTGTGGCCACATTAACAAGCCTGGTACGCCTAGAAAGCTTGATGTGTGCACTTCCAGAAAATATATAGTGTGTGGGGGGGAATTTCAAATGGGTCAAAAGGGTTGTTTTTATTGATAAACTGAAATGTGCGCATAGCGCATAGCATAGTTGTATTTTATCTAAATATCTCCTAAAGTGCTGTTTCAGTTCAGGGGAGTCCTGGGAAGGGAAGGGTGTCTACCAATACATATGTGGTACCATTGTAACTGAGAGAAATGGGGCTTTTACATGCAATAAGATTTCATTGAAAAACGTACATTTCTTTATTTCAAAAAGGCAGTACACTTTTTAAAAAACAGATATTTTTTTTATTTTTTTTGCACATGTTTCACTCAAAAATATTAAGAATACACTTAACAAATTACAAACAAGAGGGACAAGGGATAAGGCGGGAACGTAGACGAAATCCAGGCAATGGTTGGTTCAGGCAGCAGCCACGGAAAGGTCAGGCAAGCTAGGTTGGCAACGGTATAATAATCAACAATCACAGGATCAAAAGCACCCAGCAGCACAATATCAGGGGGAGTGAGCTGGGAACACCTATGAAGCATGGAAGTGGATGGGATTGGCTGGGGGGAACACTTGAGCTCAATGAAACAGCTACAAACTGTGGGCTGATTGCCTAATACACAATTAGGGTGTTTCGCTCATCAGTAAAATTAGGGCTCATTGGCTCTTCAGGCAGGTAAGTGTATTGTGACAGACATCATATATATATATATATATATAAATATTATTATATATATGTTAAAAATCTGATATAGTAAAATATTGTCACACATTAATGCAATGTGTTTTTGTCCTATAGGGCACTATTATTCTGCAGTACCTAAATAATATGCTTATCTCATTGGGTGTTAAAATTAAAAAGCTCACTGAGATGCTCGTTGCAAGTCATACTGCAAGGCACACCCTAAGTTACACAAAATAATTAGCATGACCCCCCCTCCCCAAATAACAAACTAAGTCCTGGAACCTAATTTCAGGGAATTCTTATTACATATGCTATTCAATAAAAAAAACCCTTTTGATGATTATATGAGTACTGTTTGTTTTTTATTTTTTGCTTACAGATGCCTTTTATCTTAACTTGTTCAAACCACTAAGCTTTTCACATTAAAAAATGCACACCAAGAAATGAAATTTAGTTGCTTTGACATTTGACACAGTGAGATCAGAAAATGAAATAAACAAAATAATACATTTGAAGCAAAATGTAAAAATAAAGCTAGTTAAACCAAAAATAAGTCAACAGACGCTATGAGTAACTGGCATGGGAATAACGAGTGGGTTATCTTTTATCAATTCAAACTGACTTTTTTTCAGGTACAGTATGACTTTTTATTGACGTATTCAAGATATCTAAGCAAGTAGACAATTAATCCACCAAGAGTAGACACATGCTTGGTCTAAAGCAACATGGATCTTCCAGCTGAATCCATACCATCATTTCCATTGGCAAACATCAAATTAAAGTTGTTACAGCCTTTGAATTGAGTGAACGCTTTCTTGTTTATTCATCCAGGCCCAATGGGAATGCTTTTTCAAAAGAAAACAGAGTGATTTACTGAGTCTTCTTTCCATTGTGGCATGTGTTTATTGATTTTCAGGAACAAGTGGACAACCAAGAATGCTATTTAGAATTGTTTTATGATTCAGGAGTGAAGGGACTTTCTAAAGTGCTACAACAACATTTTGAAAAGATTGATTGACAGTCAATACTTTTAGACAACATTTTCATTTTTACCATTTAAATTATTACTCAAGTACATAATGTTTTACTGAAGTACTTGTTTTACTCAAATACATAATGTGGTGACCACATACAAGACAATGGCTGTAGCTAAATATTGTGTTTATCATAAAATGTCCCATAGTTAAACCAGAAAAACTTTAAGGTTCTGTATTTAATTTCCTTGGTTCACATAAATTTGTGCACAAATAGATATTTTACCTGCACAAAACAGCTGTTATTCTGTTATATTTCACCCAGTGGTGTCCCTTTTACATCCAGTCTAGAGCCTCCATGGGCAGTATGCTGAATAAGCACTAATAGGCGATCATCTCTTTTAGTGCCACCCATAGAGGCTGTCCCATAATACAAAATGAGGATCCCTGTTATTTTTCCCGAGCAGGAGGGCAAACCAATGCTAGTGCATGTGTTAGTAGAGGAAGGAAAATTCAAGCTCTGCTAAGCAGAACACATGAGGTGGTGCCTGTGCAGGAATATGCTGAGCACCTAGAGGAGGCTGGGAAACAAATATGTAAGTACAATCCACCGGCAAACTAGGCTTTTTTTAAGAGGATCAAAACTCTTTGTGGACTGGCAGTTTCACTATCTCTGGGGATGCCCCACTACATGAAATCCCTGGGATCACAGTAAAACATACCTTTCCAGTGATCCCACTGCGCATGGACAGGCCACAGCCGCATCCCCAAAAATCTTGCAGCTGATGCGCACTCTGGAGCCCAGCCATTCAGAAAAGCTGGGGCGAAAGCGTGTGTCAGAGAGGAAAACTAGGGGTATGGTCATTCCTCACTCACTTGGCCATGTTCTGTTTTCAAACTAATTTGCACAGCATAGAGTTCTGATTGGACACGAGTCTGCTGTGGGATCACCAGAGAGGTGAGTATATCAACAATCCCAGGTGGTTTCACACACATGGGTATCCGAGATCTGGATTCCCCATGCAGAAGAGGTTACATGTGGGCCATGTTTTTTTAAGGGTTTTAGAAAATTCCTCCTCTTTTCTTGAATCAACATTGAAGATAAACAAGGATCCGGACCTTTTTGTCAGGTGTTCTATCCATGGTACATAATAAAATGGTCTTGGTGGTCTTAAACCACTGTATATGTGCAACGAGGTTCAAAAAAAGGGGAGAAATTCCTCAAAGAATCCTGGTGTGCTGCTGGTTTATACTCAGACATCAGATTACTGCCTGGGCACCCATATTGCTACTCTTGCAAGGTGCTGCATTCTATAATTATCTCTTAGGTTCGGCAGGAGTGGGATATGGCAATGGTTTTGACAAATGTTTTGCTTTTATTGATACATGAGAGAAAGACTGTGTTTTTTTCATAACATTTCATTTTCTTCTTTTTTTAATGTGATAGATGCAAAACATAGATTGATTTTCAAAAAGTGTTTGCTAGAAGTAAATTCTTAGTTTTTACATTTGTGATACGATAAAATAATTATTAAAACATTTCCAAGCTAACTTTTTTTTTTCTTTTTTAAGATTTTCTGCTTGCAGCCCTCTCGGGATGTATTCAAGAATAATCTACTATGTTGTAAAGTATCAAAGGATTTTGTGGTTTTTGAAAACCAGATGTATTGATTTGTTTCATAATATGAATTTTACAGTGACTTAACTACTTAGCAACAACTTCAACCACAGTGGGCAGGGGGGCTGCTTTCAATTCTACCCTTATATTTGATTTGAATTTACAAAATATTGCTTGCTGGTCTCATTGGATCTGCCATCATAGAACATAGTAGCTTTCTAAGACACATGTACTATTTTTAAAAACAGGGTATCGAAAACACATGCTCTTTTACAGTCTTGAATGCATCAACAAGTGCTTTATGGCATTTACCAGTCATCACAATTAGCAATGTTTGGTGACCACTAACACAGAAGAAAGGGGCTAAAATGGAATATTAAAAAAACAGGACTTCACTCAAGATAAATGTTGATGGAAACAGGTATCGGAGCACATTCAGGACTATCTAGTCAATTAAGTGTACACATAGCATGAACTCTCAAGGTTCTCCAATGTTTTAGAATTAAGCTCACAGGATTTTTGGGCCACATTCACACAAAGGCCCAGAGAGGATGGCAGTACCCTATGAAATAAAGCGGTATAACGAATTGAAAGAAAGTTGCTCTGGGAACCTACAGTACAGCCAAACACAACCTCCTTGGTGATTTATGGGGTTTATTTAAGAAATGCTAAGGCCACGTAGTGCCAGGTAGTGCCAGATGAGTGTCAGGTGAATGTCAAGTCCCAGTGAAAATAGTGTATTTATCTAGTCAAAAATCCACAGCGCCTGTGATAGTGCCAGGGAGTGTCTCATCTATTACCAGCGCTGGCGGTTGGATGAGTGCCGGTGCTGAGTTCCCTACAGTGTCATATAGGACCAGGCGCTCACCCTGCACTGTGTGGCCTTATCCCATACATTTCATTGGGGTGGGATGGTTATAATTATTTGGGCTGGTGCATGTCCCACAGGATCCCTGGGCTGGTTGGGATTATTTTTGGATGGATTTTTGTACTTTTGTGTTGCACTGCAAACTGGTGTTTTGGGCCATAAGAAAGGTATGTCATGTTTTTATAGTGTCCCTAATGCAGATCCCATTTTTATTTAAAAGAAAAAAAATAAAAATTGGGATTCTAACGGATGCCTGAAATCCTGTTTTTTGAGTGTCTTTTGAAGCGCTATGTATTTTTTTAATAAATATATTCAGCTAGCGGAGCTTCCGGATGATTCTAGGTGTCGCTAGCGCATAGGAATATAAAAGTCGCACACGGCGAACACTGCCTGGGCGGGAGCTCTACAGCTGACAGCACCGTCAACAGCAGCCTGAAGCCGACCTTGGGGCGTGGGTGCTGCTGAGCGTCTCGGACAAGGCGCTCAAGTGCCGCCCACACCTTTCATATTAAATTAACCTCCATGTGTCTCATCTAGCTTGGATTTTGAAGGTTGGGGAGTCCAGATTTAGGCTATAGTCAAAGCATATCACCTTTTACATTGTATAATATAAAAGAGTATTTGCAGTTTAATTTGCTATCCATATAATATTTGTTATGAATTAAAAGAAAACATTGGTTTAATCTGACCTTTTTTTTTAAATGCCTGAAATAGTCTTGGTTTTAACATATCTCTACATGATGCCAATTTACAGCTTTTCTGTATTACCAATGGGAATATTTAGTTCTATAAAAATCATTCATTCCTGGATAATAATCCGAGATCATCTTAGATTTGTCACCCTGGAATACATTAAGTATGAACATAACATAGTTACAGGTCAGATAGGGTTTTCATAAAGTTGACAGAAGGGGTTGATTTGTTAGTTGGATTTCTATCACTGAGAACATTTGTTTCATTTCATACATGTGTGTCAAGCTTTGCATGTTGGAAAATAGATTTGTTAAATACAGCTTCCTTCAGCACCATATTTAGCTGTGTGAGTTATTTAAAAATGTGCACAGCTAAAAATAGTGCTGAATTGCAAGAAAAAGCACCAATAAAAAAATATGTTTTCTCACAAAAAATAAAATTCACAGTGCTGAATCAACCCTATTATGTCTGTTCTTAAATAAACAGCTTGAACTGGCAAACTAGTTTTTTTCTGTAGCCTGTTTCAGTGCCAGTGTACCTATATGTACTTATGCTGATTTGAACAACACCAATGTCACTACATTGTTCTGGCAACTTCAAGATGCTGCATGTCACAGCAGCGGATGGAAGTGGATCTTATAGGTGAAGGTTGCTATAATAACTTTAACCCTTTAAGTGCCAGCCTACCGGGAGTTTTTGTCACACTCTGTTGCCAGACCATTTTGCACTATTTTGCGCTCCCCATGTTCAAATGTGATTTTTGAAGGGATTTCCAGGGATTTCCCAGGAAAATGATATGTTGGTTTTTTCAGCAGAGTCTGGGCTTTAACATGAAATGTCTTGTTTGTCATTTTTTAGGTGTATTCTCAATATTTTTGGGTGAAATATGTGCAAAAAAAAAAAAAAAATTTTTTGTAATAAAAAATGTAAGTTTGTCAGTGAAATCTTATTGCGTGTGAAATCCCAATTTCTCCTGGTTACAGCGGTACCACATATGTATAGGTAGACACCATTTCCTGCCCAGGAGACTCCCCCAAACTGAAACAGCGCTTTAGGGGGTTTTCAGATAAAATACAACTATGCTATGCAATATGCGCACCTTGCAGTTTTTCCAGAAAAACAACCCTTTACATTTGAAATACCCCTAACAAACTATATATTCTCTGGAAGTACACACCTCAGGCTTTTTAGGCGTACCAGGCTTGTTGATGTGGCCATAGTTTTCTGGAAGTAATCCCTCAATGGATTCTTTGGTTGCAAAGAGTTTCCCTAAAAAAAGGATAAAAAAGCAGAATCAAAGCCACATTTTCCTAAAAAAACTATATACAAACAAGAAAAAACAAGTTTAATCTGAAAGCGCAACATCCCCCGAACAGAACAATACCCAACATGCATAGTTACTGTCAAGGGAAGAGTTGCCAAACACCCCAAAGTAAAGCATGTGCGTAACGGTAATTTTACTTGAAAATTTCAGCTCTGCAGACAAAGTGCGCACCTTGCGATTTTTCAACCAAAACAACCCTTGACATTTGGAATATCCCCCATAAACCATATATTCCCTGAAAGTACACACGTTAAGCTTTCTAAGGGTACCCAGCTTGTTCTAGTGGGCTCATCTTTCTGGAATTAATCCCTCAAAGAATTCTTTGGTTGTGCAGGGTTTCCCTAAAAAATTTATAAAAAAGCTGAATAAAAAACACCTTTTCCTAAAATATAAATATGCAAACCAGAAAAAACAAGCTAAGTCTGAAAGCGCAAGGTCCCCCGAACAGAACAATACCCAACATGCATAGGTACTATTAACCCTTTTAATTGCCAGCCTACTTGAGATTTTGTCACCCTCTGTTGACAGGCCATTTTTCCCCATTTTGCGTCATGTTTTGCGCCATGTTTTGCGCCATTTTTGCTGGAACTTTCAGGAAAATTATATATATATTTTTTGCAGCAGAGTTTAGGCTTTAACATGAAATGTCTTGTTTGTAAATTTTTTTTTTTTTTTACAATATTATTAAGTTAAAAAAATAAATAAATAAATAAAAAATTTTTTCTAGAAAATGGACTCCTTTATTTTAAATTAAAAATGTATTTTATTAAGGAAAATCATATTGCATGTGAAAGCCCCATTTCTACCGATTTGAACGGTACCACATATTTATCGGTAGCCCCCTGTTCCTGCCCAGGAGACCCCTCTAACTGAAACAAGTATTTTATAACATTCACAAAAAAAATACAAATACCATCCACACTACAAAGGGTTAAATCGAGAAAAAAAATGACATAGGGTCTCCCCTTCCCAGGGGAGGGAGACCCCATTTTTTTTTGATTTTTAAGGGTTAAAAACCCTTAAAAATAAAAAAAAATTGACGTGGGGTCCCCCTTACCCAAAGTAACCAGCCCGGGACCAGCTATGGGGGCTTGTAGGCACAGAGTGGGGGGGCAGCTTTTGTGGCCCCCCCACCCTGCAGCCTACGAGCCCACATAGCCTATGTGGGCCCGGGCTCTTCTGCCCCCCCCTGGCCTTTGGGGAGGCAGGTAATGGGGGTGCCGGGGGTTAATGGCAAGCCACCCGCTAGCGCAGGTGGCTTGCCATCCCCCCAGACTTGTGAACTGGTATAGGGGTCATGGACCCCTTACCAGTTCACAAGGGGTTAAAAGTAAATAATCACACAGACACAAGCAGAGAAAAAAGTATTTTATTAATTTTTATTTTTTTTTTACACTGTACTCACCTCCCATCCATCCTGGAGCACTCTGTCCCTCGGCGATCACTGGCTTCTGCTCACTTGCTAGAAGCCTTTTATAGCTGCTGGATGACAGAACACAAAGGGTTAATCAAAAAAAAAATGACATAGGGTCCCCCCTCCCAGGGGAGGGGGACCCCATTTTTTTTTTTTTTTTAAGGGTTAAAAACCCTTAAAAATAAAAAAAAATTGACGTGGGGTCCCCCTTACCCAAAGTAACCAGCCCGGGACCAGCTATGGGGGCTTGTAGGCACAGAGGGGGGGGCAGCTTTTGTGGCCCCCCCCCACCCTGCAGCCTACGAGCCCACATAGCCTTTGTGGGCCCGGGCTCTTCTGCCCCCCCCTGGCCTTTGGGGAGGCAGGTAATGGGGGTGCCAGGGGTTAATGGCAAGCCACCCGCTAGCGCAGGTGGCTTGCCATCCCCCCAGCCTTGTGAACTGGTATAGGGGTCATGGACCCCTTACCAGTTCACAAGGGGTTAAAAGTAAAAAATGACACACACACACATAAGAAAAAAAAATCTTTATTATTTTTTTTTACACCGCGCCGATCATCTCACTGACAGATGCCGGTAGTGATCGGAGCCTCCTCGGCTGACACCCGCCCTGCTCCGATCACCACCGGCATCTGACAGATGCCGGAGCTCGGAGGGGGTATAGGAGGAGCGGGATGACGTCATCCCGCTCCTCCCACAATGGGCGGGGCTAAGAGGCGGCGGCCATCGCCGCCATTTCAAGAGGTGAGGACCCGGAAGAGGGTCCTCACCTGAAGCCTGCACAGCCCAGGGGGGGGATCGGACCCCCCCCTGGTGAAGAGGAGACCCGGACAGAAGGCTCGGGCGCGGAGGTGAGTAAATGACAGTTTTATTATTTTTTTTTTTTACAACAGCGAGTCAGCGCTGGAAACGGGGGGGGCTGGTTTCGGGCCCCCCCCGAAGACGGAGGACGATGGGGGGGCGCTCGGATGCCCCCCGCAGGAAGAGGGGACCCCAGGCTTCACGGGGGTTTCAAGTGGGTTTTTTTTTCTATCTTTTAACTGTTAGGGGGAAATGCCAGGCACGTAGTTTCTACGTGCTTGGCACTTAAGGGTAGGAGAAGCAACCACATAGAAACTACGTGCTTGGCATTTAAAGGGTTAAAGTTATTTTGAAACACTGGTGTGATCAAATTGTTGCAAATTGAAACTCAGGGCCACAGATAGGCCCCAAAATATTCGATAAAAATTATGCTGAACACTCAAAAAAAGAGATCTATGTTTATTTGAAAAAATTGATACACTAAACCCTCCCATAAAAATATGTACAGTCACACAAGATATCCCCAAGGGTGCTTCCCCAACCTCCCACTCCCTGCAATAAGCTGGATCAATACCAAATTGATTAATGTCACAATTATATAGATTGACCCTATTCCTTCCCATATATAGAATCAATATTACCCATATACAATAGTACAAATGATACAAACAATAAATATATTAATAAAAAATAACAATAAAGTGCCAGTGCATATTCTAAAGAAAAAGGGGTGAAGCCCCAATATTTAAATGATGTGTATTACTCCAAAAAATAAAGAGGTTAATACCGAATATCAAAAAAGTGCCAGTGCTAACCACAATGCATGGTCAGAAAGGGTAAGGCTCAATCCTCAGGTCATCAGCAGTGACTGGTCCTTATCAATTTAACACAGCTAAACCAAGCTAATTGCTAGCAGCATATGACCAAGGAAGACCTGCACAGCAGAGAAGTATTATAGAGTATCCGAGTTAAGTCCTGGCACTACACGTTGTCCCTTCCTCAGAACCCTGAGTCAGAGACCATGTGTGGTCCTGGAACACGTGGGAGTCACAGGTGGACAATTTGGGCTGCAGGCTTGTACCCTTTTTACTTAAATATGAAAACCTGCTTGTCTGTACAGAGTTTCATGAAGAACAGTCTTCATGGCTAGCTTATATATATAATTAGAGGATCTGTAAGAGGCTCATGTCAAAGTTTTATGTTTAAGGGCATTTTATTCCCTTCTGCTGTTGAGCTGTCTGTTTGAAATTGTGATTAGCTGGGAAGGGGGACAATCCAATTTTATTTATAGTAACCGGAAGGAAAATTGGTGGTCTTTCACTTTACATAGACAACATGCTCTTATACTTTGCTGTTCCTGGGAATTTAGCCACATCATCTTTAAACATTAAAAGGGATTTTGGGAGTCTTTCAAGATCAACTGGCACAAGTGTGAACCCTTCCTTGCCCACTGTATCTGATTAGTCAACATGCTAAAGATGATTTTTCTTCTGAAACTTCATTATGGCTTATTAAATGCCCTATGCAGGTGGTATTTGATAACATTAGGCAACATTTAGACAGTTTCCATTGGCAGGTAAAGCTCACAGGATTGCTACAAATAATTTTGCATTGTCCGTTAGCTAAGGAAGGAAGCCCTACCAGATAACCATGCCTGTTATTGTAGTGGCTAGAGATGAGCGAACTTTTGAAAAGTTCGATTCCGCCGATTCGCCGAATTTCACAAAGAAATTCGGGTTCGGCCGAATCGAACTTTTAAGAAGTTCCCCATCAAAAATGCCGGCATTTAAAAAACAAACAAAAAAAAAAAGCATTTTTGCCGGCATGGTGGGAGCGGGCCGGCCGGCTTTACCGGCCCGCCGGCCGGTTCCGCTGTCAGCGGGGAACCGGCCGGCCCGCTCCCACCATGCCGGCAAAAATGCTTTTTTTTTTGTTTTGTTTTTTAAATGCCGGCATGGTGGGAGCGGGCCGGCCGGCTTTACCGGCCCGCCGGCCGGCTCCGCTGACAGCGGAACCGGCCGGCCCGCTCCCACCATGCCGGCTTATTTTTTTTTTTTTTTAATTTCAGGAAAAATTCGATCGGCACGAACCACAAAATATTCGGGTTCGTGCCGAATCGAATATTTCCTGAAATTCGGAGCGAATTCCGGTTCGTCCGAACCGGTTCGCTCATCTCTAGTAGTGGCTAATTGACATAGTCACGAATAGGTGGTAATATACCATAGACATATGGCAACCAATCCTGACTTATAAACATCTCACAATCCATGTTTTATTGAAATTTAAAAATTATTTCTGAAACTGGCCTCTACAGGTCTCATAATAATCCCATCTTGTTTAACTCAAATCTCCTGGAATTATCTCTACTAGATGAGGGAATCTTGTGGGCAAATAAAGACTTGAAAAATATACATTAACTTTGTGATGAATGTACTGCTAAATCTTTCAGGCAAATGCATGCCGAATATGGCATCTGAGGCAACTGGCTATTCAGATATCTAACACGTAAACAATCAGTTCATGTCCAATTTGAAATTTATATTTCGCCTGCTTTACCAGTACTTTTTCCTGTGTCATTTCATCTATGACATCTATGTTTTGATTTCTTTGTATGTGTGGATTGGATGGGGTGTTACCAACATCAGGTGAGAATTGCATGGCAATAGAACCTTTAGAAATATATTTACTTATTTCACCTGCTATATGTGTTCTATGGTGAATACAATGTATGTCTATATGAGGTCGCCAAATCATTTTAAAGGTCTCCAATCATGTCTATTATTTGTTTAGTAGTTTTTATAAATGATTCTTTTTTCATTTGAAAAGGAATACATGCCTATACATACCTCCTGTCGCCTCCAACTTAAAAACACCTTACGCACCCGTCCCTTCCTCTCACCTGACACCACTAAAATGTTAGTGCACGCCCTGGTCATATCCTTTCTGGATTACTGCAACATCCTTCTTTGTGGCTTACCAACTAACAGACTGGCACCCCTCCAATCTATCCTGAACTCTGCTGCTCGCCTCATCCATCTCTCCTCTCGCTCCTCCAGTTCTGCGCCTCTCTGCAAATCCCTACACTGGCTGCCTGTCCCACAGCGAGTCCTGTTCAAAACTCTAACTCTCGCCTACAAGGCTCTCTCCAACCAGGCCCCTCCCTACATCTCATCTCTAATCCAACAGTATTAACCTAGACGCAGCCTCCGCTCTTCTGCCGACCTTCTCCTGTCCTCCACCCTGGTCACCTCCTCTCACGCCCGCCTCCAGGACTTCTCACGTGCAACTTAAAAATCTTCTGGAATGCCCTCCCGCACCCAATCAGCCACTCCACAACTCTCAAAACCTTCAAAGGTGCCCTTAAAACTCACTTATACAGACAAGTATATAATCTGGCTTAACCAATCTTCTAAAGGGCATACGCCACAAAGCTCAATACTGACTGTTTGTGATCCTTCCCCCTTGTCTTCAGCCCTCTTCCTTTAGACTGTAAGCTCGCAAGGGCAGGGTTCTCTCTCCTATTGTATCTTGTACTCAGAATATCCACTGTCAACTCTGTAAAACTGCATTTGAAATAGTATATGTACCGTATGTTTCTACCCTGTCTGTAATTACTACTTTGTAAAGCGCTACGGAAGATGATGGCGCTATATAAATAAACAATAATAATAATAACATTATTATTATTATTATTAACATAATAATAATAACATTAACCCAATGTTCTTCAGACATTTGTTGTCTTCCCATGTTACTTGGAGGCATTGCATGCTTTAGTATTTTCACTGACTATACACAACTAAAGTTTTCCCCTCAATTATTTAATTTTTTGCTCCCTAAGGCGCACCTTTCCCCACAAAAGTGTGGGAGGGATCTTGTGAATGTGGCTGGGCAGCAAGGGCGCTCCAAATGCAGGGCGGCAGCCTGTAAAATGGTGTAGAGGTGCACTGGGACTCACATTACAACCAATGCCGAAAATTCAGTGTATAGCTCTACTCTACCTCTCTGCCTCTCCACTGAATGATGTCACGTGACAGGGAAGGGGTCAGCACAGAGCTACACAGGCTGAAAAATGGTATTAGCAGTAATGTGATTTCCTGCATCCATGCTGTTGCATATACTCTGCATGAGCTTCCTGACACCAGTAGGGGCTTAGTTTACTCTACTGCCAGCATGTGTTTATAGTAAAGTAAAGTAAAGTAGTTTAAATGTGAGCTCACACTCAAACTACTACCTGTGACCGCTCTGGCCATTATCTTTGCATCCCTCCTGCCTCATTGAGTGGAGACTTGTTACTCCCTGTTCAGCAACACATCAAGCAGTAATAAATCCAGATGTGCATACCCACAACAGACTTTTCTAAATGGCTGGCACAGATATGCATAAAAAGAAGTGAGCGAGGATGCGGCACACATATGCTGCGTGTTCAACAGGTGAGTTTTTCAGGCAATCCCGGGGTATTTGCAGATTGTGGCAATTCGTGTAACCCCATAATGAGGGAGATCACTGGCCCTAGAGTCCTATGTCTTATAGACTCTAGACCAGTAATTGCTCCTCTTTAATGTAAATTGTAATTGTAATTAATAGTCCCCCTGCAGTGTGGTACAAGGGAGCATGGGGTGAGAGGATGTGCAAGTTATTGCAGGTCACTGCTGGTCCCCCGCACACTCACCCACTGGTAAATGAGTTCAGACATCGCAATTTTGCTTTCACATAAACTGATTTGTTACATAGTTAATATGGTTGAAAAAGAAATATGTCCATCAAGCTCAACCAATATTTGTGATACTGCTGCTACCACCCACACGTTGTTTTGACTACCAGGACACAATACAAATATTATATTAACTATACACACAGGTCCCTATTTATGGCAAAAAAAGGTCTGCACACAATTAGAGATGTGCGAACTTTTGAAAAATTCGATTCGACTGATTCGCAGAATTTTCCGACAAAAATCGCTTCGACCCGAATTTATACGCGACGAATCGCTATTAAAAATGGCTATTTCTGAGCCTCCTAGAGCCTCAATAGGGTTGTAATCCAGTCTGCCTTGCTGTAACACGCATAGGATGCGTGCCGGGTTAGTGAAATAATACTGTAAATAATTATCACATGCAGATCAGAGGCATCCCTAATAGAATCGCAGAGCAGCACAATTGCAGAGAGTTGAAGTGGCATCACTATGAGGGGCCCCTATAGTGTCTGAAAAGCACACCCTGGAGCTGGCAGCAGCAGGAGCCCAAAAATTAGCTGAATCACACCCTGGAGTTGCAAGCAGCAGCAGCAGGAGCACAAACATTGCTTTAAAGAGACACTGGAGTTGGCTGCAGGAGCCCAAAAATTGGATGAATCACACCCTGGAGTTGGCAGCAGCAGCAGCAGGAGCCCAAACATTGCTTTAAAGAGAGACTGGAGTTGGCTGCAGGAGCCCAAATATTGGATGAATCACACCCTGGAGTTGCAAGCAGCAGCAGGAGCCCAAACATTGCTTTAAAGAGACACTGGATTTGGCAGCAGCTGCAGTAGGAGCCCAAAAATTGACTGACACACCCTGGAGTTGGCAGCAGCAGGAGCCCAAACATAGCTTGAAATAGACACTGGAGTTGGCTGCAGGAGCCCAAACATAAGCTGAATTACACCCTGGAGTTACAAGCAGCAGCAGCAGCAGCTGTAGGAGCCCAAACATTGCTTTAAAGAGACACTGCAGTTGGCTGCAGGAGCCCAAAGATTGGCTGAATGACACCCTGGAGTTGCAAGCAGCAGCAGCAGGAGCCCTAACATGGCTTGAAAGAGACACTGGAGTTGGCAGCAGCAGCCCAAAAATTAGCTGAATTACACCCTGGAGTTGCAAGCAGCAGCAGCAGCCCAAACATAGCTTAAAAGACACACTGGAGTTGGCAGCAGGAGCCCAAAAATTGGCTGAATGACACCCTGGAGTTGCAAGCAGCAGCAGCAGGAGACCATACATAGCTTGAAAGAGACCCTGGAGTTGGCAGCAGGAGCCCAAAAATTAGCTGAATTACACCATGGAGTTGCCAGCAGCAGCAGCAGCAGCAGCTGCAGGAGCCCAAACATTGCTTTAAAGAGACACTGGAGTTGGCTGCAGGAGCACAAAAATTGGATGAATCACACCCTGGAGTTGCAAGCAGCATCAGGAGCCCAAACATTGCTTTAAAGAGACACTGGAGTTGGCTGCAGGAGCCCAAAAATTGGATGAATCACACCCTGGAGTTGCAAGCAGCAGCATGAGCCCAAACATTGCTTTAAAGAGACACTGGAGTTGGCTGCAGGAGCCCAAAAATTGAATGAATCCCACCCTGGAGTTGCAAGCAGCAGCAGGAGCCCAAACATTGCTTTAAAGAGACACCGGAGTTGGCAGCAGCCGCAGCAGGAGCCCAAAAATTGACTGACACACCCTGGAGTTGGCAGCAGCAGCAGCAGGAACCCAGAAGTTGGCTGGAAGGCACCTTGAAGTTGGCAGTAGCAGGAGCACAAACATTAGCTGGAAGGCACACCCTGGAGTTGGCAGCAGCATAAACAGGAGCCCAAACATTGCTTGAAAGACACTCTGGAGTTGGCAGCAGCAGCAGCAGGAGGCCAAAAATTGGCTGAAAGGCACACCCTGAAGTTGGCATCAGCAGGAGCCCAAAAATTGGCTGGAAGGAACACCCTGAAGTTGGCATCAGCAGGAGCCCAAAAATTGGTCTAAATACATAAATATGTTTTGCACCATTTGGAAAGTGTAAAACGTGGCACCATGCTGAATCTAGTCGCATGCATCAGCCATTGGTGGTTGGAAATCCTGGATGATCCATCCCTGATTCATTTTGACAAAGGTGAGTCTCTCCACATTTTTAGTTGACAGACGAGTTCTCCTCGCCGTAACTATGGCCCCCGCCGCACTAAACACCCACTCAGGTGGCACGCTACTTGCCGGGCAGGACAGCTTTTCCAGGGCAAACTCTGCTAGTTGCGGCCACAAGCCAAGTTTTGCTGCCCAGAAGTCCAGCGGATCCTCAAGGTGTGTTGGCATGGTCATGTCAAGGTATGACGTGACCTGCTGGTTGAGGTCCTGCTCCAGGTCTTCCTGCTGCTCATGAGTAGCCTCACTATGCGGGTGTAGAAAGCTACTCATTAGTGACTGAAGACTGAGGCTGCTGCTGATGGAGCTGCTGCTCCTGCCAACCCCCCCAGCAGCCATGGCAGTGGAAGGTGAGCGCAGAGGTACCCCCGAGTCAGACCTGCGAGAGTATGGACCATGGCGCAGATAGGCATCGGCCAACTGACTACGCAGAATGTCTTTGTAGTAGTTCAGTTTGTCCTCCCTCTCGGCGGGTTTAAGAAAAGCCCCCATTTTGTGCTGGAAGCGAGGGTCCAATAAGGTGGACAGGCAGAATTCATCCCGCCGACAAATGGAAACAATTCTGGGGTCACTAAGCAAGCACGTGAGCATGCTTCTTGCCATTTGCGCAAATGACTACCTGTCTCCATCTCCACTGCATACTGCCAGGGTGTGTCCGGGTCCTCTGTCTCGCCTTCCTCAAAACCCTCTAGCTCCTCTGGCTGCTCCTGCTCCTCTTCTCCTGTCCGCTGACTAGATAAATCACCCATTTGCCAAGCCTAAACTGTGCTTCATTGGGCCACTCCTCCTCCTCTTCCTCCTCCTCCTCCAGTTCAGCTCCAACGGGGTTCATATGGCTGTAAGATGTAGATGCCATGTCTCCAGTGCCCTGACCAGCCATGGTTTCCAACATGTGCTGTAGTACATTAAGCAGTGGAATCACGTCATTCATCCCGTAATCCTGCCGACTGACAAATGGTCAAAGGGCCTGAGCAAACGGCAGGTGTCACGTATGAGCTGCCACTTGTTGACATTGAAGTTACACAGAGGAGTCCCCCTATCTGCTTGGATCATCAGGAAATCCGTGATGGCTTTTCTCTGTTCACATAATCGGTCCAACATGTGAAGGGTGGAATTCCAACGGGTGGAAACATCGCAAATCAGACTATGTTGGGGGCTACCGTTCTGACGCTGTAGCTCAAGAAGGGTGTGTTTGGCGGTGTATGAGTGGCTGAAGTGCGTGCAAAGTTTCCTTGAAGTTGTTAGGATGTCTTGCAGATGGGGGGAACACTTCAGAAACCGCTTGACAACCAGATTGAAGACGTGAGCCATGCAGGGGGCATGGGTCAGGCTTCCTTGGCGCAGCGCAGACAAAATATTCTTCCCATTGTCGGTAACCATGATTCCTATTTTAAGTTTCTTGGAGTAAGCCATGTTTGGATTTCCTGATGAATAAATTTAAGCAGTTCCTCCCCTGTGTGACTCCGTTCGCCAAGACAAACCATGTGAAGCACAGCGTGACACCTTCGTGCCCTGCACACATGGTAGACTGGAGGGGCACTGAGACTTGAGCCTGCAGTGGAGGGTGAGGAGATGGCGGAGGATGAGGAGGCCAAGTCGCATGGTGTCACAGGCCCAACGGGCAGGGAGCGCAGAGGCTGAAACGGCATGACCTGTCCAAGTTGCTGCTGCTGCTGCAAAGGGACCACATTCCCTCAGTGGGCCGTAAACGACATGTACTGTCCCTGACCGTAGTTACAGACGTCGGTGCTGCCATGCACTTTGCTACACACGGACAGGCTCAAGGACTGGCCCACCTTCTGTTCAACAAAAGTGTGCAGCGCTGATACTGCCTTTTTGGCAAAGAAATGACGGCTTGGGACTCTCCACCTCGGCTCGGCACAAGCCATCAGTTCTCTGAAAGGTGCAGAGTCCACCACCTTAAAAGGGAGCTACTGCAGCACCAGCAACTTGGACAGGAGCACATTCAGCTTCTGCGCCATAGGATGAGTTGGCGCATACTGCTGTCTCTTGGACATGGCTTGGCTGATGGATTGCTGGCGGGATGCAGGACTTGGAGGAGGAGGAGCAGGAGCGACAGAGGATGGGTATAACGCACAGCTGCCTTCGGCTGAGGTGCTGGAGCCTTGGCTGGCAGAAATTGGGAGCGGCGTGCCACTTGGTGAGGAAGCAGGCTGGACCAAGTCTTCGGAGCCTCGGTTCTCCCAGGCCGCTTTATGGTGACGCATCATATGTTGACGCAGGGCCGTGGTGCCAACATTTGGGCCCTGGCTATGCTTCACCTTCTGCCTACATATCTTGCATGTGGCCATGTTACCCTCCTGCGGATGCTTCAGGAAAACCTGCCACACTGCCGAGTAGCTACTTTTCCCACCAACAGGCCTCACTGATTCACTGCTACCGTCGCCAACTCCAGGAACCCCTGCTCCACTACCTCCCGATAAGGTAGCCTGCCGCGCAGCAGATGCTCTACCCCGGCCCCGTTTGGCTCCAGACTTTACAATTGTGCCCCCATGCTGACTGAAAACCATGCTGCTAACACCTTGCTGCCTCAGCTGCTGACTCCTGATGATGACGATGAAGCCCCTTCATCACCCGGCTCCCAAGTGCGATCGGCTTCATCATCATCATCATCACCGAGTTGTGTCTGCACGTCACTGATGTTCTCGGTTTCCTCAACAGTGTCTGGCGCAGGAGCTGGAACACTCGCAACACCCACGACACTGTCCACATCACTATTTGTCTGCCTAGCTAAAGAAGCCACCTCCATTTCTTGGCTGGGCAGTAGCTGCTGACTGTCCTCTATCTGATCGTCCTCCTCACTAAAGAGTGGAGCTGAACCCAAAGCATAGGATACGTCGCTGGGGGAGGGAATGGCATAGGACAGAGGCAATGGGAGGAAAGGGACTGCTCTCGGGGCATGCCAACTGAGGGTTGTGTCAGAGGAACCTACTGACCCTAGACTGGGGGTCTCAGATGTAACTTGTGATGATGTTGATGAGCGCGTTAACCAATCTACCACGGCAGATGCGTTAATGGTGGAGACACGACCGCTAGCAGATACTGGCAGATCAGGTCTCTCACCGTGACTCCTGCTGCCACTCGCTCCTAGTCTGCTGCGACCTCTGCCTGCTGAATCTTGGCCTCTGCCACTCCTCTTTGAACATCCTTGCACTTGTCTGCCTGACATTTTTATGTATTTGAAATGCGCAATAGGTACGATAAAAAATGTGTTTACTTTTAAAAGAAGAAGCTAAATTAAGTGAGGAACTGCTTCTCTGCACCAGATACTATGAAAATTGGCAGTATGAGATACCTTGCGGCCTAGTGTTTTGGCAGCAGACCAAAAACCAATTCAAAATGCAATATTTTGATTTTGCTGAGGAAGGATGAACAAGCGTATTAAGTATAACAGATAGGCTGCCTAATGCAAGTTTGGGATACCCAGGTGGGCTGGTGTTTTTTTTGTTAAAGGCAGACCAAAAACCAATTCAAAATGCAATACTTTGATTAAGTTGAGGAGGATCAACAAGCGTATTTCGTATAACAGATAGTCTGCTAAGTGCAGGTTTGGGATGCCCTGCGGCCTGGTGTTTTTTTTGTTAAAGGCAGACCAAAAACCAATTCAAAATGCAATACGTTGATTAAGCTGAGGAAGGATGAACAAGCGTATTTAGTATAACAGATAGGCTGCTAAGTGCAAGCTTGGGATACCCAGGTGGGCTGGTGTTTTTTTTACAAGCAGACCAAAAACCAATTCAAAATGCAATACTTTAATTAAGCTGAGGAAGGATGAACAAGCGTATTTAGTATAACAGATAGGCTGCTAAGTGCAGGTTTGGAATACCCAGGTGGGCTGGTGTTTTTTTTACAAGCAGACCAAAAACCAATTCAAAATGTAATACTTAGATTATGCTGCGGAAGGATGAACAAGCGTATTTAGTATAACAGATAGGCTGCCTAATGCAGGTTTGGGATACCCAGTTGGGCTGGTGTTTTTTTTGGTAAAGGCAGACCAAAAACCAATTCAAAATGCAATACTTTGGTTAAGCTGAGGAGGATCAACAAGCGTATTTAGTATAACAGATAGGCTGCTAAGTGCAGGTTTGGGATACCCAGGTAGGCTGGTGTTATTTTTGTTAAAGGCAGACCAAAAAATATTAAAACTAATCCAGTTATATTATGATAAATGCTTGTGTGTAACAGATAAAGTTAAATAAGCCACTGCATAGATGGCATGCACAGTGGCAAGGCAGATTTACAGCACAAAGAACTGAAATTGAATTGAAAACTGATCTGGCTAATGAAAAAAAAAAATTTTCACTGTCACTTCTAAGCTGTCCCTGGCTAGATGGATCCGGTTTTTCCCTATCTTTCCCTATCTTTCCCTGGCTCTGTCTACCTCTCTGTCTGCCTCTCTGACTCTCCCTACCTATCTCTAACTCTCTGTCCCTATCTGTAACGAGCTGTGCTCTGGCCGCAATAGAAAACGGAAATGCGCACAAGGAAGATGGCCGCCGCTTTATATAGCATGGTGACGTCACCGGGCTTCCTGGCTGCTGATAGGCTGCATGTGACTAACCCATGATACCTTGCCCCAGGGGACATGTCTGGACATGTGCTTCCACCATCTTAGAATGCCTGTAATTGAAATAAATGGAGTTTAAAGGAAAACTTCGATCGATCGAATCGCGGGGAAATTCAGATTCGTTCAGAATCAAATTTTTCATGAAATTCGGAACGAATCCGGGCTCGTCCGGATCGATTCGCTCATTCCTACACACAATCAGTGCCTTGCAAACACAAGGTGGGGGGGCATCCAGCTTATTTTCAGTTCAAAGGCTGGCCTTTCTGAAGGTTGGGGCTGCTTTATGCCTATGGCATGGACAGGTTACACACCTTGTAAGGCACAATCAATGCTTAGTGATATATAGAGGTTTCACAAAACATATGCTTCCATCCAGACACCTTTTTCAAGGCAGGCCTGGCATAATTCAGAATATGTTAAACCACTTACTGCATTCATCACAACTAGGGATGAACAAATCGATCCGGACGAACCTGGATTCATTCCGAATTTCATGAAAAATTCGATTCTGAACGAATCGGAATTTCCCAGCGATTCGATCAATCGAAGTTTTCCTTTAAACTCCATTTATTTCAATTACAGGAATTCTAATATGGTGGAAGCACATGTCCAGACATGTCCCCTGGGGCAAGGTATCATGGGTAAGTCACATGCAGCCTATCAGCAGCCAGGAAGCCCGGTGACGTCACCGTGCTATATAAAGCGGCGGCCATCTTCCTTGTGCACATTTCAGTGTTCTATTGCGGCCAGAGCACAACTAGTTACAGACAGGGACAGGGAGTTAGAGATAGGTAGGGGGAGTCAGAGAGGCAGACAGAGAGGTAGACAGAGCCAGGGAAAAATAGTGAAAGATAGGGAAAAAACAGAACCATCCAGCCAGGGACAGCTTAGAAGTGACAGTGAAATTTTTTTTTTTCATTAGCCAGATCAGTTTTCAATTCAATTTCAGTTCTTTGTGCCTTGCCACTGTGCATGCCATCTATGCAGTGGCCTATTTAACCCTATCTGTTACACACAAGCATTTATCATAATATAACTGGATTAGTTTTAATATTTTTTGGTCTGCCTTTAACAAAAAAAAACACCAGCCCACCTGGGTATCCCAAACCTGCATTAGGCAGCCTATCTGTTATACTAAATACGCTTGTTCATCCTTCCTCAGCTTAATCAAAGTATTGCATTTTGAATTGGTTTTTGGTCTACCTTTAAAAAAAAAACACCAGGCCGCAGGGCATCCCAAACCTGCACTTAGCAGCCTATCTGTTATACTAAATACGCTTGTTCATCCTTCCTCAGCTTAATCAAAATATTGCATTTTGAATTGGTTTTTGGTCTGCTTGTAAAATAAACACCAGCCCACCTGGGTATCACAAACCTAAACTTAGCAGCCTATCTGTTATACTAAATACTCTTGTTCATCCTTCCTCAGCTAAATCAAAGTATTGCATTTTGAATTGGTTTTTGGTCTGCTTGTAAAAAAAACACCAGCCCACCTGGGTATCCCAAACCTGCACTTAGCAGCCTATCTGTCGTACGCTTGTTGATCCTCCTCAGCTTAATCAAAGTATTGCATTTTGAATTGGTTTTTGGTCTGCCTTTAACAAAAAAAACACCAGCCCACCTGGGTATCCCAAACCTGCACTTAACAGCCTGTTATACTAAATACGCTTGTTCATCCTTCCTCAGCTTAATCAAAGTATTGCATTTTGAATTGGTTTTTGGTCTTCTGCCAAAACACTAGGCCGCAGGGTATCTCATATTGCCAATTTTCATAGTATCTGGTGCAGAGAAGCAGTTCCTAACTTAATTTAACTTCTGGCTGTTCACCTTATTGGACCCTCGCTTCCAGCACAAAATGGGGGCATTTTTTAAACCCGCCGAGAGGGAGGACAAACTGAACTACTACAAAGACATTCTGCGTAGTCAGTTGGCCAATGCCTATCTGCGCCATGGTCCATACTCTCGCAGGTCTGACTCGGAGGTACCTCTGCGCTCACCTTCCACTGCCATGGCTTCTGGGGGGGTTGGCAGGAGCAGCAGGTCCATCAGCAGCAGCCTCAGTCTTCAGTCGCTAATGAGTAGCTTTCTACACCCGCATAGTGAGGCTACTTATGAGCATCAGGAAGACCTGGAGCAGGACCTCAACCAGCAGGTCACGTCATACCTTGACATGACCATGCCAACACACCTTGAGGATCCACTGGACTTCTGGGCAGCAAAACTTGGCTTGTGGCCGCAACTAGCAGAGTTTGCCTTGGAAAAGCTGTCCTGCCCGGCAAGTAGCGTGCCATCTGAGTGGGTGTTTAGTGCGGCGGGGGCCATAGTTAAGGCAAGGAGAACTCGTCTGTCAACTAAAAATGTGAAGAGACTCACCTTTGTCAAAATGAATCAGGGATGGATCAGCCAGGATTTCCACCCACCAATGGCTGATGCATGCGACTAGATTCAGCATGGTGCCACGTTTTACACTTTCCAAATGGTGAAAACATATTTATGTCTTTAGACCAATGTTTGGGCTCCTGCTGATGCCAACTTCAGGGTGTGCCTTCCAGCCAATTTTTGGGCTCCTGCTGATGCCAACTTCAGGGTGTGCCTTTCAGCCAATTTTTGGCCTCCTGCTGCTGCTGCTGCCAACTCCAGGGCGTCTTTCAAGCAATGTTTGGGCTCCTGTTTATGCTGCTGCCAACTCCAGGGTGTGCCTTCCAGCTAATGTTTGTGCTCCTGCTACTGCCAACTTCAGGGTGCCTTCCAGCCAATTTCTGGGTTCCTGCTGCTGCCAACTCCAGGGTGTGTCAGTCAATTTTTGGGCTCCTGCTGCGGCTGCTGCCAAATCCAGTGTCTCTTTAAAGCAATGTTTGGGCTCCTGCTGCTGCTTGCAACTCCAGGGTGTGATTCATCCAATTTTTGGGCTCCTGCAGCCAACTCCAGTGTCTCTTTAAAGCAATGTTTGGGTTCCTGCTGCTGCTTGCAACTCCAGGGTGGGATTCATCCAATTTTTGGGCTCCTGCAGCCAACTCCAGTGTCTCTTTAAAGCAATGTTTGGGCTCCTGCTGCTGCTTGCAACGCCAGGGTGTGATTCATCCCATTTTTGGGCTCCTGCAGCCAACTCCAGTGTCTCTTTAAAGCAATGTTTGGGCTCCTGCTGCTGCTTGCAACTCCAGGGTGTGATTCATCCAATTTTTGGGCTCCTGCAGCCAGCTCCAGTGTCTCTTTAAAGCAATGTTTGGCCTCCTGCTGCTGCTTGCAACTCCAGGGTGTGATTCATCCAATTTTTGGGCTCCTGCAGCCAACTCCAGTGTCTCTTTAAAGCAATGTTTGTGCTCCTGCTGCTGCTGCTTGCAACTCCAGGGTGTGATTCATCCAATTTTTGGGCTCCTGCAGCCAGCTCCAGTGTCTCTTTAAAGCAATGTTTGGGCTCCTGCTGCTACTGCTTGCAACTCCAGGGTGTGATTCATCCAATTTTTGTGCTCCTGCAGCCAACTCCAGTGTCTCTTTAAAGCAATGTTTGGGCTACTGCTGCTGCTTGCAACTCCAGGGTGTGATTCATCCAATTTTTGTGCTCCTGCAGCCAACTCCAGTGTCTCTTTAAAGCAATGCTTGGGCTCCTGCTGCTGCTTGCCACTCCAGGGTGTGATTCATCCAATTTTTGGGCTCCTGCAGCCAACTCCAGTGTCTCTTTAAAGTAATGTTTGGGCTCCTGCTGCTGCTGCTTGCAACTCCAGGGTGTAATTCAGCTTATTTTTGGGCTGCTGCTGCCAACTCCAGTGTCTCTTTCAGCCAATGTTTGGGCTCCTGCTGCTGCTTGCAACTCCAGGGTGTCATTCAGCCAATTTTTGGGCTCATGCTGCCAACTCCAGTGTGCCTTTAAGCTATGATTGGGCTGCTGCTGCTGCTGCTTGCAACTCCATGGTGTGATTCAGCTAATTTTTGGGCTGCTGCTGCCAACTCCAGTGTCTCTTTCAAGCCATGTTTGGGCTCCTGCTGCTGCTTGCAACTCCAGGGTGTCATTCAGCCAATTTTTGGGCTCCTGCAGCCAACTCCAGTGTGTCTTTTAAGCTATGTTTGGGCTGCTGCTGCTGATTGCAACCCCAGGGTGTAATTCAGCAACTTTTTGGGCTCCTGCAGCCAACTCCAGTGTGTTTTTAAAGCAATGTTTGGGCTCCTGCTGCTGCTGCTGCTTGCAACCCCAGGGTGTAATTCAGCTTATTTTCGGGCTCCTGCAGCCAACTCCAGTGTCTTTAAAGCTATGTTTGGGCTCCTGCTGCTGCCAACTCCAGGGTGTGTCAGTCAATTTTTGGGCTCCTGCTGCGGCTGCTGCCAACTCCAGTGTCTCTTTAAAGCAATGTTTGGGCTCCTGCTGCTGCTTGCAACTCCAGGGTGGGATTCATCCAATTTTGGGGCTCCTGCAGCCAACTCCAGTGTCTCTTTAAAGCAATGTTTGTGTTCCTGCTGCTGCTGCTTGCAACTCCAGGGTGTGATTCATCCAATTTTTGGGCTCCTGCAGCCAACTCCAGTGTCTCTTTAACCCTTTCGCTGCCAGGCTACCTGGAGTTTTTGTCACCCTTTGTTGCCTGTGATTTTTTAAGGGATTTCCAGGGATTTCCCAGGGAATTATATATTCTTTTTTTCAGCAGAACCTGGGTTTTAACATAAAATTTTTGTCATTTTTTAGGTGTATTCTCAATATTTTGGGGTGAAATATGTGCAAAAAAAAAAAAAAATGTAGTGTTTTTGTAATAAAAAAAGGAATTTAGTCAATTAAATCTTATTGCATGTGAAATCCTAATTTCTCCTGGTCACAGCGTTACCTCATATGTATAGGTAGACACCCTTTCCTGCCCAGGAGACCCCCCCAAACTGAAACAGCGCTTTAGGAGATTTTCAGATAAAATACAAATATGCTAAGCGCTAGGCGCACCTTGCAGTTTTTCAAGAAAAGCAACCCTTTACATTTGAAATACCCCCACAAACTATATATTCCCTGAAAGTATACACCTCAGGCTTTCTAGGTGTACCAGGCTTGTTTACATAGGTGCAGTTTTCTGGAAGTAATTTCTCAATGAATTCTTTGGTAGCACAGAGTTTCACTAAAAAAGAATAAAAAGCAGAATCAAACTCAAATTTTCCCCTCAAAAAATATGCAAAAAAAAAAAAAACAAGCCCAATCTGAAAAAGCAACATGTCCTGAACAGAACAATACCCAACATGCATAGCTACTGTCAAAGAAAGAGTTGTCAAACACCTCAAAGTAAAGCATGTGCGTAAGGGTAATTTTACTTGAAAATTTCAGCTCTGCAGACAAAGTGCGCACCTTGTACCTTTTCTACCAAAACAACCCTTTACATTTGGAATACCCCCCAGAAACAACATATTCCCTGAAAGAACATATGTTAAGCTTTCTAAACGTACCCAGCTTGTTGTAGTGGGCTCATCATTTTAGAAGTAATCCCTTGAAGAATTCTTAGGTTGCACAAGGTTTACCTCAAAAAAATTATAAAAAAACAGAATAAAAAGCACATTTTCTTAAAAAATCAATATGCAAACAAGAAAAAACAAGCTAAATCTGAAAGAGCAAGGTCCCCCGAGCAGAACAATACCCCACATGCATATGTACTATTAACCCTTTTAATTGCCCGTCTACTTGAAATTTTTTCACCCTCTGTTGACAGGTAATTTTTCACCATTTTGCTCCATGTTTAACCATGATTTTTGGAGGAATTTCCAGGAAAATTATAGATATATTTTTTTGCAGCAGGGTTTAGGCTTTAACATGAAATGTCTTGTTTGTAATTTTTCTACTGTTTTTTTTAATATTTTTGCGTAAAAAGAACAAAAAAATAAATAAAAATTATTTGTTTAGAAAATTGTCTCCTTTATTTTAAATAAAACATTTACTTTATTAGAGAAAACCATACCACATATGTATCGGTAGCCCCCCCATTCTTGCCCAGGAGACCCCCCCAAACTGAAAATAGCACTTTATAACATTTACAAATAAAATACTACTACTATTCACACTATAAACATAAGGGGTTAATTAAAAAAAATGACCTAGGGTCCCCCCTCCCTGGGGGGGGACCCCATTTGTTTTGGGATTTTAAGGGTTAAAAACCCTTAAAAATAAAAAAAAATAAAAAATGGGGTCCCCCTTACCCAGCATTACCAGCCCGGGATCAGCTATGGGGGCTTGTAGGCACAGAGTGGGGGAGCCAGCTTTTGTGGCCCCCCACCCTGCAGCCTACGAGCCCACATAGCCTATGTGGGCCCGGGCTCTTCTGCCCCCCCTGGGCTTTGGGGAGGCAGGTAATTGGGGGTGCCGGGGGTTAATGGGAAATCACCTGCTAGTTGCAGGTGACTTGCCAGACCCCAGCCTTGTGAACTGGTATGAGGGGTCTCATGGACCCCTTACAAGTTCACAAAGGGTTAAATGTAAAAAAAAAAACACAGAGAGAAAAAAAAAATATATATATATATTTTTTTTTATACTTACCTCCCATCCATCCCTGTGTCCCACGCTGATCAACCTGGATTCTGCTCTCCTGCTGCAGCTGTAAGCCTTTTATAGCTGCTGGGTGACAAAGTATAAGGGGTTAATTTAAAAAAAAAATTACATAGGCATTACCAGCCCGGGACCAGCTATGGGGGCTTGTAGGCACAGAGTGGGGGGGCCAGCTTTTGTGGCCTCCCACCCTGCAGCCTACGAGCCCACATAGCCTATGTGGGCCGGGCTCTTCTGCCCCCCCCCCCCGGGCTTTGGGGAGGCAGGTAATTGGGGGAGCCGGGGGTTAATGGCAAGTCTCATGGACCCCTTACCAGTTCACAAGGGGTTAACAGTAAAAAGAAAAACACACTGACACATAAGAAAAAATTTGTTTTATAAAAAAATAAAAACTTTTTTTTTACTTTACTTACCTCCGATCGTCAGCTCCTTTGTCCCTCGATGTGATGACAAATGCAATCATGCTGGCTGCAGTAGCAGAGGGGCAGGTGATGATCTGATCACCTGCCCCTCTGCTCCTGTGGGCAGCATGATCGCATCTGAATGAAGAGCAGCAGGGAGCCTAGACGACACCCGGTGAATGACGTCTTAATGGCAAGATGGCGGCGCCCATCGGGAGAGGAGGGGGAGAGCCCTTTCAGGCTCTCCCCTGAAGCTGAAGAGCCGGGGGGGGGCGATCGGAGGCCCCCCCAGTGAAGAAAAGACCCGGCGGGAGGCAGCGCGGCCACAGGTAAGTAAATGTAATTTTTATTTTTTTCAAGCTGCTGCTGCTGCCGAAGCAGGCGGGTGGGGCTATTCCGAGGGCTCTCCTGGAGCCATCCAAGCCCCCACAGGGGATCGGATGCCACCAAATTAAAGAGGAGACCCGGCCAGATCCAACGAGGGGACAGGTGAGTATTTTTTATTTTTATTTTTTTTAGCTAGCAGCGGCGAGGGCAAGCAGGTAACACCTACGGGCTTGGCACTTAAGGCCCAGCCAAGCCAGCACGTAGGTGTTACGTGTTTGGCACTTAAAGGGTTAAAGCAATGTTTGGGCTCCTGCTGCTGCTGCTGCTTGCAACTCCAGAGTGTGATTCATCCAATTTTTGGGCTCCTGCAGCCAACTCCAGTGTCTCTTTAAAGCAATGTTTGGGCTCCTGCAGCTGCTGCTGCTGCTGCTGCTGCTCGCAACTCCAGGGTGTGATTCAGCTAATATTTGGGCTCCTGCTGCTGCCAGCTCCAGGGTGTGTTTTTCAGACACTATAGGGGCTCCTCATAGTGATGCCACTTCAACGCAATTGTGCCGCTCTGCGATTCTATTAGCGATGCCTCTGATCTGCATGTGATAATTATTTACAGTATTATTTCACTAACCCAGCACGCATCCTATGCGTGTTACAGCAAGGCAGAATGGTTTACAACCCTATTGAGGCTCTAGGAGGCTCAGAAATAGCTGTTTTAATAGCGATTCGCCGCGAATAAGTTCGGGTCGAACCGATTTTTGTCGGAAAATTCGGCGAATCAGTCGAATCTAATTTTCGCTCATCTCTAATCACAACAGCCAGGGCCGAATTATGAGGGGGGCCAGAGCCGTAGCAGCCATGAGGCGAATGAGGCACTGGCCTCGGGCGCAGCCAGGGCTGGATTTAAGGAGGGGCGCAAGCAGGGCCGCATTTGCTGTAAGGCACACCTAGAGCGGGGCTTGAGACTAGGGGTGGGCTAACCGCAGTAGCTGCAGTGGTGTTAATATTTTTTTTTTTTTTGGATCATCGGTGGTCAGTGGAGATGGCCAGTACACAATCGCGCCCCCGCCCCTGCCGAGCCGCCCGATGCACTGTTCAGCCTTCTATAAGCAGTGACAGGTAGAGGGGGGCTCCAGGGAGGTGTGGGAGGAGAGACACTTCCTGTTCTCCGTCACACAGTTTACAGAGAGAAGCACATGTGTCAGTGTGCAGGTCTCCCCCCTCCGTCCCTTCCCCACTGTCACATTGGAGCTCTCCTGCCGCCCTCTCCATGACCCCGTCCTGTGAGGAGATCGCTGGAGTGACTGCTGACACCCTTTGTGTGCCAGCAAGGATGCAGCTCTCTGCTGTGTGACACCCTGCGAGTTCTCAGGTAACTTGTCTGTCTCGTTGTCATCTTGCTGTCTCTTTTCCTGCCTTTCTTTCTGCAGTCACTCTGTGTCTCTCTCTGTCTAACTCCCTGGACTTTCCTCTTGCTGTCTCTTTTCCTGCCTTTCTTTCTGCAGTCACTCTGTGTCTCTCTCTGTCTGTCTAACTCCCTGGACTTTCCTCTTGCTGTCTCTTTTCCTGCCTTTCTTTCTGCAGTCACTCTGTGTCTCTCTCTGTCTAACTCCCTGGACTTTCCTCTTGCTGTCTCTTTTCCTGCCTTTCTTTCTGCAGTCACTCTGTGTCTCTCTCTGTCTGTCTAACTCCCTGGACTTTCCTCTTGCTGTCTCTTTTCCTGCCTTTCTTTCTGCAGTCACTTGTGCAGTCACTCTGTGTCTCTCTCTGTCTGTCTAACTCCCTGGACTTTCCTCTTGCTGTCTCTTTTCCTGCCTTTCTTTCTGCAGTCACTTGTGCAGTCACTCTGTGTCTCTCTCTGTCTGTCTAACTCCCTGGACTTTCCTCTTGCTGTCTCTTTTCCTGCCTTTCTTTCTGCAGTCACTCTCTGTGTGTTTCTCTGTCTGTCTAACTCCCTGGACTTTCCTCTTGTTCTCTCTCCTCTCACTGATTCTGGTTCTGTCTTTTTTCTCCATCTGGTTGCACTCTCTGTCTTTCCCTCTATTTCTGTCTCTATTTACACTTTCTTTTTTCCATGCACTCTTTTTTTTTTGTCCCTGTTCTCTCTCTGACTTTCTGTCCTGCACCCTGATCTCTCAGAGCTGGGGGACCAGAAGTCCCAGCCTGCACTGCAGCATCTTTATTTTGAGGGCTGGCTGTTCCTCCTCACTGGGCAATCGATTGCCCTGTCGTATGAAACCCACAGATTCTGCACAATTTACTAGCAGTCCCATGGCACATGCACAGGCCCCCCACCACTTAGTGCAGCTGTATCTTCATTTATGTCTGCTGGCTGCGTTTGCTAAAGCATGAATAAAGATACATCCACACTGAATGGCCCAGAGTCAGTGCATGTGCTGTGGGACTGACGGTCAGGTAAAAATTACCGGCAATTCCAGAGGTTTTACATGACAGGCCATCCGAATCGTGATGTTCCGCCGAAGAGGAATAGCTGTCCCTGTCTGATGCCACCAAGTCCTGCCCCTACCCATCCCCCGTTATTTCTAGCTCTGCCACTTCCATCCCCCATTCTCTCAGCTCCGCCACTATCCATCCATCCCCTCCCAGCTCTTACCCCATCCATTTTTCTTACTCCTAGCTCTGCCCCATCCATCCCTCTTGTTCCCAGATCTGCCCCCATTCATCCCTCTTATTCCCAGCTCTGCCACATTCATCCCTCTTATTCACAGATCTGCCCCATCCATCCCACTTATTCCCAGATCTGCCCCCATTCATCCCTCTTATTCACAGATCTGCCCCCATTCATCCCTTTTATTCCCAGCTCTGCCCCCATCCATCCCTCTTATTCCCAGCACTGCCCCATTCATCCCTCTTATTCACAGATCTGCCCCCATCCATCCCTCTTATTCCCAGCACTGCCCCATTCATCCCTCTTTTTCACAGATCTGCCCCCATCCATCCCTCTTATACCCAGCTCTGCGCCCATTCATCCCTCTTATACCCAGCTCTGCCCCATGCATCCCTCTTATTCCCAGCTCTGCCCCATGCATCCCTCTTATTCCCAGCTCTGCCCCATTTATCCCTCTTATTCCCAGCTCTGCACCCATTCATCCCACTTATTCCCAGATCTGCCCCCATTCATCCCTCTTATTCCCAGCTCTGCCCCATTCATCCCTCTTATTCACAGATCTGCCCCCATTCATCCCTCTTATTCACAGATCTGCCCCCATTCATCCCTCTTATTCCCAGTACTGCCCCATTCATCCCTCTTATTCACAGATCTGCCCCATTCATCCCTCTTATTCACAGATCTGCCCCATCCATCTGTCTTATACCCAGATCTGCCCCCATCCATCCATCTTATACCCAGCTCTGCCCCCATTCATCCCTCTTATTCCCAGCTCTGCACCCATTCATCCCACTTATTCCCAGATCTGCCCCCATTCATCCCTCTTATTCCCAGCTCTGCCCCATTCATCCCTCTTATTCACAGATCTGCCCCCATTCATCCCTCTTATTCACAGATCTGCCCCCATTCATCCCTCTTATTCCCAGTACTGCCCCATTCATCCCTCTTATTCCCAGTACTGCCCCATTCATCCCTCTTATTCACAGATCTGCCCCATCCATCTGTCTTATACCCAGATCTGCCCCCATCCATCCATCTTATACCCAGCTCTGCCCCCATTCATCCCTCTTATTCCCAGCTCTGCCCCATGCATCCCTCTTATTCCCAGCTCTGCCCCATTTATCCCTCTTATTCCCAGCTCTGCCCCCATTTATCCCTCTTATTCCCAGCTCTGCCCCATTTATCCCTCTTATTCCCAGCTCTGCCCCCATTCATCCCTCTTATTCCCAGCTCTGCCCCCATTCATCCCTCTTATTCACAGATCTTCCCCCATTCATCCCTCTTATTCACAGATCTGCCCCTATTCATCCCTCTTATTCACAGATCTGCCCCATTCATCCCTCTTATTCCCAGCTCTGCCCCCCATTCATCTCTCTTATTCCCAGCACTGCCCCCATTCATCCTTTTTATTCCCAGCACTACCCCCATTCAACCCTCTTATTCTCAGCACTGCCCCCATTTATCCCTCTTATTCCCAGCTCTGCCCCATTTATCCCTCTTATTCCCAGCTCTGCCCCCATTCATCCCTCTTATTCCCAGCTCTGCCCCCATTCATCCCTCTTATTCACAGATCTTCCCCCATTCATCCCTCTTATTCACAGATCTGCCGCTATTCATCCCTCTTATTCACAGATCTGCCCCATTCATCCCTCTTATTCCCAGCTCTGCCCCCCATTCATCTCTCTTATTCCCAGCACTGTCCCCATTCATCCTTTTTATTCCCAGCACTACCCCCATTCAACCCTCTTATTCTCAGCACTGCCCATATTCATCCCTCTTATTCCTGGTTCTTCCCCCATTTATTCCTCATTCCCAGCTTTTCCCACATCCACTCCTCTTTTTCCCAGCACTGCTCCCATCAATCTCTCTTATTCCAAGCTCTCAACTTATTCAGAGATTTCAACTACACCCTCCCCCTGGACCTTCAACTTGGCACAGACCACAGTAAATGGACCTCGACTAAAAGTACTTGATTACCGCTGCTTTGGATCATTGGTTCCCAGTGCAACAGTGGACAACATAGTGTGGCACCCCTCCCATTCCCATAGACAGTGTGTCATGCTCCCTCCCATTCCCATAGGCAGTGTGTCATGCTCCCTCCCATTCCCCATATAGGCAGTGTGGCATTCCCATTTCCCATAGGCAATGTGGCATTCCCATTTCCCATAGGCAGTGTGTCATGCTCCCTCCCATTCCCCATATAGGCAGTAAGGCATTCCCATTTCCCATAGGCAGTGTGACATTCCCATTTCCCATAGGCAGTTTGGCATTCCCATAGGCAGTGTGGCATTCCCATTTCCCATAGGCAATGTGGCATTCCCATTTCCCATAGGCAGTGTGGCATTCCCATTTCCCATTGGCAGTGTGGCATTCCCATTTCCCATAGGCAGTGTGGCATTCCCATTTCCCATAGGCAGTGTGGCATTCCCATTTCCCATAGGCAGTGTGGCATTCCCATTTCCCATAGGCAGTGTGGCATTCCCATTTCCCATAGGCAGTGTGGCATTCCCATTTCCCATAGGCAGTGTGGCATTCCCATTTTCCATAGGCAGTGTGGCATTCCCATTTCCCATATGCAATGTGGGATTCCCATTTCCCATAGGCAATGTGGCATTCCCATTTCCCATAGGCAGTGTGGCATTCCCATTTCCCATAGGCAGTGTGGCATTCCCATTTCCCATAGGCAGTGTGGCATTCCCATTTCCCATAGGCAATGTGGCATTCCCATTTCCCATAGGCAATGTGGCATTTCCATTTCCCATAGGCAATGTGGCATTCCCATTTCCCATAGGCAATGTGGCATTCCCATTTCCCATAGGCAATGTGGCATTCCCATTTCCCATAGGCAGTGTGGCATTGCCATTTCCCATTGGCAGTGTGGCATTCCCATTTCCCATTGGCAGTGTGGCATTCCCATTTCCCATAGGCAGTGTGGCATTCCCATTTCCCATAGGCAGTGTGGCATTCCCATTTCCCATAGGCAGTGTGGCATTCCCATTTCCCATAGGCAGTGTGGCATTCCCATTTCCCATAGGCAGTGTGGTATTCCCATTTCCTATAGGCAGTGTGGCATTCCCACTCTCCGATAGGCAAAAGAAAAAAATGTACACTCACATATACATCGCTCCCACGTTGCTGGCCAGGCCACGGGAGGCCAGAAGATGTAGGAGCCACAGGTGGGTGGGCAGGGTAACTGATCCCTGCCCGATGTCCCCACCGCTGCTTCTTCTCCGGCGCGAGCAAACACACCTGGCTCTGTGCAACAGGTGGGCATGGCCTGTGTCAAGTGACGGCCACCAGCTGCACAGAGTCGGATGTTTGCTCTGAGTGTGGCGGCGGTGGGGACAGTGCAGACAGCAGGGATCAGGTACCCTGCCCGTCCGCCTGCCGTTCCTGCATCTTCTGGCCTCCCGTGGCTATGGTGGCCCGGCCAGCAGCGCGGGAGCGATATATATGAGAGTTTAATGTTTTTTTCTTTTTACAATTGCCCGATAAGAGGCACTGACTTTCCCCCCTCTGTTGGAGATAAATGGCAGCTGATGTCTCTGCAGAGGTTTCCATCCCCAGATCCATCCAAAATTTAAGTGGAATCTGCCTAATCTCTGTGTTTTGAGGCCCAGCAGTCAGATGCAATAGATCATGACATAGATATCAGTGGATGGAAAATTAGGATTTGATTTTATAAATATTGTAATTGTTGGAGTGCAATATGTATTGATTCCACAGTCAATATGTCACTGCTTTACTGCAGGAGAGCACAGCTTATCCACTCATCATGATAGGAACTGCAGTACTCTTAGTTATTGTAATAGTAAATGTGTCACTGTTACGATATTGATAACTTAATTGTGACATCCCAAGTGCATGCACACACACATGCATGGTTGACATAACATTTGTGGGATCGAGCCCTAAAAATAGACCAATAATATTTCCATGTTACTATAGGGTGGGCCTCCAGAGTCAGTTTCATTGGTTTGCTGTCCATTTTCCTTCAATTCCTGATGGCCACTGTGCTCATTTCCTGTAATTCCTTCTTTCCACCCCTTTCATGCTGCCCACTGTGCCCTCCTTCTGCAGCCCGCTGCTTCTGTTTTCTGTCCAATACTTGCTGCCCACTATGCCCTCTTTTTATTTCCTGTTTTTCTCCCTTGTTGCCCATTGTCCCACCTTTTTGTTGACCCTGTGGTGATCTACCTTCCATTTACAGTTGCCTCTGCAGAACAATAGCATTTTGTTTTCTGCAGTAACACTGTTTACTTTCACTGTTGACAACTTGTGCTGCCCACCAAGCACATTTTACTGCCAAATATGGCCCTTTATGTCACCTACAATGCAAAGGTGACATAAGAGGACATATTTGGCCATACTCACTCTATCAATGTTATTTTTCCTGGTCCTGCTGCATTGTGTTGATAATTTAAATTACAGGCGACAATTAAGTCTCCTAGAATTAGCAATATCCACATCTTCCACAAAAATATATTCTTGAATCTCATGTAGCTGAAAAATTAAACAGTTCTATTCTACATTCTTTATGCCTATTTTCCTTAATGTCTCTCAAAATAATCCAGTAAACAAGAAACAAAACAAAAAGAAAATTATATATATATATATATATATAATTTTCTTTTTTTTTGGCGGGGGGGGCGCGAATTTCTGGGCTTGCCTCGGGCGCAAAAGAAGCTAGCTACAGCTCTGAGGGGGGCGCAAGGGACTCTAGCCAAGGGGCCTCCACCACTTGCCCTGCAAGGGGGGCTTCCACCAACCTTTGGGTTTCTCCTGGTCCAGGAGGCTTTTCTTGGTCCAGCAAAGCTATCAGCTCCCCCCCTCCCACACCTGGGAAAGCTTTTTTTTTGTTTTGTTTTTGCAAATCTGCAGCAGCAAAGCTACAGTGAAGGGTGCGTGCAGAGCACAAGCGGCTGTTCACTGCACATAAGCCACCAAGCACAGCCACTGGCAGCTTAATGCAGGGAACTGTTTTCTGCTGGACCAGCTGGGCCACTACACCCCCCCACCCAGAAGGACAAAGCAGGAGTTCCCAAGCAGCATGCACCCACACAAGGGTGGCACAAGGGACTCGATCTGATGTTCCAGTAAGTAGGCGGGTGCCAGACAACCACCAATCAGTTACTTGGCTGGGCTATTATTTTAAAGGAAAAAAAATACTGTATCTGGGGCCTCCACCAGATTTTGTGCCCAGGGGCCTCCACCACACTTAATCCGGCCCTGACAACAGCTTGGCTTTGCAGAAGAAGTGTCCAGACGCTGATCTGGTCTGCCTGCAATTCATACTTTTTTTAATCACTTTTCATTAGGTGCATTGAAATGAATTGAAATGAAAAATACAGCAGAGAAGACCCAGGGCTGTTGGACAGCTAGAATCCTACATCAATCAAGAATGGGACAACATTGTTACATTTCAAACATTTACAAAGAAGCGTTTACTTGTTTTCTTTACAATTTAGACTTTGTCCTAACATTCTGGGGATCTTGGTATTTTTTATTTAGCTTGTATATCACTACAAGGTATATAAAACAGATTGTTGTAAACTCTCCCTGCGTTTGTTAATGGTTATCCCACAGGTATATCGGTTCATGGGCACTAATAAAATATTTAACCATGTATGAATACTGATTATAGGAATTTCCCTTCTATATACTCCAGTCAATATTTCAAATAATATCATGGGCTGGCTAATCAGCTTTTGATTATTTGTATACATTTTTTTTCAATCAGGCATTCTGCAGTAGCTGCTCTTTGCCATCTTTTGTGGTATTTATACAATGCACAATGTCTTAGGATTGCTCTTCGGAGTATTGGCTTAAGCTATGAAACATGTTTGAGGTGTATGTGTGTTTCTCTTGAAGTGTAAACAGTAATAAAATATTAATACAGTTCTGGAACTTCATCCTCAGCTGGATAGTAGCTTCCATAATGTTTATATTAATGGATACTCTCAAAGAGGGTGTTCCACCTAGGGTGAGAGCAAAGGATTTTCTGTAACAGAAGAATTCTATATGTACAGTTACCAAAAAACGTAGGTAACAATGCTAAGGCTTTAAATAGTGTAAAACAAATATTCCTTAAATACCAAAACTTTTATTTACATTATTAGAAGGTGCAACATAAGGGGGACAATAAGTAGTAAAAGGATCACTGTAGGACAATTTACTTTTCCTTAGTTTTAATAAACCCCTTCAAACTACCATTGTGCGCTAGTAAGCGTATGTTGCTTCTTTTACTTTACTAATCATGGCTATTGCACCCTCTAGTGGCTGGAATCAGGCCACTAGATCAGTTGATGTTTGCACCATTTCACAGCATCTTGGCGGGGAGCTATTTCCTTGATTTTACTGCTTATGCTCTAATCTCCAACCTTGGTAAATGGGCCACCATATATTTGTAATGAATGTACCTTGGGGAAAAAGATGCAAGGTATTATAATGGACCAAAACCCAGGATTTTGACTATGCTGGGCTTTGGTCCTTGCCTCCGGTGCACCCTGATCAGGTATGTCCCGCTGTGTGAAACCCTCCAGTTCGCCCGATCTGACTTACCCTTCCCTGGCCCTATGGCGGCTGTGCAGCCTATCGGGCAATCAGCGTGCTCAGATCCGCTCCTGCCGCTTTATCTAAGAGCTCGTCTAAAGCGATCCAAGCTTGCTGGCCGACACATCCCTCGCTACCCTCTAACATTCACAAATTCCTGGCGTGGGCAAGCGGGGATGCGATCACTGCTCGCGCATGCGCTGTTGGACCAGGAAAGAAGGTTTCCGAGTGACCAGGGGGGGTTTACGCAGAAGAGCATCCCAATTCTGGATGCCCCGGGGGTAGGGTTTTGGTCCACTTAAAAACATGATGGATGTGTATTTAGGTGGAGAAAATTTGGTCAACTGAGGCAAAAATAAGCCTCTTAATGTCAATTAGAACACAAACACAACCAACAAAAGCTGAAGAGAACGATTTATGTGGCTGTCATTGTAAGGCTTTAATATTTTGTACATTTTTCCGTAACAGTTTGTACAGTTTGGGATTACAGTACCTTGGGACCCCTTGGGGCCCACACATTAGCTATATAGAAATAATACCAGACCGCTGTTAATATCCAACAAACATTTTTTATCTATCAAAGTGTACATAATCAACAAAAAGCTTTCTAAAATGGGTGTTGAATGCAACTAAGAACAGTGCAGGGGGCATACCTTTTAACCTGTGCATACCCGCTCTGCAAGCCCAGTTATTCCTTATTGCTTACCTTCCACTCCCCTGGCATACCTTGCGTTTGGCCAGGTAGTCACATGGTCCAGAGTCCTTCCAGCAAATGAAAACCTGAAAGAGGACTCTGGACTACCTGTCTGCCAGTTACAGATTCTTGCCCCCCCCACTTGCTGCACTCAGCATTCACATCCTTTTTATAAAAAATGGGTGTTGGATCCCTTTAGAATGCTATACAAACTCACAGAACACTCTAGACAAACCAGAAACACTGTGTAAGTCTTGAACCTACTATAATGGCCCTGGTTGCCTGGAGCCGTACACAACATTCTGTGGGGCTCTGTCCAGTGGTGCTTGTTTCGTATTATGTCACTGTACCTTTATAATTTGTGCACCAATCAGTAGTAGAGCTCTGTATAACAGGAATCAGCTAGACACCTTGTAGCTGTTTCCTGGAGCTCTGCTAGGAAAAAAACGAATATCCCTCTAATCTACAGTTCGTTGATGGCGTGAAGAGGTAGGTTACGTTAGTTTATTGTCCCATGACAAAGTATTGCCAGGGAAAGTTTGGGTCCATTTTAAGGAGGTAAAGAAACACCTATACCATTTTCCCCTGAGTCATGGATCATTCATATTTCTCTCCAGTCTTTGTGGTCCATGCTAAAGCCATCCCACTAGCTCTCTTCATTAGCAAGTACAACTCTTTGCGATGAAGCATTTCAGCCATCCCCATCCTGTAGAAATGTCTTGTATAATCATAGTGAAAGCTTGTACAATACCCTGAGCATTTCTAATGTGGCTTGTTAGTGCTTACTTTAGATGGTGTTAACATCATTTCAAATATTCAGGCTGAATGAGACTTGATTTAAGTCCTTAGGAGAGGCTAAAAAAAGGCCATTAACAAGGCAGGTCCATGGAAAACATCTGTTCGAGTCACACTGCTCTTTTTTTTTATTACTGCTCCAAACCTGTAACCGAGATAATCTCCTGAGAGTTGGGAATATAACCCCACAATGATACACTGCGGTGCAATTTCCCATACCTTGGTTAACCTGCAGATAGACAGTCATGCATATTTATGAGAGCAGCACTAACTGAGAACACCACAAAATACTGCTCACATTATATATTTCCTTCATTTAAGTTTCCTTGTAATGTAATTTGGTGTAAAAGCCTAAAACCTTACTGCTTAATAAGAAATGAAATACACTGGCTTTTTCTTTCCATGTCCCCCTTGTGCGATTATTCCCAGCATGTGAAAGCCTGAATTGTAAACAATTTGTGTTCTCTACACCTAATAAGTGATTTGACTTTAAGAAATGCTTTCTTGGAGATTATGTTGTAGAATATTCAATTTCTCATGTATTGATTGCCCTATTTGCTTCTTATGGAAACGTTTTCTCTAGCGTCTTTGTGAAATGTGTTATAATACAACAACCTGTAAAAAATACATAGTGTAGTAGTGCCTTCTGCCAAAGAAGGTTCCCGGTGGAGATAGCTTAGGAGATTAGAACACAAAAAAGTACAACAATTTCCTGTTTATTTTTTTTACTGGATTTTCCTGTACCTATTAAAGAAATCTCTTGATATTGTATGCCATCTTTAATTGAAGCCTCACTGTATTTGTTTATTTGCCCATTTAACTAGCAGTTACACATACAAGCATTTTTAAAATTTACGTCTAGGTTACTGTATTTTAAAAATTGTCTGGTGTAACACTGAAAATCTTAGCTTTTGAGACTTTTGAGAAAATCTGCTTGTTTTGCAATGATCGAGGAAGCTTCATGCATGTTGGCAGAGTTATGCATTCAAGTTAAATCTTAAAGAAGACCTCCAGTCAAAATAGACTAGAGATCCCCTAACCATGACAGCACAAGGGCATTCCAATTTTGATGCCCTGCTGCACACCACCACCTGGTAAGTCTGACACCAGAAAGCTGATACCCACCTCTTCCATGTTCCAGTGTGGGTTCCTACATGACCAGCAGTAGCCTATGTAAACTATACATAACTTACTCATTCAACGGCTACCATTGGGTTACTTGCACCAGATCTCGAGAGGAATTGAGTATCGGCTTTCTGGTTTTCATAGGGTGGACGACAGTGTGCAATGGGGCATCCAACTTAGGAGGCCCCATGCATCTACATTCTATTGTGACTGGAGGCATTCTTTAAAGATGATCTGATATTCCTAATCATGTCAGGCCTCTCCCCCCCCCCCCCCCCCCGGAGCTCAGCCAGATTCAGCTGTTGGTGAAACTCACTGTGAAAGCATGGCTATCATCAGTGTCCATTGCTGAAAGTGATAATTGGTGACAGGCTTATCAACCATTACAGACTCAAAGAAGCAGGCAGGGGTGGGGGGGGGGATCAGTTTTAGACTCTATGGCCACAATGAATGCACACCTCAAAATCTGAACAGAACAGTGTTTTCTACAATCACAGTGAGAATCATATTCAATACTCATCAGGTCATCTTCATCTGTCATTAGAAGCACATGGAACAGTTGAGGCCCACTCTTTGCCCTGTTTGCAGGACCTCTGCCATGGACATTATTTAATATCTTGTCTGATGAACAAGCATCTGAACCCCCTGGATTTGCCACCATAGAATGACTGACTATAGTTGATCATAGCAGCTGGCTCACCCTGGACTTTTTCTGTCACTATAGCTGATATTTCCCCCATCCCCCTTCTTATTAATGCTTCACAAGTACCCTCAAGTACCCTCCGCTACCTCTCAAGCACCATGCACCACTGATCAAAGGGGGGGCTTTAGGGGAGCAAAATACTAAACATTATTTTCTTAAATGGACGCAACTGAAAAAAACACACTTTTACTTACCTTCTCCCTCCTGCAGCCATCAATCCTATTTTGGTGGTGTAAAACGTAACAGTTTTTCAAGACTGACATCCACGCTCTTCAGGTTCTTCTATTTGCCAACGAGTTCTGAAACCTCAACATCTGTTACAGTGTCAACTGCACGATCACCCCATTCACGGGGGGTCATCGGTGAATAGGAAAATGGAGTGACTTTACTGACCAGTGTCAGAATATTGGCTAAAGATGAGAGAGGTCTTGGGTTTGCAGGAAATGTATATCTGTAAATCCTTTCCTCAAGTGTATATTTTAGCATCCAGAAAACTGAGGAATTGTCCTAACCATATTTAAGAATATTTTTTCGACCTATGTCGTTATTGTGGAGTTTGGATACACTGACGGGGAGGCTGATTCATCATTAGCGGCAGGTAGAGACAGATGAGCGTCTGTAGCAGGCATTTTCAGAGCGCCCGCTAGTAGTCGCAGTGCTCGGCCGTGAGTCGCTACTTTATAGTCGCTGTTCAGTAATGTTGAATACATTGTGAGGAGTCGCTATTTGACCAGTACAGCACTGTATGGGAGCGCATGGTAGCGGCTGCTCATAGCGACCGACTCACACCATATTCAGCAAAAAAACAGCCTCACAAATCTCTCTGGCGCTGAAAATAGTTGTTTGAAGCCCAGAGCGCAGGAGGCGGTGTGTTTAAAGTCTGTTTTCAAGCATCTATCAACTAGTAACAAAGCGAAAACATATGGAATTACATTGTAGCAACATTGTAACATGAACACTTTAATGCCAAACCTGTAATGTCATTTTTGAGGAAATATTTAAAAAATGAAAAAATTATGAAACAACTGCTTTTTCAATGCCAGAAGAGGTCAAAGAATCATTTGTGATTTTTTTGGAAAAAAAAAAACCTGTTTAAAGAGAAGAAAAGGATCGTCCATTGAAATGTATGGGAGATCGCCGGGTAGCGAGAGGATATACCTGGCTCTGTGCAAGGCTGAACGCTGGCGCTGTTCGCTGAGGCTGTGAAAATGATGAATCAGACGCTACATGGCGCTATCCCAGTCGCTAAACAGATTCTGCTTGATAAATGTGTAATTGTGTGCCGTGTCCAGCGTTGACCAGTCTCTATCTGTCGCTACCTCTCATTAACCAGGCGCTACCTGACGCTATCCCTTCTTAAATAAGGGCCTAAATCCACTATAGGGTTCCCCCAGTCTAGATGTCACTGTCTTTGATTATAAGTAATGAGTAATGAGTAATGAGTAAGCACTTATGAGTAAGCACTGTGGCTGAAAACCTCCCTGGCACTACTAGGGTTCCCACTTACTGTTTCTAACAGTTTCTAATCGACAAACTAATGAACTCACTAACTGTCAAACTAACTATCCACATAGTTCTACTCATCATATATGCATGGTCTGCTTTGCTACTCAGCAAAATCATTATCTTACAAACATTATCTGGAAAATAAAATGTTTTTGTTGTCTTGGGTATAAATGTTTGTTTGCAAGCTTTAGTTTTGTATTATATTTGATTAAATACCTTATGAGTTTTAAAGCACACTTCTCAATTCTGTGTTTACTTACAGATGTTAGGACTTTAACTTCAGATGCAATGTTACTGCAACACAATCCATACAAAATTCAGGCCATATGCCCATGTACACCGAGGAGTTTTTAAAAATATGTTACCAGTCAGATGGCAAGAAAAATGTAGCAATGTATACCCAGCAACTAACAGGGTATACATTGTTCTTCCTAATTCCTTTGAATAACACCAGCACCATTTTTACCTTTTCACTTTTGAAAACTTTAAAAATATGTTTAAAGATGAAGATCTCAGTTTGTACCGTAAAAAAGTACTGCTTACCGAAGCTAAGACATAGGCATAAGTGTATGTCATGATCATGGTCTACTTGGGGTGCGGAGTCTATAGCAGCCCATTTTTTTCCATTGGAGCCCCTGATGGTTTTTGTTACATGCAGCCAGGAGGGTTTAGCCCTTAGACTTGCACTGCAGAGGCCTTGATCAAAAGCAAGACACACTAAAAATGCAGCAGAATCAGAGTCAAGGTTGAGACCTGGGTCAGTTAAGGCAGTATAGGTACGAAAAGTAGAAAATGGAGCGTTTGCCCCACACTTTTGATTCAAAATAAATACTACTGTAGGGTTACATAGTGTGGCTGGGGTCCATTGAAGGTCGCAGCAGACTAGTTAGACAGGTCAACATTTAACGTTGAGGTCCAAGCAATTTTTGCTGTGCCTAAACTCAAGTAGCTCCACTTCAATACAGTTCTATACAATCCAGGTGCTCACATACTCTAATATCTCAGGCTGACATCTGTCACATATTTTGAGTCCCTAAGGCTCTTAGTCATACTATGAGTAAGAGTAACGTGGGAGCAGCAGCTTGGTAACAAGCCAGATCTTACAATGTCTTACATACAGAGTGTTGGAAGTTTATTTTTGATATTAATATAAAGCTAGGAACTTAAAGTTACATTATGTGAAAGTGTTTATTTTTCAGAGCGCATGGTCCACTCTTGTCCGCTCTCCTGTCCCTCCTCTGAATTCTGCAGACTGAACCTGAATGGAGACCAGCAGCACAGGAAATCCTGGTGCTGCTGAGCCTACCTTTGCCATGGGAACTGACTGGGAGAACCCTCAGCCCAAGGAAGGCCCCGAAATCACCCCTAGATTCTAGGGATGGCCCTGGGTCTCCCCCTCAACTTAAGTTCATCCTGGAGGAAAAGCAAGAGCAGTTTTCATTAAAGAACACAATAAACTAACTCATCCCTGTTTTTTTAGATAGGGTCCCCTATTAGGATTTCCTGCGGGCCTCCACCACCTGTCCCCCTCTAGCCATGGAAGGGGACTTCAACTACCCACCCAGCCGTGGAAGGGGGCCTCAACCCATGACCTCCAGTAGCCGTTAAAGGGCATTCACCCCTGTCCCCCGAGAGGTGGCCACCAGGGACGGGACCAAGGTAAGTCTACTTTTCTTTCACTTTGGGCAAGGGGACCTCTGAGTCAGGATCTATCATAACCCTCCTACTCTGCTTTCAATTTGTAGCAGGCCTTCCAGAGGACAAGGACTGCATGAGGGTCCCAATCAGGATCCCCAGTACATGGATCCCAGTAACCACCCTAGCCAAGACTTCTGCCAGATGTGTGATCCTGGATGAAAGGGGAAGACCTTCCTGCCCAAATCCCCATGTCCTATCTAACTCACCCCCCACCCAGCCAGCTGATGAACAGAATCTCCAGTCTGTGTTCTTTTACCTTCCCCCTCACTCACTGCTGCTGTTTTTTGGGGAACCCCATTGGTCTCCCTGTCACCTCCCCTCCTTCCACTACATCCTTCTCCTTGTGTCCACAGTCCAGTTATCCGGAATAATTGAGAATGTTGTATACAATATGAAAGATGGTCTGAGACATTCTTTTCAGTGATGGGGGAACACAGGGCTGCAACAGTCTCTCTGAGCCCCTAAGGCTTGTTCCAGCCAGTGCAGTGTGTTATAATCAGTCTCTTTCTGGCCCTTAAAGCCTGTGAATGCCGGTGCAGGGGGTTAGAATCAGTCTCTTTGTGCTCCTTAAAGGAAGTGAATGACAGTTGAGGGAGGTAACAGTAACAGTAGTCTCGCTGATCCTCTAAGGCCTGTGAGCAAGGGTGTAACTAGATTGGGTGCAAGGGGCCCCATCATTGTTGCTCGACTACCTTCATCAAATTTGTACTCACTTGCCATCATTTAATTAAATGAAGCAGCATGTCTCTTCAGTTGCAGTCATACGTTATCTAGCTGCATCCAATTGAGTTAATAACCAGAAAAAAGGTTTACTGCATGAGCTGTGAAAGGGCCCATTTAATTTTTGCACCAGGGCCCCCTCACTTTTAGTTACACCACTGCCTCTTAAAGCCAGTGAAGGGTGTTTAACAGCAGCAGTAGTCTCTCTGTGCCCTAAGGCCTGTGAAAGCCAGTGAAGGTGGGTAACAGCAGCCTCATAGAGTCCCTAAGGCTTGTGAAAGCCAGTGGAGGGGGTAACAGTAACAGTAGCAGCCTCATAGTGTGCCTAGAGCCAGTGAAAATCAGTGGAGGGTGTTAACAGCAGCATCAGACCTATTAGCCTCGATTCAAAGACACATTCGTCCGGACTTCCGTAGCTGTCTGTGAAAGTTTTGGTGGGTGTTTGTCAATTTTTTGCTTTTTTTCGTCCATTTTCTACTCGCACGAACATTCGGGAATGCGCTTCCGATGAACGGAAGCAAATCGGAACATTTCCGTTAGTTCGGATCATTTTCCAAACAAAATCGGAAATTTTCCATTCGTTCAGAAAACTTCCGTTGCTGGGATGGGTTTCTGTCTGATTCAGAGAGCTGATTTCCGACGGATCACCACCCTATAAATCCGTTTCATTTCCGATCCACTTACGCGACCTTTGAGGGCTCGGATTGCTATTGTTGAACATGTTTTGTGGCTATGTGGAGGAGTCTGCGCGCCTTTTGCACCAAGGCATTGCATGTATCAGCATGGCCGAGGCCATAAATTGTATAGCAATGCATGCCTGAATTAATACATTTCATGTATGCCTTATAGATGCATTTTAATGCTGACCTTAATTAGTCCTTAGCATGTAAATATTTATTTTTCCCCACATCCATATAATTGCTATATTTTTTTATGTCCTTTGTGAATTATATTTGGATTGTTGAACTTGAATCTTAATTTGTTGTAGGAGTTATTGTTTTAGTTGGTTACCTTTGCTTTGTGTAATTATTTTATATTTGGTTGCAGGAACTGCAAGGTGTGACACTCGCCCTTGCTCCTGATGCCCGTTCTTTGCCTGCAGAATGCGGGCCAGGGGTTCTCTAATCGGGCACTATGCAAAACCCGGGCCATGGTGGGCCCTCTGGCTTTTGAAGTCCAGATTTAGGTGTTTGGACTGCAGTATGACCCCAACAAGGTTATACCAAAATTTTAATTTAAGTTTTTTAACAGGGACCACACGTGCCAGAGTGGCACAAGTGAGTGTCAGGGTCCTTCAGTTGGTGGGCGAGATGCAGGAGCTGCGCAACTCGTTGGGGACCACAAATGAAGAACAATGTTCTGTGGCCTGCCATTGCTATGTATTTTGTTTTTTATAGTTGTAAAAATTTGAAATTTTCAAATTTTTTTACAATTTTATATTTTATGATGGTATAAAAAAAAATGTTACATTGTCATTTTATTTACAAAATACATTAACACAAAACTAATGGGCCCAGAAATATTTAAAGATGAATATTCACATGACCGAGAAGTGATTTGGGTAAGTTTTAGGGGGCTAAAATGGAAGAAGAACCTAACCAAGAAGTGGTTTGGGTAAGTTTTAGGATGATGAAAATGAAGGAGAAACTAACCGGGAAGTGGTTTGGGTAAGTTTTAGGATGATGAAAATGAAGAAGAAACTAACCGGGAAGTGGTTTGGGTAAGTTTTAGGGGCCTAAAATGGAAGAAGAACCTAACCGCGAAGTGATTTGGGTGAGCTTTAAAGGTTCAAAAGGGAAGCTGCAGGATAGCGCTAAGTGGTTAGGGTGAGCTTTAAGGGTTCAAAAGGGAAGCTGCAGGATAGCGCTAAGTGGTTTAGCTAAACATTGTAGTAGAAGTGATGGAGTCAAATATGTATGCAAGCACTTTAATGAGTTAAGTTGGTAGTGCGCAGGCGCAAGATCGTAATGATTCCGTCTGGACGATTATTTTGGGTAAAAGTGAAACAGAATCTATCGGGAAACGTAAAGGATTCGTGTGAGGATACGATGGGAAAAGGGCAAAAACGAAAGGCTAAGTTGTTACCTGAGAAAATGAATCAGAAAAGTCTCGATGGAAAATGACATCCTCGTACTCGTACTCTGGCATACGAGCGGACGGAAACTTTACAGAACGTTTACAATGCATGCATAGAATCGCTCGCACATTCATACGAGAGCGGGAACTTTTGAAAATGATACGACAACGGCACTAAAACGGAAGTTTTTTTGTGTCTCTCTGAATCAAGCCTATTGAGCCCCTAAAGGCCTGTGAAAGCCAGTGTAGGGGTTAACCACAGCAGCAGTCTCCTAGAGTCCCTAAGGTCTGTGACAGCCAGTGAAGATGGGTAGCAGGAGCAACAGTTTATCTGAGTGTCTAAGGCGTAACATCAATTGGAGGAGGGTGACTTCAGCAGTAGTCTCTCTGAGCCCCTAAGGCCTGTGACAGCTATTGTAGGTGGGTAAGTGTTCTTTTAGTGTGAATAACACTCTGGCATAATACAGACAGTTCTTTGACAAAAAATAATAGAGAACACTCTGTGAACCCCCCAGTAAGGGGTCTGGCCAGTGGTGTAACTATAGAGGGTGCAGGGGAATTCGATCACACCGGGCCCAGAAGGTCAGGTGGGCTACTTCATTGTTGCTTCTCTACCTTATTTATCATATTTGTGCTCACTTGGAATCATTATCATATTTTTTAATTTTCTCAGTTTTTTGGGCAGGTGCACAAATGATGTACCGAGCCTAACTTTATACCAACATCTGTACTGCACAGAACCTCTGGATAATGTCAGCTTGCTGAGCCACTGAAAAGCTCTCCACCCAGGACCGCCACTTGGTGCCCAATCCTTCTACATTGCATGAGAAAGCCAGGTTATGGCAGAAAATATAATATATAATATAAATTATAATTGTTTGAGCAACGGACATGGAGGAGGAGCTCCCTACTCAGGCCATGTTCACAACACCGGGTGGCTTATCTTGCGGAGAGAAGCACAAGGGGCTGGAGGATGAAGAGTTGGGTGAAGATGAAGCGGGCCCTTGGACAGGGGCTCGGAGTCCCTTGCACAAATGGCTACATTTCTGCTTGCATGCTTGCGCTGTGACATCTGCATTAATGTCATTCGCCAAAGGAATGACTACTGACTAGAAACATTGCTAGACCCTTTGATCTGCAGCAACATGTCTCCATCTTTTTCCATCTTCCGAGAGGGAGTACTACAGAGAGTTACTCTGTAGTAACTTGGTCGATGGCTACTAATGTGATCTGGAATTGTCACTGAGGGGTCTCTAGGGTCCTATAAATGATTGCGGAAAGCAATCCTAACTAGGAATTTATGCTGGAGTCTATGATGAGCAGTTTTATGAAGCCACCTGCAAAGTGTCTAGCACCCTACCAATGCCACCACCCAGCAGTAGCTAAACCACCAAGCACCATCTTTGCAAATGTTAATATCAGTGTGCCACTACAGCTGGTGTAAAACTCCAATATATCACAACAGCCCATTAGGCTAACTAATGTGCCCATTAGAGTAACTTATGCTAATGCCGTTTCCAGCCTCAGATTGGATGTATTAGGCACCTTGGGGTCACAGAGAGTCCTGTTGCTGTTACCCTCCCCCACTGGCTCTCATAGGCCCTGGTGGCTCAGAAAGAATAATTGTGTAAAAAGAACTGACACTGAGTGTTATTCACACTAAAGGAACACTTACAGACAGCTAATGACACCAGTGATACACAGAGAATTCACTTTAAATGTTTGTTAAATAAAATGCCTTTATTCATAGACCTGAGTATCCTTCTGGCCCAAAATATTAATGAGACACATGTGGCACGCCAAAGCTAGAACCATGGCTATTGAACAAACTTGGTTTGGTTCCCTTATCTCTACTTATAAGATTTATGAAGCCCTAGGCTTATAACACACAATCACCACCCAGTTTGGCGCATCAAGAGGGCAAACTGCAAAAAATCCAGTGAGTGCTCTACCTCCTTTTGAAGAGCTTGTCAGCTTACAGAATGTGCTAATCTCACTGATATACATTAATGCCCCATAGAGGGTAGTTTTTTAATAATTTTGTGGAAAATACTTCTACTTTATCGAGTAATGTTTCCATGTTTAGCTGGGTCATTATAATTATTAGGATCAGCCTACAGAAATACTTTAAAACTAATATGTTTAGTTAATGAGATTCTAAAGGACACCAACAAAACAGCAACTTGGACATATGACTGGAGAAGATAGAAACTGATCTACACTGGAAAAGTACATCGGCAGGTCATAATGCAGGTGCATATGGGACAGCTTGCTCAGGTGGAGTATTCTACTTTAGTGCGTAATTAATAGGAGAAGTTGTTTCCTAATGTACCTCATTGAAAACATTCTACTCTGGAAGATAAAATAGGGAGCTTGCAAAACTGAATAGCAGCTTCAGATGGTGAGCTTACCACATCAGACTGCAATTTGACCCAGTGTGGTGAAGATCGCTCCAAAATTAGGTGGAGAACTCTCCCAACGTTTCCTTACAATGGAAAGTTAGTGGCAGTGAGCTTGCCCAACTTAGAAAAAGAGATTCCTTGGGTGATCTTATTAATATGTACACATATATCTAACGCCAATATACAAATAGCTAGCAGATAATTGTTTTACATTAGTTTATTCATGGGGCAAAAGTACTTTCATTACAAGTGAGGACTCCTATCTATTGAGCACCAAACTTACTGACCAGAAAGTCAACATCCAGAGATGTCGACTTTCCTATTATATAGGAATCTCATGTGACTGCACTTTGGAGTTGGGAATAAATGTCTGTTTCCCCTCTATTGAGCAACACTGGCAAATATTGCCTAGGGGCTTTGTTTTGCCTTCCCATTATACAATACACAGGAGCTTGCGAGACACTGACCTTGATGAAATGTCTTTTTTCAACCTGGATGACTATGTAAACATGTAATGGTATTCTTAAAGTCCATCTCTCTAAAAAGATAAGATATAAAACATAGGGTCCAACCCCTGCCTTATCGAGAAAAACACTTTTATCCAAACTTTTAATCTGTAGGCAACAAGTAAAAACTAGTAGTGCACACATAAGGTCCAGCAATGCCTATTTATGCAATTTACCTGTTAGATAAATCGTTTAATTTTTCATTCCCAAAAATTGGCATCCTATGCTTCTCTGCATTGTCCCACCTGCCTGCAGTACAGTGTTTTGCTGGGGAGCTAATGAGGAGCAATAGCTGCCAGATTTTTAAATGAAAAGCAATAAGCTCAGATGCTTTGACAAATTGACAAAGCTAGGGTGGGAGATTTTGACCACTGCTGTGTGCCTAGCATAAGGTTTATGTTGTTGGTAACAGTACTTTATAGCAGGGGAGTGGTCCGAAGGGATGAGAGGTCCAGATAGTGGTCCTTGTAAGTGATGTTAATCAGAGAAGGCAGGGTGCCTGTTGCTTTCATCTACTTGGCTAAAGGTTAATAGAAGATGGCCTCATCCCAGGTAAGGTCTGTAGATTGTTTAGGGGATAACCCTAAGCAGTACAAAAGTTAACTGCTGCTGAATGTGGTCCTTGTATCTTAAAGTGGGCCAAAACCCACTGCACATGTGAAATACATTTGGTCAAAGCCCTGCCGATATTCCCTTCTTATGGTGTAGAACTACAAATGGATATTTTAGCTTTTTGAATAGTTCTGGAACAGTGTTGTATTGCTGTCCCTCTCTGTAAACTGGCAGGTGATCAGTCATTGCATAGGTGTGGCCATTACATCATTGCCACACACAGCAGTGGCAATGAAGGGAGGAGGCGTAGCTTTACAGCTAAAACAGGCACCAATAGCTGGGAGTGAAGCAGGAGCAATAAAAATTGGCAAAAGGGGGGGGGGGCAATTCAGGGGATGCTAGTTCAAAATGTAGGTGTTTGTCTGCTTTAAGTACTTGTAGCTGTGGTCTTTCTTTTTTTACTTCAGGAGAAGTGAAACAATATTTCGTTTAAAATATATGGCATGAGGACAGGAGCCAGGTGGCAATGTTTTCCTGGGTGCAGACCACCCAAAATTTTGCCCCTGTGACTTGCACCTGAAAAATGTTGTGGTTTGGTTCCTCTCCCAGCGACATATTGTTGTAAATGTATTGTAATCATCTTTAGTAAAAGTTCATTTTTATCTATACTTTTTATGTATTTCTGGAAACAGCGTAATGTTTATGTTTTTGGGGCATTGCAGTCTGTCCTTCACAAACACTTATATATATAAATGGATATCTCTATTTGAATGGTGTAAGAGGTAAGCTAGATTCATTTTTTTTCACTGGCTTCATGGACATGTGCCTAGAATTGAAGTGGGGGTCTTAGGGTCTCAGCCATGGACACCTGTTGCTTAGGTTCCTGAACTCTTGCTAGTCCCTCAATGGAAACTATCAATATTTGGTGGAGGGGGAGTATCCAGTAAAGTTATATATAACTGTATAAATAATATAACTTGTGTTCTTCCCCATTCTAGATCTTTCTAACTAATATAGGTATTGAAGAACATGTAGCCTAATCAAGACCCCCTGTAAGGGGGCACAGGAATCCAGACAGGAGTTTGTAATACCCGACAGAGGTAAAGTATACAATGGGCCTGATTTATCAAGCACTTCCGCCAGACGGTGGCAAGTCAGTGAAAATTGGAGTGGTGCAAAATATAACAACATGCTGAAAAAATAATTTTAACTGAAATGGCATTGACAAATCAGACCCTCACTAATATCTTGCTAATATGACAATAGTTAAATAATTTCACTGTAAACAGTGATTCAATACTTTCTCAGATGAATGTGCTGAAATAGAATTAAATTAACAATAAAACAGTTTCAGACTTCACATAAACTTGTAAGAAAGAAGACTAGACTTAACGAAAAATATTTTAACACGTGGTAAAAGTTGTGAAGTGAATATGTCCCACTGCTCTGATCCTACATCCTGTCACATTAATGTTTCAGAGCACTCAATATAAATATTAAAACTAATAGCTTCACTCTTCAGCTATTACTCCATCATTCCTTGAAATCATCATAAAACATTCAAAACCTTTTAGAACATTTACACACTTGAATCTGATGGCAGAGAAGAGACTAAGAGGGCTTGGCTCACAAGCTTAAATAATAGTAGAAAGCTGTTTATGGAGAAGGCTTTACTTATTCATCATTTGAAGCAAGTTTCTGTTTTGACTGAGGGGAAGAAAATCAAAGCCTAGTTATCAAGGGAGAACTCAAAAGTATTGCTTGTCTAAACCTAAAGCAAGATAGGAAAAAAGAAAATCAGCTAAGTCCACAAGAATCTCAGTCCAAGGTCAATCAATCTGAGGACTCTAGGTACGTAAAGAGCTAATGGATTGTAAAGACACATACTGGTGTTATGAATTTTTAAAGAGCAATTCTCTAGCACCATTCCCTATAAATCAATGATGACTTATTAGACGGATCAATTATGCAAACTTTCAAACAGTTAATGACAGGTAATGAACAAGCCTCACGAGTCCACCACTCATTCAGCCATTCAGTAAATAAAAAGTAAATATTGGACTAGACAGTCAGAGATGAAATTAAAGGCTACAATTTTACTTCTGTTGGAGAAGTGGAAAAAACTGATTAAGTTTGTTTGAAGGATTGTTGTTATTGAATGGTTTGTCGAAACAATGTGCCTTGCATTTGTTATTAGTCTTGTGATAGCTCTATAGCGTTATTGGATTCTATTGCCAATTCTAGGTCAGAAAAAGATGTACATTTTAGTTACTCACCATTTAATATTAATTTAAACTTTTGACTTCTGAAAGCAAGTAATAAAATGAAAGAATCAAAAGTTCATCTATTGCAAGACAAGTCCATAAACATAAATAAATTACTGACTTGCACACTTGCACATGTAACATGGGTCAGTACATGAAAGAGTTATTTATGAAAGGCTCACTATGCTTTATGCAGAAAAAAAGTAAAAACTGGGGTCAATGTCCTCCTGCAATTGTTTAAAAAAACATCCTGAAGGAAAATGAAAATGATTATGCACACCAGCCAATAGGACTTGACGCCCCCCTGCTTAAGAAAATATTGTTTTCTTGTTTTGCTTTAATGAGGACGTAATAGTTCTAATTATGAACATTCAACCTCTGCACTACCTACACAAACTACGAGTCACATAGGTACATACTGTGTAGGCAGGGAAGGTGCTGCTACCAGGCCTGTGGAAGAAAGGATCCGGTTTAAGCTGCCTCCCGGCATTCCATTATGTACCTTGCTTTATTTCTACTGCCATTTCCCCTCCGCTATCCAAAAAAATGGGTTAGGTGCCTAAAAAAATGTGCCAGCAGCACGGGGCAAAGGGGGGGGGGGGTTGAGCAGCCATTTTTAAAGTGCCAGCAGGACGGAAGATGTTGCCATACTGAAAACTTGTTGCTCTCTCTGCCCTGTGGTGCAGCAAAATGACATCAGCTGTCATGTGATGCTGATGACCCTTTGCAAAGTAAGCTGGGAGACGGTAAGTGTGATTACATCTCCCTTCCTGCCCTCATTCCAGAACATCCTTGCATGTAGGGAAAGAACGTATAGAACAGGTAATGGAGTTGTGGGGGTAAAGGAGGAGGGAAGGGGGGGTCTGGCTGCCCTGCGTCCCAATGCTTGGCTTTTCTGTGGTGGAGGGTGCATTAAAGGGACACTAAAGTCAACTTGTCACTCTAATGCTCCCCTCCCTTGGTGCTCATTCAGGGCAGGGGTAGGGCGTTTTAACATAATACCCTGTCCTGGCATCATTGTATTTCCCTGGTACTTCTGGCAGTAGCTGCAGGGAGGCTGCACTTACTGGAACCCTTCTGCTGTGTGCTTAATCTCTTCAGCAAAGCAATTTGAATAGATACAGGTGAGCATCCATGTTATGCCTTTAGCGGTGTTGCATACCAATGCCAAGAATTTCTAAATGGTCTGCGTGGGCACGTCCACAGCAAGAGGTCAAGGGGATGTGGCCCTGTTGCATGGACTTTTGGAAAAAGCTCAGAACAGCAATGAAAATCGAAATGGAACATGCATCATGGGAACGTAATGGTGAATTTTTGGGCAATCCTGGGGGATACATACAGCAGGACATTGCAAATCAGGATAATTGGTTCTGTGGGGCAGAGCAGCTGGTGCCCAAAATATTAATGTTTGGGCCAGCAGGATGAAGGGCAGCTGGTGTCCTGCATATTAATGTTTCGGTCCCTGGGGCAGGTGGCAGCCGGTGCCCCAAATATAAATGTTTGGGTCTTTGTGGCAGGGGCTCGTGATTCCTTGCATATTAATGTTTGGGTCTGCAGGACGAATGACAGCTGGTGGCCCACATTAATGCTTGGGTCTGTAGGGGCTGGTAGTGCCTTCCATATTAATGTTTGGGTCTGCAGAGGATGGCAGTCGGTGTCCTGCATATTAAGGTTAATGGGTCTGCGGGGGAAGGCAGCAGGTTGCCTGCATATTAAAATTTAGGTCTGTGAGGCAGAGGGCAGCTTGTGCCCTGCATATTTACTTCTGACTGGACCAGAGCCAGTCATAAGACTAAGGGAAGGTAAGTTTGTAGGGCGATTCAAGGGGTTTCACACAGGGATTTTGGGATACTCCGGGGAAGGAACAGGAAGTATGTAGGAAGGAAGTTTTGTTCTGCTTTAAAATAAAAAAGAAACCCACCTTCATAGCACTGAGGGCCTGAACACCCACCCAGGAGTAGCACTGTACTAGGCTACTCAGGTACTAAAGCAGTACAACACTACGGTGGACATGGCCACCCAATGAAGCAGCACACTGTGCTCCACCTCCTCCCCAGCCCACATACATATACAGTACTCATTCCCTTTTGGTGGCAATCTGGAGGAATAAATTGCCAGCCAGCCTTTTTACTTGTGTGGGGGATAACAGAGGTGTACCCCACAACCTGATCATGGATGGTTAGTTATTAAAATACTGAATTTACAATGAACATTTTGAATTTTAAAAATCTGCTCTTTTCTGGGTTGGGGGCACTTTGACTTTTGCTATGGGGCCCTGTGAAACCTATGCATACTGGTATCATCAAATATACCAATGAAAGACAATTTAGTGGAATATAATGCCACAATTACCCACATTAACAATTTATTTATTTGAACCATAACTACATTAAACTTTTGTGTACTTTTCAGACAGACCCCAGTTCAAAACTGCCATTGGAGACACAAAGCTTCCCTGCCTGCTTCATCGCACAGCCACTGTATCTGAAGTTGGGTGCTGCACATCTGAATTCCAGTTTGAAAGTGAGCGTGTGCTGTGTACAAGGCTAGTCAGAAGCTGAGCTTGTACACCTGCTTCAACCTGGAAGTGTGGCTTCAGGCTTCCTATGCCAGGGCTGCGGGAGAGTGAGTCTCGTCCCCCCATGTCACCCCTGACCTGAGGTCTATTGGGAAAATCCACAAAAGCCAAAAATACTTTAGGTCTGCTTAGCCCCCCCCCCCCCCCCCATTAGTAAGCTCTAATAAATGGGCTGAATTATTATTATTGTTTATTTATAGAGCGCTATCGTATTCTGTGGCACTGTGCAAACTAAAAATTACAGGAGGGTGGGGCATAATCTTCACCATGTTCATGGCCAGGAACCTGCAAAGCAAACAGAAAAACATCCCTTCTCTCCTCCCTCTTCATTCAGTCGGTGCAGCTCCTGCAGCACCACTTTGAACCCAGACATTGGGAAACGGCAGCAGGCAGTGCTGAAACTCATCTGTGGACTGAGATCCAGGAGCAGACAGATGAGTGGTTAGTGCCATTGCATCTAAAGCCCAGCTAGGTGGTGTGCGACATTGGGCAGAACCTAGTAGCAGCCTTGGGCTGGGCTGGGTTGAGGCACATCCGTTGGCTGGTACATGTGCTCAATAGAGTTCCATCTCCAAACTGCCCGGGTTAGTTGCCGTGCAGACCAATATCACTTCATTCAATAAGTGGGCCTCCATGAGTGACATTTGTGTCATGCTGCAATGCTTCCTATACACCACCAATATGGTCAGCGCTGATCTGCTGTGCAGCCAATCAGCCTTCTTCTTCCAGGGTTCTTCGCAAAGTTCAGCATGGACCCAGACTTTGTGAGTCAGGTCCGCTCATCCCTAGTGGACATATCTTTACAAAAGGACAACATTGTCTTTTTAGGTTTTGTATGATGGGAGATATATGTACATTGAAATTGTTTTGTGACACTAAGGAGCGCTGTGAAGTCTACAATCAATTGTGTTATGAAGTCAGCAAATACATCTTGGTGTGTGGGGGATGTGGTATGTGTGTATGTTGGGGGCATTATTTTACAATACAACAGCATTGTCTTTTTACTTTTTATAGGGGTTAGAGAAATTTGTGTGATGGTAACCCTTTGAGTCTTAGGGCAGGGCTCAGAAATCTGCTACTTGGGTCTACCCCCACTTTTTGGTATGTAGCTTAGACCCCTAGACTTAAAGAAATCACATAGTGAACAACAAGGGCTGTGTAAACCTACACAAGACAAAATTATTTTGGGATAATCACCACACCGGTCCACAATTGGCCCCTGTGTAATGATATACCATGAGCAAACACTAAGTGCTTAGTGTTAATATATAATATAAGAAATACTACAAGAGAAACACTTATTCCCCCCTGCCCTCTGCATGAAACCCTGTCAGTTGCCTGTAATCCTACCTTTTCCACAATCTATGAACTGGGTGCACAGGTAAATCAGAGCTTACCAAATATTTGCAATGCTTCTGGTGGCATCCCCTACTTTGTTGGCTCTCCAGGCGCACTGTCAGGCTTTCAAATCTGCTGGGCACAGAAGCCACATTATTTATTAGACTTTTTGTTTTTTCGATCAGCGTGTTGAATTTTTAAGAGGCAGTGTCATATTATTTAGCACCAGAGATGAGGCCCAGCTTAAGAATGTTTCCTTCTTTTCTTCTTTTAAATAACCTGTATTTGTGGTTTAAAAGTACGAGGAAGAGCGGTAGGCAATCTTTTTTTTCCCTACATTTTATTTAACAGTAACTGTGGATGTTTTCCTCAGTATACTGTCCCTGTAGAGCAATCTTCGTTCTCTTTTCATGATGCACCACTAGGTAATGGCATTAATTGGCTCCAAATCTTTTGAACCAAGCAAATCATATGACTAGACTTTATCCAGATGTTGTGTTTTGCCTTCAGGTTGTTTCTAGCATTCAGCTGTACACACTTGCCATGCATCTTGCTCCACCAAAATCCCCAACATGATTAATTCAAGATTTATATTTATTCCTGTGCATTAGATACACATTTATAAATATTTGGCAAACACAACACATGGAGCAAACTCTAAAAGATCCAAATGATGGTACAAATAAGCTGGCAGATGAGTTTTAAATCACAATCCTAAGTGAGCCTCCCCTATGGTGTGCAGTGCTGAACAGAAACACGGATTTTCTAAAACCTTATTTTTACATTCAAGATTTTTAAAATTCTAATTAGTAATGAATTAATTTGATTACTTTGATTACTTTAACCTAGATAGGACGACTTTACTGAATGATTGATGGTAATTAAAGATATTATTGTATAAATGCTGAGAAGCTTGCCAAATAGCCAAAAGCTTCTCTGCCTAATGGAAAATGGAAAGGGGGCATGCACACCAACATATTCATTTTACATTTACCTGTAAATTGCTGAGGAAACAGGCAAAGAAATCGAATGTATTTGTGCTGTATGACTAAAACAAAGAAAACGTTCCTTCCCAATTATTACCTTATGTCCAGTCAACAATAAAAAGGATTGTTCAGGCTAAGTGTAAAAACAAATGCTTGATTGCTTACCTGCCGTGCAACGAATTATCCTGCTATGCTGCTGAATAAAACTGTTGTTAGAGCCAACTTCTGTAACCTAGCCCCAGAATTTGATTTATTTAGCACTGAGAGTTGAACCGATCTCCATACAATAGACTGATACAGGGGTGTACAGGGGTAGTGGGGTTTCTGCTGCTTTAACCCCTCCACATAATCATTTTTTTTGCTTTGTTTTGTCTTTTAGAGTTTTGGGGGGGGGGGGGGGTGAAAATCTGATTCCCCTTTTTCTTTTCATTTATTTTTGGTGGATTTTAATACCATTGCTCTTCCCCCCGCCCCCCCCCCTGCCCCCCCCCCCCCCCCCCCGTTACCACCTTGTTTTTCACAGCCAATTGCTCTTCCCTCAGTTACATTCATGATCTCTTATTTGTTTATGATCCCTGCCTTTTTGCGCCATAAGATGCACCCAGGAAGGGAAATAAGAAAATACATGTTCTGAACCAAATAGTCTGCTAAAATACCCCCCCCCCCCAATCACCCTATTATAGACAGTGTGCAGAATCCCTTCCATCACTGACAGTGTGCATACTCTCCTCCAATCACCCCATTACAGGTAGTGTGTGGCATCTCCCCCATTAATGGCGGTGGGACATCCCCCATTAACCCTTTGAATGCCAGCCACTTAAATGTTATGTGCCTGGCGTTCCCCCTATTTGTGCAGGGACAGCTATGGGAGAATGATGTCATCCCACCCCTTCCTGTACAAAAGCCCACTTCTGGCACCTGTGAGCTGTCAGAAGTGCCCAGTGACCAGTGTAAGGTGGCAGTGGGGGCAGAGGTCTCCGCACCCAACTTGTCAGTCATCAGCAAGTGACCTGTGGCAAATGGGTGCCATCAATCCCCAACGCCCGGGTGGCAGAAGAGCCTGCAGCCTGCAAGGGCTATGTGGGCATGAAGCCTTCATGGCCAATGAGGCTGCCCCTCATATTCGTGGTCTACATGCCCCTATAGCTTGCTCGGGGCTGGTTTTACTGGGAAGGGGGAAGTCCACGCCATTTTTAATTTTTTTTATAAAAGCAGTTAATTTTGTACAGAACAGACACCATGCCCACAAACTACGGGGCATGGTTAGCGAACAAGTCCTGAGAGCCAGCAGGGGAGAGGATAGACAACGGACTCCAATGAGAAACATTTTGGATCCATAAATTGGATACTGTACAGACCAAAAGCCTGAACATCTCCTTTGGATATAAAGTTTTTTTCAAAGAACCCTTATTGGACTGCCATTATGCTCCATATAATATATATAAAATATATTTTTGGACTGCTTTTTGCTATAGCAGGTCCTCCAGAAACTCCCTTTAACCTTAGTACAAATCCAGCTGCTGATACTGTTTTTTTGGTACCTAGGTGTGGGACACTTTATAAAGTTCAGGATTGAAATCATTAGGTTGAGGGTCCACCAGCTTTCACTTTTTTGAGCCTTTTCAGTCATTTTTAGACAAGGTTCCCTAGGTTAGGTTTGGTTCCCCTTAAGTTTCCGTCACTGGTTCCCTTTAGGTTAAGGGTGGTGGCCTGTCCATTCTCTTGGGGTGTTTGGCAAACCTGCCCTTTAAAGTAGCTATGCATGTTGGGTATTGTTCTGTTTGGGGGACCTTGCAAGAGATTTAACTTGTATTTTCTTGTTTGCATATTGTTTTTTTAGGTGGTTTTGATTCTTCCTTTTTATTCTTTTTTTTAGGGAACCCCAGTGCAAACAAAGAACTTAGTTGAAAACTGCACCCATGACAACAAGCCTGGTGCGCCTAGAAAGATTGAGGTGTGTTCTTCATTTTTATCTGAAAATCACCTAAAGCACTGTTTCAGTTTGTAGTGTCACCTGAGCAAGAAAGGGTGTTTTCTGATACATATGTGGTTCAGATATAACCCGGAAGAATGGGGCTTTTAAACAAAATATAATTTTTCTGAAAAAAACAATATATAATCCCCTGACATTCCTTCCAAAATTACAGATAAACATGTATAGCGCAAAATTTTGACAAATAGTCTGGCAACATTGGGTGTCAAAATCTCTGCAGCATTCCCAAATTACAAGCAGTGAGCAGTCCCCCATTACAAGAAGCGGACAGACCCCTATTTCAGGCAGTGGACAAACTGCCCATTACAAGCAGTGGGCAGACCCCCCATTACAGGCAATGGGCAGACCCCTCAGCAATGGCAGTCAGCAGACCCTTCCATTACAAGGAGTGGGCAGACCCCTCATTATAGGCAGAAGGCAGACCCACCATTAAAGGCAGGGGACAGACCCTCCCCATTACAGACAGTGGGCAGAATCCACCCATTACAGGCAATGAGCAAACCCCCATTTACAGGCAGAGTATGACATTACCCCCACCTTCGTCCCCCAGAATCCTCGACAATGGTGAAGCAGCAGACAGGCAGGGTAACTGATACATGCCTGTCAAACAGTTACCCTGCCGGTCCGCTGCTTTACCATTGTCCATCGTTCCAGGGGAGGGAGAAGGGGTGTTTCTGCTGGCTGCAATGGAGGGGGAATTGGTGAGCGGTGTCAGCGGCGCAGCACAGCAACTATCGATCAATGAGATCCACCACCAACCTATACCACTCAATGACAGCTCCATTCAATGCATGCTTGCAGAACTATAACAACTCCAAATAAAAAAAAGAAATTGCAGCGTCAAGGCAGACGGAAAGTCCAACAAGACAATGCAAAATGGCCCAAAAAGGTGCACTTCATGCTTTGTATATGTTTAGTGAGAGCAATATAGTCTCTATCTTTCTTTGTTTGATGAAGTTGATGAAGTTATACTTTCTGCATATTTAGAGATTTACAATGTCCTTTTTTCAAAGCAGAAAGGTACAAGAACTTCGGAACACTTAGCCTAAATAATCAGAACACATGGCACTATTTACACAGTAAACATTTGGTACAGCTTCTTAAAGACATCCTCGGACCATATTTTGGACCTACTTATGTTTTGACGCAGCCAACTCTGGTGATTGCTTCTGGGAGTTACGCACAAAATATGGCAGGAAGTGCTTCAGGTGCCTAATCTCGGCGTATTAATATTTTTGCTTTGTTTAAACGATTGCAAGTGGTAAGCAGCATGGCACTGTTGAAAATGGAAACTACGCTTGGTTAGTATTTGATGCGTAGTAAAACAACCAAACAGGATGCATGTGTTTCTCCGTGTCTGTGTCATGTTGTGATAGGTCACTTACACGACTGACTCTGGCATTGTTATTTTCTACATCCAGCTCAATGCAGTCTGTGTGGCCACAGGGTCCATTGTCCGGATCACCTTCAGCTATGGTGATACAAAGAATTGGATGTAATTTTATGAATATAGTAAAATCGATTATTTTTTTAAATAAAAGGCTGGGTCTCGCTCAAAAGGCTAATATATTTGATTTGGGAAGTACCTAAGCCCAATACTCTTCTTTGGTGATACAAAGAAAACATGATTAATGCAAAATCTGGGTCAGCATATGGGATAAGCAATAAACTCAGAAGTATGATAGTTGCTAGCTGTGATTTTGAGAACAGTCCATGGGCCTTACCTGTTGCACTGCCCCATAATCTTCCATGTCATTGCCCCAGCAGAAAAGAATTTGGCATTCGTTTTTGCTAATTTTATTGACTCATGCCTCCAACTTGTAGCCTTCCCTGTGAAAAGGTAACTTGGAACACATCACTCTCCGAATGGCCTTTGGTATTTGTGGCACACATTGTTGTTGATTTCTTTTAAGCAAGTCTTCTGTTATGCTACCAATTAACACACAAACTAGACTCCACCATCTTCCACCTGGGCTACTTACTGGGGATAGGTCAGACATATCTTCATTAGGCCAGATATGTTTGGCAATAATGTTTAGCCATGCCTACATTTAGTGGGTCTACTACTACTATTACTACACACACACATTCCAAGGCTCAGAAATGTCACCATGATGTGTGTAGCTTCCATGATATTGTTGACTTCTCTTGCGTAGCATGTACTTGCGACGTCTATGCATGAATTCTTTCAAAAAACCCATTATGTAGTAGGTATCGAGTCTCATGTGTTAATAATTAATGTTGGACAAACAATTAGGCAGGGTAACGGCCCATAAAGCAGGCGTGTGCCTATGTGGACATATTCGGAATTGCGCCACAGTTAAAGCGTCAATGCCCAAAGCTTCCAGGATGAATAAGTCCCAACACAGAAACCCCAAAAGGAGCCCACGAAGGAGACACAGAAGGAGTTCACCAAGAAACACACGGAGAAGCCCCAAAAGGAGTCCACCAAGGTCGCTACACATAAGTTGCTCACCAAGGAGAAGCCAAACCCCAAACGCTCCAAGGACACATTCCCCCCAAAATCACCGACAATGAGCCATTTCATGTGAAAGCTCCTGATCCCACAGAAGCCGCAGACATGTATCCGCACAAAGCCAAACTACCACAAATGCCAAGTCACCCGAGGCAAACCACCAGTGCAAAAATTAGACAGGGCTCTACACAGCCACACCAGCAATGAAGCCCCCCCCCCACACACCCCCAGGATCACAGAGAGAAGCTTGCCAACAGCAGAGTCAGGGCCCATTTAATCGGTCAGCCAGTGATGAAATTCCCCCACTGCATCCAACATCCTCAACCAAGGCTGCTTCAAAGAGTTCAAAAAAATGTACATGCTGTCCAAGTACCCTGTCTAAATTGTTCACACCTGCTCAGAACCTGGCCCTCGCTGAGGGTGTTAGCTGCTATTTCAACACATTACTGGGCAGCAAATTGAAAACCACACCGAAATCCAAATATTGCAAATCCAATAGTGGGGTGATATTTCTCATAAAGTTATTGCAGCATGACCCTCGACCAGATCAAGAAGCGTCTGCGTGATATAAAGAGATCTATCCATACTAAGCTAACTGAGGCAAGGACATACAGGTATGTTGGAAGGTAGATACGTGGTATTTAGCCCACAAGACATGCCTTAGAACATATTTTGCTCAACTAAAATAAAACTCGATTAGGCCATTTAAAGCAAAACAAGCTAGTCTGATTGCAGGTGAATTTTTTGGGACATACAAAACATGTATCAACTACCCCTCGTGTCCTGGTAGTGAATCTCACCAAAACACTCTCAAAAATTGGAGCCAGGAACGCAAAAATATGGAGATCAAAAAATGTCAAAGTAGCGTATCATTGGCTCTTAGATTGCTTCCTTTGTTTCTCTTCCACATTACTCCAGCCACACAGGAACAGATGATTATCTTGGATCAACCAAGGCAAACAGCAGCTGGCACTTCGACACAAACCACAAGCAAAACTCGGACCTACACACAGCCACAAAGGTCTGCCGTGACTTGTGAAGAGGAACAAGAGGCCCTCAGAGCACAGAGTCAATGCTTCCATAATGCTCAAGTGGTGTATCACCAACAAGTATGGCATCTGATAATCCTGATCCATGAGGACCTTGCTTTTTGACTGCAAGAGGCACGACAGCACACGTGCAAGTGGAGGCAGAGCAAAGGCGCCACAATTTATGTTTGGAGGAGATCTTTAGTGAACTAGTGGGCCAACAGGTGCGTAACCAACACCAGAGTGACTGTGACAATAAAATATTGCACAAATTCTGTCTAAGGACAGCTGACCTTTCCATGCCCACATTGCACAACAGTGATCTAGGATTGTGTCCACATGGTTGATTGTGTTATGTTGCTGTTGTTCATAGTGTTTGTTCTTGCTCATTTGGCTTAGCTTGTGTTTACAGGGCATTTTCTGGAGAAATAGTGATGGGTGAGGCTTATGGGCCACTTAGCCAGGTGTTGGTGTGTCAAGGGATGTCAAGGAAATCCTATTGACAGGCAGCATAGGCTTTAAGTGATTTGTTGGGCATTTGATCCTGCTTTTGAGTTAAAAATTGGCTACACAATCAATAAACTATGCAAACCCAGCTGTTAGGTTGCCTTGATGCATGTGTCTCGTATAATGATTGTGTAGTATTTAAACAGGGCTTGGTATAGTGATATCATTCAATATCATTCAAGTTCAAACTGTATTTTTATGAAAGAACAGAAAACAGATATGCATAACAGCTTAAAAATCCCTGAATAAAGCATTAGCTCAGCCAAAAAGATTATTCCTCACTTCTTGTCCCTGCTGATTTACAGTGCCAGCATAATGTTTCACCGGAAGGTCTTCATAAACTATTGGCTCAGGTGGCACATAGCCAGCAACTTGGTGTAGGAGAGCAAAGTTATGCAGCACTGCACATGCACAAATCATCTGGGCAAATCTGTTGGGCAAGTATTGAAATACCTCACCAGTGGGATCTAAATAACACCTTAAGTAACCCAAATGCCCCCTCAGTGATGGCCCTTGTTTTGCAATGGGCTGCATTGAAGGCCTCCTCTGCATCATTCTGGGGGTGCAGGAAAGGAACAATGAGCCAGGGCAAGCAGGGGGAACCCCAAGTCACCTGTAAAGACAGACAGAATTGTAAATGCATATCCTCCCAACTGACATTTCCACGTGGGCCTACAAAATGGATGTCCAAGGATAGCTCAACAACGGTGTTTAATGGTGGGCAATTAGAAACATGCATTTGGTTAATCTAGTGTTTTAAACACTGGTTTTCCCAATAGTAGTTGGCACTATGCTGAGGCATGGTTTAAGATTAGGTACATCATTTGGACACCTATGTCTGTTGTGTTCTTTTAGCTTACGGAAAGATACAGACAGGAGGGATTGTGTTTTTGCCCTTAGTATCAAGTTACCCTTAGTGCAGAGTGTTCAGCTGTTCAACCAAGTTAAAGAGGAACACTCAAACTGCAAGCAGAAGGCACAGAATTTGAGGAACATTACATTGTGTGTGAAATTAGAAAATGGATGTCACAAATATTACAAGAACATATAGTTTGGGATAAATGCCACCTAACCACAGAGATGCAGAGTGCAAGTTAGACTCCAAGAAAAACTACTACTGCTCCATGTTTGGCTAATAAAATGGCTGTAACATCTATTAGACAAATGTCCTAGCTTCATACCCATATGCAGAGATTGTGGAGCCAAACAACCAAATGGTGAGTAATAGTTAAATACAAAAACAGGGGCCAAGGTGGCCCCCAAAACATCTCCAGCACAAAGCAACACAATGCAGACACTTGGTGGTAAGGACAATGGGAAGGTAATAAACACTTACCTAGAAGCCAGCCATCAGGCAATTCTCCTCTCTGGCACTACAAAAACAGTCCCGAGGACATGGCATGACCTAAGAAAACCAGCAACAACACTCAAAAAGTGGAGATCCAGAGCCGCAACACATTGGACATTGAGTGAATGCCCCATCTTGCGATTGCTATGAGTAACCCCTATCATTGTTATGCATCTTAAATGTTTAGGCTATACTTAGGCTCACTTGCAAACATTTTGAGGATGGCATCCGTATTTGTCCCGGGTGTGTCAGTTATTATTTGGCTAGATTCCTCAAAATGAGTGCAAACAAAGGCAAAACATTACAGTATGAGCTTACTAAGGCCACACATTGAAATAAAATGCATGGGCAAACCCCATTGAGGTACACCACTGGTGCTGAGCTGGAACATTCACCATGGGTAAAAAACATAACTTGGGGCGGGAGCAACAAGCTGACCCAGCATCAACAATGCCTATAACTTAATAAGGAGACAACACTGCTAACAAATTATGCAACTCAATGCATAAACCCTGATGCTAATTGAAATCAGAACACTGGCCATATTTGTTACCCATAGGTGTGGGGGAATGACAAAGATCTACCTATATGAGGCAGACAACAGGCACAGGTTCACTTGCACTCAAGATAGCTTGCTGTGCACTTGAATGTATGACAACAGCATTCACTCACCTGTACTTATATTCCTCAGACATTGGAGGAATCAGCGAAACATGGGTGCAATCGATTGCACCCAAAACCATGGGGATGTTGCCATGGATATAAAAGCCAAGCTTCAGCCTGTTCCACTCGGACACAGATGATGGAAAGCAAACATATTTGGAGAACAAAGGCTTCATGCCCTTAAAAAAACATATTCAGGCTTCGGCACAGCAGCAAATGAGCCCAGCCTCTGGAAGAGCCATTTGCCAAGAACTGTAAGAAGCCAACAGGTTTGGTCATACCTGAGATTGCATGCCCCTTCTTAGTGGCAGGAGCCAACTATGGCTGCAGCTCAGGATAGAGTTCATTAAAGGGCAGGACGGTTCTGCCGGGTCAGCTCAGAAATGGCCTGGTCGCTCAAGTTGTCCACACCCAGGCACTCCCGAAACAACCTGGCCTCCATGCGATCAAAAGTAAACCGGGTGGTTCTAAAAACTCATCACCATATTGCTTGAAAGGATCCATCCTTGCTGAAATAAACACTAACTCGCTCCCAAACAACCACTCTCAACGCCAGCGAAATGATGGTGCAAATTCTCCCTAATTGCTCCTTTGGGGGAATCTGAATCAGATGAGTGAAAACGGATGGCAGGGAGCAATAATTTTCTCGTGTGAGATTTAAAATGCTGGAATTCTCCCGCACACGCGAAAGTTCTGACAAAATAAAGAATCGCACACAGAATAATGTATTAACCCTGGTATGTTCAGTCTGGGTGCAAGAATTTTGGCCAGTAACTTTATATATAAGTTCAATAAGGATATGGGCCTATCACTGGAAATTTTACAGTTGTCTCTTCGGGGTTTGGCGATCATACAAATAGCAGCAGACAGAGTGGATTCAGCAGTAAACCTCCTCTAACATCATTAAAGATGTGTACTAAATGAGAGGTTTCTATAAATGTCATCCAACCCAAAAGGGTTTATGGCTTATATGATTTTTTTAATCATCTGTAAAATTTCATCCATTATAAAATTATATTTTTTAACGTTTGGAAATAATCTATGGGCTATGCCGAACCCCATAGGGTAATGTTGTCTCCCAATGCACATTCAAAGTCAGACTTGATTTACTAAATACTTGGTATGACCCGCCATTTAGAGGCAATTTCTCCTGCTTGCTACTAGTTAACTGCACCACACATGACTATGCCTGGGGGTATACATTGCTGTGCACCAAAAACCTGCAAACAACCACACACTGTGTGAGTACCATGCTGAGCCATGTGCAATCTTTTGTGCCTAACTTGGTAAACCAGGCCCAACATTTCTGTAATATGTTAGATGGAAACTATATTTCAGTCCTCAATTATAAAAAAATAAAGGCAACATTAAATGACATATTGTTTATAAAGAAAGCACATGTTTTTTCCCCGCTTGAGCTGAAAGAAAGTCACTTGGCTAATGTCTTCCAAATTAGTCACCACTAGCTGTCAAACAAGAACCTAGCACCCCCCCCCCCTTAAATGTCAAAAATTGGCTAGAATAAGATTATAATGCGAGTATCCATGGATGAATTAAATCTGCCCCCAGCCACTATGCCATTTAAATTGCTCTTTTCTTATTTTAAAATTGAAATTTTAAGATTATCTTGCTGGTGGTTAAGTACAATTGATAATGATGATAATGAATGAGCTTTAATTGAACCAGACTAATAAATGCAGTGAACTGTTGACATTTTTTTGGAATAGTGAGTTTATTTTGTGTAATAACTGATCCAAACGTATTTTTTATGTCTATGCAGTACTCAATCACTGGGGAGCAATTCCATCTTTTGCTTCCTGCATTTTCTTTCACAGTGTGTATGGCATTGTTAGGATCAAATAATCACATTAATTTATTGTTTTAGAAAAGAACTTGGACATGAATGATCTCAACTGCCCCAAGCTTTTTAGGAAGTGAAGCTGTAAATCACTGTTATGCTTCTTTGAAAACAGAATATAGATCGGTAATTCTTTGTCCCTAGATGTTCTTCAACAGCCACAGACTTTACAGTTGTATCTGGCATGATAGACAAGTGACTGCTTTGGCTGCTAAAGGCATAAATTCAAGCCTATTGATTTTTTTAAATAATTTAATGCAAATAAAAGTGCTTAAAGGTTTATTGATGAAATTATATTTTTTTAATAACGAAACAATTGGGAATATTAGAGCATTGTTTATGTTTTTGTCAAGTTTGTTGAGTTTCTTTAAAAAGTTTTATGTCTATTAGACCTTGTAAAATTATGTATTTTAAAAAAGGGCTGTCTAGATTTTCTCATGTTGCAAATGTTTCTCATTCCTCTATCATACGTTGCTCTGTAGTATGTGAAGGAGTGTCTTTAATATACATCAGAAATGGTTGAATAATTTCAGCATAACAAGTGCAAGCCAGTTGGATCCATAGGTTGAGGTACCCTGCCTTCTATCAATTTAAAGCTTACTTTAAAGTGGACCAAAATCCATGCCGATCGGACAGTCTCCAAAATCGGGAGGCCCCACTGCGTGAAACTCCCAATCGGGGGAAAAGACCAAAACCCAGGATAGTCAAAATCTTGGATTTTGGTCCACTTTAAGGAATGATGGGCTCAAAATGGGGTGATCGTTCCCAGTATTCTTGACTTTCATTAACTGTTTTTATTTTTTTCACACGGAAACCGGTATAAACTCCACGCAAAATGATGACCTCTGCTGCCAGTCATCTCTCCCTACTGCAATTTTCTGCTTCTAGATGTACCATTACAGTACTGTTTTTACTAATTGTCAAGCAGCAGAGACCGGAATTACTGCACCAACTGCATGTGCTGACTGAGGAGCTGGTTGGTGGGGCGCTTTGTCTGCCAACCATCTCTCTATTGGCTAATGCTTAGGGTGCATGACTGCAGAAGCAACATCTCCAGAAGCAGCCAACACTGACCACCTAGGGGGAGAAGCAGGGATATATTTCATGGTACACATTTCCTACAACAGCATCGCATCATCCTGAGGAATGGCCAATGCGGCCCGAAACGTCAAAGGCATTGTATTGGGCGATCACCCCTCTTTGGGAAATTGCATGCTCTGCATCTCTCTGCATGTAACCTTCATATTATCATATCTATGCATATGCATCCATGTGAGCAAAACACCTTTATACACCATATTTATGTGAAATTATACATTACATTGGCTGGCTGGCTGGCTGTGGATGATGCTACTTTTATACCTAGTTATAGAAGATCATTTGGAGGTTACCATCACAAATTTTTAATTTAAAGGGGGCTGCTCCAAAAGCACCCCCACCCACCTTGTGCATCAGCTGCTTTATTCTGGGTACATCAATTCTGTCCACCCTTCCCTCAATACCAAGAGATCAAATGCCACCCCACCTACTCCCTGTACACCAAAAATTATTTTTTTAAATTAACCCTGCCAGTAGCGGCAGAACAGAAGCCAGGGTGATCGGTGTGGGACACAGTGCTTGGGATGTAGGTAATAATAAAAAAAAAATAACATTTTTTTCTTGCCATGTGTGTGTTTTTCTTTACATTTAACCCTTTGTGAACTGGTAAGGCATCCATGAGACCCCAATACCAGTTCACAAGGCTTGCGGTCTGGCAAGTCACGTGTGGCTAGCAGGTGACTTACGATAAACCACCAGCCCCCCATTACTTGCCTCCCCAAAGCCCGGGGGTCTGAAGTCTAGGCTGACTTTTTTTATTTAACCTAATGTGAATAGTAGTTGTATTATATTTGTAAATGTTATAAAGTGCTCTTTTCAGTTTGGCGGTCTCCAGAGCAGGAACAGGGGGCTACCAATACATATGTGGTACCGTTGTAATTGGGACAAATGGGGCTTTCACATGCAATATGGTTTAATAAAATGTTTTATTTACAATAAAGGAGACAATTAAAAAAAAAAAATTTTTTTTGATTTTTTTTTTCCTATTTTTACTCAAAAATATATTAAAAAAGTGAGAAATAACCAGTCAACTGAGGGTGACAAAATCTCATGTAAGCTGGCAGTTAAATAGGATTAAAAATAGCTATGCATGTAGGGTACTGTTCTGTTCGGGGAACCTTGCGGATTCAGCTTGTTTATTCTTGTTGTGTGTTTTTTATTCTGCTTTCTTATACATTTTATTTAGGGAAACCCTGTGCAACCAAAGAATTCTTCGAGGGATTACTTCCAGAAAGATGAAGCCACTACAATAAGCGGGGTACACCTTGAAAGCTGAAAGTGTTCTTTCAGAGAATATATGGTTTGTTAGGGGTATTCTAAATATAATGTAGGGTTGTTTTGGTTGAAAAGTGCAAGGTGCGCACTTTGGCCCTTATTTAACAAGGGATAGCCCCAGGTAGCGAATGGTGAGCGGCCGGTAATGACGGGCCCCGCCACGAGAACGCCGGCTCCCCTCCGCAATCACACATTTATCAAGCCGATCCTGCTTAGTGACTGACAGAGCGCCAGATAGCGAATCATTCATCATTATTCCAGCCTCACCCCACAGCGCCAGCGAGCGACCTTGAACAGCGACAGGTATGACCTCTCGCTACCTGGCGCTCTCCAATGCATTTCAATGTGCAGAATTGATATTACAGGTCTGATATTAATGTATTCATATTACAAAATGTTTTTTTACCAAAAATATGGTTGTTTGGGGGTTAAAAAACTACTTTTAACCCATCGCCGCCAGCGCTCTGGGGTTTAAACAAGCATTTCACAGCGCAAGAATTTTTTGTGCGTGATTTGTTAATGAATATGGTGGGAGCCGGTCGCTATGGCCATTCGCTGTCATGCGCTCCCATACAGCACGGAACCTGTCAAACAGCGACTCCTAACCCCGTATTCAACATTACCGCACACCGACTGAGTCGCTGTCAACAGCCGAACAACGGCCAAGCACAGCGAATACTAACGTGCGCTGTGAAAATAACGCTACTGGCGCTCATCTGTCGCTACCTGGCGCTATTAATGAATCGGCCTCTTTGTCTGCAGAGCTGAAATTTTCAATTAAAATTACGGTTATGCACATGCTTTACTTTGGGGTGTTTGGCAACTCTTCCCTTGACAGTACCTATGTATGTTGGGTATTGTTCTGTTTAGAGGACCTTGTTTTTTCAGATTTAACTTGTTTTTTCTTGTTTGCTTATTGTTTTATAGGAAAAGGTGGCTTTGATTCTGCTTTTTTATTGTTTTTTTTAGGGAAACCCTGTGCAACCAAAGAATTCATCGAAGAATACATTCATCTGTGATACCAAAAGAGTCCATGGGCCTGCTTTCCTGCTTTTTGTCAGCAGATTGAACTTTTTTTAAGATTGGTTATTATGCATTCATTTTGTTTAATGTTGACCTTCATTAATAACCACAGAAAGAATCGAGAATAGTTTAATCTACCTGGTCCCTGCTGTATGCCACCAACAAAAACTGAAGAGCATCATCCTCCATCATCATTATGTTCACCACCATTTCTTCATGCTTACTATTTTTGGAGGCTTACGTGCAACAGGGTCCCTGTGGGTCTAGCGCAAGGCAGCCTCAGTGACACTGGACAAAGTGAGTATCACATATGGCATCTGCTTTTAATCTCAGCTGACAATATTAACATGTATTTATTGCAAGTTTGTATTAATCAAAAGAGCCAATCCACATTTGTATATGAAAGTGTATTTGAGCAGCTGGTAATTTCTCTAAACCAGGGCAGGTTACCAAAACACATGTGACAGGTTGCAAAATATATTAAAAAATGTATTCATTGCTATGCATTAGAGCCGTGTGATTAGACCAAAAGGCTCCAGTGTGACTCTGACACGAGCTGACTTCTCCAGCCTGGTGCTAAACCTCTCGTCTGGATTACTAGAGGCATATCTTGCTAACAGTCGACTACTTATGAAGGTGATAAATGCTGGTCAGTGCTTTTATCACGATGTTCCAGCCTTAGGTAAAGCCAGCCGTGTTGTGTATGTTTATTTATCACCCCTAGACTTTGCAGAGCACCCAGATAAACATATATTTATACTTGATGATACTAAATTGCATAAATAATTCTTGAACAATTTCCCAATTGGTTTGTAAAGTTCATTTCTCTTACAACAAGAAGTATATAATTTTATAAGGACAAGTATCATCTACTTGCTCTTCTGATGACTGGCTAAGTATACTTTCATCTCTGCTGCATATGTGATAAATTAGTTACATTCTGCTGCTGCAAGACTGCGGACTGACTGTTACATTAGTAAGGAAACTGCAGTCAGCTCTGTCTGCTATGCAGCAGGAGAATGTAACAAATTTATCAGCTGAGAGACAGAGAACTGTCTGTGATGAATATATATATATATATCAATTGGTCATCAGAAGACCTGGCAAATGATACTTGTCCTTTAAAAAAGCTGGCTTAACTTTGAGATTATAGAAATACAATAGTAAAAATGTCTTATACTTACATTTTATTAGTTTTGGGTGTTTAGGTGTTTGTTGGAAGTATGATGTATGTAATATATGAAGCAAGCAAGACAATAGGGTTCATTTAGCACCATGAGAATTTTTTTCCCCCTCTGCTCGGCTAAAAATGGTGCTGAATTTCACCAGGAAAAAAATCATTATAAAAAAGCAGCCCTAAAGTGAATGGAAACCCATTTTTGAGACCACTGCTCATTCATTGGACCCCCCCCGCCCAAGCAGCTTTTCCACCACTGCGGCGGCACATGAAACAAGGAGTAGCCAGCTGGCCACATCCCCGGCATGCTGTTCGGGCACGCCCCTGTTCCCAGCCATTCATAAAGGCTAGGTGCAGGAGCATGCTCAGCACAGAAAAGCCGTGGATTGGGCTCTGGCAGAGTTCGCATTGCAGAATCCACCGGGATCAGGTGAGATTGTGTAGGATGCCCTGGGGATAGGCTAGCCGCCGGGTCTGGAATCGCAGGGCCCAGCTGCAGGGGTTTTAATCCTTTAAATGATCCAAGATTGCCTGAAAATGTGCATGGTTGTCATTGTTGTGTTTTTTTCTTAATCATTGTTTCTGGTTTAAATCTGTTTCCAGATAAATGAAGTAACTAGCATTTACTTTTTACAAAAGGTAAAGAATACATGGAGAATATAGAATCAGAAATGGTAGATCCTGAGTCCAGCTTTCCATCGATTATCCACAGAAGGTACAAAACATGTGGATAGAACATGAGAAAGGGTAGACGGTGAGTCCAGCTGCCCAGAGACTAAATAATATACAGAACTCATTGAGAATAGAGCATTACAATTTTGCTACACTATACTATGACAAAACAACTACCTATTATGTTAAACTCTCAGGTTTACCAAATTAATCCACATGTTTTCAAGACTAGACCATGCCAGCCTTTTATGTTTCAATATTCTTACAAAGTAACATAACATGAAAGGTTGAAAAAAGACTTTAGACCATCCAGGTTAACATGTATATAAATACAATCTACTTCTGGTGGTCTAGTTCCTATAGCTAGTAATGATATTACATGCAAGGAATTTTTAATCTATTTAGTGTATCCTTCATGACTATGTCCTCTGGCAGAGAGTTCCATAGTCTTACTGCTCTTACAGTAAAGAAACCACTTCTATGTTAGTGTAAGAAGCATCTTATAGAGTGGTAAATCGATGTTCTAGTCAATCATTCATTCAATCATTAGCAACTATTGAAATGTTATTGTTTAAGCCATTCCCAGTGCCATTTATATGAAATGGAAATGGAAAAAGGGAAAAGGAAAAAGAGGAGGGAAAACTTCCCCTCCATTACCAGAACAGGGAAAGGTAATTACCTGTAAATGGAACCTCAACTTCCAAGACTTCAATTACTGTAAGTTTAAAATATAAACAATCTATTAATGTACATGCTGAAAGTTTTCTACATCATAACAGCAGCACTAAATTATGAAACCTGAGAAAATATTAAGATAATGAAAATGCAAGATCTGAATGGATAAAATAAAATTTCTTTTGAGGCATTAGTTTGGTGGCCTTCAAGGAAGGAGGAGGGTGGACCTGTGTCCCTCCTAACCCACAGATGCCGACAGTGCAGCTGCTATAGAAGAATAAGCCAGCCGCAGGACCAGGAGGAAGCCCCAAATCCCTGGACCTGTAGAGACGACGCCCCTCAGCAAGGGGTAGATGAAGGAATGCATTTTTTTTTTTAAACTGTGTATTTTGCAACTGTTTTGTAATTAAGAAGGGGTCCAAGGGACCAGTTCCCACGTAGTGGTGGCCAGCAAGCCACCTGCCAGCACCAGTAGGTGGCATGCCGGACTTTTTGACTAGATCTTGCCGGTATCCAAAGCCGATAACTACCTTGTAGTCAGTAATGGGTTCAGATAAGTGGTCTGGTTAAAGGTTATGGTTAGGGATAAGTGCTTGATGTAGAGATTTATTTTATACATTGTGTTTTACATGTGCACAGATGAGCTGTATTGCACATGTAATGGAACATAGAAAATTCTTTCCAAAAGTGCATCTAACAGCTTGTACATAGTCCTAGGCATTTTGTTATAATAAAAAAATAATTGTTGTTGTTTATGTTGTTTCAAATATTGTATCTGTATATATTACAATTTTGCTTTTCATTTTAACTTGATTACATACAGAAAAAAACTTTTGCTGCATGGATGAATTAGTTATGTTCTTGTTTCTGACGTGCAGCAAGGTCTAAACAAAATGCACACAAATCATAGAAAAGGAGCAAACTCAGATTGAGAACCTCTGTAAAAATGTAATGGACTGGAGAGAAATTCTAAGTTTGACTGATGTGAGATGTGGGACTTTATCCAAGTAAGAATTCATGCGCCGGTGAGCACAGATAAGTCAGATGACCCGCACTAGGGCCAAACTGTTTACCGGCAGATGTGTTTTTGAAAATCTTTCTTAACTGGTCATGGCAGCGGAAAATACCCTGCTGTTAAACGCATCTGCAATCAACTGCTCTCCCAATCCACCTACAAAAATTCTGACCTTAAAAATAATGGAGGAGATGGTGTGTATATGTGTTCCTTTTCCAAAGCAGTAAATCTGTCTATTTTAGGCTTAGAAGCAATTACGGTCCTTTTGCTCTCTATTTCTCATCACTTTTATGTCTTATTCTGGCCACAGTGAACCCTTCAGCACTTCTTTGTGTGCAATCACTAGAGTCAAGCCTGTGATTTCTAAATTTGTAAATGACATGTACATTTCTTGGCTGATGGCTGTGAAGGCAGTTTGGAAACCTTAGGCGATAAACTGCAGGGAGTCGATCAGCCGGGATTCTGTCACTATCATCCAAATAAACACCGTTTTTCTATTGTTCTGAAAGCTGTCAAAAATCACTCAATGGATGTTTGATATGACAGGAAGAGGCTCTTGACGGGTTCATTGTGGCAGATGCTTCGTCAGTCCCCTTTATTTTGAATGGTCATTCTGTAATGTAAAATATCCTGTTTTCATGCCCAAGAAGCTGATTGGTGATGATATGTTCCTTTTTTTCTTTGTTGCTTATTTAAAACACTGCAAATGGAAAAACGTTGGGAGTCTCTGGATACAATATAATATATATATATATATATATATATATATATATATAGGCTAAGAATACAATACAAAGCTCCAATTATTTGGAAATCTCATATAACCATATTTTATTCACAATAGAAACATCAGTTAAAGTTATCATTTGAAATAATTAACTAATGAAACTAAATTGATTAATAACAAAAACATGTTTCGAAAAAGCTAAGACAAGGTTAGCAAAAGGCGGGAAAAGTAAGTGGTACTAAACAGTTGGGGTGACAATTTACCAATTTGTATATGCTGTGTATAAAAAGCGCATGTGAGGGGGGCTCTCAGAAGCAAAAATGATCAAAGGTGTCATGAATGACTTGCCTTCAGTCCGTGCCCGTGGTGTCCCTAGGCAACTGGCCAGGGTTTCTCCTGCCCAGCAGCCGCCTCTGCCTCCGGTACCATCCCCAGCGGCGCGTGTGTCGCCGAGTAAGTCCTCCCCCCTTGCCCATTGTCACTCAGTTTGTGCTTGCTGGCCTATACAATCAGCTCATGTCCTCCGGTGGTGCAATACTCAGAATGGCCACCGGAGGCTGTTTAAAAGAACGAAGTCTAGAAGGTGCAGCTCTGAGCAGTTTGCCTGGGAAGCTCAGCTGGAGCAATCAGCCCAGAGCTCACCAATCAGACCACAGGGCCAGTGCTCCAATCTGCCGTCAGATCCTAAGTGCACCAATCCCAGCCACTGTCTCCCTGTCCAATCCTGCCGGTTTTCCCACTATAAAGGGATTTCCACTGCAGTGTGTCATTGCCTGTTATAGCGCCTAGTACTTAGTTGTCTAGCTTGTCTCTAGTGATTGAACCGACCTTTTGCCTGCCTGACCACGATTCTGCCTGACCCCTCTGAAACCTCGCACTGTGACCTTCTGGATCCGACCTCGGCTTGTAATCGGACTTCCGCCATCCGGCATCCTCGCTTGGGACTCCCTGCCGTTCATCAGACTCCACCTTAAGCTGATAATCTTTGCGCCCTATAAGTCCTGGGGGTAACCGAGTAGGAGAGGCATTACCCACGTCTCCTACAAGCGGGGACTTGTCTATAGGCAGAAGAGGCGGTGGAGATTGGGGATTATCAGCTCAAGACAGACTGGTGTCCGGTACAGTCCTTACAAAAGGTTCACCAATCTGTGAAAAACTGCATCTAAAAATTCTGGAGCTATTTCAAAAACATTTTCCTGGGCTTTGAATAACCCACCATGTACATAATATACTCTAAAGATTCAGAGAGACTGGAGAAATCCACAAGGGACAAGGCTGATGGTCAATATTCAAATATTGTGTGTATAAGCTGTATAAGCTCTGGAATTTTTCAAAAATCATTGTCTGTAAACACAGTTTGCTGCTCAATCCATAAATATAAGTTAAAGCTTCATGATGCAAAGAAGAAGCCATGCATTGATACAATACAGAATTGCCAAAGTCTTTTCTGGGCCAAAGCTAATTTAAATAGATGGAGCCAAAATGGGAACCTATTATGTGGTCAGATGAATCAAACATTTTTTTTATGCGGACCCAATAGAAGAGGGGATACCCAGTTTAGTATCATAGCACAGTTCAAAAGCATTACTTTCTAATTGTATGAGGTTGCATTAATACCTGTAACTTACACATCTTGAAGTGCACTATCACTATGGGGAGCAACCATTAACGATTTTAGAACAACATATGATCCCATCTCTTTCAGGGAAGGCTTGCATATTTCAGCACTGCTAAATCAGATCATTTCAGAATAAACCAACTACTGCATCCATCACATAATAGGTGGTGAACATGCCTGTCTGTAGTTCAGACCTTACCCCCCCATAGAAAACATTTGCCAATATATATATATATATATATATATATATATATATATATATATGCATGCTAAATCTGTTTAAATACCCACCCCTGTTGTCTGAAACCCTGGCAGTTTCCCTATACTCTTACTTCGCTAGCTAACCCACAGTGCATGTTTGACTGCGACCCACACATTCTTCTAGGTCTGTGAGAGGCTGCTCCCCCTGTAACTGAATGGCTGGCAGGGCCGTGCACAACCATAGAGGGATGCAGGGGTCCTCACATGCCAGTTGCAAGTGCAGCTATGCTTCCTTTCAGTTTCTGTAGGCCCGCATCAATATGTACAGACAGAGAAACTGATTGGAGCAGAGCGGCACCTGCAACATGGGAATGCCAGCAAAGTATGTACATCAGTTGACGGGTGAGGTTTCAGCAGGAAACCCCAAAGCTAGCAGAGTATGGTTGCAGAGTATGGTTGCCGTCTCCCTTTCACTGCTGTCGGCCGTCTCGCTAGGTGTGTCGTCCCGCTCGGTGGCGTGTGCCATATGGCACCAGCAGCGACTAGCGTAGTACACACGAGCGGGACGACACACCCAGCGAGACGGCCGACAGCAGTGAAAGGGAGACGGCAACCATACTCTGCAGAAACGCCCCCTGCTGAACAGGGGGTGCTGGCTGAATGGCTACAGAAAACACATACAACTAAGAAAAAGACCAATTCTAAGGCAACACCCTGAGAAACCGTACAAAGGTGCTGGGAGGAACCGCTGCAACCAAAGCTCTAACGCTGGGACGAATGCTGCTTCGCACAATAAACTGCAAACACAAGCAACTAATTAAAAACAAGGATAAGGAAATATCACAAGGACCCACACACTGAAGAAGCGAAAAAGCGAAACGCTACAGGCTGAGGGCAATGATAAGCCCCAAAGTAACCAAACAAAAGAACTGTATGTATGGCGGGGACATTAAACTCCCTCTTATGAACAAGTATGAATAGAATACTTTTTTATGTATGCTGTATAAATTGAATGAGAATTAAATGTAAATATTACATAACTGGAACACAGTAAGCCCTCAATTTCTTATATATGTTGTATGATTCAACTTTTCCCAGGAAGTGACTTAGAGGACCTTTTCCTCCCGTGCCTAGCAGTATCCATCAGGCTCCACATCTGTACCACCAATACCACGGCTGGTTATAGAGGTGGCCTGGAGGATACCCTCTGGACCACGAAAGGAAAAAACCCAAAACTTAGCTTATAGTGCCCAAGAGGCCAAACCTCTACACCCCTGGGAACAAGAAAAAGAGTTGTAGTACCTACTCCACTATAGTTCTCCTCTGTCTCTTTCCCTCCCTTCTCCCCCCCTTCTCTTTTCTATATATATGTTTTTAGTGAATTCCTGCTGAACATTTGGATGTTAAGCAATTGCCTCCCAAGTGTAGGTGGGTTTTACAAGTTGCATGATTGCAGTTTTACGTTTCAAACGTCTCTTTTGTTAAAAAATGTCTGAAAGGGTGGTGTGCAAGTGATCTCCCAACATTCTATTTTAGTCTAGGACCTTTAGAGCATCCACAGAGGTCACGTTAGAAGTCTGTATGGACCAAAACATTTTTCTCCAAAGCCCTTCTTAAAGACTTGCTTCCCTTGTGAGAAGAAGGCGAGGTTTGAGCATTCATTTTAACACAAAGGCAAAAATAATTTATAGTGGTTAAAGGTGGAGTGTGATGGACTGCACAAAGAGAAGAATGTGTTCCTAAATATCTGTAATTTTCTGCTCTTTCATGCCTTTCTATGGCTTGAGGGAGAAGCCCCTTAGATGTTATTCTGTTACTTAAGCCGCATGGTAACAGGGACATAATGTACCCAAAGCATAATACATTTTACCCTCCTGGGAAATAGGACAGGCATCATCAAGTCATTCCAGGCAAAGGGTTTATTTAGCCTGCTTTGTGCTCTCCCACGATTAGCATCTTTCATTCACCAGCACTTTGCCTTATCACGATTAGCATCTTTCATTCACCAGTACTTTGCATCATCACGATTAGCATCTTTCATTCACCAGCACTTTAGGTTTATGGTATGTAAAAATTATGGTGTGGGGTAGGGGATGACTAATAGAGATGAGCGAACTTTTGAAAAATTCGATTCGACTGATTCGCAGAACTTTCTGTCAAAAATCGGTTCGACCTGAATTTATTCGCGTCGAATCGCTATTAAAATCGGCTATTTCTGAGCCTCCTAGAGCCTCAATAGGGTTGTAAACCATTCTGCCTTGCTGTAACACGCATAGGACGCGTGCTGTGTTAGTGAAATAATACTGTAAATAATTATCCCATGCAGATCGGAGGCATCGCTAATAGAATCACAAAGCGGCACAATTGCAGAGAGTTGAGGTGGCATCACTATGAGGGGCCCCTATAGTGCCTGAAAAACACACCCTGGAGCTGGCAGCAGCAGAAGCACAAACATTAGCTGAATCACACCCTGGAGTTGCAAGCAGCAGCAGGAGCCCAAACATTGGTTGAAAGAGACACTGGAGTTGGCAGCAGGAGCCCAAAAATTGCATGAATCACACCCTGGAGTTGCAAGCAGCAGCAGGAGCCCAAACATTGCTTTAAAGAGACACTGGAGTTGGCAGCAGGAGGCCAAAAATTGGATGAATCACACCCTGGAGTTGCAAGCAGCAGCAGGAGCCCAAACATAGCTTGAAAGAGACACTGGAGTTGGCAGCAGGAGCCCAAAAATTGGCTGAATGACACCCTGGAGTTGCAAGCAGCAGCATGAGCCCAAACATTGCTTTAAAGACACACTGGAGCTGGCAGCAGGAGCCCAAAAATTGGCTGAATCACACCCTGGAGTTGCAAGCAGCAGCAGCAGGAGCCCAAACATAGCTTGAAAGAGACACTGGAGTTGGCAGCAGGAGCCCAAAAATTGGCTGAATCACACCCTGGAGTTGCAAGCAGCAGCAGCAGCCCAAACATAGCTTGAAAGAGACACTGGAGTTGGCAGCAGGAGCCCAAAAAATTGGATGAATCACACCCTGGAGTTGCAAGCAGCAGCAGGAGCCCAAACATAGCTTGAAAGAGACACTGGAGTTGGCTGCAGGAGGCCAAAAATTGGATGAATCACACCCTGGAGTGGCAAGCAGCAGCAGGAGCCCAAACATTACTTTAAAGAAACACTGGGGTTTGCTTCAGGAGCCCAAAAATTGGATGAATCACACCCTGGAGTTGCAAGCAGCAGCAGCTCAAACATAGCTTGAAAGAGACACTGGAGTTGCAAGCAGGAGCCAAAAAATTGGATGAATCACACCGTGGAGTTGCAAGCAGCAGCAGCAGCCCACACATAGCTTGAAAGACACACGGGAGTTGGCAGCAGGAGCCCAAAAATTGGATGAATCACACCCTGGAGTTGCAAGCAGCAGCAGGAGCCCAAACATTACTTTAAAGAAACACTGGAGTTTGCTTCAGGAGCCCAAAAATTGGATGAATCACACCCTGGAGTTGCAAGCAGCAGCAGCAGCAGCTCAAACATAGCTTGAAAGAGACACTGGAGTTGCAAGCAGGAGCCAAAAATATTGGATGAATCACACCCTGGAGTTGCAAGCAGCAGCAGCAGCAGGAGCCCAAACATAGCCCGAAAGACACACTGGAGTTGGCAGCAGGAGCCCAAAAATTGGATGAATCACACCCTGGAGTTGCAAGCAGCAGCAGGAGCCCAAACATTGCTTTAAAGAGACACTGGAGTTGGCTTCAGGAGCCCAAAAATTGGATGAATCACACCCTGGAGTTGCAAGCAGCAGCAGCAGCAGGAGCCCAAACATAGCTTGAAAGACACACTGGAGTTGGCAGCAGGAGCCCAAAAATTGGCTGAATCACACCCTGGAGTTGCAAGCAGCAGCAGCAGCCCAAACATTGCTTAAATGACACCCTGGAGTTGCAAGCAGCAGCAGGAGCCCAAATATAGCTTGAAAGACACACTGGAGTTGGCAGCAGGAGCCCAAAAATGGATGAATCACACCCTGGAGTTGCAAGCAGCAGCAGGAGCCCAAACATAGCTTGAAAGACACACTGGAGTTGGCAGCAGGAGCCCAAAAATTGGCTGAATCACACCCTGGAGTTGCAAGCAGCAGCAGGAGCCCAAACATAGCTTGAAAGACACACTGGAGTTGGCAGCAGGAGCCCAAAAATGGATGAATCACACCCTGGAGTTGCAAGCAGCAGCAGGAGACCAAACATTACTTTAAAGAGACACTGGAGTTGGCTTCAGGAGCCCAATAATTGGATGAATCACACCCTGGAGTTGCAAGCAGCAGCAGCAGGAGCCCAAACATAGCTTGAAAGAGACACTGGAGTTGGCAGCAGGAGCCCAAAAATTGGCTGAATCACACCCTGGAGTTGAAAGCAGCAGCAGCAGCCCAAACATTGCTTAAATGACACCCTGGAGTTGCAAGCAGCAGCAGGAGCCCAAACATAGCTTGAAAGACACACTGGAGTTGGCAGCAGGAGCCCAAAAATGGATGAATCACACCCTGGAGTTGCAAGCAGCAGCAGGAGCCCAAAATTAGCTTGAAAGACACACTGGAGTTGGCAGCAGGAGCCCAAAAATTGGATGAATCACACCTGGAGTTGTAAGCAGCAGCAGGAGACCAAACATTACTTTAAAGAGACACTGGAGTTGGCTTCAGGAGCCCAAAAATTGGATGAATCACACCCTGGAGTTGCAAGCAGCAGCAGCAGCAGGAGCCCAAACATAGCTTGAAAGAGAAACTGGAGTTGGCAGCAGGAGCCCAAAACTTGGATGAATCACACCCTGGAGTTGCAAGCAGCAGTAGGAGCCCAAACATTACTTTAAAGAGACACTGGAGTTGGCAGCAGGAGCCCAAAAATTAGTTGAATTACACCCTGGAGTTGCAAGCAGCAGCAGTAGCAGGAGCCCAAACATTGCTTTAAAGAGACAGTTGTATGTTGTACGTCGCTGGGGGAGGGAACGGCGTAGGACAGAGGCAATGGGAGGACAGGGACTGCTCTTGGGGCATGCCAACTCAGGGTTGTGTCAGAGGAACCTACCGACCCCAGACTGGGGGTCTCAGATGTAACTTGTGATGATGTTGATGAGCGCGTTAACCAATCTACCACGGCAGATACGTTACTGGTGAAGACACGACCACTAGCAGATACTGGCAGATCAGGTCTCTCACCGTGACTCCTGCTGCCACTCGCTCCTAGTCTGCTGCGACCTCTGCCTGCTGAATCTTGGCCTCTTTGAACATCCTTGCACTTGTCTGCCTGACATTTTTATGAATTTGAAATGCGCAATAGGTACGATAAAAAATGTGTTTACTTTAAAAAGATGAAGCTAAATAAAGTGAGGAACTGCTTCTCTGCACCAAATACTTTGAAAATTGGCAATATGAGATACCCTGCGGCCTAGTGTTTTGGCAGCAGACCAAAAACCAATTCAAAATGCAATAGTTTGATAAAGCTGAGGAACAAGCTTATTTAGTATAACAGATAGGCTGCTAAGTGCAGGTTTTGGATACCCTACGGCCTAGTGTTTTGGCAGCAGGACAAAAAACAATTCAAAATGCAATAGTTTGCTTAAGCTGCGGAAGGATCAACAAGCGTATTTAGTATAACAGATACGCTGCTAAGTGCAGGTTTGGGATACCCTGCGGCCTAGTGTTTTGGCAGCAGACCAAAAACCAATTCAAAATGCAATAGTTTGATTCAGCTGAAGAAGGATGAACAAGCGTATTTAGTATAACAGATAGGCTGCTAAGTTCAGGTTTGGGATACCCAGGTGGGTTGGTGTTTTTTTTGTTAAAGGCAGACCAAAAAATATTTAAACTAATCCAGTTATATATTATGATAAATGCTTGTGTGTAACAGATAAAGTCAAATAAGCCACTTCATAGATGGCATGCACAGTCGCAAGGCAGATTTAAAGCACAAAGAACTGAAATCGAATTGAAAACTCATCTGGCTAATGAAAAAAAAAAAAATTTCACTGTCACTTCTAAGCTGGGATGCCCTGCGGCCTAGTGTTTTGGCAGCAGGACAAAAACCAATTCAAAATGCAATAGCTTAATATAGCTGATGCTGAACAACGCTTATTTAGTATAACAGATAGGGTGCAACGTGGTGGTTTGGGATACCCTGCGGCCTGGTGTATTGACAGCAGGACAAAAAACAATTCAAAATGCGATAGCTTAATAAAGCTGAGACTGTAGACGCTTATTTAGTATAACAGATAGGGTGCAACTTGGTGGTTTGGGATACCCTGTGGCCTGGTGTATTGACAGCAGGACAAAAACCAATTCAAAATGCAATAGCTTAATAAAGCTGATGCTGAGCAACGCTTATTTAGTATAACAGATAGGGTGCAACGTGCAGGTTTAGGATACCCTGCGGCCTGGTGTATTGACAGCAGGACAAAAACCAATTCAAAATGCAATAACTTAATAAAGCTGAGGCTGTAGACGCTTATTTAGTACAACAGATAGGATGCCACGTGGTGGTTTGGGATACCCTGCGGCCTGGTGTATTGACAGCAGGACAAAAACCAATGCAAAATGCAATAGCTTAATAAAGCTGATGCTGAACAATGCTTATTTAGTATAACAGATAGGGTGCAACGTGGTGGTTTGGGATAACCTGCGGTCTGATGTATTTAAAGCAGACCAAAACCAATTCAAAATGCAATAACTTAATAAAGCTGAGGCTGTAGACGCTTATTTAGTATAACAGATAGGGTGCCACGCGGTGGTTTGGGATACCCTGTGGCCTGGTGTTTTTTTTGTTAAAGGCAGACCAAAACCCAATTCAAAATGCAGTACTTTGATTAAGCTGAGGAAGGATCAGCAAGCGTATTTAGTATAACAGATAGGCTGCTAAGTGCAGGTTTGGGATGCCCTGCGGCCTGGTGTTTTTTTTGTTAAAGGCAGACCAAAAACCAATTAAAAATGCCATACTTTGATTAAGCTGAGGAAGGATGAACAAGCGTATTTAGTATAACAGATAGGCTGCTAAGTGCAGGTTTGGGATGCCCTGCGGCCTGGTGTTTTTTTTGTTAAAGGCAGACCAAAAAACAATTCAAAATGCAACACTTTGATTAAGCTGAGGAAGGATGAACAAGCGTATGTAGTATAACAGATAGGCTGCTAAGTGCAGGTTTGGGATGCCCTGCGGCCTGGTGTTTTTTTTGTTAAAGGCAGACCAAAACCCAATTCAAAATGCAATACTTTGATTAAGCTGAGGAAGGATGAACAAGCGTATTTAGTATAATAGATAGGCTGCTAAGTGCAGGTTTGGGATGCCCTGCGGCCTGTTTTTTTGTTTTTTTGTTAAAGGCAGACCAAAAACCAATTAAAAATGAAATACTTTGATTAAGCTGAGGAAGGATGAACAAGCGTATTTAGTATAACAGATAGGCTGCTAAGCGCAGGTTTGGGATGCCCTGCGGCCTGGTGTTTTTTTTGTTAAAGGCAGACCAAAAACCAATTCAAAATGCAACACTTTGATTAAGCTGAGGAAGGATGAACAAGCGTATGTAGTATAACAGATAGGCTGCTAAGTGCAGGTTTGGGATGCCCTGCGGCCTGGTGTTTTTTTTGTTAAAGGCAGACCAAAAACCAATTCAAAATGCAATACTTTGATTAAGCTAAGGAAGGATGAACAAGCGTATTTAGTATAACAGATAGGCTGCTAAGTGCAGGTTTGGGATGCCCTGTGGCCTGGTGTTTTTTTTGTTAAAGGCAGACCAAAAACCAATTAAAAATGAAACACTTTGATTAAGCTGAGGAAGGATGAACAAGCGTATTTAGTATAACAGATAGGCTGCTAAGTGCAGGTTTGGAATGCCCTGCGGCCTGGTGTTTTTTTTGTTAAAGGCAGACCAAAAAACAATTCAAAATGAAATACTTTGATTAAGCTGAGGAAGGATAAACAAGCGTATTTAGTATAACAGATAGGCTGCTAAGTGCAGGTTTGGGATGCCCTGCGGCCTGGTTTTTTTTGTTAAAGGCAGACCAAAAACCAATTCAAAATGAAATACTTTGATTAAGCTGAGGAAGGATGAACAAGCCTATTTTGTATAACAGATAGGCTGCTAAGTGCAGGTTTGGATGCCCTGCGGCCTGTTTTTTTTTTTTTGTTAAAGGCAGACCAACAACCAATTCAAAATGAAATACTTTGATTAAGCTGAGGAAGGATGAACAAGCGTATTTAGTATAACAGATAGGCTGCTAAGTGCAGGTTTGGGATGCCCTGCGGCCTGTTTTTTTTTGTCAGACCCAAAAATATTTAAACGTATCCAGTTATATTATGATAAATGCTTGTGTGTAACAGATAGGGTTAAATTTACAGCAGATTTACAGCACAAAGAACTGAAATTGAATTGAAAACTGATCTGGCTAATGAAAAAAAAAAAAAAAATTCACTGTCCTTCTAAGCTGTCCCTGGCTGGATGGTTCCGGTTTTTCCCTATCTTTCCCTGGCTCTGTCTACCTCTCTGTCTGCCTCTCTGCCTCTCCCTACCTATCTCTAACTCTCTGTCCCTGTCTCTAACTAACTGTGCTCTGGCCGCAATGCAAGGCTGAAATGCGCACAAGCAAGATGGCCGCCGCTTTATATAGCACGGTGACGTCACCGGGCTTCCTGGCTGCTGATAGGCTGCATGTGACTTACCCATGATACCTTGCCCCAGGGGATATGTCTGGACATGTTCATCCACCATTTTAGAATGCCTGTAATTGAAATAAATGGAGTTTAAAGGAAAACTTCGATCGATCGAATCGCGGGGAAATTCTGATTCGTTCAGAATCGAATTTTCCATGAAATTCGGAACAAATCCGTGTTTGTCCAGATCGATTCGCTCATCCCTAATAACTAATATAAAGATGAGTAGGCTCCAAAGCAGCCTGTGTTTCTTTTTTTTTACTGAAGCCTTTGTCCAATATTCATAACAACACGAACTGGATGCATTTGGGCTTATTCCTGGCCTAAAAGCCCCACCCCTAGTGCTCTCCAGGGATTATACATTCAATTACTGTACACATAACTCATCATCAAATAGCACATGCCTGTTTTGGGGTATTGGCCTGGGGATAGAAGGTGACAACATAAACATCCTTTAATTTTGTGATGTATATATATACTTACATTCTAGGACTTTATCTTGGCGGTGGTCAAGCCTCTTTAAGATGAGCCCCTACAAATACATTTGAATACATTTATTGAAACCAAGCACAAATCAAATGAAATGGAGAAGGTTTTTCTTTAGGAGCATCAGAGGGATTAATAAAAACTCCCCAAGCTTGTCTTAACTTACCTTCCTGGGCACATCGAGCTCCAGCATCTCTCTGATCCCTTTGTGTCTTCGGGCAGCACTATCTTGGAAGTCTTCAGCCTCCCAACAGATGCTGCAGAATAGGAAGTGGAAAAGTACCAGGATGTCAGAGTTCTTGATATATAGTGATATATATAGTTAATACGGTTGAAATAAGACATATGTCCATCAAGTTCAACTAAGTGTGTTGGGGTAGGGGAAGTTATGTTTTATTATTTTTTTTTTTACTGATAACAGCTAATAGAACTGTTAATGGTATTTTCTTCTAAATAAACATTTAATCCTTTTTTGAAGCTGTCAGCGGTTGATGCTGTAACAAGCTTCTGTGGAAGGCTATTCCACAGATTTATAGTTCTTATGGTAAAGAGTGATTGTCGCCTCCGGAGACTGATTTTCTTTTTCCCAGTCTAAGGGAGTGCCCCCTTGTCTTTAAAGAGGATTTTACCTGAAATAGTGTTTCCCCATATGTTTTGTATTGGCCATTTTTATATTTATACAAGTTAATCATGTCCCACCTCAGTTGTCTTTTCTCAAGACTAAACAGATTTAATTCCGTAATCTTTCCTCATAACTAAGATCTTACATTCCCTTTATTAGTTTGGTGGCTCTCCTCTGCACCCTTTCCAGAGTCAGAGCATCCTTTCTATGAATGGGGCGCCCAGAACTGGACGGCATATTCCAGGTGAGGGCGCACCAGTGCCTTGTAAAGAGGCAAAATGACATCTCTATCCCGTGATTCCATGCCTCTTTTAATGCATGATGGTATCTTGGTGGCCTTGGAAGCAGCTGCTTGGCATTGCATGCTGTTATTTAGCCTGTAATCTACCAGTACCCCCAGATCCTTCTCAACAAGTGATTCTTCTAGTTCTACTCCCCCGAGGATATATGTGGCCTTCAGGTTGTTAGATCCCAAGTGCATGACTTTACATTTCCCCACACAGAACTTAATTTGCCGAATGGATGCACAGACACTCAATAGGGCTGATTCAAAGCCTCTTTCACATGCACTTGCACATGAAAAAGCATGTCTACTTTGTAAAGCGCTATGGAAGATGATGGCGCTATATAAATAAACAATAATAATAATAATAATAATGTGTATGTGTATTTTTTCCGTTGAGTTTGGGCCATTTGTGAGTTTCTCGTTAGCTTTTTCCATCGTATTAGTGTTTTCGTTGTGTGTTAAAGTCTTTTCCGTTGTGTGTAATTGCGTTGTATTTTTTTCACATTCATGTGTAAAACTCGTGATGAGTGAGACTTCCACATGATTCAGAGCCCAGATTTAGCGTGTGAGAGAGGGCTTTACAACGGGAAATTTCCGACTGCAGTTGCGGGCACTATTTGTTGGTGAGATTGTGCTTTCGTGGTGTGTGAAAAAACAGAATTGAGTTCTTAAGGCACTGGGAGGCTGTCACCTTCTTTTAAACACCCCTCAAAAAAACATTTGTAAATATTTTTTAATAAAATGTGAACTATTTTTTGATAAGGTATAATTTTTTTTACTTTTATATTTTCTAAAATTACATTTTCAAAAACATTAACCATCCCCCCAAAAAATATTAGAAAAATTAAAAATAAAAATACATTAAGAATAATAATTTCATAGTTTATATATATTTATGTTTTTGTACAACTCTTAAGGTCTGCTTGAATGTTATCCCCATTTGTTTATTTAAAATTTTGGTCACAGTGCTTAGGTGACTTGGCTGGAAGTAGGAATGTTTTTTTTCTGAGGAGCAGGGGGATCTTTGGGCCTTTTGCAACAGGTCAGGGAATTAGATTTTTTATTTTATTTTTTTAATTTTGTTTTTAACCTAGGTGCAAGAAAAAATACCTATCCTGTGTTACAAAAGTGTTTGTTTGCAGCCAGGAGAGGTCACACAATGATTTGAGCAAAAAAAAATAAATTCATTTTAATTGCCCAACACACTATTTAAAGATCAACAAATGAAACCCCATTGAAATGTATGGCAGAGCGACACTGAGCAAAAGGTAATATGTGGAGCTCCTGAACCTGCTGAGCTGTCTGTAGTAATACATGTGACGCTACATGGAGCTGTTAGAGGCGCTCACCAGATTCGCTTTATTAAATGAGGTTTTACGTACAGCGCCCAGCGTTCCCCAGACGCTACGTGCCGCTAGGTAGCATTACCTCAGTAATTTTTACATTATATCCATGTGGGCATCCCGAATATTCAACTAGGAAGAAGTAGAGAAGGATGCATGGCAAGCGTTAAAGCGGTTAAGGTATGCTTTATGAATAAAAAAGAGGAATGCATTAATGTGGTTAAGGTATGCTTTATATATTAAAAAGAAGAATGCATTAAAGTGGTTAAGGTATGCTTTAGGAGAAGAAAAATGCATGGCATACTAAGTACCGTATTTATCGGCGTATAACACGCACCGGCGTATAACACGCACCCCATTTTTAACCCTTTTGTTGCCAAGCACGTAACACCTACGTGCTGGCTTGGCTGGGCCTTAAGTGCCAAGAGCACGTAGGTGTTACGTGCTTGACTTTCCTCGCTTGTAGTTTAAAAAGTAAAAACAACAAATACTCACCTGACCCCTTGTTGGATCCGGCCGGGTCTCCTCTTTAATTTGGTGCCATCCGATCCCCCGTGGGGGGTCGGATGGCTCCAGGAGAGCCCCCGGAATAGGCCGCCCCCCCCCCCCGCTTCTGCAGCAGCAGCTTCTAACTGTAAAAAAAAAAAAAAATAAAAATGACATTCACTTACCTGTGTGTGCGCTGGCTCCCGCTGTCCCTCCTCTTCACCTGGGGGGCCTCCGATCCCCCCCCAGGACTTACCGATCTTCAGGAGAGAGCCTGGGAGGCTCTCTCCTCTCTTCTGCACGATGGCGGCCGCCATCATGCCTCTAAGCCCCGCCCCCTTGGGGGCGGGGCTTATGAAGTCATCCCGGCCCCGATCTCAGGCTTCAGCCTTCTCAGCTTCTCAGATGCCGGTGATCGGTGCCCTGGAAGGAGGTGGCAGGAGATCCTCTGATCTCCTGCCTTCTCCTTCTCTGGATGCCGATCACCGGCATCTGTCAGCTGAGCGGCGAGGGACAAGAGCTTGCAATCGAAGGTAAGTACAGTAAAAAAAATTTTTTTTTTTTTCTAATAAAATACTTTTTATTATTGTGTGGTGTTTTTTTTTCACATTAACTCTTTGTGAGCTGGTAAGGGGTCCATGAGACCCCTTATACCAGTTCACAAGGCTGGGGGGGTGGCAAGTCACCTGCCCTAGCGGGTGGCTTGCCATTAACCCCCGCACCCCCATTACCTGCCTCCCCAAAGGCCAGGGGGGGGCAGAAGAGCCCGGGCCCACATAGGCTATGTGGGCTCGTAGGCTGCAGGGTGGGGGGGCCACCAAAGCTGGCCCCCCCACTCTGTGCCTACAAGCCCCCATAGCTGGTCCCGGGCTGGTTACTTTGGGTAAGGGGGACCCCACGTCATTTTTTTTTTTGGATTTTGAAGGGTTTTTAACCCTTCAAAATCCCAAAAAAAATGGGGTCCCCCTCCCCGGGAAGGGGGACCCTATGTCATTTTTTTTTTTAATTAACCATTTGTCATCCAGCAGCTATAAAAGGCTTCTGGGCAGGAAAGGGTGTCTACCTATACATATGTGGTATCGCTGTAACCGGGAGAAATTGGGGTTTCTCACGCAATAAGATTTTATTGACAAACTTACATTTTTTATTACAAAAAAACTCTACAAATTGTAAAAAAATGTTTTTTTTTTGTTTTTTTTCACACATTTCACCCAAAAAAATTGAGAATACACCTAAAAAATACAAACAAGACATTTCATGTTAAAGCCCAGACTCTGTTGAAAAAAACAATATATAATTTTCCTGGGAAATCCCTGGAAATCCCTTCAAAAATGACAGTTGAATATGTGTAGCGCAAAATGGTGAAACATCGTCTGGCAACAGGGAGTGGCAAATGCTGCAGGTAGGCTGGCAGCGAAAGGGTTAACACAAAAATTTGAGGAAAAATTTTTTTCATTAAAAATAAATGACTTGGAAGCTCGGAACTTAATGTTGGATTAAAATTTATAACATTAGAACATGAATTATAACATTAACTCCTCTTAAAAGGCAAATATGAAATGAAAAAACATCTCTTTGAGCAAAAAAACTTAATCAGAATCACTGCTTTTTGGAAAACCAAAAAACTCTTCCTCATCTTCACTTGTATCCTCAATATCAAACTGAGCACTGCTTTCACTGTCTTCATAGATCAGTTCGTCTTCTTCCCCATCCAAAGCATTGCTTATGCCACATTTCTTAAAAGAGTTGATAACAATATCTTCTTTGACTGCGTTCCATGATGTTTTCACCCACTGACACACTTTTGAAATGCTAGGTCTTTTCATTCGCCCAGAATTTGTAACTTCATGTTGAGTTTCATCACACATGTATTTATTCCACTCTTCACGCATAAAAGCTTTGAAGGGCTTGTTAATGCAAACATCTAATGGCTGTAATTGTGAGGTCAGTCCGCCTGGAATAACTGCTATATCAGTTTTGAACTTTTGAAACTCCGCCTTTGTTGTTTCTGTAAGATGAGATCTAAATGCGTCCGATACCAATAAGCATGGCTTCTTTAACAAAGCACCTGGGCGCTTCCCCCACACATTTTTAATCCAAAACTTCATGCCTTCTTCATCCATCCATCCTTTTGGATGAACATACACTTGTACGCCACTAGGAATTCTCTCCTTTGGTAACGTTTTTCTTTTAAAAATTACCAATGGAGGTAGCTTATTTCCATCTGCAGTGCAGGCAAGAACAAGAGTGTAACGATTTTTTTCATGCCCTGAAGTTTTAATTGTTACTGTTTTAGTACCTTTTGAATCCACAGTTTTATTTGAAGGAACATCGAAAGTGAGGGGAACTTCGTCCATGTTGCCGATTTGACCCATTTCAAAATTTTGTCTTTTTCTTGCATTGATAATAAATCTATGAAAATTTATTATCTTTTCCTCATAATCATCTGGCATACGCTGGGCAATCCTTGTTCTTGTTCGCATCCGAAGGTCATGCCTCTTCATAAATCTTTGGCACCATGACGTTGTCCCTTTAAAATCCTGGATTTGCAGCTCTTTGCTGATTTTCACAGCTTCAAAAATCAGCATTTTTGTTGATATAGCAATGCCTGCTTTTCTTTGGTTCAGGACAAATTCCTTCACTTTACTTTCTAGTTGTGGCCATTTCGTTATGCCACTGCGCAAAGCACATTTTGATTTTGGTAACATCTTGATTTTTTCGACATTTTTTCGCCACTCTCGTATTGTGCATTCTGTTGGTGGCTCTCCAAAATGCCTTGCTGCAGCCCTATTCCCATGTTGCTTGGCATATTCTACAACTTTTAACTTGAAAGCAGCTGTATATGCTGAACGCTTCTGTCTTGATTCCATCAGGGATATACAGTATTTTACCTATAGCTGTTTAAACAATAAAAGTTACCGTCATACATGCGGTTCATTTCTCCCTCTGCCACTTCACTTCCCCACCCTCTTCTGTACATCATTTCTCCCCCTCTGATCCCCCTGTACCACCTAATCTCCTCCCCCCCCCCAGATCCACCTGTACAACCTAATCCCCCTGTACCACATAGTCCTGATACCACCTGTACCATATAACCCCACCCCCTATATACATACTCATACTCTCACATACTCTTTCCCCCTGCGCCACATAAACCCATATTTCTTTATGTTTTTATTTTTACCACAGTACCTGGCCTGTGTCGCTAGCAGGCTCAGGTCACTTTTTAATTGCGCTGACGAGTAACGTCCTCAGCGTAACATCAGGGACGTCACTCGTCAGAAGTACGGTGGCCTCGGAGGGTCCTTTAAAACAGCAGCGCGGGCGGCTGCGGACTCACTGCTGATTGGGAGAATGCCGGCGCGTATACTTGGGACCAGAGAGCAGGCGGGCGAAAAGGTAAGCAATGATGGAGAAAAAATACAGGCAGCGGGCGGCTCTATGGCCGCTGCGAGCCGCTGCTGCTAGGATAGGGTTAAATCAGGCAGCGGGCGGCTCTCCAGCGGCGGCTGGAGAGCCGCCAGCTGCCTGATTTAACCCCATCCTAGCAGCAGCGGCTCGCAGCGGCCATAGAGCCACTGCTGCAAGGTAGGGGTTATATCGGGCAGGGTAGCTAGAGAGCCGCCGACGCTGCCATGAAATGGATGCTGCACTTCTATATCATGGGCGCCGGTGAATCAGCTGGGACCCGGCGTATAACACGCAGTATCGGCGTATAACACGCAGGCAGGGTTTAAGCTTGCAATTTTAGTTTTAAAACTGCGTGTTATACGCCGATAAATACGGTAGTTTGGAACAGAAAAGAGTTGGCACAGCAATAAGTAAGTAATGGGCTTGCAGGACCAGGGTATGTGAAACAGTTAAAAAAATAGGCTTGCATATGTGTAGAATCCACCAAAAAAGCCAATGTCTATGTATAAATCTTACAAAAACGAAAAGTTCACAGAATTTAGGGTCTAAATGAAGGTAAAAACGGGAATTTTCCAATGGAAACTAGAATAATCTCACCTGACATTCACACAAAATACGTTAAAAAACACTCTAAAAACGCTACGAGTGAGAATTTCACATCAATATACACAAGAGCCTCGTCTGTGAAATTGGTTTTCAGAGAGATTCTCACAGCGCTCTCAATGGCTCTCACATCATCGGGAACAATACGAGATGCTCCCGATGGAGGCTCTGAATCATGTGAACGCTCTGATACTGAAGAAAGCCATGTGTAATGTTCACACAGAGAGATAAAAATGGAAAGAATGGATAGAAGGCTGTGAATCGACCCTAGTGTGTCCAAGTCCTCCTAAAGCTTGTGAACATCTACAATAGACTGCACTGTGCTACATATCTTTGTGTCATCTGCAGAAATAGAGACAGTGCTTCTTATCCCATCTTCTATGTCTTTAAAGATAACGCCAACATACAAAATGTAGGCGGGGAGATGTTATGCCGGGAGGTTCTCAACAGGTCTGTTGTTCCCAAAGCAATTAAATGTTGCTGTACACTTCCGGTTGCTGATTTGGAAAGTCTCTCCAAACTCAGTAGCGAGGCAATAAATTAAAGGCTGATGAGGCTCTTAAAATATAATTGGATTCTGGTGTGGGTGTGATGGTGGAGGATAGTAATGAGGGACTGGTCAAGGAAAAAAGGCTTTAAAGCTGAGTATGTCTTACACTGCATTTCATTCTGTCTACCAATTTATATAAAATATGATAGACTAGCAATAGTAAATGATGATGTGATAAGATGCAATCCAAAATACTCTACATTTTCAATACAAGACAACTTTTAAAATGCTTTCTTAGACAAAAAAAGCATTACACTGTTCATTTCTTACAATCATCCGATTTGTCTTGCTTCTCACAAATTCAGTCTATTTAATCTCCTGTAGTGTGGGAAATTATGTTCAAGCTCTCTGCGCAATGGTGTCCATAGTAAGTTATGCATGTAGTGACAAGTACATGCCATAAGGTCTTGGGATTATATCCGCAATGTGTTGCTGCTGACTGCTGATCAAAATAGGCTTGAAGAAAAACATAATTTCAGGTGTGAAAAACTGTCACCTTTATCAAATAATTTTCTTGCATTTTTCCCTTAGCCAGGGAAGCCTATTTAAACCCAGAAGGTTAAGTTTGTAACATTCATTATGACTGAAAATTCTGTTCACACTGCTATGATGCTCTCTTTATAAAGTGTTACATTAAAACAACATTAAAATAAACACAGGAATAGCCTTTTGTAAATTGCGCACAAAGTTTCCTTTGATTACGCAGTTATTATTTGGGTTTAATTATACATGCTTTGGATTTAATTTACAAGCTGCTAAGTGTATGATATATTTATCATTACTGGCACATTACTTTAAGCTTAACAGCTTCTCTACGGCACGCTCCACTGCTTCAATATGCTCCAGAATAGCAACGTCATAAAAAAACGGAAGTATCCACAAAGAGAGCTTGAAGACCTCCTGGCTATTTACTATGTATAGAGATAAAAGATTGTTATTAAAATCTTCAGCATCGCTCCCAGGAAGTCACTTAACAAAAATCGCAGGGAGAGGATTGGTTACTTCCATGCTGAATGTGACCCAAGGAGATGATAGAAATAAGTCAAGCTTCACTTCACCCCCTACCAGTGGCCCATAACAGTAAGTGTCTAAGTGGCATAAGGGAATAGATGCACAGTAAGGGTAAAAAAAAAAAAGGCTAATAACGCTTTTAGATTTTTGAAATAAATTAAACAATTTGAGAAAATATGATAAATGTCATGGTACACAAGGTTTATGTATTTGATTGAGAAAATGATCTCATGTTAAAATGTGCAAAAACCTATTACATCACAGCCATGACCCGCTGCTGCTTTACTAATGCATCTGCTGTAACAGAAAAACTTAGCAAAACTAAAGGTTGATTGGTCTTTGAAGCTATTATTGTACTTTTTTAGGGGAGGTCTACTAAACCACAATCGCCTGTCTTCAGAGCCAGCCTGTACTGGAAAAATGTCTAATTCTATTGTTTCCTACATGTTAGCTTAGGGGACAGCAAGTCATAATTCAGCAGTCCTCACTGGAAAAAGTAGAATGGTATGTTTAAAGACCTGTGCCCCCTTTTTTCCATCTTTTCAGTGGAATAACGAAATTTGCTTGGCTGTTTTCTTTGCTTAAATGCTCTTTAACTACCACCCATCTTGCATTCTAAAGTGTGCCAATCACCAGGATTTTGACTATACTGATGATTGGTCCCTGCCCTAGGGGCATCCTGATTGTGAGAAACTCCCCAGAACGCCCACTCCACTCATCTTTCCGCATGCGTGGGCACTCATCCAAACGGCGCTTTATGCCATGCATACTAATGCATGACATAAAGCCATTGTTTTGGACTGCATTTCAGCATAGGGAGTGGGGGCAGGCACTTCCCTGGTTCCCCTGTAGAGTGTGCGCTGCCTATCTATGAATGCCTGGACAAAAGTGTGCACAGATGCAGGGATGCTGAGGAAGTGGCTACATGTATGCTGATTAAGCGGATGCAGCGCGCAAGGAACTAGTGGAAAGGTAAGGGGTTTCCAGACAATCTCGGGGGCTCACACAGTGAGGCATCCGAAATCAGGATGTCCAAGGGGCAACTAGTCAGCTGGCCTTGTTTATTCAGCAGGGTTCAAGGGAACTGGTTGAATTTTGGGGTATAGTCAGACACCATTTTTTGGTGGCTCAACATCATTTTCCACCCACCCTTGATATACCACAATACAACCTGGTTTTGTGACATGGGTTGAGAAACATCATCATCAGAGGGAGTGTCCAGTTGGTTGTACGGTTTTCTGCCAACAGGGGGCAGTTCAGCTGAGGAAATTAGATTCCCTTTAGGTATGAATATTTTCGAAAAGATTAACAAATTTAGACATTGTTCCTGGACCAACACCCAGGGGGGATCAGTCCGGGAATCTATAAGATTCCCGGGCCGATCAGATCCCTCCCTGCCGGGCATCCAAAATTGGGATGCCCCGCTGTGTGAAACCCCGCAGGATGCCCAGAAACGTTACCTTATCCCCGTTCCAACGGCGCATGCGCGAGCCGCGGCTACATCTCGCGCTTCTCTCTAGCAGTGCGAGATGCGGCCTCCAGGGTGCTCAGAGCCGCTGTGGTTGTCCGTCGCTTGTCCGTACATACCACAGCGCCTCTGAGCGCTCTGATTGGACGAGTGAGTTTGTTAGGGCGATCTGGGGGGTTTCACGCAGCGGGGCACCCCCGATCGGGGTGCCCCGCGGAAGTGGACCAACACCCAGGATAGTGAAAATCCTGGGTGTTGGTCCACTTTAAGGTAATACCATTTATTGGCTAACTCAATAAGATTGAAAATGCAAGCTTTCAAAGCTGTTCAAGCTTCTTCTTCAGGCATAATACAGATCTGTAACTTAGACACATATTTATACAAAAAACTACAAAGGAATGACAATTGTTTTTACACTGACACACGTGAAAAATAGCTAAGTCGTAAAATCGTATACTGTGAGATAAGAATCAGGGGGATTATAACAATTAATGGTGGGCTGATAAGAATGAGAGGGGGAGAGAAAGTGTGTGGAATTTGTATTGCTCTCACACCAGGCCAGACAGTCTGTTTAATATCAGGCCATGTGATGAGTCTTGTCTATTCAATCCATGTCATAATAACACATAAAATTATTGTCCCTATTTAGCCCACAGTCCATCGATTTAAAGATTTGAATGCATTTACACTCCCATTCCATTCTCTCCTTTTGTGAGCAGAAACCCCCTTTGAGCACTGTGAGTTTGAGGTCACATAGGCCATGGCCTGGTCTGCCGAAATGGGCTGCAACAGGCACATCAGTTTTATTATTTTTGATTGTGAACCTGTGCAGATTTAGTCGCTTTCTTAGTGCTTGTCCTGTCTGCCCGATGTAAAATGCTGAGTGGCACAACACACATGATCAGGTATACTACATTAGGGGATTTGCATGTGAAATGACCCTGTATTTTGTAATCATGCTGCATACCAGGTGTCTTTATTCTGTCGGTGGTGTAGATGTGTGTGCAGGTTTCACACCTTTTCTGCAGGCAAGGCCATGTCCCATTTTGTGCTGGGTCACTTAGGGATCTCCTCACAATAAGTTTTCTGAGGTTGGGAGGTTGTCTGTATGCCAACAGAGGAGGATCTGGGAAAATTTCAGAAAGTCTCTCATTCCTGTGTAAAAGGGGTTGGAGCTCCCTCGCGATTTTCCTTAGAATCTCCAGACGTGGATTGTATGTGACAACTAGAGAAACACGGTTCTTCATTTGGGATTCTTTGTACTGCAGAAGTCTGTATCTGGGGATGTGGTGTGCTTTCTGTAACTGGTCGTCTGTTTCTGATGGTTTGTAGCCCTGCCTAATAAAGTCCCTTTTTAGATTGTCCATATGTGCGTTTCTGTCCATGGTATCAGAACAGATTCTGTTGTATCTGATTCCCTGGCTGAATACGATGGACTTCTTGGTGTGGTTTGGGTGGAAGCTGTTATGGTTAAGGTATGCAGGTCGGTCTGTGGGTTTCCGGTAGATGGATGTTTCTAGGGCCTTTTCCTTAACACGTATGGTGGTGTCAAGGAAATTGATTTCTGTTGGTGAATGGGTGAGTTTCAAATGTTTTGTGGGATGGAAGTCGTTAAAATTCATGTGGAAGTCAATGAGGTCTTCCTGGCTTGCAGACCAGATGATTAGGATGTCATCAATGTAGCGAAAACAGGCTATTGGTCTAGTGGCGCATTGTGATAGGAACTCCTCTTTCAGTTTTGCCATGAATACATTTGCATATTGTGGTGCAAATCTTGAGCCCATTGCCACACCCATCTGCTGCAGGTATAGATCTTGGCTGAAACAGAAGTAAATGTGGGTCCGGATGAAATGTATTATTTCGGTGACCTCATCTGCAGGTAGGTTGTGTTCCTGCAGGTACCTTGCACAAGCAGCTATACCGTCATCATGTGGGATGTTGGTATAAAGACTCTACATCCATAGTGGACAAGATGGTTCCCTCTGGTAAAGGTCCAATTGCAGATAGTCTATTAAGAAGATGTGTTGTGTCCTGAATAAAACTTGGTGTCTCCCGGACCAGAGGTTTTAGGATATGTTCCACCCAGCCTGACAGGTTTTCGGTCAAAGTCCCAATACCAGAGATTATAGGTCTTCCTGGATTTCCTGGTTTTATGGTTTATGAACTTTGGGGAGCATATAAAAGCAGGCCACCTTTGGGTCTTCTGGTATCAGTTGCATTACAGAATCCCTGATTCTAGAGGGAAGGCCTTTAAGTAGTTTTAGGAGTTCCTTTGTGTAGATTCTGTGGGGTCCTCCTGTAGTTTGGCATAGTGTAAGGTGTTAGACAGCTATCTGTATGCCTCCTGTTTGTAGTCACTGGTGTTCATCATGATGACTATAGCACCACCTTTGTCAGCTGGTTTTATTATAATGTCCTTATTCTCCTTTAAGGTGCTGATGGCCATTTGTTCCTCCTTTGTAATATTTTGCACCAGCCTTGCACCCCGCTGCAGGACTGCGGTTGTGACCCTTTGCCTAAAGGTGTTTATATACTTGTCCAGGGTAGAGTTTTTTCCGGGTCTGGGGGTCCAGGTAGATCTTTTGGTGGGGTTAATATACTCTGGCTCAGGTTGAGTAGTGTCCAAGCTCTTCTTGTCATGGAAGTGTTCCTTCAGTCGCATTTTTCTGAAGAAGTCCTCCATGTCACTGCACAACTGAATTTTGTCTATCTGTTTTGCAGGGCAGAATGACAGTCCCTTTGAGAGTACAGAAAGTTCAGCTTTATTGGGTGTGTATGTAGATAGGTTAAGGATGCAGCTTTCCTGGTCATTCTGTGTTGTAGACACAAGTCCTGATTTCAGCCTGTGTAGTTTGTTTTTAATGAAGAGTTTTTGTACTGATGACATCCTAATCATCTGGTCTGCAAGCCAGGAAGACCTCATTGACTTCCACATGAATTTTTACGACTTCCATCCCACAATACGTTTGAAATTTACCCATTCACCAACAGACATCAATTTCCTTGACACCACCATACTTGTTAAGGTAAAGACCCTACAAACTTCCATCTACCGGAAACCCACAGACCGACCTACATACCTTAACCATAACAGCCTCCACCCAAACCACACCAAGAGGTCCATCGTTTTCAGATACAACAAAATCTGTTCTGATACCATGGACAGAAACCCACAATCTAAAATGGGACTTTATTAGGCAGGGCTACAAACCATCAGAAACAGAGGCCCAGTTACAGAAAGCACTCCACGTCCCCAGAGACAGACTCCTGCAGTACAAAGAATCCCAAAAGAAGAACCGTGTTTCTCTAGTTGTCACATACAATCCACGTCAGATTCTAAGGAAACTTGCGAGGGAGCTCCAACCCGTTTTACACTGGAATGAGAGACTTTCTGAAATTTTCCCAGATCCTCCTCTGTTGGCATACAGACAACCTCCCATCCTCAGAAAACTCATTGTGAGGAGCTCCCTAAGTGACCCAGCACAAAATGGGACATGGCCTTGCCTGCAGAGAAGGTGTGAAACCTGCACACACATCTACACCACCAACAGAATAAAGACACCAGGTATGCAACATGATTACAAAGTACAGGGTAATTTCACATGCAAATCCCCTAATGTAGTATACCTGATCATGTGTGTGCAGTGCCCCTCAGCATTTTACATCGGGCAGACAGGACAAGCGCTAAGAAAGCGACTAAATCTGCACAGGTTCACAATCAAAAATAATAAAACTGATGTGCCTGTTGCAGCCCATTTCTGAAGACCAGGCCATGGCCTATGTGATCTCAAACTCACAGTGCTCAAAGGGGGTTTCTGCTCACAAAAGGAGAGAATGGAATGGGAGTGTAAATGCATTCAAATCTTTAAATCGATGGACTGTGGGCTAAACAGGGACAATAATTTTATGTGTCATTATGACATGGATTGAATAGACAAGAGTCATCACATGGCCTGATATTAAACAGACTGTCTGGCCTGGTGTGAGAGCAATAAAAATTCTACACACTTTCTCTCCCCCTCTCATTCTTATCAGCTCACCATTAATTGTTATAATCCCCCTGATTCTTATCTCACAGTACACGATTTTATGACTTAGCTATTTTTCATGTGTGTCAGAGTAAAAACAATTGTCACTCCCTAGTAGTTTTTTGTATAAATGTGTGTCTAAGTTACAGATCTGTATTATGCCTGAAGAAAAGCTTGAACAGCTTCGAAAGCTTGCATTTTCAATCTTATTGAGTTAGCCAATAAATGGTATTACCTTAACCTTGGATTTCCTGCTTACATCAATGGCTAACACGGTACAACAACTTACTGAATACAATTCATGCAAATATGTCTAATTATTTAAGTTAGATGTAATGTACCTGTAGTAGTGAATTGGAAAATATTTATTTTAGTCTGGCCATGTCACATTGCTGTAGCAAGCCTGTGCGGTTACTAGCTGGGTGACAGTTGAGACTGGACATATGCTCCTGGGTCTGGAAATATTGGGAGGCCACAAAGCGACAGTGGGAGAGAACCTCAACTGACATTAGCACAAGATTGGTCAGCTTGCCAGTCCCTTCCATACTGGGTGCACACATTGCTAGGATCAGGGCCGGATTATGAGGAGTGTGCAAGGGGCACATGCCCCAAGGCCTCCACCAGTTGCCCTGCAAAGGAGGCCTCCACCGACCTTTGGGTTATGGTCTGGTCCAGGAGGCTTTCAGTCTTTGGCTTGATGGTCCAACATAGAAGCTATCAGCAGCAGTGGGGCCCCCTGCACGCCTGGGCAAGCCTTTTTTTGTAGCAGCTGCAGCTAAAGCCACCACAGGGCAGGATGGAGAGTCTAGAGCAACAAAATCACTGTTATCAATGCTACAATGATGGTGGGTGAAGAGCTGTGAATCTGTGGCTGCTTACTGCACATTAGCTACCAAGTACAGCCTCTGGCAGCTCAATGCAGGGAACTGGTTTCTGCTGGACCTGCTGGGCAACTACCCTACCCCCCCCCCCCCCAGAATGGCAAAGCAGGAGTTCCCGAGCAGCACCCATCTGCACAAGGGTGGAACAAGGGACCAACGTTCCAGTAAAGGGGCATGTGCCAGTCAGTTACTTGGCTAGACTATCAATTTTTGATCTGGGGCCTCCACCAGACATAATCCAGGCCTTGCTGGGGTGCCTCACCAGAGAAGAGCAGCACAAGCAGTTTGTAGAAAGACTCGAGTGCAGGTGCCTGGGAAATTCTGCAGTAAGCCACCCGCAGCAACAACATCCAAAATGTCTGCTGAAGAAAATAGTTACGTTAAAAGACATAAAGCAGCAGTGTAGCAGAGTCAGTCACCTGTTCTGACAACATCCCAAAAGAGGAAACATATCCCTAGACTTAAAACAGACTGGCACAGTTGGAAAAGAAAGGTAGTGGCCATTTTGGAGCTTCCTCTCCCAGCATCTCAGCCGTGCTGCTGCCTGGATTTAACTGACGTAACTGACAGCGCACTGTAACAGGGAGCCCAGCAGCACTTCCTTTTTGTAGGTGGCCTGCAAATGCATGAGCCTCCATTTTGTTTCTAAAATTCACTACAGCAGGAGTTAGAAAAGGGTAAATGTCTGGTTTAAGTCATTTTTGACTGTTGGTCCACTTTAAGCCTAAGTATCCTGTCGTGGCCAAAGTAAAGAAGGTTGTCTGTGCACCATAGCCACATAGAGAGGCAGTCCTGGCCCAAAGAGAGAGGTCCCGTCTGGAGCTGTGGCACAATGGGACAATGTGGACCAGAGAGACTGCTGAGACTGAAGACAGGAGGTGGTCAGCCAGTGTGAAAACTGCAAACGTATTAAAGGAGACTGTCAGGTCAGTGAAGCAGTGCATCTACCATAAAAACATAGAAGGTTGAAAGCAGGAGACGATATGGTCCATCTAGTCTGTCCTTACCTGTGTCCTAAGGCTGCAAAACTAAGAAGTGTTGCTTTCTTTAATATCTGCTCTTTACATAAAGATGCAGGGACAGGCCATAGCGAGATAACTGCAGTAACAAGTCCCTGGCTGCATTCAATGCTTCAACAAGGTTGACAAACATTACCATAGATTTCACATTGGTATAGCCTTCCAAGAAAAGTGACACTCTCAATTAAGCTTCAGTGGTCCTTATGTTTTCCTGATTATTTTTAACTAGACTCTAGAGCTTATAACCGCTATTTTGGATAGAAAGAGATCAACCAGCAAGAATCAAACCTAATTAGACATGTATTTTCCAACACATTGCTTCACGTCACAATTTTTTAATACTCATCTGTATTGTTGTGTGTATACATCTGAGTGCTGCTTATTGAATATTTATTAAGCCCATTAGGCCCTCCTATAATACATTTGACTGGGGGATGGTGGAACCACGGTTTATCAAATGTGTTAAAACATTGTTAATGTATTTACATTTTAGCATTCCGTAGCCACAGTCACATATGGTTGTCTAGGTTTCCCTCAAGCCAATTCTAACTCTTATTCGTAGTAAATAAAACAGATGTGGTATTGGTATTAAAATGTCATCTTGATTGGGTTGTTTTAATACCAATTTCAAAAATGGAAGGAGACTGTGTTCATCCTCATACAATCTAAAGCAAACATAGTAGATAAAATGTGATCCCCAAAAGCAGCATACACATGTCTTATAAAAACTTAAATGTGTTCAGAAAATCCCACTGCATCAAGGACAATAGCAAACAATTCAAAGTTCAAAAATAAAACACAGATCTGAAGAGACCCCTAACTAATCAGCCTATGAGAAAGCCCTGATACAGGGCGAAACGCGTCACCGCTGACACAGAGCGGGATGACAGCCACCTCCGATTAAACCCCTTTAGAGTTACAGCCTGGCAGCCACAGGTTTATTGAGTAGTATGTGGGACAAGAGGAAAACTGTCAAGCGCTGATTAGAATACTATATGTATGTTTCCTTTGGCATTTTATGATTGCAATATCTCTTTTATTAAAGTGGTTTTACTTCTAAAAGGTGGGGCTTGGGGCGGATTCTGCACAAAGCCTGCGATGGGGGGATGATGCACATTGCTTGTAATAGGGGATGCTGTACAATGCTTGTAATGGGGGGGCGAGAAATCCTCACTCTGCTTGTAATGGGTGATTGGGGGAGAATTCTGCATGCTGCCTGTAGGGTGATTGGGAAAAGGGTATATTAGCAAACCATTTGGGTAGAGAATATTTTTCATCCTCATAGTCAGCAGGGCAATTAGGTTACTAAAGTTGTATGTCCCAAATGGGGCTCTCATAAATTAGAGTTAGGACTGCACCCATAGAGGCACCTTGGCGTGGTGGTGTAGCTTAGCATACTTCTGCAGATGTGTGTGACCGAGTCTCTGTTTTTACCAGATTTAGAGACAGATTATAGGTTGGTCTGCAAGCTAACAGGGTTGAGTGCTGCGGCTCCTTTAAGTCTTTAGTAACCTAACTGCCCTGCTGACTTGCACCTCCCAGGTTAGTTATAAAATGGTCTGAGCAGCTGCCACTCCCCCTTTGTTCACTTTGAATTTGTGCAAGCACATGGGGTGTGGGGTCTAGACTGTATTGCAAGGTCTTTGACCCTTCCACCCCATGGCTTGCGCATGAGGTTTAGGGCAACCTCAGGTAAGCTGCTCCCTTTTTATCTCTTGCATTGCATGTCCCAAATGGGGCTCTCATAGATCAGAGTTAGGACTGCACCCATAGAGGCACCTTGGCGTGGTGGTGCAGCTTAAGCATACTTCTGCAGATGTGTGTGACCGAGCCTCTGTTTTTACCAGATTTAGAGACAGATTATAGGTTGGTCTGCAAGCTAACAGGGTTGAGTCTTTAGTCCCTGTTTTTAAAGTTTACCCAATCCCGAGTGGTTAAATACTCACCCGTATGAAACCCACCCACATTGGTCCTCCATTAAGAGTCTGTCCAGGCAAATAATAGGAAAAAAACTTTTGCTCCTCACAACTGTATAAAAGGTATAGGTTCCAGAGATCATGTCCCACAGGGGTGCAGGCACATCCTTCATTTACCAGTCTCATTTTCTGGATCTTGCCCACTCTAATCTTTGCAATCCAGGCTGCATGCCTGGCTTTGATGGGAAGTGTCGGGTACAAAAGGTGAGTAAGGTGTTTTTTTACTTGCCTGAACAGACTGTTAAAATATATATTTTCTAAGAGAATGAACACTACTTTGGCATGCATCGCTGTTAAACTAACATGGAAGTTTTCTAATCACCAAGTAGAAGCTTAAAATGAAAATGGCATGTCTTCTTCTTACCAAGCTTTTTTAACAAAGCAAGTGACATATGTTCAAATTGCATGTGATATAATTTTTTGCCTGAAACCTTGTGTTAACAATGAACTTGAGAAGGTTAGCGACTTCTTTTAATCTCTTTTTACAGATTACTTTCTTAAGAATTTCATAATACCTCCTCATTTTCATGTGAAAGGGGTGACCTTTTATGTTTAATATTAATGGCACTTAGGCTTAAATGCTCATCTGAATGTGCCGTAACTACTATGTTATGTGCATATAAGCAGTGCTTGAGATAACCAGTACAGACAGATAGCTTCATCTAGTATTTAAGTAGGAGAAATATAGAACCGTTCTCCAAAGATCCTTGTAACTAGTGGCATCAAGTAAAAAACCAGAAGCATGTGTGTATCATCTTCAGATACAGAGAGTGAATAGTTGAAAAGTTTTCAATCACACACTATCACATACAATATATTTAAAAGTAGAGAATATGTTAATAAATATTAAACCGGACCTTCACCCTGAATAAGAGCCTACCTTATATGTTTCCCCCACCCTCCACATGCAGATTGCCCACATCATCCTACCTACATCTACTGCATTTTCTGAGCCTGTAAACATCCAAAATGGCGGCATATGATGTCTCAAGCTGCTTGCAAACAGTGTCTTTTGACTGTGCCACTTTCCATTATGAGATTGTCGTCCTTTTCCTGACCCCAGCTCTGCTCTGGGCAAAGCATAGCTGTAACCCACCTGTCAGGGAACGCTGGGCTCATGTGATCCAACTATCAATCAGGGACCTCCGATCATGCCCGCCTTCCCAAAACCCCATCTGTTTGCCCTCCTAGCAGGACTACCAGGACCAAAGTCTACGGACACACAGATTCTTGGCTAAGGCAAAAAGATTGCTCAAGTTAAATATAGGTTTTAATGCAATAAGCACACTAGGCAGTGATAACAAACATTTGGCTATGATGGAATATGAATGAATACAAATGTCGTTCTGAGAAGTGGGTTACATGTTACAGTGAGTTACACACAGAGATAAAACAGTTAGTTACCTTAAGATGCAGTTGCAGAGTAGTGATGATGATGAGCTCCCACGTGAGTGGCAAGCCTATTGATGGGCACCTCCAGCACACATGCACCGTAATCTCCCCCAGAAGTGACCCCTGCTGGCTCAGCGTCATCCCCCTTTATCCCTCCATCTCTGCCCCGTCACCCTTCCTCCTCCCAGACACAGGTCCTGTATAATTCATCGAAGCCCCATATGCTATCCCACCTCCCCAGTTTAAGAAGGATGCTGGCACCTGGCAGTCTGACCAAGGTGTTAGGAGAGCCACAAGGGGGCTTTCATCCTCAAACTGTCTTATCTGAATGTCGAACCTCATGCCCATATACGGACTTCCTTTTCCTGCTAGCCTTGTAAGGGTGACATTTGCTAATAACAGAGAATCTTAAAGGGGGAAGCCGGGCATCAGCAATAAAATGACATAATATTTGCCCTATTCCTCACACCACCCCCCTGCAATTGCCCCCCCTTCCACTCCTCGGTATGCGATGCATCTGAGTCAAGATGGCGGCGCCTGTATCCTAGAGCCTGGAACAGAGTTCCAGCCCAGTGGGGGAAAGAATAATAAGTAAGAGACTAAAAATGTAAAATGTATCAATTTTAGATGCTGGGGAATAGTTTTTTAAGAATTTGGGCTTTTCATTAAATGATGCTTAAAGGAGCACTATTGCGAAAAAATGGTCCAATGCTAAAAATCCATATAAATATGGTGTATGGCTGGAGAAGGGGTCACTTATACACCCAGCATCAAGAAATATTCTGCCAGGCTTGTTTTTCTTTATTTTTATGGAAGGAAAAGGACATGCAGGCTGACAGGCTCTGTCACCCCTCATAGACTAAACCAGTCACCCCTGGAATTTATTTTTATCATTTGAGAATAAACCAGAAGCTTGGCAGGAGTTTTATTCAGTCCAAGTGTAAAAGTGACCCCTCCTCTCATTAGCTGATGTGTTTATATGGATTTTTAACATTACAAAATTTCGTGATAGTGCTCCTTTAAGGTCCGGTTTAAGCAGTGGATTCTTTATACAGTATTTTTTTTTATTTCCCTTCTTTTGTATTTTGGTGTGTAAACCATTATAGCTGTTTGGTGTTACTGCATTTGTACTATCTGCAGGTGATGGGATATGTTATCAGAAAGAAAGTGTCATTGAAGGCTACAAAAGAGGAACAAAGGTATATAAAACTTCCAGGAGGCCAATTGGCTTGATGCAGAGCCTCCCCGTTCACTTCTCCCGTGCGTTTTCCCGTTGGTTTTGGGCTTTGATCGGGTCAGGAAAGGGTGCTACGTTGATTTTAGTGTGCGTTTATGCGCTCAGGTGTGCGCTCAGCCGCCTTTCCGATTGTCGGCTCGCACGAGGCTGTTTCCCGGCAAAACGGACGCCTCGTTCATTGTTCCGTTTTTTTCAGTGATGCAGAGCCTTGTTTTCCGATTGAAATCACCCTAATGAAACGGGGCCGCCGAGCCTTCACTTACTGCAAGTCAGAGCAGCCGTATTTGCACTCGGGCAATAATATGCAGTCCTGTTGGAGCACATCAGCGGCGCCAGCTCCGCGGTCTTGTCCTGCTGAGTATGGCAGAAACCAGGCTGCACCTATTTGAGCTCACCCGCCTTACTGGGTATGTGTATGAAACTTGTATTGGTTGCCCACCCTGTCTTTTATTTTTTTTTCCCTTAAAAAAGACAGGGTGGGCAACCAATACACTATTTGTTAATTTTTTGGTTAGTATATTTTTAGGCTAATTTTTTAACTTTAAATTAAATGGGTTAAGTGATCGAACCCTATTGCGTCATGTTCTTGCCCTCTTATGTAAGTAGTATTCCCCAGACTTTTTTAATGAGTGTACAGGTTGGATGTGCATGTAGGCTCATTACAAATGTCCTTTACTCCAACCCTACCCCGCTCACCTATTTGTCCCTCTTTTCTATTGTTGCAATGCACACCTTTTTCTTTTTTTTTGTTTTTGGGGGGGGGGGAGACTCTGGCTATCCTTTGCTCCCCTGGCTGCGGACCCCAATCGTGCACCCATCTTCACAGGCAGAGGAGCCCTACAATACTGCCCCCAGGAGGACTCGCTCTGTGGTGGAGCAAGCCTTTGGTCTCTTGAAGATGAGGTTCCGTTGTCTTGATCAGACTGGGGGGGCACTACAATAGACGCCTGCAAAGGTCATTAAACTAATCATGGCTTGTTCCGCTTTAAGAGAGGGAGTCTGCCATTTCTGAGTAAAGTCTCAGTAAAAAGGGTTTCACACAGTGGGGCATCCCGATCTGAGATTTCCAGGGGGAAGACCAGTGGCCGCTCTGGGTTTTGTTCTGCTTTATGTGAGGGAACCTGTGTTACTTTAAGAATAATGTAAAGGAGGTGGGTTATTCCATCCTAACCTGATTTGGTCATGATGTTTTAAAGCAGGCCAAAACCCATGTAACCCAGCCCTTTGGAGTGTGAAGGAATCCAGGGCTGGGTTACAGGCATCATGTCTCTGGGGCATTCCAATTTGGGATGTCCTGCACGTCACTGCGGGGAAACGTCAGAGCTATACCAGGAGCTATGCCATCTTTACACAGGAGCAGGACGACATCATAATGGATGTGTGTATGCGAGCGTGCGTTTATGTGCGCGCACACATTCCTTATAATAAAAAAAAAACAAAGTGCAAGAATAGTCTGAAACAACTTAGTTTGTCACGTTACATACCAGCCCACCTTAGTTTAACCCATGTACGCAGCTACAAACTAGGCTACATGCAGATAGCAGAACTAGGGCAATGTGAGGCAGAAAAAGGTTAATAAAGTGACTTTAGTTAGGCCAGGAAACTTGTTAATGTATTTGGTGGATTAATGGTGGGTCCTTGTATCTTTTTATAACAGATGATGCTGCGGAATCGTTTTTTAAGAGTTTGGGCTTTTCATTAAATCACGCTGAAGGTCCGGTTTAAAAAGTGCCCAAAAAAAAACACGCCCAACCAAACCATAAAAACAATGCTAAACTAATGTTGTTTATCATTCACAGATACTAGAAAACCACAGGCACAAGACCCCGAGGCCTAATGTTTTTTATTTTGCATTAAAATTTTAATTGTTTTTTAGTTTTGGCAAAAAATAAAAAAATATGAAAAATCCAAATCCCCCCCCAAAAAAACAACGTTTGAATTAAAAACAAATAAAAAGATTTGGTGTGTTGTCTTTCCTGCAAATGTACAATCATACAACATCATCACACATTTACATGACACAAAAGGTTTAGATATGGGACAATAAATCAAAAACAATCAGAAAGAATTAAGGTATGCATTAATGGCAAGAAAAAAGGAACAACAAAAATTTAACAGAAATATATATATATATGTGTCAAATTGGCAGTTGGTGCCATATGCATATTCAAATGGAGGTTTAGGGATGTGCGCTTGCGTGTAGCCAGATTGGCAACTGAAGAGCCATGGAGATGTAAGTATACTTGCTCAAACCAACAAAATGGAAGGTCAAATACGACGGAAACCAAGCAGGTACGTTCAAAAAGCCAGGAAAAATCAGGGAAAAACGGGCCGCCCGTGTGAACGTGAACGGGAGCCCCGATCAAATTGAAGGCACCCGAGAGAGCAAAAAAAGCTTTCCGATTAAAGTGAAATTGACGGATCAGTTAGGGAGCCATTCCGACGGAGGCTCTGCATCACATTTGAGCCACGATTCAAACGGGAGACCCGGACAATCGGAAGGTTTTAAGGGCAGTTCAGAGGAGGCTCTGCATCAGGCCCAATAACCCTATCCAAATAGCATTAATCCTGCCCTGCTGTTTGAAACCCCCACAATTGGTTGGCACCCTAACGTAGCTGGCAATCCCAAGGCACTTGCAAAAGCCCTGACTATCATACCTCTACCAGAGGCTAAATATGCACACTCTATACATTTTTCACAGCCGGTAGAGGATTGGATAGCAAGTGGATAGAGTCTGGAGAGACAATGCAATGATCCAACATGGGGGTGGGCCCAGGCACATATATTTATGGGCAACACAAACAGCATGATGAAAGCCAGCTGAGGGACACCAGAAGACCCACACCAATAACACAGCAAATAGCACAGGTAAGAGCAATTGGAGCAATTGGAGCAATTAAAAATGGCGGATCATCATTATTTGCCCTAGGTGCATCTTATAATTTGAAAAATATGGTATTTATCAATGATTGTTAATTGACATTTAAATATATATTTAATTTACTTTTATTTCTTGATATTTATTAATAAAATAATACACCAACGTTTAAAGAAAATATTTATTCATTACAATAAAAAGTCAGCTTTAAAATCTTATTAAAAAAAGAAAATACAAAGTAAAACAACATACAAAGTTAAAGAATCCTATAAAGCAGAAACTTATTAAAGCATTTTAAGCCTTTACAGTAATGTAAAGGATTTTTGGAACAAAAATACAAAGGCTCGCTATTTAGAGGTCAGACATTGGCCTACCCCATACCTTATAAAAGTCCAGACATGAGACGTAAGTGGGCACTTTTGAATTTCAGCACCACAGGAGGAATGCATTTTCACAAAGGGCAAAGATGAATGTAAAGAGTAGGTCTCAACCTATTTAATGGCGTAATGGTAATGACATGTTGGTAACAGTGTACAAAATAGTCAAACGAGAGAACAAAAAATGGAGAAGTATATAGTCTAGCGGGAAGGAATGAATGAAAAGAAGGAAAAGCTTTGCATTTCTGTTATAACTTTATGTTAGTAATACAAAATAGAATCTGGATGGGTAGACTCAAGACTAGAACGTATAGACTCAACAAACATTTAAAAGAAATATGAAAGATGCATGTTCTGTTAGTCTGGAAACACTGTGTACTGTGGAATTTAGCAAGCCAGACCTCAGGAACACAATGTTTAATGCATGTAGTCTACCTTGTTTTATGAAAGCTAAATATTCAGAAAGTGTCTCTGAAGCAAATACTAATTTCTGCTGAATTTGTACCTGTTTCATGCAGGCCTAGTTAGAAAGAGGAGCGCATTGAATATTGATCATAAGGATGCAAAGGAGTTTCACAGTTCAGAGGACTTTTTCCAGTGGAATTCAAACATGTGCTACAGAGGAATGATTGGATTCTGCTTACTATCTTTTAGTGTTGCCTTTAACTTTAAATTTGACCAAAATTATACTTATTTGGTTTGGTTCCACCCAAACAAATTTTTTTACAATAATGAGTTGACATTTAGGTGGCCCTTTTTTAACAATTTCCTGATTTAATGTGTACAAATCCAGAAATAACAGCGGACTATGTGGAACTCATGTGTAGTTTAACATATTTAACACAGCAGAAACATAGCAATTGTGATGTTTAGTGGCTGGTGCTGGAGCAGCCTGTATTAATGAGGCCGCTCAACAACCCCACCTAGAACATAATGATCAGTGACCCTGGCAACCAGGGACTAGGCTGGAGGCTTAGCCAGTGATGTTAGGCAACAGTCAAGTGTATTTGGACAGACAGGGTAGATTTATACAACAGGAGTTGATGTGGTCAGACATGTCACAGGTCGGCAACAAGGCTGGGAGCTGGATGTGGTCAGACGCGGCAAAGGCTGATAGAGTAGGCAAAAGGAGGAAGAAATGGCCAAATGAGAGAAGGCATAAAACCTTCTTACTATATATTGGCAACAGAAAGATAAAAAAAACAGTCCCCTTTCAAAAATTAGAAATAGGGAGAATAATTATATTGACAGTGATAAGGCTGTGGATGACCATCTGAATGGCTACCTTTCAGCATTTTCTGATAGTGGCTTTCAAACCCATAGTAGGCATGGTCATAGCATAGCATCCAGCTGGGAGGGTACAGCTCTGGAGTTCTTGGAGGCTGATCTCTTAGCTGAGCTGGCAAATCTAAAGGTAAGTAAGGCAATGGGTCCACATGGAATCCACCCCAGAGTTCGAGGGAAACTCGGATTTGTGATTGCTGCCCTCTGACTGACTTACTATTCCCTTTTAACAGGTACAGTTCCAGATTATTGGAGATGATGATGACTGGATGAATGTACCAATCCATAAGCATGGGGGTGGAGAAGAAGCCAGTAACTATAGGCCAGTAAGTTTAACATCTGTAGAGTTTAACTAATGGAAACTATTTTGAAAAAAACAGATCATTTCCCATCTAAAAATTACGCAATCAGACGCAAAACAACATGGATTTACTGAGGGCAGATCATTTCAGCCTAATCTTATTGATTTCTTCGATATGGATGAAGGTGGGGATATGGATATTGTCTATCTGGATTTTAGCAAAGCTTTTGACACTGTACCACATAAAGAGCTCATAGATAAGTTACAAGTGATGAACTCCAAGGCTCTGTTTTGGGCCCCATTCTCTTTAATATGTTTGTAAGTGACATAAGAACAGGCTTTTTAGTCTGACATGATCTACCCTCAGTAAAGTTGTGCTGTTTTGGGCCCAAGAGATTGTTAATTTTTAGTAGGGAAATTTTCATTTTTTTCAAAAGAGTTTCTATATGGTATCAGAATATTTTTGCCCCATTCTTTTAAAAATATTTGTAAGTGACATGGGAGAAGGTTTGGTAGGTAAGGTTTGCTTGTTTGCTCATTTTTCAAAGGTTAGTAATAGGGTGGACACTCCTGGAGGTGTCTGCAACATCGAAAATGATTTGACTTTACTAGATAAATGGTCAAAACAGTGGGAACTGGAGTTTAATAGCTCTAAATGTAAAATCATGCACTTGGGTAGAAGGAATCCCCGTAAAAATATGAAAAGGTAAAATCATGCACTTGGGTGGTAGGAATCCCTATCCTGAATATCATATGGGCAGTAAGCTTAGTCAGGACTTCGAGTGATTTAGGGAGATTTAGGGATACGGATTACTGAAAGCTGCAAGATGAGTGGACAGTGTAGCCAGGCAGTAGGAAAAGCAAGCAGGATGCTCGGCTGCATAGCTCGAGGCATCACCAGTAGGAAGAGGGAGGCTGTGATTCCACTGTATAGAGCCCTGGTAAGGCCACATCTAGGATACTGTGTGCAGTTCTGGAGACCTTACCTGCAAAAATACATTATTCAAATATAACGGGTCCAAAGGCGGGCAACAAAAATGGGAATTAAACTTAAAACTCAGGAGAGATTTAAGGAACTTAATTTGTACAGTCTGGAGGAAATAATGGAGGGGGGGGACATGATTGAGACTTTTAAATATGTGAAAGGATTGAATAAGGTTCAGGAGGGAAGTGTTTTTGAGAAATAACTTAATGACGATGAACAAGGGGGCCCAACCTGAAGCTAGTCGAAGGGATCAGAACGTATTATTTAACAGAAAAAGAAGTAGATACTTGGAAGAAACTTCCAGCAGAGGTAGTTGAAAAATGAACAGTAAGTGAACTTAATGCCTGGGATAAGCATACATCTATCCAAAAATAAAAGGAACATACACAAATAAGGGCAGACTATATGGACCATATGGTCTCCTTTTACCGTCAGCCTTCTATGTTTCTACGTTTTTTATCTGAATTGCCCAGATGCATGTCAGCAATGGGCGGAAGGGGGGGGGGAGTGACTGGCACCAGAATCCAGTTGGACTGAACTTCTAGATTTAAAGCGGACCTCCAGTCAACAAAAGAAAAAATAGAAATCTTTTGTAGCAGTTTGAGAGGCCTTAACCCCATACAGATGTTGTGGAATGGCATAAAGATTATTCACTCTAGAATTACATGGGGTGGCCACCTCGCCCCATGCCTCTATACCTCAGGAACAAGGAGAAGTTTCCTGCCATCTTCCCGTCATAGCCAGCGTTGTTCTTCCCAATGAGCCATATAGTAATACAGAATACAGAAATATATTATGTAATATATTAATGTTTGACCCTATAGTTTATATTTTTGGACAGCTGTAAATCACATTTTACTGTGATGCTGATTTAATACTAGCGTGTGAGTGCCTGTATAGCGGCTTAGAGCGACTGCTAGTAGACGTTGTAATCGAGTGTCGAGCACTATAACCCAGCTTAGCGGGCGGACAAGTGGCTCTGTACTATCCTGTCCAGCATTGATGAATGTGACATATGGTGGGCGCTGTAGAAGCGCTCTCCCTGATTCACTGCAGAGCCAATCGCGAATGCTAGGTGGTGTTCCAAGGTCATAGTGCCCAAGACTACGCTATTATTATTATTGTTTATTTATATAGCGCCATCATCTTCCGTAGCCCTTTACAAAGTAGTAATTACAGACAGGGTAGAAACATACGATACATATACTATTTCAAATGCAGTTTTACAGAGTTGACAGTGGATATTCTGAGTACAAGATACAGTAGGGGAGAGAGCCCTGCCCTTGCGAGCTTACAGTCTAAAGGAAGAGGGGTGAAGACGAGGGGGAAGGATCACAAACAATCAGTATTGAGCTTTGTGGCGTATGCCCTTGAGAAGATTGGTTAGGTTAGGTTTGCGTTTTAAGGGCGCCTTTGAAGGTTTTGAGGGTTGTGGAGTGGCGGATTGGGTGCGGGAGGGCATTCCAGAAGATTGAAGTTGCACGTGAGAAGTCCTGGAGGCGGGCGTGAGAGGAGGTGACCAGGGTGGAGGACAGGAGAAGGTCAGCAGCAGAGCGGAGGCTGCGTCTAGGTTGATACTGTTGGATTAGGGATGAGATGTAGGGAGAGGTCTGGTTGGAGAGAGCCTTGTATGCGAGAGTTAGAGTTTTGAACAGGATTCGCTGTGGGACTGGCAGCCAGTGTAGGGATTGGCAGAGAGGCGCAGAACTGGAGGAGCGAGAGGATATATCTAACAACAGGACAACGCTGCAGCGAGCGATAGGTAGCACCAGTTAAGTGCATCCAGCACTCAGCGCTGAAGCCCGTATTCAACAAAAAACTACACACAAGCAGCGCCGGCGCTCTAAAGCTGGGTGTTCTAGCATAGGGCGCCAGATGCTGTGATCAAATCTATTTCTCAACACATATACACCAGCACCAGAGCCAAAACACAAGGAATGACATTGTTTTAACACCGTGACAGTGACACTGCAATGTCAGACCTGCTCATACAATTTTGCAGAAATAAATTAAAAAAAAAACAATAAAAGTGTTTCGCAGGAGAGGCCATACAATGATTTGAGCCGAAAACTTTAAAGTTTACTATAGCAAAATGCTATTTAAACACAACCAAATGAAACCCCATTGAAATGTATGGCAGAGCGCTACAGAGCGACAGGTACTACATGACGCTCCTGAAACTAGAGTGCTGGAGCTATACGCTGAGCCGCCTCTAGTGATACATGTGACGCTACATGGCGCTGTTAAAGGCGCTCAACGAATTCACTTTCTTAAATGTGGTTTTCACATACAGCGCCCGGAATTGACCCGACGCTACAGGCCGCTATGTAGCACTACCTGGCGCTAGCGTTTCTTAAATAACGACCTATGTGTCATACTTTGTATGGTTACGTAGCTTTGGGTTTTTGGAGTGCAGTTTTGGCTTAAATACTTTCAAGACACCGTATCATATTTGGGACCCCCAGAGGTAAACCCCCCCACAAGTCGGCAGGCTGATTCATGACTAGTGCCAGGTAACGGCAGATGAGCGTCTGTACAGCGGCGCTAAGAGCGACTGCTAGTAGTCGCTGTGATCGTCCGTGAGTCGCTATTACAGAGTGCCTCAGTCGCTGTAGTAACATTAGTCGGGGGGAAGACCAGGAGCAATGTTAGAAAATATTATTTTACAGAAAGAGTAGTAGATGCTTGGAACAAACTTCCAGCAGAGGTAGTTGAAAAATCAACAGTCACTGAATTTAAACATGCCTGGGATAAGCACACATCTATCCTAAGATAAAGAGTACATACAGTATACACATAAGGGCAGACTAGATGGACCGTATGGTCTCCTTCTGCCGTCAACCTTCTATGTTTCTATCTCATTTCTATGTGTGAGTCGCTATAACACCAGTACAGCACTATATGGGAGCGAACGGTAGCGACTGGTCAGTGTGAGTGACTCAAACCATATTTATCAAAAAAAACAGCCTCCCACAGTTTTTGAACACATATCCACTAGTAACAAAGTGAAAACTTATGGAATTACATTGTTATTACATTGTGACAATAACACTTTAATACCAGACCTGTAATGACAATTCTGCATAAAAATAAAAAAAATCAAAAAGGTTTTCAAAAATGACATTTAATAGGCCAGGAGAGGTCACGCAATGATTTGATTAAACAAAATAAAAAAAAATAAAAATAAAACGTATGTATGGGAGAGCGACAGGCAGCGACAGGTTATACCAAGCGCTCTGCAAGGCAGTCGTCTGTGATGATGAATCGGATGCTACATGGCGCTGTTACAGTCCCTCATTTGAATCTCTTTGATAAATGTGGAATTGCGTACAGCGTCCGGCGTTCACCGTACGCTACCTGTCGCTACGAGGCACTGCCTGACACTATCCATTGATGAATAAACCCCTTGGGCCCTTATTTAACAAGGGATAGCGCCAGGTAGCGAATGGTGAGCGAACGGTAGTGACGGTCACCGCCACGAGAACGCCGGCTCCCCTCAGCAATCACACATTTATCAAGCCGATCCTGCTTAGCGACAGACAGAGCGCCAGATAGCCACTCATTCATCATTATTCCAGCCTCACCCCACAGCGCCAGCGAGCGACCTTGAACAGCGACAGGTATGACCTCTCGCTACCTGGCGCTCTCCAATGCATTTCAATGGAGCAATCTTTAAATATTCATAATTAATTGCTATTATTTATTTATTTATTTTTTTTAAATGTCAAAAATTCTGTGACCACTTCTGCAATGTAAGATTTTTTTTTTAAGGTAAAAAAAAACAAAAAAAAAAATTGTGCAGAATTGATATTACAGGTCTGATATTAATGTATTCATATTACAAAATGTTTTGAAAAACTTGTTTTTTTTGGTTTCCAAAAATATGGTTATTTGGGGGTTAAAAAACTACTTTTAACCCATCGCCGCCAGCGCTCTGGGGTTTAAACAAGCATTTCACAGCGCGAGAATTTTTTGAGCGTGATTTGTTAATGAATATGCTGGGAGCCGTTCGCTATGGCCATTCGCTGTCATGCGCTCCCATACAGCGCGGAACCTGTCAAACAGCGACTCCTAACCCCTTATTCAACATTACCGCACACCGACTGAGTCGCTGTCAACAACCGAACAACGGCCAAGCACAGCGAATACTAGCCGGCGCTGTGAAAATACCGCTACTGTCGCTCATCTGTCGCTACCTGGCGCTATTAACGAATCGGCCTCTAAGATTCATTTAAAGATGTTGTGAGCATATTATACCCACAGGTGTTTAACAGAACATTTAAACATTGGGTCTGCCTCATTGTTTTCCTCCTCTGGAATGTAAAATAAACATCTATGTTAGAATTGTGCCCCTAGACCTGTGATTTGGGGTTAGTATGCTGTTTCCACGATTGTCATATTTCTGGGACTCTGTTTTGGTTTTCATGGCCTTGAGTAAAAACAATGGATTACAAGTCCCACAATTCTTCCAATGTAACAGGTAAACTCTTCAGCAGCTTTGGCTAAGTCTAAGCAGTCTAATGACCCCTCCAGTTGTTAACCCGGCCATTAACCGTTTTTCTACTGGAACACAAGACTGTGATCCTTCCAAACTGTGTAGAGTAAATTTAAGCAGAATGGGTTAAACCTGTCGCCATGCCTTTGCCAATCAGCTGATTAGCAAGTTAGAGTGAGGAAGTCTATTATGGGGGTTCTTCATGAAGGAATAGTGCCAGGTAGTGCATCGTAGCAGTAGGCTGTGTCTGGTGAACACCGTGCGCTGTACGCAAAACCACATTTATGAAAGGGAATCTGGTGAGCGACTCTAACAGCGCCATGTAGTGTCCAATGTATTATTACAGGCGGCTCAGCAAATAGCACCGGCGCTCTAGCTTCCAGAGCACCAGGTATTACCTTTCGCTCACTGTCACTCTCCCATACATTCCAATGGACGTTCATTTTCTTCTGTTTAAACAGCCTGTTTTTTTTGCTCTAATCATTGTGTGACCTCTCCTGGCCTTGAAAAAAACATTTTTAGAAACTTTTTTGATATTTTTATGCTGAATTGTCATTACAGGTCTGGCAATAAAATGTTAATGTCACAGCATTAAAACATTGTCATTCCATGTGTTTTCACTTTGTTACTGGTGGATATGTGTTCAAAAACAGACTTTAATCACACAGCGTCTGCCGCTCTATGCTATAGCGACCAGATTTAGATCGCTGACTCTGTGTGTGTGTCCTTTTCCAACGCCTGATACATGTTTAAATTGTCTACTAACGGTTGCTCTAAACGCCGCTATACAGACGCTCATCTGCCGATACCTGGCGTTAGTAATGAATCAGCCTCCACGTGTTCCACTGGGTATGGGCTCAGTTAGGTTTGTGTAGCGGCCTTATTTATCAAGGGCTAGCGCCAGGTAGTGTCTGATGAGCGCCAGGTACCGCCAGCTAACGGCGGCTACCGAATCAAGTACGCCCGGCGGCGGTCACAATGACGCATTTATCACGCTAAATGAGGCTAGCGCCGGCGAGAGCGTCAACTAGCGCGGCATTCATCATGTAGCCGACTGCAACGAACAGCGCCGCTGCTAATCCCATCACAGCGACAGGTATGACCTGTCGCTCCCTGGCGTTGTCCAATGCATTTCAATGGAGCAATCTTTAAATAATCATAATTAATTGCTATTTTTTTTTAATGTCAAAAATTCTGTGACCACTTCTGCAATGTTAGGATTTTTTTTTAAGTAAAAAAAAAAAAAAAAAAAATTGTGCAGAATTGATATTACAGGTCTGATATTCATGTATTCATATTACAAAATGTTTAGAAAAACTTGTATAATTTTTACATAAAAAAAAAATGGTTGTTTGGGGGTTAAAAACTACTTTACACACATCGCCGCCAGCGCTCTGGGGTTTAAACAAGCATTTCACAGCGCGAGAAATTTTTGAGCATGATTTGTTAATGAATATGGTGGGAGCCGTTCGCTCTGGCCATTCGCTGTCAGGCGCTCCCATACAACGCGGAACCTGTGAAACAGCGACCCCTAACCCCGTATTCAACATTACCGCACACCGACTGAGTCGCTGTCAACAAGCAAACCCCGGCCAAGCACAGCGAATACTAGCTGGCGCTGTGAGAATCACGCTACTGGCGCTCATCTGTCGCTACCTGGCGCTATTAATGAATCGGCCTCCCCGATCAATGCATTTTATATATTTCAACCTCAATGGGTTTTGGGATGGTGTAGTTCCGCAAGTTAAGTACAGATTTTTTTTTCTGATGATTTGGATGTTTTATTTTATTATATTTAGAAATATCATTAGAATTAGCCTCTACCATTTTTTTACATTTGTATTCTGAATCTATAAATTGCAGCAGATTTTTAAAAAAAAATAATTCCTGCTTTATTGTTTAGTTCAGTTAGTTGGTTTAGTTTAGTTGGAAAGTCTCTTAAGACTCAGGCCCTTATTTAACAAGGAATAGCAACAGGTAGCGACTGGTGAGCGGCCGGTAATGACGGGCCCCGCCACGAGAACGCCGGCTCCCCACCACAATCACACATTTATCAAGCCGATCCTGCTTAGCGACTGAGATAGCGCCATATAGCCACTCATTCATCATTATTCCAGCCTCAGCCCACAGCGCCAGCGTCCGACCTTGAACAGCGACAGGTATGACCTCTCGCTACCTGGCGCTCTCCAATGCATTTCAATGGAACAATCTTTAAATATTCATAATTAATTGTTATTATTTTTTTTTTTTTTTTAAATGTGGAAAATTCTGTGACCACTTCTGCCGTTTTAAATAATTTTTTTTAAGGTAAAAAAAAAACAAAAAAAAATGTACAGAACTGATATTACAGGTCTGATATCAACCCTTTAAGTGCCAGCCTACCTGGAGTCTTTGAGGCCGATTCATCAATAGCGCCAGGTAGCGACAGATGAGCGACTGAAGTATGGCGCTAAGAGCGCCGCTAGCGTCAGCCGCGGGCGGTAGCGATTCGCTATAGCAGGCCTCCTCAGTCGCTACCTGGCGTTGTTGCGAACAACGCCTACATTGCTGAATATGATGTTGGCCCTCAGCTTTGTTGGCGCTGTCAGTCAGTGTGACCACGCTATTCTACACAGCGCCTGTTAGCTTTGCTGTGTCCTGGCCATCCAGTACCTTCTGAATAAAACACATTGCCACATTTGTTAAAAATTTAAAGAGTTTTTATTTTGTGTTGAAAAGGAAATTAAATTCAACCAGATATTCTAATATAAATGCAAAATAAAACATAATTAAACACATAGCCACAATTTTTTTTTTTATTTTATTTGTTAAATAAAAAGGAAATACAATTAAACCACCAATGAGAAAGAAAATGAAAAGAAAAACAGAACAGAGAAAAATGGAAAATCGAAAAAGAAAAGAAAAACAGAAATGAGAAAGGAAAATAGAAAAAGAAAATAAAAACAGAAATGAGAAAGGAAAATAGAAAAAAGAAAAACAGAAATGAGAAAGCAAAATATTCAAAAGAAAAACAGAAATGAGAAAGGCAAATAGAAAAAGAAAATAAAAACAGAAATGAGAAAGCAAAATAGAAAAAGTAAATAAAAACAGAAATGAGAAAGGAAAATAGAAAAAAGAAAAACAGAAATGAGAAAGCAAAATATTAAAAAGAAAAACAGAAATGAGAAAGGCAAATAGAAAAAGAAAATAAAAACAGAAATGAGAAAGGAAAATAGAAAAAGTAAATAAAAACAGAAATGAGAAAGGAAAATAGAAAAAAGAAAAACAGAAATGAGAAAGGAAAATAGAAAAAGTAAATAAAAACAGAAATGAGAAAGGAAAATAGAAAAAAGAAAAACCGAAATGAGAAAGCAAAATATTAAAAAGAAAAACAGAAATGAGAAAGGCAAATAGAAAAAGAAAATAAAAACAGAAATGAGAAAGGAAAATAGAAAAAGTAAATAAAAACAGAAATGAGAAAGGAAAATAGAAAAAAGAAAAACAGAAATGAGAAAGCAAAATATTAAAAAGAAAAACAGAAATGAGAAAGGCAAATAGAAAAAGAAAATAAAAACAGAAATGAGAAAGGAAAATAGAAAAAGTAAATAAAAACAGAAATGAGAAAGGAAAATAGAAAAAAGAAAAACAGAAATGAGAAAGGAAAATAGAAAAAGTAAATAAAAACAGAAATGAGAAAGGAAAATAGAAAAAAGAAAAACCGAAATGAGAAAGCAAAATATTAAAAAGAAAAACAGAAATGAGAAAGGCAAATAGAAAAAGAAAATAAAAACAGAAATGAGAAAGGAAAATAGAAAAAGTAAATAAAAACAGAAATGAGAAAGGAAAATAGAAAAAAGAAAAACAGAAATGAGAAAGCAAAATATTAAAAAGAAAAACAGAAATGCGAAAGGCAAATAGAAAAAGAAAAGAAAAACATAAATGAGAAAGGAAAATAGAAAAAGTAAATAAAAACAGAAATGAGAAAGGAAAATAGAAAAAAGAAAAACCGAAATGAGAAAGCAAAATATTAAAAAGAAAAACAGAAATGAGAAAGGCAAATAGAAAAAGAAAATAAAAACAGAAATGAGAAAGGAAAATAGAAAAAGTAAATAAAAACAGAAATGAGAAAGGAAAATAGAAAAAAGAAAAACAGAAATGAGAAAGCAAAATATTAAAAAGAAAAACAGAAATGAGAAAGGCAAATAGAAAAAGAAAAGAAAAACATAAATGAGAAAGGAAAATAGAAAAAGTAAATAAAAACAGAAATGAGAAAGGAAAATAGAAAAAAGAAAAACAGAAATGAGAAAGCAAAATATTAAAAAGAAAAACAGAAATGAGAAAGGCAAATAGAAAAAGAAAAGAAAAACATAAATGAGAAAGGAAAATAGAAAAAGAAAAGAAAAGCAGAAATGAGAAAGGAAAATAGAAAAAAGAAAAGAAAAGCAGAAATGAGAAATAATATGAAAATGGAAAAGGGAAATAAAAACATAAATCAGCCAGAAAAATATAATTACTATAGGAAGTCGAATGCCAAGGAAACGTTCACCAGAATTAAACACATAGCCACATGTATCTATATATAGTAGATTTTTTTTTCAAATCTACCTAAAATAAAAAATTTACAAAAGAGAAATGGTAAAGTAAAATTAAAACAGAAAGGAAAAAGCAAAGTAAAGTAAAATAAAGTAGGGAAAGTCCGAAATATAGATCACGGTGCCCGTGTTTGTGCCTGAAAAAATAAGAAAAGTGCAGTTAGTATAGATATTTAAAGTAGTATAGTTGTAGCAAATACCAAAATGCATTACTTGATAACCAACATTGGCGTCTTACACCCCCCTTAGAGTGGTTTTGGTCATCTTACACCCCCCTTAGAATGTTTTGGGTCATCTTACACCCCCCTTAGAGTGGTTGGGGTCATCTTACACCCCCCCTTACAATGGTTTGGGTCATCTTACACCCCCTTTAGAGTGGTTTGGGTCATCTTACACCCCCCTTAGAGTGGTTTGGGTCATCTTACACCCCCCTTAGAGTGGTTTTGGTCATCTTACACCCCCCTTAGAGTGGTTTTGGTCATCTTACACCCCCCTTAGAGTGGTTGGGGTCATCTTACACCCCCCTTAGAATGGTTTTGGTCATCTTACACCCCCCTTATAGTGGTTTGGGTCATCTTACACCCCCCCTTAGAGTGGTTTGGGTCATCTTACACCCCCCTTAGAGTGGTTTTGGTCATCTTACACCCCCCTTAGAGTGGTTTTGGTCATCTTACACCCCCCTTAGAGTGGTTGGGGTCATCTTACACCCCCCTTAGAATGGTTTTGGTCATCTTACACCCCCCCTTAGAGTGGTTGGGGTCATCTTACACCCCCCCTTACAATGGTTTGGGTCATCTTACACCCCCTTTAGAGTGGTTTGGGTCATCTTACACCCCCCTTAGAATGGTTTTGGTCATCTTACACCCCCCTTAGAGTGGTTTTGGTCATCTTACACCCCCCTTAGAGTGGTTTTGGTCATCTTACACCCCCCTTAGAGTGGTTGGGGTCATCTTACACCCCCCTTAGAATGGTTTTGGTCATCTTACACCCCCCCCTTAGAGTGGTTGGGGTCATCTTACACCCCCCCTTACAATGGTTTGGGTCATCTTACACCCCCTTTAGAGTGGTTTGGGTCATCTTACACCCCCCTTAGAGTGGTTTGGGTCATCTTACACCCCCCTTAGAGTGGTTTGGGTCATCTTACACCCCCCCTTACAATGGTTTGGGTCATCTTACACCCCCCTTAGAGTGGTTTGGGTCATCTTACACCCCCCTTAGAGTGGTTTGGGTCATCTTACACCCCCCTTAGAGTGGTTTGGGTCATCTTACACCCCCCTTAGAGTGGTTGGGCTCATCTTACACCCCCCTTAGAGTGGTTTTGGTCATCTTACACCCCCCTTAGAGTGGTTTTGGTCATCTTACACCCCCCTTAGAGTGGTTTTGGTCATCTTACACCCCCCTTAGAGTGGTTGGGGTCATCTTACACCCCCCTTAGAATGGTTTTGGTCATCTTACACCCCCCCTTAGAGTGGTTGGGCTCATCTTACACCCCCCCTTACAATGGTTTGGGTCATCTTACACCCCCTTTAGAGTGGTTTGGGTCATCTTACACCCCCCTTAGAGTGGTTTGGGTCATCTTACACCCCCCTTAGAGTGGTTTGGGTCATCTTACACCCCCCCTTACAATGGTTTGGGTCATCTTACACCCCCCTTAGAGTGGTTTGGGTCATCTTACACCCCCCTTAGAGTGGTTTGGGTCATCTTACACCCCCCTTAGAGTGGTTTGGGTCATCTTACACCCCCCTTAGAGTGGTTTGGGTCATCTTACACCCCCCTTAGAGTGGTTGGGCTCATCTTACACCCCCCTTAGAGTGGTTGGGGTCATCTTACACCCCCCTTAGAGTGGTTGGGGTCATCTTACACCCCCCTTAGTGTGTTTTTTTGCACATTTTGATGGGAGGTCAAATACATTTAACCAGTAGTGCAGTACTTGCATTAGAGTGAAGGGTAGTTAGCTTACCGCAAAAAAAGAAGTGATCAGCCTTTCCCTTAGCTCATCGCCAGTCTGGGTGTCCTCACTTCTATCTGCGGGCAGGTTGGGGATTTCTGGCACCAGTGCTGTCTCCTCGGGGGCTTGGATTCGGTGACAAATGCAAATGTTGTGTAGCACACAGCAGGCAAGGATGATCTTGGAAACCTTCTGTGGGCTGTAGAGCATCTCTCCTCCTGGCCGTGCCAAACAGAGAAAGCGTGCTTTCAGCAGGCCGATGGTTCTTTCCACAATGCTTCTGGTCTTGCGATGCGCTGCATTGTAGCGTTCATGGGCAGAGGTCCGTGGGTTCCTGACCGGAGTCATGACCCACGTTCTCTGCCCATATCCCTTGTCCGCTGTAGAAAAAACACAAGGAGAGAGACAGCAATTAGTACTAGTACATGTTTTTTGGTGGTAGTTTGGTTAAAATTGGCTTACTAGGCCACATATTAGCAAAATACATTGACATGGTTAATTTATTACCCAGTAGCCAGCCAGCTGGCATTTCGTTGTTATCAAACTTCCGGCACAGGACTGTCCGCTGCAAGACGTAAGAATCGTGGCATGAGCCGGGGAACCCCGATCTCACCGCCCGCAGCCTCATGTCTGGGTCACAGACCACCATCACATTCATTGAATGGAATTGTTTCCGGTTTCTGTAGGACAGCTCCTGTGCACGGGGAGGGCGGAAAGGGATATGTGTACCATCAACGCACCCTAGCACATTCGGGATCCCTCCCATCAGATAGAAAGCATGTTTTATTTTGGCAACCTCTTCCTCATCCTCAGGAAACCTGATGTAAATTGGGATTAAATCACAAATTGCCAGAACTACCTGGATTAGTATGCGGCTCATAGTAGCCTGGCTTATCCCGCTGAGGAGGGCTGAGGTTGCCTGGAAGGTCCCTCGTGCCAAAATATTAAGAGTGGCACACAGGCGTACTATGCCTGGAATGGAATGAGTGCGTTTGGTGGATGGCTCGATTTTGGTCTTAATCTGATCATATAGGGACTGTAGTGCAGCACGATTCAGACGGAAGCGGCTCCTGATCTGCTCGTCACTTAAGTCCCATACTGAAAGGCGGATTGCAAAGGAGCGGGGTGCCCTAAGCCTCACAACACCCCGCTCCCTTTCCTCCTGCTCTTTCAGCATACACATACATCCATCCACCCAGACACCATACATCACCCTCTTATCCATCACACACACTAAAGATATATACAAAAAAAAAAATAAACAAAAAAAACCACTAACACACAACACACACACAAACAATCACACTCCACACACACCCGCTACAATGCAGCTCACCACAAAACCAGAACTATAGTGGTCCAAACCACCAGCCTGCTGAAAACCAGCTTTCTAAGTTAGGCACAACCAAGAGGGGAGTTGCTGCACAGCCCACAAAAGGCCCCAAAATCAAGCCTCACTTGCTGTATGCTACACAAGATTTGCAGATGCCACCAAAACCAAGCTCCTAAAGAAACAGCACTGATGTCAGAAATCACCCAACAAGCCACAGAGAGTGAGGACAGAAACCAGACAGAGGCTCAAATGAGCTAAGGGAAGCGAGCACAGCACCACACCACAGCCTTTGCCACAGTGTAAGAATAGCAGAAGCTAGAACATTCCTTCCTTTTATACTTCATTTTCTAAAGTGACAGGTCCGCTTTGCCGCCTTTTGCGTCGCTCTGCTATTTCCGGGCGCCAATTAGCCGACCCAGGTGTGCGTAAAACAGAGTGCGCACGCGCACGCTAGTAGCGCTACTAGCGTACTTGAGCCGTAACTTGCGTGCATTAACGGACATGGCCCAAAAATCAGGGGTGGACCAATGAAAGGGAAGCTGCTGTTTTTTTAAATAGCCGTTAGGCTAACCACATGTCACAAGGGTTTGAGATACATCAGTCCATTGTTGGATTTGGGTGTGTGTTGTTTGTTTAATGAGGTCTGTAATGAGTTAATTGGCTAACACACATGCTTCTGTCAGTGCAGTGGAGGTGTGCCTAGAAGGAACTGGGCTGTATGTGTGAATCAATTAAGTGGGCTGCTTTTGGATTGGCTGTTAGAGCACATAAAACCTGCCCAAGCCTAACAGATTGCGATGCCATTCTGTAGTCTGCATGCGTGCTTGTTGGGTGTGTATTTGTGTGTGTGTGCAGCTACAGGATGGAGCCAAATTCAGGACATCTGCCGGCCACAGCAGGCCCGAGTAGGAGTTTGGTGGGTGCTGTGCGCAGACCTCCCTTACGGAAAAGGGCACAGCCTGAAGGTGGGGCAGCACCCCAGGCTAAGCGCCCAGGTGCCAAGAGGGAGCCTGAATTTAATTTGGCGGAGAATAATCATCTTGTGCGCCTTACACTTGCTAAATGGGAGCTACTCTTTGGCTCCCAAAGCAAGTCCATAGGCAAACAAGAAAGAAGCAAACTGTGGGATGCCATTGGTGTGGAGCTTAGTAGCACAGCTCAACACCCACGTAGTGGCCCATCCTGCAGGAAACGCTTCTACACTTTGCGAGGGGCCCTTATGAAAAAGATGAATCACGATCTTGATGTGGACAGTGGGTTCATCCAGGCTCCAAAGAGTACCTACAGGCCGTATGAGGAGATGCTGAAGGCCAAAATCCCACTGGCTCGGCTGCAGGGTGTGGATCCTGGGGATGACACCACCGGTTGGACTGAAGGTACATATTTTCTGGCTTTTACAATAACCTAATGTTAATGTATGTGATTTGCATTTTTACATTCTGAACAACTAACAGTAGGACCTGTGAAGTATTACATTACAGCTCAAACATTTGTAACTTTTCTGTCTGTTGCTTTATGCATAGGTGCACATGCTGCTGTCCGGGATGTGCCTCAGGACACCCAAGCTCCTGCCCTTCCAGCAACCTCAAGGCTACCCCAGTCTGCCATTGAAGGTATTTACCCATAATTTGGTTGCTGGTTGTTTTGTTAACAAATGGGTGTGGGAGCAGCTCAAACAATCAAGGTTTGCCCTGTTGAGTATTAATAATATGTGCCTGCGCCCTAATTGCACGCCCACTGTAACACTCACAGCAACTAACTAACAAGGCCCTAACATGTGTAGATATGTAGGACGCCAGAGATGTGTAGCCATATATCGGCATATCAATGTGGGAGCCACACTTGGCTTGATTAGTGAATATTAGTGAAAGAGCTGCTCACACACCTTAATGCATGTTGTATTTTGCAACGCACACTATGGCTCAATGTTGGTTTTATTTTGGCCTAGCTCCCATGCCCTTGGCCCCAGCATCTCCTCCGGATCCCACCTACTCTTTGGATGTCGGTAAGTGCATGTGTTCACCTTGCTTGATCCACTTTTACTCAAGTGCATGTGTCTCATTCCTCTTTTTTCTTGGTAGGCCAAGTGACTGGTTCATCTTTGGACCCCACTTCCGATGTTGCCGGTCAACAGGACCCTGTTGGTGTGTAGAGCAATACATAATGTATCCTTTATGCTGTTTATGTTACACTGGTTCAATTTGGTTAGTCTACTAAGCTACATGTTTGCTTGGTAAACTTGAAGATGCCTCTTGGGAGTGCTGGTTGCCTCCCCAGGGTCAGTCTATTAGTTATTTGAGTGATAGCAATGTATTTTTGCGGACATCTTTTTAGCCAAACATTCCCCGTAGTAGTTTGCTGATTATTTAGAGACATTTTTTTTTTTTTTTAGTTGACCCGAATATCGGAAGTGGCTGTCCAGAAAGGGCCCCTCAAGTTCCAGCTGCCAGAGATGAGGGTAAGTGGTTTGGCCTTGCTCTAGTCTGTATTTTGGCTCTACTTTTGTGCCACTTGCTTCTGGCAACTTGTGTGTCCACATGTATTTTCAAGGTCCAAGCTCGAGTGAGGACCCCACTCCAGACATCTGGGATATTGCGGGTATGTTTAATTTAAGCAATGTTTCTGATGTGATTTGCAGAAATTAGTGCGTCTTAGTCCTGTAACATACATGTTAACAATCTGAGTTTAACAGAGACCTTTGGTCTAGTGTGTATTTTGGAACTTTTTAGAGGTATGGCCTCGATAGCCTAACCAGGTTACATTAGAGTTTGGCCCACAGACCTACTAACCTGATTTTCCTGTTTAGCATATGGCAACTTGCCCGACATCTCGGATGTTGAATTGCCACTCTCTGGCAGCGAAACCTCGAGCCTACCTGTGCCGGAGGACACGCAGGTAACATGGCTGATGTAGACGACCTCGAAACACATTGGCATCTTCGTGGGTAGTGGAAGAAGCAACATGTCACATTTCCTTTCATTGTTGTTTTGGCAGGAGGCGGAACCAGAACCCCAAGCTGGGACCTCTTCCCAAGTCCCATGTGGCCAAGCTTCAGAGGCTCAGACAAGGGTAAGTTGTATAGTGAGTGTTTATGGTAATTATTTGGAGGGGCATAACTGCATTGGTTCTGTTTGACTAAAATGTGGTTTACTATTTGTTTAGCCTCAAACCACAGCAAGAGGAGGTGTGGCACCAACCAGTGCCGATTTCTACGAGCTAGGGGTCCGGATGCTGGAGGACTACAGTCGCCAACAGCCGCGTGATGGAACTAATGAGCGCATTGCGGCGTTGGAAAATCAGGTGCTGATGTGTCAGCAACAAAATGAGGCCCTGCAGCGCCAGGTGGACCAGTTACGCCAAAACCAACTACAGAACCAGGAACTTGGTCGGCTGGCAAATGTAATTGAGCAATCTGTACAGCGCCAGGAAGAAGCAATACAGCGCCAGGCAGAATGTCTCCAGTGGCAGGACCAAACTTTGTTGTTGCTACAACAGCTCATACAACAGCAGTCTATATTTTTTACTGCACTGTTGTCCCCCAACACCGCCCCTAGCAATGACTCCCAACCTCCCCGGCCACCCAGCCAAGAATATTAATTTTGTATCTTTTTGGTTATGTAAATATATTTGCTTCACCCACCTCTAAATTGTGTGTTTCCTAAGACCTCGCTAATAACACAGTCAGGGATGAGTATCTGGATCTACATATGTCAATGTATTGGTCAATTTAGCCCACACATTGGAGCCCATAGCTTACTATGGTTAACACCTGAAATGGCTCAAAAGGTATGGCTACATTGACCCACAAATGTTTTGGGAGACAGCTAAACTAGGCTTTGCAATGCCACACACTGTAATGATGTGAATCAACAATTTTTTAATATAAACAATGGCCAACACGGCCAACCTTGGCCAACAACGGCCATCAAGAGACCAGCCTTCCCCCCACCCTAACGACGCCGTCGGCGCCTCTTCCTGGCCAGCAGCATCAGCTTCAGGAGCCGGATCTCCCGCCACAGTCTGCGATGCTGGTTTTCACAAGCTGTAGAAATGTAGAAACAACAATTTATTAATAATTTGGCAGTGACCTCAACAGACACAGATGTAGCAATGTAATGTCAGTGTGTCCAATTAGGTGACACTCACATTAACATTGTTGACCACTGTGTGCTTATTGGTTAACATTATATGAGTACTATTGACTGGCAGGAATGTGAACAACACATCCCAAGCATACATTTTAGCTTAAAGTGTACCAACACCCACGGGTGATCGGCCCGGGAATCTATCAGATTCCCTGCCCCATCACCTCCCTCCCCGCGGGACATCCAAGATCGGGATGTCCCTGGGTGTGAAACACCCCCCAAACCCCAAAATACCTACCTCAGTTTCTGTGTGGCAGTGCCGCTGGGCCCTCCCTGGTGCCCCTCTAGACGTGTGCGTGCCTGCGCCGGCCGTCTGTGAATTGCCGGCGCAGGCACGCCCCCGTAAAAAGGGGCGCGGGGGAGGCGGAGGAGGAGGCAATTTGCAATGGCTTGTACATTTTTTGGAGTCAACGTGAGTTCAGGGGGTTGTCACACAGCGGTGCCGATCAGGGGTGCCCCACCGTAGTGGAACAACACCCAGGAAAGTCAAAATCCTGGTTGTTGTTCCAGTTTAACTCTTGGGAAGCAAAGAAGGTCTAATTCCCTGTGTGTCCATTTTTGGGTTTAGTAACAGCCAAACATCAGGGCCTAAGTCCGAACGAGTCCACGAGTTTACCCTATAATGTTACAGGTCCAGACCTAATCGGGCCCATTTGGTTGTGTCTAACGCAAAAATAGTCTCTATGGGGCCTAATGAAGGATGTGAGCCAACAATCAAGCATGCAAACAGGCATGTTGGATTATTGTGCCAACACATTGAATAGAGATGTGTGTGAAATTAACACATAGGTAAATTTAAATTGGCTGCTGATGTGACTAGAAGACATAGGTTTCACAAGTCTTTAGGCATATGAAGTGGGATGTACTCACCATCGCAGCTGTGGCGGGGGCCCATGCTGCTGGCCGTCCCTGGAGCTGGGGTGGGGAGGAGGGTCTCTGGCTCCGTCTGCGTCGCAACATCTGTCAACATAAAGCAAAAGGCAAAAACACAATTAGTGGGCAAATGACACATGACTATTTGACATCCATCTGGTTATTGAGTCTGAAAATGCAAAGGCTTGCATGGTTACATACAGGTTGACCTAAATTAGCATATTTCCTGGACCATGAGTTAATGTCAATTTGTAAGGCTTCACACATGTATCCCTAAAGAGAATGTGCAAATAACATAGACAGTGCTATTTAAAGGAATCATTTGCAGTTGTTTGGCTAATGTTAATAGTGGGCCACATGTTGGAGCGGGAACAACTTAACCCAAGAAAATAAATGCAAACACCCATCATGGTGTTGCCAGAAACATAGGGGTGGTTGACAGTTGGCTAGCACTGTAGTGGGGTTTGTGAGGTTAGGGTACCTTATCAAACCAGCTGTGACAATGGACCAGGAAACATGTGTCTGTTACAAGTGGGCCTATACACAGGATTGCTGCTAATCTTGGTTTGGGTCCACTTTGGCCGAGCCACACAATTTGCATGAGCCAACTTACTCCGCGCCCGCTGCCTTCAACACATCACTCCTCGAGTGTGTGCGGATGCGCAGGCCATTTTGAAAAAGAGCGCAGGCGCACACACATCTACAGTGTCACACAGGAGGCTTGGACGGTGGCTTTGCCAACCCCCAAAGAGGTAAGGAGTTTTGTGGTTTTGTTTGGGTGTGGGGGGCCCTGGGTGAGGGATGTGATTGGTCCTGGAAGCTTACAGAAACCGAGCACCATCAATGTTTTTGGGTGCACTTGAATGAATGTAATAACATTGGGGATGTGATGGGTAACCAATAACACTTACCATGACTATGCCCGTGGAGAATCCTACGCCAAAATGCCATGGAGGTGCCGCCTATATGATGCCCTGCAAATTAGAGAGGAATGGCAAGGGCTAAGGACACATTGCAAGATGAAACCTGTCACAGACTAACAATTAAAAAATGTACACTCACCAGGGGATGAAGCGCCACTTGAAGCCCAGGGAGGGCTCTGAGGAGGAGGCGGGGAGCCTCGGCTCCTCACACTCTGGTCGGAAGATCCACCAGGCAAAGGGTCACCCTCCTCCCTCTCACTCCCTGCTTGAGAGTGGCCCCTTGCCTGGTGAGATTCCTCACACTCAGAGTGTGAGGAGCTGAGGCTTGATCCAGCCAGCCCCCCAGCAGCACACTCCTCTGGGGCGTCATCCCCTTCCTCCCCTGGGTCCTCTAAATAGGACCCGCGGGAGGGACCCTCCCCCGATGACTCCCCCGAGTCCGCCTGCCTGGTTCGGGGGAGGAATCCCTTCCCACGTTTCCCCAGGGGAGGACGCTTATCTGTGTGGAGGGGGTGAAAGAAAATAATTAATCTAAAGAGCACAAATGGACAGAGCTTAGCAGATGATTCTGCACAAAGGCAAAACATAACATAAGCTTTAACTTACCTGATGCATAGGCATCATATAGGCGGTACACGCCTTCAGGGTCCCGGCGCTTAAAATCAGACCACTTTTGTTGTATCGAGCGGATTGTGAGCTCAGTCTGGAAGCGCCGGGACACTGTGGCCTTCACCTCCATGGCTATGCGTTTCTTTCCTCCACGGGCATAGTCATATTCGGCGAGGCAGAAGTCCTATGAAAAAAGAACAAACAAAATAACATAAATACATGACATCAGAAAACAGTCATAAACAGTTATACATAGACCACATCAAAGTGGACCCACACCCAGGATTATGACTATTCTGGGTTTGTGTGCACTTTGGTGGGCCACACCAATTGTGGGTGGTCCGCTGTCTGCAACCCCCTTGGAAGGCCACAAATACACCACTGAGGCCACTCCCACGTCACTCCCCCAGCAAAACACAGGGCTCTGCGCCACTGTGGCATGCGCATACAAGGCCGTTGGGACGTGCATACCAGCTCAGCTGGGTATGCACGGCAAAGTTGGCATGTGGCGTTTGACTCTAACAGGGAGTGCGCCTGCACCCAAAATTACAATATGTCTGGTGCAGGGGTACACCCTGCTAGAGGTACGCGCAATAGGCATCCGCAGCTAACGCATGCACAGATGGGACGGGACTGAGGTAATATTTAGGGCCCTCCAGGGGGGGCATCCCAGCAGGACATCCACAATGGGGATGCCCCACGGGGATTGCTGAAATGTGTTATTAAAAGCAAAATTTTTCATAAACAATCCCCCCTGTGTGTTCTGAAACTTTTCAGCTAAAAAGACAAACAAAAAAATACTCACTTTTACTACCTGGCCATTGACCCGACTATCCACCCGGGTGCGCTTGGCCTTCATAGGCCCAGGAGGGGAAGGGGTGGGAGGGGTGGTGCTTGAGGAAGGTGAGGTAGGTTGGGGAGGTGGGGGAGGGGTGGTGGGGTCGGAGTCTGAGGAGGAGCTGGGGAGGCGCATGACTCGCCTTCTGGGCATCATATTGGAAACGCTAAGGAGGAAACAGGAACCGGAAATGACCCAAGCGACATTGGGAAAAAGTTTAAAAAAAAAAAACGCTCCGCGCACCAGCAACAAGCTATTCGCAGCTATGTGCAAGCTAAGTGGCGGAAAAACTAAAATGACGCTTGAAAACAAGCTAGTGGCATAAGCGCTAGACAGTTTTACCTTAAGGTGGCGTTGAAACGCAAAGGAGGAGCCCGGAACCGGATATGACGCTAGCAACTGTGCTTCAAAATTCTAACACAAACATGCGCGCAACAGGTCCAAGCTAATATCAGCTATGTGCAAGCTAAGTGGCGGAAATACATTAAAATGACGCAGAAAAACAAGCTATTGGCATAAGCGCTAGACAGTTTTACCTTAAGGTGGCGTTGAAACGCAAAGGAGGATCCCGGAACCGGATATGACGCAAGCAACTGTGCTTCCAAATTCAAAAGCAAACATGCGCGCAACAGGGACAAGCTAATATCAGCTATGTACACGCTAAGTGGCGGAAATACATTAAAATGACGCTGCAAAACAAGCTAGGGCCAAAGGCGCCAAGAATTCTTAGCTTGATTTAGCAGGGGATTCTACATACTGTAATGCATAGGTCCTTCTAAAGCATACACCGTGGGCCTTACATATACAAATCTGAATCAATCCAAAAGTCATCACACAATCAAAGTAGACAACTACCTGAAAATGTGGCACACATGAGAATGCATAACGGGTTGTTATGAGCTGGTACGACTGAATGTTATCCTGCAATCTGTGGGCAGCCACGCTCACAACTACAGTGTATTCATTAACAACGACTGGGGTCGCGGGAAGTGAATTCCTTGCAAATGGCAGAAGGGCACATGTATGAACAGCACAGCGCCGCACAACGCAGCGCAGCGAGGCACAGCGACGCTCGCGCCGCCACATAGCGAATTAAAACAGCGACTGCACAAACACTGACCAACACAGATTCATCAAAGACAGGGCTGCCGAATAGCTTGGGCGCTGACAATTTCGAAGAGCGAACGTGACCGCCCAACCTGACAGGCTACAAAATAGCTTTACAAGCCCCGTTTGTGTTGAAAACAAGCGATTTTGATGCCAATGAGTTTGGGTGGAGGAGATGCAATACCCATGTCACTCACAACATTACATTGTGAAAAATAATAAAAAGTTCAAATACATGAAAATAACCAGCCAGATTATTAAAACATATCAATATAAACATGTGTTGAATTTGGGACCAAAGAAAAAACCACAAAAACCACTAAAAACAATCATTGCAGCGTCTGCCATTGAAATGTATGGGAGAGCGGCAGGTAGCGCCAGGTAATACGTGTCGCTGTGAAGGAATTTGCAGCGGCGCTGTTCGGGCCAGGCGGCTTCATGATGAATGCCGCGCTAGCCGTCGCTCTCGCCGGCGCTAGCCTCATTTAGCTTGATAAATGCGTCATTGTGACCGCCGCCGGGCGTACTTGAGTCGGTAGTCGCCGTTAGCTGCCGCTACCTGGCGCTCGTCAGACACTACCTGGCGCTATCGCTTGATGAATAAGGGCCTTTGTCACACTCTGTTGCCAGACCATTTTGCACTATTTTGCGCTCCCCATGTTCAAATGTGATTTTTGAAGGGATTTCCAGGGATTTCCCAGGAAAATGATATATTGTTTTTTTCAGCAGAGTCTGAGCTTTAACATGAAATGTCTTGTTTGTCATTTTTTAGGTGTATTCTCAATATTTTTTGGCGAAATTTTACAATTTGTAGTTTTTTTTTGTAATAAAAAATGTAAGTTTGTCAATAAAATCTTATTGCGTGTGAAACCCCAATTTCTCCCGGTTACAGCGGTACCACATATGTATAGGTAGACACCTTTTCCAGCCCAGGAGACTCCCCCAAACTGAAACAGAGCTTTAGGGGATTTTCAGAAAAAATACAACTGTGATATGCGCTATGCGCACCTTGCAGTTTTTCCAGAAAAACAACCCTTTACATTTGAAATACCCCCCACAAACTATATATTCTCTGGAAGTACACACCTCAAGCTTTCTAGGCGTACCAGGCTTGTTGATGTGGCCACAGTTTTCTAGAAGTAATCCCTCAATGTATTCTTTGGTTGCAAAGAGTTTCCCTAAAAAAAGGATAAAAAAGCAGAATCAAAGCCACATTTTCCTAAAAAAAACTATATACAAACAAGAAAAAACAAGTATAATCTGAAAAAGCAACATTCCCCGAACAGAACGATACCCAACATTCATAGCTATTGTCAAGGGAAGAGTTGCCAAACACCCCAAAGTAAAGCATGAGCATAACGGTAATTTTTCTTGAAAATTTCAGCTCTGCAGACAAAGTGCGCACCTTGCGATTTTTCAACCAAAACAACCCTTTACATTTGGAATATCCCCCATAAACCATATATTCCCTGAAAGTACACGTTAAGCTTTCTAAGCGTACCCAGCTTGTTGTAGTGGAATCATCTTTCTGGAATTAATTCCTCAAAGAATTCTTTGGTTGCGCAGGGTTTCCCTAAAAAATGTATAAAAAAGCTGAATAAAAAACACCTTTTCCTAAAATATAAATATGCAAACAAGAAAAAACAAGCTAAGTCTGAAAGCGCAAGGTCCCCCGAACAGAACAATACCCAACATGCAGAGGTACTATTAACCCTTTTAATTGCCAGCCTACTTGAGATTTTGTCACCCTCTGTTGACAGGCCATTTTTCCCCATTTTGCGCCATGTTTTGCGCCATGTTTTGCGACATTTTTGCTGGAATTTTCAGGAAAATTATATATATATTTTTTGCAGCAGAGTTTAGGCTTTAACATGAAATGTCTTGTTTGTAAATTTTATTTATTATTAATTTTATTTATTATTAAGTAAAAAAAAGAAATAAATAAATTTTTTTTTTAGAAAATTGCCTCCTTTATTTTAAATAAAAAATGTATTTGATTAGGGAAAACCATATTGCATGTGAAAGCCCCATTTCTACTGATTAGAACGGTACCACATATTTATCGGTAGCCCCCTGTTCCTGCCCAGGAGACCCCTCTAACTGAAACAAGTAGTTTTTAACATTTACAAATAAAATACAACTACCATCCAAACTACAAAGGGTTAAATTGAGAAAAAAAAATGACATAGGGTCTAGGGTCCCCCCTCCCAGGAGGGGGGGGGGGCATTTTTGGGTGGATTTTTAAGGGTTAAAAACCCTTAAAAAATTTAAAAAAAAATGACATGGGCCCCCCCTTACCCAAAGTAACCAGCCCGGGACCAGCTATGCAGGGCTTGGAGGAACAAGCCCGCATAGCCCGTGGGCCCAGGCTCTTCTGCCCCCCCTGGGCTTTGGGGAGGCAGGTAATGGGGGTGCCGGGGGTTAATGGCAAGTCACCGGCTAGCGCCATCTCATGGACCCCTTACCAGTTCACAAGGGGTTAAATGTAAAAAAAACACAGACACACAAAGAGAAAAAATATTTTATTATTATTATTTTTTTTTTTAATACTTACCTCCCATCCATACTGGAGCACTCTGTCCCTCGGCGATCACTGGCCTCTGCTCACTTGCTAGAAGCCTTTTATAGCTGCTGGAAGACAGAACACAAAAGGGTTAATAAAAAAAAAATGACATAGGGTCCCTCTTTTGGAATTTTAAGGGTTAAAAACCCTTAAAAATCCCCCCAAAAAATGACGTAGGGTCCCCCCCTACCCAGCATTACCGACCGGGGCCAGCTATGGGGGCTTGTAGAACAGGGTGCAGGGGCCAGCGTTGGTGGCCCCTGGCCCTGCAGGCTACTAGCCCACATAGCCACTAAGTGGCCCGATCCCTTCTGCCCCCCCTGGCCGTTGGGGAGGCAGGTAATGGGGGGCTGGGGGTTAATGGCAAGTCACCCACTAGCCGCAGGTGACTTGCCAGACCCAGAGCCTTGTGAACTGGTATAAGAGGTCTCATGGGCCCCTTACCAGTTCACAAAGGGTTAACTGAAAAAAAAAAACACCACACAATAAAAGTATTTTATTAAAAAAAAAAAAAATTTTTACTGTTCTTACCTCCGATTGTAAGCTCCTTTGTCCCGCGCCGCTCTGATGACAGATGCCGGTGATCGGCATCCAGAGAAGGGGGAGGCAGGAGATCCTCTGATCTGACCTCCTTCACCAAGGGGCGGGGCTTAGCGGCAAGATGGCGGCCGCCATCGAGGATGAAAGGGGAGAGAGCCTCTCGGGCTCTCTCCTGAAGATCTGTAAGTCCTGGGGGGGATCGGAGGCCCCCCAGGTGAAGAGGAGGGACAGCGGGAGCCAGCGCACACACAGGTAAGTGAATGTCATTTTTATTTTTTTATTTTTTTTACAGTTAGCAGCTGCTGCTGCAGAAACGGGGGGGCGGCCTATTCCGGGGGCTCTCCAGGAGCCATCCGACCCCCCACGGGGGATTGGATGGCACCAAATTAAAGAGGAGACCCGGCCGGATCCAACGAGGGGTCAGGTGAGTATTTACTGTTATATTTTTTTTACTGTGGGGGTTTAAAATCAGCTATGTGAGTCTCACGTAGCTGGCACTTAAGTGGAGTAGAGGCTGCTACGTGAGACACGTAGCTGGCACTAGAAGGGTTAATGTATTCATATTACAAAATTATTTTTATTTGTTTTTTTTGGTTTCCAAAAATATGGTTGTTTGGGGGTTAAAAAACTACTTTTAACACATCGCCTCCAGCGCTCTGGGGTTTAAACATGCATTTTACAACGCGAGAATTTTTTGAGCGTGATTTGTTAATGAATATGGTGGAAGCCGGTCGCTCTGACCAGTCGCTATCATGCGCTCCCATACAGCGCGGAACCTGTCAAATAGCGACTCCTCACCCAATATTCAACATTACGGCAAACCGTCTGAGTCGCTATCAACTACCGAACAACAGCCAAGCACAGCGACTACTAGCGTGCGCTTTGAAAATGGCGCTACAGTCGCTCAAATGTTGCTACCTGCCGCTGTAAATGAATCGGCCTCCCAGTCTTTCTAAATACTGCTTATGTTATATATTAATCTATGGGCATAATCCAATTTGGTTTTGAGACTCTCTCCACCTTTAATTGGACACCCATGCATATTTACGTGTTCTATTTCAATACACAAAAGAATGCAAAACCTTTTCTTTTTTTGAGTTTTGTGATGGAGAGAGATTCTACAGGCCAGGTACAGAACTCTCCCAGTAAGTTTTTTCTACAGTATGCTATTGGACACCCAAATATATGAACCTCTCTCATTTTGATTGGACACTCCATGTGGGGGGGGGGATTATTTATACACATTTTAAATAAATCTGCCTCATTGGAAAAAATGGTGCTTCTTACCTGTTGAACAGAAATATTTATTTTCAATTAGAGCAAAAGGTTTGTGTTGGACTTTATAGTGTTTTAAATGGAAACATTTCTCCAAATTAATTGCACAGACACTACATTAAATGTAAAATGTAGATTACACTCTAATTATCTATTCACTTGTTTTACTATTTATTGCTTTTTGAACATAAATGCAATCAAAAAACCTTGATTCAGTTGAATTAAATAAAATGAGCATTATTTGATATAAAACCCAAGCTGCAAAATCTAATTAAAAATACACATTTGAAGTTAAAGAAATGTATAAAGTGAAAAGTTTATACTGTTTAAACCCATACAGTAATATTATTATTGGAACAAATATTAAAAGGCACACTATTTGGAGGTCAAACCTTGGCCTACCCCATACCATATAAAAGTCCAGACAGGAGACATAAGTGGGCACTTCTGAATTTCTGCACCACAGGAGGAATGCATTTTCACAAAGGGTGAATGTAAAGAGCATGTCTTAACCTTTTAATGGCATAATGGTAATGGCATGTTGGTAATGGTGGACAAAATAATACAAGGAAAAAAGCAACAAACACACCTCAAGTGGTAGTTTACAGTCTAGCAGGAAAGCCTAACATTAAGAAACGACTTCTTTTTATTTTTTTCCACAGCGGCAATATAAAATAGAATTTTGACAGACAGACACAAGACCAAAAGTCTTTCATTCAACAAACATTTAAAATAAATTTGAAAGATGCATTATGTTCTGTTAGTCTGGAAACACACAGTTCAGTGGAATTTAACAACCTGGACCTTATGAACACAATGTTTAATGCATGTCGTCTACCTTATTTTATAAGTTAAATATTCAGAAAGTGTCTCTGAAACAAATACTAATTTCTGCTGAATTTGTACCTGTTTCATCCAGACCTAGTTAGAAGGAGCAACACATTGAATATTGATCACAGGGATATGTGGGAGTTCAGAGTGGAATTTCCAGTGGAATTTAGACAAGTTTTATTGCAAAACAAATCATAGTGTTACAAAAAAAAATGATCAGATTTAGCTTATTGCCTAACTACAGTATTAAAGGGACTGTCTGGGTAAATCAAGAAAATAAGCCCTACTGACAGCCTGCAGAGTCAACCCCTCATATTTCTGCTGGCTGAGACAGTCCTGTTGCATGTCCTGTCTGTTCTACATGAAAGTCCAATGGATCTAATTTAAGAATGCCTTCAATCCCATTCTCGGTTTGCTTAGCCAAGAAATAGGCATGCAGGTGCAAGGGCTAAAAGCTCAGTTACGCTCGGTGCATTAAAAGTGGATCTGGATTTTTTCCTGCCCCCTGGGACATACCGACTTTGAATGCCCGCCTGCCTGAACCCTCCTTAGAATGACAAAAAAATCATGAAAAAACTGAACCTTCTGGCCATGCATGCGCCATATTTTGCACTGTGCACATCCTCCAGCAACCCCCATTAGCTGGCAGCCCATAGGGCATAAAAGCACTGCAAGGTTGTGGGGGGGGGGGGGTGTAGAAATGGTGTGTAGGGATGCCCAATTTTTGGGCATCATTAGCAATCCATATTTATTTATATTATTATATAGTAATTTTGAAACTGGAGGCCCTGAGGGTCAGGGTTGCAGTATCCAAATGGAACTATATGAATGGGAATGGAATGAATGCCCAAGGTTTAAGGACCACCAAGCACCAGGTCAAGATATTGGGTTCTCTAAGCTCATTTCACATAACATATCTTTCCGCCCTCAACCCTAAAAACATTTTCACATTTGACACTAAAGCTGACCTATAGTAGTAGTAGCAGCTTATATTTGGTTTTCTCCTCATTGCATGTCTATGCAATATGGCCCCAGGTCCCTAGGTTTATATCACAAAGCTTGCTTCCTTACATTAGTTCTAACTGAAATGACCAATTATAATAACATTATCAATGCAGGAAGGCTGTTTGATTGCTGTATATTTGTGAACACATATTATTTTAATCTCATAGGTTGCGCACTTGTCATTAGGTTGAATTTAATTTAACTGACATGCATGAGACCTGCTTTGCTTTATTGTTGTTACTCTGGCTCATCCTAATAATTCAACGGCTTTGTATTACAATATGTCCATCTTCATGTTGCGCTAGTAAATGTCATATGACTGGTGCTGTAAAAAAAAGGGATCATCACTATCCAAATACATTTATAAATATGAGTTCAGCCTTGCATTTAGAATTGGCTGTCTTCTAATACCAAGTCACAAATGATACAATAGCATATAAGATTGCATTATGGTTTACAATTTATCATATGGACAACAATATTTTGGTGATATATTTGGCAACATTTTGATGTTTGAAAATAAATGAGAAAGAAAAATCTGACACATGTCAGAACAATCACTTTCACTGCATTAACAATGTTGTATACTGAACATCATCTGGACTTGACTGCTGATCATTAACCAAAAATGTCTATCCTTTTTGACAACATTATGAAAGAACACCTCAAGCCAGATTGAGGGCCTGCTGCCATACATTTTGGCAAGGGTTTGCTCTTCTTTTATAGCATAATGTAGCTTGCATGTTTGAGGGCAATTAAAGACATGGACTTGTCGAGCCCTTGGTTGTAGCTAGAGATGAGCGAACTTTTGAAAAAATCGATTCGGCTGATTCGCCGAATTTTCCGACAAGATTTGTTTTGGTTCGAATTTATTCGCGCCGAATCGCTATTCAAAACGGCTATTTCTGAGCTTCCTAGAGCCTCACTAGGGTTGTAAACCATTTTGCCTTGCTGTAACACGCATAGGATGCGTGCTGGGTTAGTGAAATAATACTTTAAATAATTATGACATGCAGATCAGAGGCATCGCTATTAGAATCGCAGAGCGGCACAATTGCAGAGAGTTGAGGTGGCATCACTATGAGGGGCCCCTATATTGCCAGAGAAACACACCCTGGAGCTGGCAGCAGCCGGAGCCCAAATATTGGCTGAAAGACATCTTGGAGTTGGCAGCAAAAGCCCAAAAATTGGCCTGAAGACACACACTGAAGTTGGCAGCAGGAGCCCAAAAATTGGCCGAAAGAGACACTGGAGTTGCCAGCAGCAGCAGGAGCCCAAACATTGACTGAAAGAGACACTGGAGTTGGCAGCAGGAGCCCAAAAATTGGCCTAAAGACACACTGGAGTTGGCAGCATAAAGAACCACAAACATTGGCTGAAAGAGACACTGGAGTTGGCAGCAGCAGCAGCAGGAGCCCAAGAAATTACTGAGAGACACACCCTGGAGTTGCAAGCAGCAGCAGCAGCAGCGGCATGAGTCCAAACATTGCTTGAAAGAGACACTGAAGTTGTCAGCAGGAGCCCAAACATTGCTTGAAAGACACACTGGAGTTGGCAGCAGGAGCAGCAGGAGCCCAAACATTGCTTGAAAGACACACTGGAGTTGGCACCAGGAGCAGCAGGAGCCCAAAAATTGCTTGAAAGACACACTGGAGTTGGCAGCAGGAGCAGCAGGAGCCCAAACATTGCTTGAAAGACACACTGGAGTTGGCAGCAGGAGCAGCAGGAGCCCAAACATTGCTTGAAAGACACACTGGAGTTGGCAGCAGGAGCAGCAGGAGCCCAAACATTGCTTGAAAGACATACTGGAGTTGGCAGCAGGAGCCCAAACATTGCTTGAAAGAGACACTGGAGTTGGCAGCAGGAGCAGCAGGAGCCCAAACATTGCTTGAAAGACACACTGGAGTTGGCAGCAGGAGCCCAAACATTGCTTGAAAGAGACACTGTAGTTGGCAGCAGCAGCCGCAGGAGGCCAAAAATTGGCTGAATGACACCCTGGAGTTGGCAGCAGGAGCAGCAGGAGCCCAAATATTGCTTGAAAGAGACACTGGAGTTGGCAGCAGCAGGAGCCCAAACATTGCTTGAAAGACACACTGGAGTTGGCAGCAGGAGCCCAAACATTGCTTGAAAGACACACTGGAGTTGGCAGCAGGAGCCCAAACATTGCTTAAAAGAGACACTGGAGTTGGCAGCAGGAGCAGAAGGAGCCCAAACATTGCTTGAAAGAGACACTGGAGTTGGCAGCAGGGGCAGCAGGAGCCCAAACATTGCTTGAAATAGACACTGGAGTTGGCAGCTGGAGCAGCAGGAGCCCAAACATTGCTTGAAAGACACACTGGAGTTGGCAGCAGGAGCAGCAGGAGCCCAAAAATTGCTTGAAAGACACACTGGAGTTGGCAGCAGGAGCCCAAACATTGCTTGAAAGACACACTGGAGTTGGCAGCAGGAGCCCAAACATTGCTTGAAAGACACACAGGAGTTGGCAGCAGGAGCAGCAGGAGCCCAAACATTGCTTGAAAGACACACTGGAGTTGGCAGCAGGAGCCCACAAATTGGCCTAAAGACACACTGGAGTTGCAAGCAGCAGCAGCAGGAGCCCAAAATTGCCAGAAAGACACACCCTGGAGTTGGCAGCAGCATTAAGAGAACATATACAGATTTTCCGCACAGATATCTTATCCGAAGAATATTAATAAAAAGTAAGAGTAACGTAAAGCATTTTCTCAATAATTACTTGTGGTCTGATGCGGAGCAATGTCTGTAACTGGAGAGCAGCGCCTTAAATCTGTTTTGCACAATCCATATTTCTTTAGTGTTGGTCTGGCCCCATGATCAATCTACTCTAATGCATTAGGCATTGGTGGGTGGAAATCTTGGCTGATCCATGCCCGATTCATTTCCATGCAGGCCAGTTTCTGGGAAAAAAAACAGGAGCAGCAGGAGCCCAAAAATTGCTTGAAAGACACACTGGAGTTGGCAGCAGGAGCCCAAACATTGCTTGAAAGACACACTGGAGTTGGCAGCAGGAGCAGCAGGAGCCCAAACATTGCTTGAAAGACACACAGGAGTTGGCAGCAGGAGCAGCAGGAGCCCAAACATTGCTTGAAAGACACACTGGAGTTGGCAGCAGGAGCCCAAACATTGCTTGAAAGACACACTGGAGTTGGCAGCAGGAGCCCAAACATTGCTTGAAAGAGACACTGTAGTTGGCAGCAGCAGCCGCAGGAGGCCAAAAATTGGCTGAATGACACCCTGGAGTTGGCAGCAGGAGCAGCAGGAGCCCAAATATTGCTTGAAAGAGACACCGGAGTTGGCAGCAGCAGCAGCAGGAGCCCAAACATTGCTTGAAAGACACACTGAAGTTGACAGCAGGAGCCCAAACATTGCTTGAAAGACACACTGGAGTAGGCAGCAGGAGCAGCAGGAGCCCAAACATTGCTTGAAAGAGACACTGGAGTTGGCAGCAGGAGCAGCAGGAGCCCAAACATTGCTTGAAAGAGACACTGGAGTTGGCAGCAGGAGCAGCAGGAGCCCAAACATTGCTTGAAATAGACACTGGAGTTGGCAGCATAAAGAACCACAAACATTGGCTGAAAGAGACACTGGAGTTGGCAGCATCAGCAGCAGCAGGAGCCCAAGAAATTACTGAGAGACACACCCTGGAGTTGCAAGCAGCAGCAGCAGCAGCGGCGTCATGAGTCCAAACATTGCTTGAGAGAGACACTGAAGTTGGCAGCAGGAGCAGCAGCAGGAGCCCAAACATTGCTTGAAAGAGACACTGGAGTTGGCAGCAGGAGCAGCAGGAGCCCAAACATTGCATGAAATAGAAACTGGAGTTGGCAGCAGCAGGAGGCCAACAATTGGCTGAATGACACACTGGAGTTGCAAGCAGCAGCAGCAGGAGCCCAAAATTGCTTGAAAGACACACTGGAGTTGGCAGCAGCAGCGGCAGGAGCCCAAACATTGCTTGAAAGACACACTGGAGTTGGCAGCAGGAGTAGCTGGAGCCCAAACATTGCTTGAAAGACACACTGGAGTTGGCAGCAGGAGCCCACAAATTGGCCTAAAGACACACTGTAGTTGCAAGCAGCAGCAGCAGGAGCCCAAAATTGCCAGAAAGACACACCCTGGAGTTGGCAGCAGCATTAAGAGAACATATACAGATTTTCGGCACAGATATCTTATCCGAAGAATATTAATAAAAAGTAAGAGTAATGTAAAGCATTTTCTCAATAATTACTTGTGGTCTGATGCGGAGCAATGTCTGTAACTGGAGAGCAGCGCCTTAAATCTGTTTTGCACAATCCATATTTCTTTAGTGTTGGTCTGACCCCATGATCAATCTACTCTAATGCATTAAGCATTGGTGGGTGGAAATCTTGGCTGATCCATGCCCGATTCATTTCCATGCAGGCCAGTTTCTGGAAAAAAAACATTTTTGAAGCATACTGGAGCACATTGAATTACTCTCATCAGAGCATCAGAGCATCACTTACGCACATCTAAGAGTTTCATCACTTTGTTCGTGTTAAAGTCTTCAGGGCCTAGTTACTACTTAGACCATAGATAGTTACACACCTGCTGCTCTTATCGACAAATCCTGTTTTAAGTGTAGTGTAGCGTTTTGTACTCCCCTCATATACGCACCTCCCAGGTTAGTTATAAAATGGTCTGAGCGGCTGCCACCCCCCCTTTGTTTCATATACGCACTAAGTATGTCAGGCAGAGAAGTGGCAGGATGGGCACAGAGGAGTTGCAGAGGCCTAAATTCATCAAGCAGAGGTTTCAGCAGACTAGGGGTGAGTGGCAGCAGGAGTCTCAGTGAGAGGACTGATCCCCCGGGATCAGCTAGCGGTCGTGTCTTGACCAGCAACCCATCTGCCATCATCCATTGGTTAACACGATCATCCACTGCATCACAAGTGACATCTGACACCCCCAGTCAACTGTCGGTTATGTCTTATGCTTAGGGTTCAGCTTCACTATTCAGTGAGGACGATCTGATAATCAGAAAAAGCCAAGAAGTGGAGGAGACACTCACCGCTTCTTCCACTAGGCGGGAAAGTAGTGATGAGGAGAGTGGCGTGGGAGGTGGTGTTGCAAGCGTTTTGGCTTCTTAAGTAGACACTGTTGAGGAACCTGAGGAGGACATCAGTGAGTTTTGAGGGCACTTTTAAAAGCTTGGAGTGATGGAGAGTGACAGATTTAGCGGCCAGCATGGTGGCAGAAGGGGAAAGTATGGAGGCAAATGTGCTCGGGGTAGATCACTTGCGTGGCAGGCTATATTCCCAGGAGGTAGTGGAAGAGGGTCCCTGGAGTTGGCGGCGGCAGCAGCAGTGAATTAGTGCGGACTGTTGGTAGGAAAAATCAGCTACAAGGCTATGTGCCAGTTTTTCATCAAGCATCCGCAGAAGGTTAACATGGCGATATGAAAGATGTGTAGGCAGAAGGTGAAGTGTGGCCAGGGTCCCAATGTTGGACCCACAGCCCTGCGTCAACATTTGCAGCGTCACCATCAAGCGGCCTGGGAGAGTTGGCTCCAAAGTGGTAGTTCAGCCTGCTGCATTACCCAGTGGCATGCCGCTCTCTGTTCCAGCCAGCCAAGGCTCCACCACCTCCTGTGTGTCATACCCATCCTCTGTCGCTCCAGATGCTCCTCCTCCTCTTAATCCGAGTCAGTCATTCCGCCAGCAATCCATTGGCCAAGCCATGTCCAAGAGACAACAGTATTTGCCCACTCATCCACGTGCAGAAGCTAAATGTGCTCCTGCATAAGTTGCTGGTGCTGCAGTCCCTCCCTTTTGAGTTGGTGGACCTTTCAGAGAACTGATGGCTTGTGCCGAGCCGAGGTGGAGAGTCCCATGCTGTAATTTCTTTGCGAAGAAGGCAGTACCAGCCCTGTACAATTTTGTTGAACAGAAGGTGGGCCAGTCCTTTAGCCTGTCAGTGTGTACCAAAGTGCACAGCAGTGCCTACGTCTGGAGCTATAACTATGGTCAGGGACAATACATATCCTTTAAGGCCCACTGGGTGATTGTGGTTCCTGCACAACCACAACAGCAACTTGGACAGGTCCCTCCGCTGTGGCCTCTATGCTCCTAGGCCTTTGTGCCTGTGACAGTGCACTTGCACTTAGCAATGGTGTCACAGAAAAAAGTGGCTAATTGTCAATTACATATTAATAGTTTACATTTATCTTATTTGAACATATTTATAATAATAACATATAACATAGCAACAATAACATCTAACATAATAACAGTAACATATAAAATTTATCAAAAACATTTTTTGAATTTTTTTTTTATATTTTTTTTTCCATTGTCTTTTTTTAATATTTTGTGAATTTTTGTACAATTTTTTTTGAATTTTTTATTTTTTTTTTGTATTTTGTTTTTTCGAAATATTTTTTTTTGTTTTTATTTTTCCCAGTGCCCTTCCAGCCTACCATGTGTGCAGGACACGGCGGTTTCATGCTGTTCTTCACATGGTTTGCCTTGAGCCACAGAGCCACACATGGGAGGAACTGGTAAAAATGAGAACTCAATAAATTAAATCATGGCTTACTCCATGTACGAAAGCTGCAAATGGGACCCATAGCCACTGACACTGGGAAGAATATCTTGTCTGCACTGCGACAAGGAAGCCTGAGCCATGCGTCCTGCCGTGTTCAATCTAGTTGTCAAGCGTTTTCTGAAGTCTTCCCCCCCATCTGCAAGACATCCTAACAACGGGAAGGAAACTTTGCATGCACTTCAGCCACTCCTACACCGCCAAGCACACCCTTCTTGAGCTTCGGCGTCAGAACGGTATCCCCTTAACATAGTCTGATTTGCGATGTTTCCACCCGTTGGAATTCCACCCTTCATATGCAGGATCGACTATAGGAACAGAGAAAAGCCATCACAGATTTCTTGATGATCCAAACGGATAGGGGGACTCCCTTGTGTAACTTCAATGTAAACCAGTGGCAGCTCATACGTGACACCTGCCGTTTGCTCAGGCTCTTTGAGGAAGCTACTTTATTAGTCAGTCGCCAGGACTATGAGATGAACCATGTGATTCCACTGTTCATGTACTACAACACATGTTGGAAACCATGCCTGGTCAGGGCACTGGAGACATGGCGCATACATTTCACAGCCACATGAAGCCTATGGGGGCTGAAGTGGAGGAGGAGGGGGTGGGGCACAGCGAAGCACAGTTTAGGTTTGACAAAATGGCCATTTTATCTAGTCATCTGACAGGAAAGGAGGAGCAGGAGCAGCCACAGGAGCTAGAGGGTTGTGAGGAAGGCGAGACAGAGGACCCAGACACACTGTGGCAGTCTGCAGTGGAGATGGAGTCAGGTAGTCCCTCCGAGTCACTTGCACAAATGGCACGATGCATGCTCACGTGCTTGCGTAGTGACCGCAGAATTGTCTCCATTTGTTAGCGGGATTACTTCTGGCTCTCCACCTTATTGGACCCTCGCTTCTGGCACAAAATGGGGGCATTTTTTACACCCACTGAGAGGGAGGACAAACTGACCTACTACAGAGACATCCTACGTAGTCAGTTGGGTGATGCCTATCTGCGCCATGGTCCATACTATTATGCCCAGCGGGACACCAGCCTTCTGTAAGCAGGCAACCCCTAATCTCCACCGCCGCTTCTGCCTATAGTCAAGCCCTCGTTTGCCGGGACGCTAGGTACGCCTCACTGGACACGGTTGCCCCCAGGTCTTAATAGGCGCAAACGATGGCTGCTTACGGTGAAGGCCGATGAACCACGAGGGTATCCCGAAGCCGAGCTTGTTCACAGGTAGTCAATCCAGAGGGTGCGTCAGAGTACAGAGATGAGACAGATGCGTATTCAGGAGTAGCCAAAGGGTCAAGCCAGGAGGTCAGAGATCGCGGGGTATCCAGAGGGGCAGGCAGCTTCGTGGTCAGACAAAGCAGAGGTCAGTACAGGCAGCAGACAGGAATGGTCGATCAAGCCGTGTCGGAACTGAACCAGCACAAAATGGAGGCATTTTTTAAACCTGCTGAGAGGGAGGACAAACTGACCTACTACAAAGACATTCTACGTAGTCAGTTTGCCGATGCCTATCTGCGCCATGGTACATACTCTCGCAGATCTGACTGGGGGGGGGGGGGGCTGCGATCACCTTCCACTGCCATGGCTGCTGGGGGGGTGGAAGGAGAAGCAGCAGCAGCTCCATCAGCAGCAGACTCAGTCTTAAGTCGCTAATGAGTAGCTTTCTACACCCGCATAGTGAGTCTACTCATGAGCAGCATGAAGACCTGGAGCAGGACCTCAACCAGCAGGTCGTGTCATACCTTGACATGACCATGCCAACACACCTTGAGGATCCGCTGGACTTCTGGGCAGCCAAACTTGGCTTGTGGCCGCAACTAGAAGAGTTTACCCTGGAAAAGCTGTCCTGCCCGGCCAGTAGTGTGCCATCTGAGCGGGTGTTTAGTGCGGCAAGGAGAGACTCACCTTTGTGAAGATGAATCAGGCATGGTTCAACCAGGATTTCCAGCCAACAATGGCTGATCCATGGTAGTAGCTGATGCATGGTAGCTCCTTATGCTGCTGCCAACTCCAGGGTGTGTCTTTAAGGCAATATATTGGCTCCCTATGCTGCTGCCAACTCCTGGGTGTGTCTTTCAGACAATATATGGGCTCCCTATGCTGCTACCAACTCCTGGGTGTGTCTTTCAGGCAATATATGGGCTCCCTATGCTGCTGCTGCCAGCTCGTATGTGTGTCTTTCAGGCAATATATGGGCTCCTAATGCTGCTGCTGCCAACTCCAATGCGAGCACTCTTAAAAGACGCATGCTAGCTTATTTGGGATGCGCCCCGGTTAAAGGCAATGGCTGCTGGCAATTTGACAAAGTGACTTTCTTTACAAAATGCAACCAGGTAATAGACAGATACTCTTGAAATATTACTGCTAGTGTTTGGGATGCCCCCTCCTCACATACAAAGGAGGCCTCCCTTGATTGTGGAAAACTGACGTTAATTATAAAATGCAAGCTGTTATTAGACAGGTAGTCTTGAGATATTTATGGTAGTGTTTGGGATGCCCATGTGGGCTGGGGTTTTTACAGCAGACACAAAAACAATTCAAACTGCGATATATTTAAGAGAAATAGCCTTTAAAAGCTGCTTTAGTGTAACAGATAGGGTCAAATGTGCAGGTTTGGGATACCCTGCGGCCTGGTGTTTTTACAGCACACACAAAAACAATTCAAACTGCAATATATTTATGAGAAATAGCCTTTAAAAGCTGCTTTAGTGTAACAGATAGGGTCAAATGTGCTGGTTTGGGATACCCTGAGGCCTGTTTTTTTACAGCACACACAAAAACAATTCAAACTGCAATATATTTATGAGAAATAGCCTTTAAAAGGTGCTTTAGTGTAACAGATAGGGTCAAATGTGCAGGTTTGGGATACCCTGCGGCCTGGTGTTTTTACAGCACACACAAAAACAATTCAAACTGCAATATATTTATGAGAAATAGCCTTTAAAAGCTGCTTTAGTGTAACAGATAGGGTCAAATGTGCAGGTTTGGGATACCCTGCAGCCTGGTGTTTTTACAGCACACACAAAAACAATTCAAACTGCAATATATTTATGAGAAATAGCCTTTACACGCTGCTTTAGTGTAACAGATAGGGTCAAATGAGCAGGTTTGGGATACCCTGCGGCCTGGTGTTTTTACAGCACACACAAAAACAATTCAAACTGCAATATATTTATGAGAAATAGCCTTTAAAAACTGCTTTAGTGTAACAGATAAGGTCAAATGTGCAGGTTTGGGATACCCTGAGGCCTGGTGTTTTTACAGCACACACAAAAACAATTCAAACTGCAATATATTTATGAGAAATAGCCTTTAAAAGCTGCTTTAGTGTCACAGATAGGGTCAAATGTGCAGGTTTGGGATACCCTGCGGCCTGGTGTTTTTACAGCACACACAAAAACAATTCAAACTGCGATATATTTATGAGAAATAGCCTTTAAAAACTGCTTTAGTGTAACAGATAAGGTCAAATGTGCAGGTTTGGGATACCCTGAGGCCTGGTGTTTTTACAGCACACACAAAAACAATTCAAAATGCGATATATTTATGAGAAATAGCCTTTAAAAGCTGCTTTAGTGTAATAGATAGGGTCAAATGTGCAGGTTTGGGATACCCTGTGGCCTGCTGTTTTTACAGCACACACAAAAACAATTCAAACTGCAATATATTTATGAGAAGTAGCCTTTAAAAGCTGCTTTAGTGTAACAGATAGGGTCACATGTGCAGGTTTGGGATACCCTGCAGCTTGCTGTTTTTACAGCACACACAAAAACATTTCAAACTGCAATATATTTATAAGAAATAGCCTTTAAAAGCTGCTTTAGTGTAACAGATAGGGTCAAATGTGCATGTTTGGGATACCTTGTGGCCTGGTGTTTTTACAACACAAACAAAAACAATTCAAACTGCAATATATTTATGAGAAATAGCCTTTAAACGCTGCTTTAGTGTAACAGATAGGGTCAAATGTTCAGGTTTGGGATACCCTGAGGCCTGGTGTTTTTACAGCACACCCAAAAACAATTCAAACTGCAAAATATTTATGAGAAATAGCCTTTAAAAGCTGCTTTTGTGTAACAGATAGGGTCAAATGTGCAGGTTTGGGATACCCTGTGGCCTGATGTTTTTACTGCACACACAAAAACAATTCAAACTGCGATATATTTATGAGAAATAGCCTTTAAAAGCTGCTTTAGTGTAACAGATAGGGTCAAATGTGCAGGTTTGGGATACCCTGCGGCTTGGTGTTTTTACAGCACACACATAAACAATTCAAACTGCGATATATTCATGAGAAATAGCCTTTAAAAGCTGCTTTAGTGTAACAGATAGGGTCAAATGTGCAGGTTTGGGATACCCTGAGGCTTGTTTTTTACAGCACACAAAAAAACAATTCAAACTGCGATATATTTATGAGAAATAGCCTTTAAAAGCTGCTTTAATGTAACAGATAGGGTCAAATGTGCAGGTTTGGGATACCCTGCGGCTTGGAGTTTTTACAGCACACACAAAAACAATTCAAACTGCGATATATTTATGAGAAATAGCCTTTAAAAGCTGCTTTAATGTAACAGATAGGGTCAAATGTGCAGGTTTGGGATACCCTGTGGCTTGGAGTTTTTACAGCACACACAAAAACAATTCAAACTTCAATATATTTATGAGAAATAGCCTTTAAAAGCTGCTTTAATGTAACAGATAGGGTCAAATGTGCAGGTTTGGGATACCCTGTGGCTTGGAGTTTTTACAGCACACACAAAAACAATTCAAACTTCAATATATTTATGAGAAATAGCCTTTAAAAGCTGCTTTTGTGTAACAGATAGGGTCAAATGTGCAGGTTTGGGATACCCTGCGGCCTGGTGTTTTTACAGCACACACAAAAACAATTCAAACTGCGATATATTTATGAGAAATAACCTTTAAAAACTGCTTTAGTGTAACAGATAAGGTCAAATGTGCAGGTTTGGGATACCCTGAGGCCTGGTGTTTTTACAGCACACACAAAAACAATTCAAACTGCGATATATTTATGAGAAATAGCCTTTAAAAGCTGCTTTAGTGTAATAGGGTCAAATGTGCAGGTTTGGGATACCCTGAGGCCTGGTGTTTTTAAGGCACACACAAAAACAATTCAAACTGCAATATATTTATGAGAAATAGCCTTTAAAAGCTGCTTTAATGTAACAGATAGGGTCAAATGTGCAGGTTTGGGATACCCTGCGGCTTGGAGTTTTTACAGCACACACAAAAACAATTCAAACTGCGATATATTTATGAGAAATAGCCTTTAAAAGCTGCTTTAATGTAACAGATAGGGTCACATGTGCAGGTTTGGGATACCCTGCGGCTTGGAGTTTTTACAGCACACACAAAAACAATTCAAACTGCAATATATTTATGAGAAATAGCCTTTAAAAGCTGCTTTAGTGTAACAGATAGGGTCAAATGTGCAGGTTTGGGATACCTTGAGGCCTGGTGTTTTTAAGGCACACACAAAAACAATTCAAACTGCAATATATTTATGACAAATAGCCTTTAAAAGCTGATTTAGTGTAACAGATAGGGTCAAATGTGCATGTTTGGGATACCCTGCGGCCTGGTGTTTTTACAACACAAACAAAAACAATTCAAATTGCAATATATTTATGAGAAATAGCCTTTAAAAGCTGCTTTAGTGTAACAGATAGGGTCAAATGTGCATGTTTGGGATACCTTGTGGCCTGATGTTTTTACTGCACACACAAAAACAATTCAAACTGCGTTATATTTATGAGAAATAGCCTTTAAAAGCTGCTTTAGTGTAACAGATAGGGTCAAATGTGCAGGTTTGGGATACCCTGAGGCCTGTTTTTTACAGCACACACAAAAACAATTCAAACTGGGATATATTTATGAGAAATAGCCTTTAAAAGCTGCTTTAATGTAACAGATAGGGTCAAATGTGCTGGTTTGGGATACCCTGCGGCTTGGAGTTTTTACAGCACACACAAAAACAATTCAAACTTCAATATATTTATGAGAAATAGCCTTTGAAAGCTGCTTTTGTGTAACAGATAGGGTCAAATGTGCAGGTTTGGGATACCCTGTAGCCTGGTGTTTCTACAGCACACACAAAAACAATTCAAACTGCAATATATTTATGAGAATAGCCTTTAAAAGCTGCTTTAGTGTAACAGATAGGGTCAAATGTGCAGGTTTGGGATACCCTGCGGCCTGGTGTTTTTACAGCACACACAAAAACAATTCAAACTGCAATATATTTATGAGAAATAGCCCTTAAAAGCTGCTTTAGTGTAACAGGGTCAAATGTGCTGAAATGGGATGCCCATGTGGGCTAGGATTTTTACAGCAGACACAAAAAAAATTAAAACTAATCGAGTTATAAGAAATGCTTGTGTGTAACAGATAGGGTTAAATATGCCACTGCCAAGATGGGATGCACAGTGGCCAGAAATTTTTACAGCACAAACAAAAGCAATTTAAAACTGATCTGACAAATGAAGTGAAATGAAAATAAAAAAAAGTTTCCCTGTCACTTTCTCTGCTGCCCCTGCCTGGATCGTTCCCGATTTTTCCCTATCTTTCCCTGGCTCTCCCTGGCACTCTGTGGGTCTCTGTGGGTCTCCCTGCCTCTCTGTTAGTCTCTCACTGTCTGTAGCAAGCTCCGCTCTGGCCGTAATACAACACTGAAATGCGCACAAGCAAGATGGCCACCGTTTATATAGCACTGTGACGTCATCGGGCTTCCTGGCTGCTGATAGGCTGCATGTGACCTTCCCATGATAACTTGCCCCAGGGGATATGTCCGGACATGTCCATCCACCATTTTACAATGGCTGTAATTGAAATAAATGGAGTTTAAAGGAAAACTTCGATCAATCGAATCGCAGGAAAATTCGGATTCATTCAGAATCGAAATTTTCCTGAAATTCGGAACAAATTCGGGTTCGTCCGGATCGATTCGCTCATCCCTAGTTGTAGCTTACTGAATTAGGTTATAAAATACATATGTTATGATGTACAATAAATAAGCAAACAAAGCAGTGAAGAAAGGACTATGTAGACTGCAGTAGCTTAACAAAAAGTAGGTCAAAAATATTTTATTAACTGCATAAAATATTAACAGCTATTAAACCGTATACACTTTTAAAATGAATAGTGGTGTTACTATTAAAATGTTTGTTTTTATGTTGGGTTAAAATTCTCTGACTGGTTTAAATGGACCTCCAGTCAAAAATGACAAGGTCTGCTCCCCTGAACCCTGGGGCCATTCAGATTTAAGTTACCCCCCCCAAGAAAAAGCCCAGACCCTAATACTTATGGTATGGCTGTCTACATCACTAGTGGCAGCTGCTTTACTTCCCCCACATGGGGGCAATTTTGGGATGTCCAAGACACCCATTTCCTATGCAAAAGCCTGTCTGTCAGATCATTTTTGAGCATTATGTATACGTAAGTGCTCAGGTTTTTGACTTTTTTTCTTTTTCTTTTTTCATTTTTTTCTTATCAATGAAAGGTAATTCCTCTGAATGTTTGGCATGTCATGATTCTTATGTTATACAGGATGAAGCCAACATGGCAGAATCCACAGCAGATTTCACTGCAAATGAGAGCAGGGCAATGAAGACCTTCCTGTTTCTGAAAGAGAAAAAGCCAAAAATGTTCCAGTTGACATGGTACAAACATTAGGCGACAAAGGCCCCTCATACTCCACAGTGAAGAATTCGGTTGCCAAATATAACCCCTTAAGTGATAGAGTCCCCCCTACCCAGCATAACCAGCCCAGGAACCAACTATGAAGGCTTGTAGAACAGGGCACAAGGACGACAAGCCCACATAGCCTTCTGGCCCTTGCTCTCCTCCCCCATTGGGGCTTTGAGAAGGCAGGTTTTGGGGGGCAGGGGTTAATGGCAAGTCACCTGCTAGCATCTGAATGAAGTCTCTGGCGCTGGAGAAGGATGATATCACTGGATGACGTCATCCACTCCACCCAGAAAAGGCAGGGCTAGCGGTAATGATGGAGGAAGCTGGGGAGAGGGCCTGTTTTGGTCCCTCTCATCACTGCGGAAGAGCCTGTAGGGTTTGGACACCTGGCGAGAGGAATCATGGGCACATGTGAGTAAAAGGCACTTTTTCTTTTTTACTGATTTTTTTACAGATTTTTACAGATGCCTGCAGCAGGAGCCAAAGTGGGACGGGCCCCTTATTTGGGTCAGATGCTCCCGGGGTGAAGAGAAGACCCAGCCGGATCGATCAAGGGATTGATTGAGAGGTCAGGTGAGGTTTTTTTTAGTTTTTTTTACAGTAGCAAGGGGGGAAGCCAGGTCCATAGGTCCTATGGGCATAGGAAAAGCAAACCTGTAGGACCAACTGGGTTGGCATTTAACCCTTTAAATGCCAAGCACGTACGTGCCTGGCATTTCCCCCTGCTAGTTAAAAAATAGAAAAAAAACCCCACTTACCTCTGGTATCCACGTGAAGCTTGGGGCCCCCTCTTCCTTGGGGGGGCATCCGATCCCCCCTCAAGTAGGCTGGCAATTAAATTTCAAGTAGGCTGGCAATTAAAAGGGTTAAAAGTAGCTATGCATGTTGGGTATTGTTCTGTTTGGGGGACCTTGCGCTTTTAGATTTAGCTTGTTTTTTTCTGGTTTGCATATTTATATTTTAGGAAAAGGTCTTTTTTATTCAGCTTTTTTATACATTTTTTAGGGAAACCCTGCGCAACCAAAGAATTCTTTGAGGGATTAATTCCAGAAAGATGAGCCCACTACAACAAGCTTAGAAATCTTAACATGTATACTTTCATGAAATATATGGTTTATGGGGGATAGTCCAAATGTAAAGGGTTGTTTTGGTTGAAAAATCGCAAGGTGCGCACTTTATCTGCAGAGCTGAAATTTTCAAGCAAAATTACCGTTACGCACATGCTTTACTTTGGGGTGTTTGGCAACTCTTCCACTGACAGAACCTATGCATGTTGGGTATCGTTCTGTTCGGAGGATGTTGCTTTTTCAGATTAAACTTGTTTTTTCTTATTTGTATATAGTTTTTTTTAGGAAAATGTGGCTTGGATTCTGCTTTTTTATCCTTTTTTTAGGGAAATTCTTTGCAACCAAAGAATCCATTGAGGGATTACTTCCAGAAAACTATGGCCACATCAACAAGCCTGGTACACCTAGAAAGCTTGAGGTGTTTACTTCCAAAGAATATATAGTTTGTTGGGGGTATTTCAAATGTAAAGGGTTGTTTTGGTTGAAAAATCGCAAGGTGCGCACTTTGTCTGCAGAGCTGAAATTTTCAAGTAAAATTACCGTTACGCACATGCTTTACTTTGGGGTGTTTGGCAACTCTTCCCTTGACAGTAGCAATGCATGTTGGGTATCGTTATGTTCGGAGAATGTTGCTTTTTCAGATTACACTTGTTTTTTCTTGTTTGTATATAGTTTTTTTAGGAAAATGTGGCTTTGATTCTGCTTTTTTATCCTTTTTTTAGGGAAACTCTTTGCAACCAAAGAATCCATTGAGGGATTACTTCCAGAAAACTATGGCCACATCAACAAGCCTGGTACGCCTAGAAAGCTTGAGGTGTGTACTTCCAGAGAATATATAGTTTGTTGGGGGTATTTCAAATGTAAAGGGTTGTTTTTCTGGAAAAACTGCAAGGTGCGCATATTGCATAGCATAGTTGTATTTTATCTGAAAATCCCCTAAAGCGCTGTTTCAGTTTGGGGGAGTCTCCTGGGCAGGAAAGGGTGTCTACCAATACATATGTGGTACCGCTGTAACCGGGAGAAATTGGGATTTCACACGCAATAAGATTTTATTGACAAACTTACATTTTTTATTACAAAAAAAACTACAAATTGTAAAAAATATATATATATATATATATTTTTTTGCATATATTTCACCCAAAGATATTGAGAATACACCTAAAAAATGACAAACAAGACATTTCATGTTAAAGCCCAGACTCTGCTGAAAAAAAACAATATATAATTTTCCTGGGAAATCCCTGGAAATCCCTTCAAAAATCACATTTGAACATGGGGAGCGCAAAATAGTGTAAAATGGTCTGGCAGCAAAGGGTGACAAAAACTCCAGGTAGGCTGGTTAAAGGGTTAAAAAACGGCCTTCTTAATCCTGATGATGAAGACTGGGGAAATTATATTGGTGACCTTTCCAGAAACCATAGATGTCACTCATGACATGATTGTGTAAGACAATCAGTTTCCAGTTTTGAATATGGCCAAGACCCTGAGCTTTTCCAGGGAAAGATTAGGGATCATTATTAATGATTGTATGAGCATGAGGAAAGCATTGCCAAGTGGGTCCCCAAATCTAACAATGAATATTGCAGCTTTTAGGCAGTATGGTGATGCTTTAACGTCTTTAATGGTAAGAGTAAATAAAATTTGATTTTTTATTAAGTAGAGTAGAAATGGCATTCAGAATAATGGATACACAGTGGTCCCCCATGTCTGTGTCAGAGTGCAGAAGAGATGGCATCGGTTTTCTTGGACACTGAGATATAGGTATGAGGTACTGTTTGTGGATTTCTTTTAATGAAGTCTACTATCACAGCTCTGTATTGCTCAACACTTCTAGATAAACTGCAGGGGGAATTAATTTAGTATAGGATAGCATACACATATAATCCAAAGATCTCATTTATGAGTGCTTACTTTTACTAGCAAGTACAAACTAAACTTGGGGAAGGGGGCATGGAAATGTCAGCTATTGATTTCATCAATTAATTTCTTTCTCACTGTCAAAATACAGCCATTAAAAGGTCTCCCTCAGATGTTTTATCCTACAATATTGATTGTTTTTCAGTAAAAATATCAATAGCTTTGTATAGATCTGAAAAACAAAAGTTCCTTAATTATTGATCAGGGAGCAGTTACTTGAGGCAGGTGGAATTAAAGAAAATAAAACTTCAAAAACAACATTTCACATGTATTTGTAACAAATCAAAACAGTTTTTTTAATATCAGAGAACCAATGAATTATATGTGGAAGCAACTTAACAGTATATTTATATTGAATGCTAGTTAATACATAGTTGGATATAATGGCAGTTTTATCAAGGTGATATCAGTATTTTATACAACTTCAGAAACAGAAAAAAACGAATTAGATTAAATGAACGTAAGTTTTGCTAAAAGCTACATGAAGAAAAGCTATTCCAATTCTTTTGATGCATAACAAATACACTTTCAGTTTTATTGTATTGCTGATTTAACTTTCCCATGGAGAGCACAATCAATTAATCAGTCTAGGCAGATAATTACTCACTACATTTTTAGACCGTAAAAAAATCGATAAAGTCAAATATCTTATTCTGCATTTCATCTTTCTATGCTTTCTAGTTGTCCAAGCATTTTTGACAATTAAAAATGTAGGAAAGTGTGGGTATTAATGTATTTGCGTATAATAATTTAATATTAAATACAATGTTTGTTTGTTTTACTTTCTCAAAATATTTAACTTCAAACAGATATTTAATGAAACTGAATTTCAGACGCACAAGTGGGGGAAAAATGTCCGTGCGCCTTATCGGGCGAATGTAAAAAAAAAAAAAAAGAATAAAAAAAAAACTCACCCGTTCCCGGCGCTCCCGCGTTGTCTGCCACACTGCAAGAGGCCAAAGGAGCGGCGGGCTCTGTCCCGGTCCCGCCGCTGCGATCGCTGTCTTTTCAGGCAGCGATGACAGCGGCGGGGCCAGAGACAGAGCCCCTGCCGCTCCTCCATCTGCTGCCTCTTCCGGGCTCAGAGCACACGCGAGCACGAAGGTCCGGGCAGTGGGTGGGCGTGGCCTGCACCGGTGCAGGCCACGGCCACCCGCTGCCTGGACCTTCGTGCTCGCATGTGCCCAGGAACAGCAGATGGAGGAGCGGCAGGGGCTCTGTCTCTGGCCCCGCCGCTGTCATCGCTGCCTGAAAAGACAGCGATCGCAGCGGCGGGGCCGGGACAGAGCCAGCTCGTGAATGGGGTGGGCGTGGCCTGCGCCGACGCTGCGGCGCAAGCTACGCCCACCCCATTCACGGAGCCGGCTGCTCAGCACAGTGGTGTCAGCGGACAGGTGAGTTTAACTTTTTTTTTTATATACATGGCGCCTGCCTATACAAATGGGGGGAGAGGGGTGGGAATGGGGGGAGAGGGGCCACACAGCCTATTCTAATGGGGGGAGAGGGGCCAAACAGCCTATACTAATGGGGGGAGGGGGATGCCACACAGCCTATACTAATGAGGGGAGAGGGACCATACAGCCTATTCTAATGGGGGGAGAGGGGCCACACAGCCTATACTAATGGGGGGAGGGGGATGCCACACAGCCTATACTAATGGGGGGAGGAGGATGCCACACTGCCTATGGGAATGGGGAGAGGGGGGATGCCACACAGCCAATGGGAATGGGGGGAGAGGTGGATGCCACACAGCCTATGGGAATGGGGAGAGGGGGATGCCACACAGCATATGGGAATGGGGAGAGGGGGATGCCACACAGCATATGGGAATGGGGAGAGGGGGATGCCACACAGCCTATGGGAATGGGGAGAGAGGGATGCCACACAGCCTATACTAATGGGGGGAGGGGGATGCCACACAACCTATGCTAATGGGGGGAGGGGGATGCCACACAGCCTATGGGAATGGGGAGAGAGGGATGCCACACTGCCTATGGGAATGGGGGGAGGGGGATGCCACACAGCCTATACTAATGGGGGGAGGGGGATGCCACACAGCCTATGCTAATGGGGGGAGGGGGATGCCACACTGCCTATGGGAATGGGGAGAGAGGGACGCCACACAGCCTATACTAATGGGGGGAGAGGGGGATGCCACACAGCCAATGGGTATATGGGTAATGGGATGGAGGCATGCTACACTGTCTATGGAATGGGGCATCCCACACGGCCTATGGGAATGGGATAGGGGAATGCCACACTGTCTGTAATCGTGCGTTTTTGGTTTAAAATATTTTTTTTCTTATTTTCTTCCCCCAAATCCTATGTGCGTCTTATGGGCAGGTGCGTCTTATAGGGCGAAAAATATAATTTTTTTTTTTCATTTGACGTGGAGTGATGTGGCATTGTCTGGCAAAAGTGCTTGATAAATCAGGCCCAAAATGTGTGTCCTCCCTCTTGTGTCCTCACTCTTAATACACAACTGACTTTCTGTCCCCCTAACTTTTCACATGTAAAATATTAACTTTTATTAACTGAACACAGTGGATGAATAAGTGTAAATAAATATTTGTTTTATCACCTTGTATCTTTTCATATATTTATACATCTGTATGATGAAATATGTTAAGAAAAGTAAAACTAAAACTAAATTCATGGAAAATATATATATATATTATTACGTTTACCAACCCAGCATTTTTCTTGGTTGTCACCTATAAATATAGCCCCAAATTAGCAATGCCACGCTAACAAACTGAATGAAAAGCTTTCTCTCCATTAAATGTCTCTTCACAATTGTCAATATTCTTAAAAAGTGTAATGATTTCCTTTCAGTGCTTGAATGAACCGTAAAACTACCTTTTGGAATATTGATATTTCCAGAATTTTGAACACAATAAATTTACTTGTTTATATGCAATCTGACGGGTCATTAACTTGTGTACTTTGTTCACAACTGAGAGGAAGCCTAACCGAAAAGAGAAATCAAACATGTAAACTGCCAGTCCAAATACCAGGGTGACAGGGGCGGACTGGGGCGAAAAAAACGGCCCGGGACTTTCTGGGGCACACCAGCCCTGCTGCACTGTTCCTGGCCCGGTATAGTATCTTAATGTCACGTTTTGTTCCATAACACGCACCCAGGGTTTAAAGAACAAAAATAAGAAAGAAAATATTCTGAACCAAATGGTGTGCTTAAATCCCCCCATTACAGACAGTGTGCAGAATCCCCCATTACAGGCAGTGATCGATATCCCTCATTACATCCAGTAAGTAGCATCCCTCATTACAGTGAGTGAGGGGCATCCCACACAGGTGCGTTGCGGCATCTTCCATTAAGGACAATGAGAGGGATCCTTGTTAATAGCCAATGATTGGCATCCCTACATTACAGTTATTGAGGGGCATCCCTCATAAAAGGCAGTGGTAGCATCCCTCAGTACACCCAGTGGGGGCATCCCCCATTACTGCCAGTGGGGCATCCCCCATTACTGCCAGTGGGGCATCCCCCATTACTGCCAGTGGGGCATCCCCCATTACTGCCAGTGGGGAAATCCCTCAATACAGTCATGGGGGCATCGTCCATCACTGCCATTGGGGGTATCCCTCAGTACAGCCAGTAGGGGGCATCCCCCATTACTGCTAGTGGGGGCATCCCTCAGTACAGCCAGTGAGGGCATCCCCCATTACTGCCAGTGGGGAAATCCCTCAATACAGTCATGGGGGCATGCCTCAGCACAGCCAGTGAGTGGCATCCCCCATTCCCTCCTCCCCCCGCCTCGCCACTCACATACCCACCAGAACCAGACTGCCTCTAATCAATATGTGGGATTTTTTTTTTGTTAGCTAGGAATTATTAACATTAAAGCCACATTTTGATTTCCGTTTCATGATAGTAATAATATTCTAACACAACATAGGAGAAAAAATCTAAATATATTTTACAGTGTAACATCCATATACCGTTTTTTTTTGTACAAATAAAGTGGACCTTAAATGTATTGCTGTTAGACTGGCCAGAGTCTTGTATGTCCACATACAGAATTACTGCAAACATAGCAAGTACAGTGATTGTAAATAATAAAGACATACTTTAATTATATATAGAGAGAGATTTCAAGCTTCCATTTCCAATTATAAGAAAAGAGATATACTTACACTTACTATTAACAAAGACAGGTATATAGGTCCCTGTGGGATCTAGCCAGCCAGTGAGTGGCATCCTCCACTCCCTCCTCCCCCCGCCCACCCGCCCCGCCACTCACACACCCATGCACTTATCATTGGTTCCAGATGGTCGGAGGGCCAGTCTGCCTGTCCCTGCTGTTCCTGCCGCTGCCTCCACCGTTCTCATACACACAAACACACACATTCATGCTTACTGGCACTTCCTGCCTGTTGCCCGCAGGTCATCAGTGGGCGTGTCCCATATGGCCGGCGTCCAATGAAAACAATGGACGCCGACTATTGACGACCAGCGCGCAACAGCCAGGAAGTGCCGGTAAGCATGAATGTGTGTGTGTGTTTGTATGAGAACGGTGGAGGCAGCGACAGGTACAGCAGGGACGGGCAGGCCGGCAGCAGCGGCCGTCCCTCACCCTCCAGCATATGTTGTATTCAGGGTCGCGGCCTTCGCTGGCGCCGGCCTACCGGGATATTGCCCGGTATGCCCTATGGCCAGTCCGCCCCTGCAGGATGACATATACAGAAAAGTGATTTCAGTAAATGTTACACTTATGGAGATTTCATAAGGTGATTTAAAAAGTCTATGCTGTCAAACGTTAAAGGGTAATTCCACTTGATGGCATTTTAAAGTGGACCAAAACCCAGCATCCCGCTGTGTGCAAGGAGGGATAAAAGAGGAAGATTGAACAGAAAGTCTGGGTGTTGAGTAAAGATGGTGACTTGCTAACAGTCTGTCTCAGCCAGACAAAACAGCCCACAGCTGGGCAATTCGCATTAAAGTTCAAATCCAAGGATGCAGATTTCTCTTGTTGGATAAATCTCTGAATGTTCTGTGCAATAGTCTCCTGGAAAACAAGCAGGTAGCTAGACTCGGCATGAAAGCTTTTAAAGTCTATGGAAAAAATGTTGTTTAAAAAGAATTGTGTAATATCCAGATAAACGCATCGGCTAATAAGAGGAAGGGTCACTTATACAACCAAACTGAATAAAACTCCAGCCAAACGTGTGTTTTTCTTCTCTTTGTATGATTAAAATCCAGAGGTTCTGACTGTATTTCTTCTTCCCTCTTATTCAAAGAAATAAACAAGCCTGGCTGTATATTACTTGATGCTGGGTGCATAAGTTACCCCTCCCCCGCCACCCAGCACATTTATATGGATTTCTATCATTGGGCCATTTTATTGCCTTTAAGAATAAGGTTATATCAGCAAATGTCTTAATGCATTATTGAGTTTTAGGGGTCCGGATATTCCTTTAAGGCAGGGATACACAACCTGCGGCCTGGGGGTAGCGCCGTCAGTTGCAGCTCGCGGCACCTCAACCCACATCTGTTTACCTCTGCCTGCCGCACATGTACCAATCTCCTATCTTCCTGTCCTACATTTTCCCACCTCACATTTTCCTGCCTGACCCCTGCTCACTTCTTACTGCTGCTCACCCCACCTCTACTCATCTAATCTCTTCCCACCACACCTCAGCATACCTCACCTTTTCTCGCTTCACCCCTGCCCACTTCTTTCCACCCCCCTCTGCTCTCCATGCTTTTTGCCAACCAACCATCTTTCACATGACCAGGGGCAGTATGACTGACGGCAATTACAAAATTACAAAGAACAATATTAGATTAGATGAGTTTAAGCATGAGTGCAGCAGATACTACAAATACAATTCAAGCCAGTGAGGATCTGTTCTAAACATCCATAAGTTTGAGTACACAGCAAGTCCAGTTCCCCTTAACATTTCACTAAAATATTTACTATGAACTGGATGAAAACAGTCCTTAAAATGGCACAAAGCTTTCGGCAGCCGTTCCTAGAATCAAAAAGACTTCAGGGACTGCCACTATCTTGCCTCCTGGCAGGGGTGTACATACCATAGTGCCAGTGCAGTCACATGCCCCTGGGCCCATGGAACCAGGGGGCCTGGTGCAAGCTACCTGCACCGCCACTACCAGGAGGCCACAACTGAATGCATGCCCCTAGCTTCATACTTACCAATCCAGCCATGCCGAGGGTTTCGGCAGAGTAGCACTTTCCATGCCACCCATGCGCCTTCCTCGTTGCTGTGCCTGCACTGCTCGCACCTCCCACCTTGCAGTGTGCGCGCCATGCCTCTATTATTGCTATTCCCGCATGCCTCCCACCTTGCTTCATGCCTCTTTTACCAGCTTCTGCACCTCCATACGAGCCGGGGACCTGACCGGTGAGTGTCCGTAGGGTGGGGCCTGTGTGGGACTGCTGATGGGGGCTTGGCTATGGGTCCCAAACAGGGCTATCTACACCCCTACCTCTGGGGCATAATACATTTCGATGCCCCGCTGTGTGAAACCCCCAAGGTTGCTGGGAAACTCACCTTTCCTAGCAGCTGTTTGATCAACAGAAAGAACTGGACGGCACCAACCAAGGTTAATTGTAATGTCGTTCTGGTGCCCTGCTCTGGTTTCGCCCAAGTAGAATACTGCAAATGACCAAAAGGAAGGGGATGCCCCAAAACCCCTAAATAGGGGAGGAAAACCAGAGACTAACAATGGCACTCTATAGTATTTAAATAATGTGAAAGTTTATTATGACATCTAAATCACATACTGAGACACATTAAAAAAATATTCTTTTGTTTAAAAAACATGTAACATTTATATCCATACTACCGACAAGAGATGAGGGGAGGAGGGGGACGTACACAATTAGCAATTCAGTTCTACCAGTGGGGGAATACTAAAAACCATTATATATGTGTCTATTTATAAATTCATAATTTTCAATAAAAAAAAATTATTATAATTTCATACATGAATGTGCAATTATAAAGAAAGTGCCAAGTGCTATTTAAAGTGCATCAAGATCAAGCATAAAGGCTATGAGAAAATCCAAACCACAAAACAAACATACCATTAACTATCTTACTTATCAAGAAAGTGCTGAGTGTTTGCCACCACTGGAGCCCCCCTCGCATCCACAAGCCCTGCAGGCTTTGTGGTTTGGATTTTCTCATAGCCTTTATGCTTGATTTTGATGCACTTTAAATAGCACTTGGCACTTTCTTGGCTCACTTGGCACTACAAAATTGAGCCCACCACTGGCCACAGCCACGCAGTCCCTGGAATAGTGTTCCCATGTGCCTCATTAAATATCCTTGCGAGGGGCATATTTCAGGCCACTGCTTGTCTTTTAAGCGATGCAGTTGCATGCTGTGAGGTCCGGCTTCCTGGGACCTGCAATAGCTCGTATGTGTTGCACCAATCTGCCCTTTGCAGAAAATTTAAGAACAATGCAGTTGGGTTGGCTACTCGGTAAACATGTGTCCACATTGTAAAATCTCTAAACAGTGTAGCTGCAGAACTAGGGAGGAGGAGAAGGTGAAGGCAAAATGCTGAAAACCAGGTAGGGGTGTGCATTTGTGTTGCAACCAACATTAACCCTTGTGTTTAAATTTAGGTGATTAGAGATTGGGGCAGAAGATGTGGCTCATGCCCCCCATGCGGAACCCACAGAACTCAGCTGAAGTGCGCTACAATGCTGCTCACCACAAGTCCAAATGCATTGTTGAAAGAACCATCGACCTGCTGAAAGCATGATTCCTATGTTTGGCCCGGACAGGAGGGGAGATGCTGCATAGCACAGAGAAGGTGTCCAAGAGAATCCTTGCTTGCTGTGTGATACGCAATATCTGCATACTCCATCAAATGGAAGAGCCTGAGGAAACGCTACTGGTTCCTGAAGTTCCAGACATGCCCGCAGACAGTGCAGAGACAGACTGGCTTTGCCCAGCAGGCACAAATTATAAATTATAAATTCCTATTTTCAGGTAAATGACACAAAATGGCCTTGGACTGATGCAGTAGCTACAGCAAGAAGATATGTGTACCAAGCTAAAGCATATCTAAATATCTATGCTAAAATACTGTAGTTTTTTAGACATAATTGCAAATATCTAGCTATATCTACAGAAGTTAGTGAAGCCATAGACAGGTTAAAGGAACAAAGGTGAAAGATATTGATAAACATGACATGTTCTTTTCCCTTTACTTCTAGGCACCACAAAATTATTTTTATTATTGTGATTTATTTGTTGATTATTGATCATTTTTATGTTTCAAAACATGGTTAATAAAAATAATATTTCTAAACAATGTGTTGCGTGTTGTAGTAGCGTAGTAATAGAGAACGCTGCTGTGAAATGGCTATAAGAAACCAGCAGCATTGAATGGCAGAGACAGGATTTAAGGCAGGGAATCCGCATCATGAGCACCCAGCATTCATAACTTTTATCAAAGTCCAGATAAAAGTCATGAATGCTGGGTGAAACACAGGGCCTAAATGATCCAAAATTTGGCTTCTTTTACTTAACTTGCTTAATTTGGACACCAACAACTAAAACACAGCTGAAATGCACTGTAAAGTTTGCCCCCCCAGCAATTATTTCTTGTAACTGCAATGAAGGAAGGCTAACCAGCACTGGGAAAATACAGCGCCAAAGATTTCATCATAAATAAGGTCCTTCACAGATGGGTTAAAGGCAGAGGGATAATTCCTATGTGTGTGCAAGCATACAATGGCCATGTCTGCCCTAAAATAACAAAAAAAAACACCACAGAGCACAACTATAGGTGGATGCTACCGTGGGGCATTGCCATAGCCAAAAATGCATGCAGCTTTTTCCTCTCTCCCCATCAGCGACAGCGTTATGCTGGGCATGGAGGGGAGCTAGACAAGGCAGCTGGTGGCCACCATGCTCAGATACGCACGTTTCCTGGCTAATATGGGGAGCCCTTATTTGGGACATTATGCAACTGCCTCATTTCACAGACGAGGGCATAACACCAGTATAGTAAATTATACTTACATTTTAACTTGGGTGACAAGACCCCGGTATCGACCAATCTGAATGTATTATCTAAATGTGCACACACAACTGTAAATATTAATGATACATTTAATATGTACTATTACAATGCATCTTATCAATGTGAATAATGTAAAGGTAATCATTTAGCAATTTAATGACATATGTTTTATATTATGGTTTAACCCTTTAAGTGCCAGCCTACCTAGAGTTTTTGTCACCCTCGGATGCCAGACCTTGTTTCACTATTTTGCGCTACATGCGATATGTTCAACTGTGATTTTTGAAGGTATTCACAGGGATTTCCCTAGAAAATTATATATAGTCTAGGCTTCAACATGAAATGTCTTGTTTGGCCTTTTCTTAGTGTATTCTCAGTATTCTCAATACTTTTGAGTGAAATATGTGCAAAAAAAATTAAGAAAAAAACATTTTTTAGCGTTTTTTTTGTAATAAAAAAAAAGTGTGTCAATAAAATCGTATTGTATGTGAAATCCCAATTTCTCCCAGTTACAGCGGTACCAAATATGTATTGGTAGACACCCTTTCCTGCCCAAACTGAAACAGAGCTTTAGGAGATTTTAAGATAAAATACAACTATGCTATGCGCCCCTTGCAGTTTTTCAAGAAAAGCAACCCTTTACATTTGAAATCCCCCCCTCAAACTATATATTGTCTGGAAGTACACATCTCAAGCTTTCTAGGTGTACGAGGCATGTTTACATGGGCGTAGTTTTCTGGACGTAATCCTTCAAAGAATTCTTTGATTGCACAGAGTTTCCCTAAAAAAAGAATAAAAAAGAATAGTCAAAGCCATATTTTCCTAAAAAAAAATATATGCAAACAAGAAAAAAACAAGTTAAATCTGAAAAAGTAACATCCCCCAAACAGCATGCATGTAACGGTCATTTTACTTGTTCAGTTCTGCAGACAAAGTGCGCACTTTGCGCTTTTTCAACCAAAACAGCACTTAACATTTGGAATACCCCCCATAAACCATATATTCTCTGAACTTCCCATGTTAAGTTTTCTAGGCATACCCAGCTTGTTGTAGTGGACTTATCTTTCTGGAAGTAATCCCTCGAAGAATTTTTAGGTTGCACAGGGTTTCCATAAAAAATGTATGAATAAAAAGCAGAATAACCCCCTCTGCTGACAGGTCATTTTTCACCATTTTGTGCCATGTTTAACCGTGTTTTTTTGCAGGAATTTTCAGGAAAATTATATACATATATTTTTGCAGCAGAGTTTAGGCTTTAATATGAAATGGTAATTTTGTTACATAAATATAAAAAAACACACACTAAAGAAATTGTTTATTCTTTTTTTTTTTTAATACTTACCTCCCATTCCTCTCCTTCCCTCACCAATCACTCTGGCTTCTGCTCTCCTGCTGCTGCTGGAGGCCTTTTATAGCTGCTCGGCAACAGAACATAAGGGGTAATTTTAAAAAAAAAACGACACTGGGTCCCCCCTCCCAGAATTTTGGGGAATTTTAAGGGTTTCAAACTCTTAAAAATAAAAAAAATGACATGGGGTCCCCCCTACCCAGCATAACCAGCCCAGGACCAGCTATGCAGGGTTTGTAGAACAGGGGGCGCAGGGGCCAGCTTTTAATACTTTTTTCCTGTGGCACTTAACGGTAGGAGAGGCTACTATGTGAGACTCACATAGCTGGCACTAGAAGGGTTAAATCCACTGCATGGTGATCAAGGGCAAACCACCGAAACACATCCAGATTATTTTTAGAACACGTATTAAAATGTATACATATAGCATACCAATATTTTAAGGAATTGATTTTGGAATATATCTAGGGGATAAAAGGAATTCTGGTTTGGGTTTGTAATCAAAGTATTTTTGTCTATATTTTTTTTCTAAAAGCCTAGCCCAAGAGCCCTGTTATAAATATCAAAAACGTTACTTCCTGACAACATTCAAATGAATAAATGACCTGTTTTTCCTGAATTTTCTCATTTTCCATATTACCCATAGGTAATATAGAAAAGTTCACTTTTGTAGACAATCACCCAAAAACCTCAGATCAGTGGTGCAATTGCAGCAAGAGGCCCCATGTTTGCATTTTACCCAATCCTGTAGCTCTTACAGCCCTGGTATCTGAAGTTGGGTGCCATTCTTCCTGCTTCCAGGTGGGCATGTGCAGTTTATGAAGCTAGCTCCATTATTCTTTACTGGGTGCCTCGGCTAAGCTTTAAACTCTGCTGTACACCGCCAGACAGCCAGAAGTCAGCACTCCTGATCTGAAGTCTGTGGAAACACAAAAGTGGACTTTTCCTTTTATTTTAGATTTATTTAGTTTGTAGAAGTGGCACCTAAGCGGTGTTCTAATAACTATGTATAAATATATCTGGGGTTAATACAAAGATCCGTCCCATGATCTAGTTATAACCCGGAGTTTAACCATAACCTGAGGGCATCCACTAAAGTTAGAGGAAAGGTGCTTCCTCCACCGACATAGGAGGGGATTCTAGACTATAAGACTATGGAACTCTAGCAGTAAGACTATGGAACTCACTGTCAGAGGGGGGAGTTATGAAGAATACACCTAAAAAAGTTCCAAAGTGGCCTGGATGACTCCCTTGCATGTAATAACATTACCAGATATGGCTACTAGACCACTGAAAGGAGATCTTCTTTTCTATACAGGCTGAACTGAGTGGTCTAATGTCTTTATTAAGCCTTACATACAATGTTATTATGTTCTAAGTTGGGAATGTGTGGCACACAAGATGTATCAGCCTGATCCACCATACACATCCATTATGACTGTTGCCAAAAGTGAAGGATCTGCCCTGGAGATCATTAGGATGTTGGGCCCTGTGGAGGTTGTTGAAAATAGGTTGGAAAATAGGTTGGGAAAGCCCATCAAAGTAGACTTTCCCATCACACCACATTTCATTGTATTTCATTGATACAGTTTTTGCTATCGCCATTCATAGACTGCCCCATCTTATTTTAAAAAAATGTTTATTCTTTGTTAACGGTAAGTGGCGGCATAACTTGTAATAATATCATAAATGAAATGTGTGAAAACACCACTGTACATTTCCTGCACTTGCAATATGTAAGCTGTTTTTATGCTTTAGGGAGTTTCCATGAAAAATTTAATGTAATTTATTTTTGAAGTAAAAGTTAATAATTCTCTTTGCATGAAAAATAAATGCTCCCATTAGACTTGCAGATTTCTTAGTGATATATCTGTACAAAATGATTTATTCTAATTTAATAATGGCATAGATTTTTTAGAGCCGGAGTGTACACTGCGTCTCGTTAAAGCTGTAAAATATCTGCTGCCACTCAGGAAATCACCCGATCATTATTTTACAAAAGGAAAACCCATTTTGACAGATGAACTCCAGTCATTCTGAACAAATCAGTGATACTCTATATAATAAGGCCTCCAAAGAGGTGAGCATGAACATATTACTATGGCAACCTAAATCAAAACACTGTTTTAGTGAAGATTTCCCTGTTTTACAATGCAATGATGATTGTTTATGATACCACTGGAACGGTATTCCGCAAAGGTTCAAGAAATGAGCTGACAAGAGGAAACTCTTTATTGGCATTCTTCAATGGCATATTCTCAAATTATCTATTATTGGGCAAACATTAGGAACACGCTGCGCAAAAAGGCATCATTACTGAAGGAGGGAGAAAAGAATGATACAAAATAAGTTTCAGCCCCTGCAATGATATTGGCTGTATTCAATAAAGATTCCAAGTCATGTAAGCTAGGTTTAAGCTTTTTTTATATAGGTTTTGTATTGTTTTTATTTAGAGATATAACATCTCTAATGTTATTAATTAGCTTCAGACAGAAGGGTCAATTTAAAGCAGACCATTAGGAACAGACTTCTCAAAAAGAAACCACTGAAGGGAGGGAGAAATTAATGATACAAAATAAGTTTCCTTTCTGGCTGACTGCAGTTGATAAAGGTATAATGGTATTTCTGAGTCAAGAAAGCAAGGTTAATTTTTGTTATAGGTGTTTTGATTGAATTGTATTGTATAGTAATAAGATTAAGAATCCAATTTTTAATTTCAGAATATCAGGTAAACTCAAAGAGACAGTCCAGTCAACGGCAATAATAAGACAGAAAGCAGCTCACCTGCTGCCTATTCCATGTGCCTCTCCTCCATTTCCTGCAGTGTCAGGCAGAAGTTGTAGCAGGGCTCCAAATTTTGCTCCTCCTTTCTATTTTATTCCTCCAGGACCACTCAAAAAATGGTCTAACAGCCATGTCCCTCGGAGCTCTCAGCCTAAACTAGCCTGGCAAGCCACAGTGGTCTCACAGCTCTATCTGACCACAGCAGAGCACGCTCAAAACTCATAAAGCTGCACCATGACTTCCCAGCTTACCCCAACTGAGACATTAGGTATTGACATAATCAATCAAATTTATAATCAAAGAATTTGAAATGTTTAGAAATAGCTTATTTTACACTGTTCCCACAGAGAATAAGGTGCAAGAAAGTTAGTGTGTGCCTAGACAAGGACTTTCATGTTCTTATTTCCTCATTCACATATCTGACAGCAAATGGCAGTCAATCATGAGACCACCAGCAACCGCTCAGGTTGGATGTACAAGTCACATGATTGGCAGCCAAGCAAAAAATAAAAAAAATTACTTAACTTGACTCAAGTGGCACTTGAGAGCAGACTAACTGTCAAAAATTGACAGCATCTGCATCAGCATCTGCATTAAGACTTGTTTGAATAAATGTAATATTTAATCCCGCCCCATACTGAATAGAGGCACTTACCTATTTCCACATTTCCTTAATTTTAGCTACTGTTTTGTGGCTCCATGTGACCGGTGGTAGTCAGTTCTGCTGGGTGGACAGTCACAACAGATATGTAGAAGGTTTTGTGTCAAACACAACTGGTCACCAGCGGTCACTTGGTGCTGGAAACCAGTGAGAGAACACAAAGTAGGCATTAGATCTTCTTGGAATTGAGCTTGCAGAAGGGTTTTAAGCAGTCCTCCATCCGACTGTAAACTGAGATGCCCCCATGCTGACTAAATAGACCAGTAGTTATTTCAGAATGTTTGGCTAGCTTAACTGGCCTATGTAGTTAAAGATAAAAAAACAACTGTAGTCACCTTACCTCCCACAGACTTGATCCCATGGGGGAGGTAATCTAAATGTTTTACAAAGCCCTACTCACTTTGTTAGTGCCTTTCCAATTTTGTTTGGATATCTGTGCCGTGAGTCTCTCACACTTACAAGTGTGGAAAAAGATATTATAATAAATAATGTGAGCTTGACTATGGTACCCTTTAGTCTCTGTGGGAGTCTTGGCCTAGTCCCATACTCAGCCATACACATCCATCCATGGAATCCATATATCCACTTTAAGCAAATTTTTTTTCTTTTCTACTTTAACAAAAATAAATTAAAGATAAGGAACACCACATATTCTACAGATTCCTGACATGGCAAACACACAAAACTACTAAACTACTAAACTACTAAAAAACCATTGAATACTGAAAACCACTGTTGGCTGATCTGCTTTGACTACCATTGAACCCACAGTTACATTGTGATGGGAAAATTAAAACAGGGGAGGAGGTTCCTGTCCATAGTCCCTAACCCAATGTTCCCCAACTCAATCCTCAAGACATACCGACAGGCCATGTTTTGCAGATCTCTACACAGATGTACAGGTTGTCAAACCCTGGGGACACCCATCTTCCTGGTGAGTTCAAAACCCCCAATCTCTGCAGCTAGCTTCACCTCTAGCCAAGCCCCCTTTTACCGGGGCGCATTAAATGCCTCATCGGACACGGTTGCCCTCAGGACTTGATAGCTCAAAGGTTGTAAAGTCACAGGGGTGAAGACGGGTGAACCGAAACTAAAACTCGGCGATATCAGGTAAGCCAGGGTCATACACAGATAAATAGTTCTTATGATAGCAGCTCCAAGGGAGAAACACGGGAAGGGTCAAAGGTCACGCAAAGGGTCAAGCCGGGAGAGCCAGCAGTACCAGGGTTGGTAGTCGGGATCCAGGCAGAGGTAGGTTCAGGCAGTGGTCATGGAGCAGTCAGGTAAGCAAGGTCGATAACAGAATAATCAAACAGGAGTTTCAGGAATATAGCACCCAGTTATACGCTATCATGGGCAGTGAGAGAGGGCTAAAGCTAAAGCAGACAAGATTGGCCAGATGGGAGCAGTTCTTATTGGATCCACAATAACATATGGGCTAATTGCCCAGAAATCCTTAAGGGCGATTAGCCCACAGTAACTCTTGTGCTCATCGGCCCTTTAAACCAGCCCCGGCAGCCACACTGTGTGCAGCCCCGCCGGAGGACATAAATCAGCTGTGCTAGTGTGCACATGTGAGCACGAGCAGAAAAGCGGGGGGATTCGGCGCGGTGAGGAGGAGGAGGAAGCAATCACTGACGCTTGAGTCGACGCTGCCCGAGCCGGCACCTGCTGACGATTCAGTTGCCGAGAGGAGGGGAACACAGCCAGCCGTCTGAGCCTGCGCACCGCCTAAGGACACCGCCAAAGGTACCTGACACAGGTGAAGTAATTAAAGCTATAGAACCACTATGTGGATACCCACAAAACATGATCTGTTGGTGGACCTTGGAGGAGGATTGAGGAACACTGCCCATTACTGTTAAGCCCCACAAATATGGGGATACTTTTTCTCATAGAGCTCCCTCAAATGGAGAACCCAGAAATGGTTGCTTAAAAGAGTGACAGCCAAACCTCCCCTATTAGGGGACATGTGGTGCTGCAATGTGTAGCCATTTCTGGGTTCCCTGTCAACTGACTTTAGTAGAGGGTTGGATAAAGATGCCTGTCCTTGTTTGCTTGTGTACTAGCAACATTGATGGAATGTTCTGCAAGTAAACTTAGATGCGCACTATTGTAATTATTTAAACATTAACTATGCGTAAGTGTTGTAACTTACATATTAAATGTTCTTTCACACTCTATTTGAAATGTTACAACACAGTATTGGCCTCAGTGGCAATTCGATTGTTCTTTTCCTTCTTTTTTTTAAGGTAGCGTATGAGAAGTTCAAGCAATGACAGATCTCTTATAAATGTGGTATTTTCGTTTAATATTTGTCTAAGCTGCAGTTTACTTGTTCAGATTCTGACAAGGTCAATTTATATACTTATCCTCTGGAGAAAATGAGAACCAATTCCAATAGTGTACCAAAGAAAATGTGTAACTTGTCAGGGAGTCACTGAGCTCTTTGGATACAAAGTGCTACAAGTCATTATTAAGTGTGATACATTCCTATTAGATAATGTCAGTGACCCTGCTTTATGTTACTACCGTACTAAGTGCTATGAGCAGACCACTGAGATACGACCGAGCCAGTCATGATGAACTTGCAACTAATTCTCAATTATTAGCCATGGAAACAAGGACACAAATGTATTGCGTAGTTCGTGACTATTTTAATTCCATTTCAGTGGCACACTATTGTCATTAATTACAGACCCATATTGTTCTTACTGTTTACTGAGATATTATTTTCTGACCATGCAGTGGAAATATCATAGTTTCACACCAGAAAAGATTGTGTGAGCTAGGTTACAGCAGGCATTATCTCTCTATTCCCTTTTGATTTATCCAGCAGCAAGAGAATAGAGGTAGCCAGTCCTTACAGTGTCAAAAATGCCCCAAATAGTTACCATTATCATTATTTTACATGTGAACATTGGAATTTCTTAGTGTTATGAACACTGGTGGTGGTCACCCATCAAGAAAATAATAAAATAAATTAGCATTTAGAAATAAATTAGACCTCTATGGGGGTCGATTCATCTGGTGGTGAATCACTCACTCACATCAGCATCAGGTGCAAATAGTGTACAAAGTGCCATTCCTCTTCACAATTTAAACCAAATGTGCACCTTTTCCTCTAAAGTGTATTTTTTGCACTCCTATATGTTAAAAACCTATGCCTATGAAGCCTGTTGAAGACTTCCCTTTATCTGATCGTAGATTCATTTTACTTTTGTGACTTTGGAGCAATTTGGTAATGAAAAAGATCCTAATTATACTAATGCAGGCTCAAACTGGCACACAAGTACCCAAGAAAATCTGCCGGTAAACCCCTTTGGCAGGCCTACTCCCTGGGTGCTCTTGTTCACTTGATGCTAAAAGCCTGGCAACAACATGGTACACCATCTTTCTAGTTTAAGCCCTGTGTACAGCTCCAGAACTCACCTGATTATGTATGGATTTTGTGCATGTGGTCAGAGGGTGCACTATGTGATGTTATTATCTATATAATCTGCATTGTTGTTCCAATTTTATTTTGAAAAATAGGACATTAGATACAGATAGATCTCAATTTAGTCACTAGTAACATCATTAGCAAGTATCATTAATAAAGTGGAGGGCTCCATTCTAGCCTACCTCTTACAGAGGGTTTGTAAACTTGACATGAGCCTCAGGATCATGGGAGAAGGAGTCATAGGCAGCAAAGATGCAGAATACATTTCCGTTTCTTTCTTTGACGAGAGCATGACAGTAAGTTGGCAAGCAAATGATTTTAAAGTTTGACTGGTTTGGGGGTTTTGTTCCGTCTCCTGGGGGCATTCCAATTTAGGATGCCCCACTGTGTCAAACCCCTCAGTTCTTCCAGTAAAACTCACCTCTTCCCGATCCCATGACTGGGCTCTCGTTAAATCAGAGCTTTTTGTCTAGAGGTAAAACAACAGCAGAGAAAGTGAAAAGAACATCCAATATTAAGAATACAGTATTTCAATCAACTGATTGGTCAGTGTAGTTAGTAATAAAAAGCTTTTCAGATACGTTGGTGATTGAACAACATAAACACAATAATTTCTTGATATTCCTGTAGTGCTTCATCCTTAATCACAACATCTGTCTCTTTAACCATTAGTTTTATCTTTGGATACTAGGGACTGCCATGGGGATGACTTGATCCCTATCCTGTATCTGGGGTAGTGGGAGAGGGCTTTTGGGGAGGATGAGGAGCTAAGAATGTATCTGTGCCACTGGCATGTACCTGTGCCATGTTCATTTTGAAATTATGGAAATCGAATAACCAAATCCCCTAGGAAACAAAAAAAAAATGCCACAGCTTAAAGTGGACCAACACCCAGGATTTTGACCCCGATCGGGCACGCGCGGGCAAGCGCCCTGGGGAAGTCAGAGGCAGGAAAATTTCATTGAGTGCAGCTGGCACCCTTAAGTTACCAGAACTGTGTTATCTTAAGGATAATCCAATTGTAGTTGGCAGATATTCCAATTTCATGCAGGCTCTTTTGCACAACAGAGCTCACGTTCCTCCCTCCAGTCAGCTAATGGAGGCTACTTTCTAGTTACTGGAGGCAAGGATGTACTCTGGAGCGGGCAAGGGAGCTGGTACTACAAGGTTTAAAGCTGCAGGAGGGGATGTGCATATAGATACTCATCTAACGATGAGCTTTAGATCAAGGATAAAGCTAGATTCAACCCAGATCTTGATGATTCATTCCGGTTCCCCCAATCCCAGATACTTTAAACTGTAAGCTCAAATGGTGGAACTTTCTTTCATATTGTATGCTGTTTTCAATGCATTAACCTCTTTTTTGCAATGTTACAGTATATTTACCTTATATTCTCTATACATGTCTATATTATTACTTTGTAGACAAGCCTAATGAATAAGAAGAAAATTCTTCGAAAAATTGTGGATAGTTGGTTGGAGAAACAATATATTTCAGTGGTTCAGTTATTTTTGTTTCCTAGAGAAAAAGTGATAAAAAATGTGGAAATTTCAAATTTAATATAATTCTTTATTTTACAACCTGGAGGGAAATGTTCACTCTTTCAATTTGTATTAAACTTGTGGCCATCAAGGTTGAGTTGTTAAGTGTATGTGATTCCCAAAATTCTACGAGGATAATTTTGTTTGCTGACTTGCTTGGAGCACTGCCACTACAACTCAGAACTACCACACATATGATCCAATGGAGCCTGCCAGCATTCTTGTTTACTGTCCTATTAAAATGATTCCTTAAAAAGTTACCTGTCGGCTGGGGATTTATTAAGGGATATGCTTAAAAGTCGCAAAATGACAAACCAGTCCCTAGGATTTTGATTTGTCTTTTGTGGACAGTTTACATCAATCAATACACTAGAAAACTGCAATAATAACCGGCAAAAATAAATACTGTCTAAATTCATTAGGCTTTCCTAGTTTACTTGAGTGCCATGCACTAAAAAATAAAGATACGGAGCAGCAGTCACCGTACATTTAGAATTTTTGTAGCATCTATAAACTAGGAATAAAATCGCCATAGTAATATCTGCTTGTGTGAATTGGAAAATATTATATATATGCACTATTTTTTTGTTTTTAGTTACAGTATTAATTACAATATTAGTATTAGTTACAGTACAGCACTGCATACAACATTTGCATGATACCTTAATATGTGTGTATTTTTTTGGCAAATAGAAGTATTTTTATTATAGTAATATTTTCTACACTTTTCTGCATTTATGAAGAAAAACTTTCGGTTTTGAAAATTAAAGTTCCTGTTACATACGCTTAATGGGTTCACCAGGGTTTGTGGGCAGTGGCACAATAGCAAGAACTCTAATGACACAGTCAGAAAGGAGGGTTTTTTTAATTGAAGAGCCAACTTCACAATTACTATTCAGCAGTGCACTTCCCATAGACGGTTCTATCATTCCATTTATGGTGCACTTTCTTCACATTTCCACAACTGCTCTTGTTTCCTTTCTGGCTAGAAGTTGGCTACAGCACACACCACTGGCCCCTAGTTTTTGATGTCTTTTCTTCCTCCTCAGACTACAATGGTAGTTGCCTGGTCTAGCTACTGCAATTTTAGGGTCCTTTCTTATCATTGCTCTTCTGCTTCCACATCAGTCTAACAATCAAAAGATTATGTTTACCTCTGAATCCTCCTAAGCTAAAGGACACAACATTTTTTGACCAACTCAGTCCTCCCCTTAGGCCCAGATAACCGAGGCTCAAGTTCACAAGTTCAATAAAAGACATCAACACTCACATGTCTGACTTCCTGCTGGGTTTCGGGCTACTGAGATGTTGTGCCCTTAGTCATACAAAATAGAATGTCAGAATGTACATATTTATCTAAAAAACACTTACCTGTCCCACCAATGGTGTTTGTGTTTGCCGGGCACGTGTCTCGGACAGACAGACCTGGCCAAATGTAAAAGCAACACACCTCAGCCAATCCTGCATGGCCGAGGATCAGGTCTGAGCCCGCCCCCTCCAATCCCCGCCAATGGCGTGAAACGGAGGTAGAGAGCCAGATGGTGCGATGTATCAAGATCCATGCCTGAAACGGGCGTCTACCTGACCAGAAAAACCTACTTGTGGTGGACGGTTCCATTTGTAATAACATTTCCATGTGAAAGATTGCATGGGTAAATTATATGTGAATAATTCTAATGTAGTATGCAATAGTCATATACTTAATGTTTATAATTGGATAGGATTCCTATTTCATATATTTGTATATTTGATATATTCAACTAAAACAAGAAACAGGAAAGGTAAGGATGGTATTAAAATCTGTGTTTTATAAACATTAAACTATTAAACTATACTGTATATATACTATTGGCTCTACAAACCTGTACAAAGGCTGACATCAAATCGGGATCAAATCCAATTTGATTCCCTCATAAACAGCAATTTTTTAAGATCCTGAGACTAGAGACATCCCCTTGGTGACATTGAATTACATGCTTTGAAACATGGGATATATTACTCATGTATTCCATTAATAAAATGTCACATTTTAAAACTTTTTGCATTGGCAAGAGAAACAAAATCTGGACCCCCCACATCTATACATGACTACTGTAGAGAGCTATGTATCTAATGTTTTGGGTCCAGATATCATGAAGGGTGCTAATTTGGTTCCTAATGTCGGCGCCCATCTTGTTACTGTTTTTATACCCTGGCTCAATATTTTATCCAATTTCCTGTCACATTTCAGAATCTGTAAATTATTTATAATAACCTTAGTGATTTTTTTATACACTACACTAAAAGAGGTAGAGAAAACTAATTGTGTCTCTTCCTCTTGTCTCCTAGCAAATCACTGTTACTTTTTTTCTGCTATATCTTGGGCTTTTTTCATATCCATTCGCAATACCCCCTCATCCTCATTCTCTTCTTAAATTCCTCTAATTCCTTTTAAAAATTACTCTCAAGTGTACAACTGCGTTTGATCCTCAGTAACTCCCCCACAGGTACCGCTTTCTTGGTATGTGAGGGGTGTAGACTAACTGCATGTAAAAGGGAATTCTCTGCCATGGGTTTTCTGCCATCATCAAACTTAAAATAATTGTGGGTGAGGAGGAACTCCAAAGTGATTAGAACATACTGAAAACAATTCTTGGTATAACCAGAATACTTCTTTAAATGGAAACACAGAGCCTCGTTTGCCAGCCGATGTGGAATACAGCAAGGCCACATCCAGTGTGCACCATATAGCATTTTCTGTCCATACTAGATGATCCAATGTTTGTAGTATATGTTTTGTATCCCTTGGATGCCCTGGGAGGTGCCTCTCTAAAGGTTGAAGCATAAGAGATCAACTCACTGAGCCAGCCATTCACATATTTCCCCAGTACCGGCCACTATAGGCCGACCTTTTATTGAACTTGTGAACTTTTAATGGAAGCAGTAATAGCTATATTTTAGATATGGAAACACTTTAAATACCGCGCTCTAAAAAACTCTTAGCCTACTAGAAACTTTTTGGGTGCTCAATGTATAAAAACTCCTTTGTCCATAGAGTCCAAATAGATTTGCAAAAAATAATAACAGAGCTCCCCTAATTCAGGGCAGTATTCTTAAGTATCCCAAGTGGGATGCCCCGAAAAAGTCTTAACAGGTAAATCGACACCCGCAGTGCACGATTCTTTGAAAGTATATGCACTGCGGGTGTCGATTTACCTGTTAAGACTTTTTCGGGGCATCCCACTTGGGATACTTAAGAATACTGCCCTGAATTAGGGGAGCTCTGTTATTATATTTTAGATATACCTGATAGTTTACACATACCTCCAAACCTAAACTCTAACTATTCTAACTTATGCCTCATGTGGAACCAGCCATGTTTGCCATGTGTGAAACATTCTGTAAGGCTGGGGGGCGCACCTGTATTAACTATTAATTAATTAACTGGCTACCTATTGTAGCACCATTTATTAGAATATCTAACATCATCTTACTAATAAAATGTTCCCATTGTACTACCTTTAGATCCTAGGTGGAGCCAGATACCAGGTAATGCAGGCGTCCAATAGGCCAAGATGGTTGACAGTAAATGCAAAGCACCCCCCTAGGCCTTGGCATCCAGGGGTATCACCCTCTCGCCCTCCCCTAGGAACAGCCTTGTTTTAGAGAATGCTTGCACTATTGCACTGGTGAACAAAAACCCATGGCAGAGCAAAATCGACAATACACTTAAACAATGTCAGTTATATATCAGGAATAGTATATTCAGTTATATTCTGGAATAGTAATATAACCCACCTCTCTCATCCCTCTGTAATCTTGTTTATTGGCCAGATATTACTTTATAAAAATTCTTTTGATTTCACTTCCATATATTATACATTTCATTGTATTTCAAAAGGTGATAAAGCGTGATGCTCTACTGACGCTGAAATCTGTTCCTGCTGTTTATAATAACAATATGTTTGTGGGCCCTGGCTTAATTAAACATGCATGTGTATTTTCAAATGCAATCTTTTCTGCTTGTTGGTTTTTTGACAACCCTCCAAACAGGTCCAAGTGGAACTAAGCATGTAAACACGCTTGTTAATGCAATCTCAAAACACGCAAATTAGCACCTCCTGACAGTTAATATGTAAGCTGTGGGATTGCTGTTATTGGTAACGAAGCTTTAACTATTCTCTGTCCAATATTAAACAAAATATGTCACAATGGAGATGAATGGGACACGGTGCCCATATTTTCCTTTTATGAATAATTACACATTTTAAAATACATTGAGCCCATAAACTGATATGTGGGTGGCAGTTGCCCATAGTACCTAGATTCCTGCTTTCATTTAAACAATGAAACCTCATAACAAAATAATTTATGGTTGCCACAAAATAAAAGAAAGAAAGAGGAGGGAAAAAATGCACGGTTTTACTAAGAGCAGAAGCTGCCAGACTAACCTAATTGGCTTCTATGTGCAGGTGAGTAGAAGCCTGGACAGAGGGGCGGCTATAGATTTTCTGGATTTTGCAAAAGCATTTGACACTGTTCCCCATAGACACTTATTGGGGAAATTTTAGATCTTCGGGATTAGAAAATACAGTTTGTAACTGGATTGAAAACTGGCTGAAGGATCGTGTGGAGAGAGTTGGGGTTAATGATACCTACTCTGAATGGTTATCGGTTGTAATCGGTGTACCCCAGGGTTCAGTACTGGGCCCACTATTAATCAATTTGTTTATAAATGATATAGAAGATGGAATTAAGAGTACTGTCTGTAGTATTTTTTGTAGATGACATAAAGATATGTAGCACAGTGCAGTCTAATGAAGATGTTCACAAGCTTCAAGCTGACTTAGACACTTTGAGTGTCACTTGGCAAATGAAGTTTAATGTGGATAAGTATAAAATGAGGTACTTGGGGTCTAATAACCTGAAGGCCACATACTAGGTACTTGGTGGAGTAAAACTGGGAGAGTAACTAGTTGAGAAGGATCTGGGGGTACTGGTAGATCACAGGCTAAATAACAGCATGCAATGCCAAGCAGCTGCTTCCAAGGCCACCAAGATACTATCATGCATTAAAAGAGGCATGAAATCACAGGATAGAGATGTAATATTGCCTCTTTACAAGGCACTGGTGCGCCCTCACCTGGAATATGCCGTCCAGTTCTGGGCACCTATTCATAGAAAGGATGCTCTGACTATGGAAAGTGTGCAGAGAGCTACCAAACTAATAAGAGGAATGAAGGATCTTAGTTATGAGGAAAGATTATGAGAAATAAATTTAATGATCATTAACTTGTATAAATAGATACATGGCCAATGCAAAAAACATAAAAAACATATTTCAACTAAATTCTTCTCTAGAGACAAGAGGGCACTCCTTCCATTTGGAAAAAAAATCTCCAGAGGCAACAATCATTTTCTCCCATAAGAACTATAAATCTGTGGAATAGCCTCCCACAGAAGCTTGTCACAGCATCAACAGCTGACAGCTTCAAAAAGGATTAGATGCTTTTCTAGGGGAAAGTAACATTCCCTTGGTGGAACTTGATGGACATATGTCTTTTTTCAACCGCATTAACTATGTAACTATGTATGTAACTATGTAACTATGCAATGAAGATAGTTTGATGGTAAATGGCAATACTTTATAGTTCATCAATTAATTCATCAATAACTTCATCAAGAATTTATCAATAAAACCTGAATAGTTTTGGGCTGTTGCTAAGAAAACTAATGCAGTTGTGACAGCAGCAATCAAATGAATCTAGTGATAGTGAAGAGGAAGCAGGAGAGGAGCATGGGAGATGCAAGAACTATGCAGGAAGAGGAAATGTGTGCTGGAAGTAGATGTCTGGTCACAAAGAATTCTGCAGTGCTCAAGCTCAGAAACACCCAGAAAATAATTTGGTCACATCCTTATGTCTACCACTTTGACATCTGGGAAGTGCAATAGCCATGCCCCCCTCAAAAACATTTTCTGGATGCATCATTGCCGCTGCCATTGTGATTGGGTCAGGGAGACTGTCACTCAAGACATGCAGCTGCCAGGAAAACAGTGAGATAAAACTTCAGTAGCGAGCATTCATCGTGGAGGTGGGTGGGGCTATGAATAAGAGGTGATTTTTTTTGTGTTTATGTGGTTGAGCAGGAAGGACCAGGGTCTCTTAATAGGTCATCTGCTGATCCCCCTCCTCCAGCATTTATCCCTTAAAGCAGCAGCTCATGAAATGCTGCTGAACCTGTGCTGTCAGAGCTAGGACAGACCTACCATCTCCGTGAAGACTCTTGTGCACACCAGGGCTCACGCTCCTCGCTCCGGTCAGCTCATGAAGCCTGCTTTCTAGATTCTGGAGGCAAGTATACACCCTGGAGCAAGCAAGAGAGCTGGTACTGTGAGGCTTACAGATGCTGGAGGGTAGGCGTGTGTAGGTATTGTTTTCTTTATCTCATTGAAAAAACTGCAACTTTATTGTCTGCTGAGAAGAGGATCTCTCCAGACTTACATACCAGTCAACTAAGGAGGCAAGCGTGTAATATTTGGAAAGAACAATCCACATAATGAATAACCCCATTAAATACATAAATAGGTAGGTCTTATTGTAAAAATAAAAGCTGACAGAGAATAATTGGGCTGCCAGCACAAACCCAAAGACCTTTATTAAAAAAGCCGCACCCAGCAGTTTAAGAATTTTATACCAAAATAAAAAATAAAAATAAAAGCTGTTATTATAAAGCTGTTTTATAACTGTCACCAGTATTTGTATCCATTATGAGATTTTGGTATGGCCCACAGGAATGCAGTAAACTCTGGGCTATTTCCTGAACTTAATTTACAGCTCTTACAGTTCACTGGAGATTTCCTTTCAGAGGATGCTATTCAGTGTCTTCATGTCAGCAGTGTTAGTCATGGAAGTGTGACAACAGTTTATATTTTTAAATCTAGCTCATACTTCTTCATTTATAGGTAGCCTGTATAAGGCCTTAATTTCCATTGCTAAAATGTCAGTAAGTTGTTGTACCGTGTTAGCCATCGATGTAAGCAGGAAATCCAAGGTTAAGGTAATACCATTTATTGGCTAACTCAATAAGATTGAAAATGCAAGCTTTCGAAGCTGTTCAAGCTTCTTCTTCAGGCATAATACTTAAAAAAAAACTTAGACACACATTTACACAGAAACTACATACAACAACTACAAAGGAGTGACAATTGTTTTTACACTGACACACATGAAAAATAGCTAAGTCATAAAATTGTATACTACGAGATAAGAATCAGGGGGATTATAACAATTAATGGTGGGCTGATAAGAAATGAGAGGGGGAGAGAAAGTGTGTGAAATTTTTATTACTCTCACACCAGGCCAGAAATCCGGTTTAATATTAGACCTTGTGATGAGTCTCGTCTATTCAATCCGTGTCATAATGACACCTAAAATTATTGTCCCTGTTTAGCCCACAGTCCATCGATTTAAAGATTTGGATACATTTACACTCCCATTCCAATCTCTCCTTTTGTGAGCAGAAACCCCCCTTGAACACTGTGAGTTTGAGGTCACATAGGCAATGCCCTGGTCTGCAGAAATGGGCTGCAACAGGCACATCAGTTTTATTATTGTTAATTGTGAACCTGTGCTTTCTGTGAACCTGTGAACCTGATGTCTTCCCATCTGTGGGGGGGGGACAGTGCCCCCTCACAGATGGGAAGACATCCCTAGGAGTACAGAGGGACCACCCTAAGGTTAGCAGGTCCTGCTAAGTACATATACAGTGAGTAACGTTTCTTTTTTCTAAGATAACTGCAAACTGTACCCAAAGTGATAAGATACTTACCTATCCCAGATATACCTCCATCAGAATTATTTGCACTGAGGAAGCTCCTTCGAGCGAAACGCGTTTGCAACTGGAAAACTTGCTACAAACAAGGGACTAATCCCAACTTGCTACAAACGGAGGCATCAACCCCCAACTACTCACTTGCTACAACTGGAGGCACCAATTACAGAAACTTTAAGGAAGGTAGGGCACACGTGTGCCCACCACCTGCCCCGCCCTCTGGGACAAAAAAATCTGGACTATATACGTTTACTCATTTACTTGCTTTATCTATATGATCACTGTAAATATAATTTCACTCACCAGATAAGATACCAAGAAACGATATTTTGTTTTACATATATTTTTTTGATGTTTTTTCCACTTTTAGATGACTTATTTGTATAGAATAAAAGGAATTACCTTAAAAATCTTCTTGACCATTACTAGGATATAAATAGGCGCATCCTTGGTTACCTCCTACCCTGGAGGGACCAAACTCAAACTTTCTTGTCACAATTCCTGGCCTAGGTCAGGAGCGCCTATACTCCTAACAAACTACTCCCCAGGATCCACCAACAAATCCTCCATTCCCCCCACCCCCCCCAGTAAATTCTGTAATGCAACTGATACCAGAAGACCCAAAGGTGGCCTGCTTTTATATGCTCCCCAAAGTTCATAAACCAGGAACTCCGGGAAGACCTATAATCTCTGGTATTGGGGCTTTGACCGAAAACATGTCAGGCTGGGTGGAACATAAAACTCTGATCCGGAAGACACCAAGTTTTATTCAGGACACAACACATCTGCTTAATAGACTATCTGCAATTGGACCTTTACCAGAGGGAACCATCTTGGCCACTATGGATGTAGAGTCACTTTATACCAACATCCCACATGCTTGTGCAAGGTACCTGGAGGAACACGACCTACCTGCAGATGAGATCACCGAAATAATACATTTCATCCTGACCCACAATTACTTCTGTTTCGGCCAAGATCTATACCTGCAGCAGAAGGGTGTGGCTATGGGCTCAAGATTTGCACCACAGTATGCAAATTTATTCATTGCAAAACTGTAAGAGGAGTTCCTATCAGAATGTGCCACTAGACCAATAGCCTATTTTCGCTACATTGATGACATCCTAATCATCTGATCGGCAAGCCAGGAAGACCTCATTGACTTCCACATGAATTTTAACGACTTCTATCCCACAATACGTTTGAAACTCACCCATTCACCAACAGAAGTCAATTTCCTTGACACCACCATATGTGTTAAGGGAAAGGCCCTACAAACATCCATCTACCGGAAACCCGACCTACATACCTTAAGAGGTCCATTGTATTCAGCCAGGGAATCAGATACAACAGAATCTGTTCTGATACCATGGACAGAAACGCACATATGGAAAATCTAAAAAGGGACTTTATTAGGCAGGGCTACAAACCATCAGAAACAGAGGCCCAGTTACTAAAAGCACTCTAAATCCCCAAAGACAGACTCCTGTAATACAAAGAATCCCAAAAGAAGAACTGTGTTCCTCTGGTTGTCACATACAATCCACGTCTGGAGATTCTAAGGAAAATTGCGAAGGAGCTCCTTTTACACAGGAATAAGAGACATTTGAGATTTTCCCAGATCCTCCTCTGTTGGCATACAGACAACCTTCCAACCTCAGAAAACTCATTGTGAGGAGCTCCCTAAGTGACCCAGCACAAAATGGGACATGGCCTTGCCTGCAGAAAAGGTGTGAAACCTGCACACACCGGCTAAACAGGGACAATAATTTTATGTTTCATTATGACATGGATTGAATAGACAAGACTCATCACAAGGTCTGATATTAAACAGACTGTCTGGCCTGGTGTGAGAGCAATAAATATTCCACACACTTTCTCTCCCCCTCTCATTCTTATCAGCCCACCATTAATTGTTATAATCCCCCTGATTCTTATATCGCAGTATATAATTGTACGACTTAGCTATTTTTCATGTGTGTCAGTGTAAAAACAATTGTCACTCCTTTGTAGTTGTTGTATGTAGTTTCTGTATAAATGTGTGTCTAAGTTTAAGAGTCTAAGACCTGTATTATGCCTGAAGAAGAAGCTTGAACACCTTCGAAAGCTTGCATTTTTAATCTTATTGAGTTAGCCGATAAATGGCATTACCTTAATCTTGGATTTCCACATTGCTGAAATGAAATCTCTTTAAGGACAAACGTGGAAAGTATGTTTGCCAATTTCTAGTTTATTAAAATAGTAATATAGATATTGTATATGAGTCAGTGAGACCGGCGCACCATGTGAAGTATGCAGAGAAACTGAATGCTAAAATCATACAGTAACATAGGAGTACTGTTATGCAGTCCGTAATGTCCAATATTATGTAGTCCGTAATGTCTAACGTTTCGGGGTATCATAGCCCCTTCATCAGGGATAGACTGGCAAACGGATATGCACTAGTAGACAAGATAAATAGCCAGGTTCCAGGTAAAAGTATGAAATTCCAGTCTGACGTCATAATGTAGGCAAACTGAGAAGTATACAAAGCGGTGTATATTAAAACCATTACTTACCTAAGTCCCCCGGGGTTTCATGGTAAGGATATATATACCAGGGAGTGAACCTCCCCACCGCCGCGTGCCTGATTGACGGGCAGCAAGGTACCCGTCTGTCAGGGAGACAGGGATGCACTGGGGGGGGGGGGGGGGGGAGCGACTATGCCTGCCCTGGAGTCTCATAGACTTCATGCTTTTTTTGTCCTCCGGTCCATCCATACTGTCCTATGCTGCTCTCCCCAGAAATCCTAGCCTGCATTGGGCTCCAGCCACAAAACTCCCAGTCACAGACAGGGACTATTTATAGATGCAGCGGGGAAGGAGGTGGCAGGAGCTCAGTCCGGGCAGTGGATCTATGTCCTACATCCGCTGTCTTCACAAGAGAGCAGTGCAAGACAGATGAGGACACCACTTGGCGATGGATAGCAAAAAAAGGATGAAAATATTGGTATGAAAAAAAAATTCTGGTGGGGTGTGTTTTTTTTTTTTACATTTAACCCTTTATGAACTGGTAAGGGGTCCCTGAGACCCTTATACCAGTTCAAACAGCAGGCCAACTGTTGGCAAGTGGTTGACTTACTGAAACCCACCTCCCCATTACCTGCATCCCCAAAGGCAAGGAAGAGCCCAGTGCCCCTGTGGGCTATGTGGGCTTGAAGCCTTTGTGGACAGAGGTAATAGTTCATCTCTAATTGTGACCATAATCAATGATTTTTTTTATCCTTGGGCTGGTATAGGGACTGTTTGGACTTATTGAGTAGAAAGTTCAGCCGTTCTGCCCGTAAACCTCATTGGGAGAGGTGAACATTCTCTCTTTATTTTTAATCAGTTTGCTTATATTATGTAGTTTGCATATATTTGCATATATTGTGTAGGTTGCTGCTCAGCAGAACGTTAGTAGCTCAATTTAGGACACCAATAATCTTCAGGGTTTTACAGGTCCTCTAAAGTGCCCCCTACAAATAGGCCTACATTTTCAGAATAATTCAAAATCATGGCTATAGGACGAGGGAAGAAATAGCTTGGGCAAAATGAAATTAATGGCAAATTAAATTAAATCTAAAAAATTTTCTTAAAGTTGGCCTAACCCACTGCCTCTTCTTCGGGCTGCTGCATCCCCCCTCCACCCCCCAGGCATCCCAATTTGAGGCCCAAACTTCCTATCTGTCAGAAGCCAATGGGCCTATTGGGTGTGTAGCATCATTCATGGTACACTGCTACCTGGTATATATACATGTGAAACACTGGGCCAATGAGCCAAATTCTGAAAGTGTGAGAATTCATCCTGATTGAGGAACTGAAATGGAAACTCAGGATTTAGGCCCTGTAAAGGGGTAGCATCAAATGGCAGGCCTTTTAGTGTGTTAGCATAGATTTAAAAGGTGCCACAATTTTGTCTGGAATCTCGCTTGTTCACCTTACAACATAGTTTTAATTTTCAGCATAAGAACACATAGTTCCCCTTTAATGATATAGAATCTGCAAACAACTCTTTTTATATAAAGTTCGAAACATCTCTTGCACCTAATGGTCTTTTGACACGGGGCTGCTCTGCCGATACAGCAATTAAAGATTGCTGTAAGTAAAGGTTTTGGGATATGGAGTATTTATTACAATTGGGAAAAACATTTAATCTCAAGAGGACCTTAATAATAAAAACCTCATAGGGATCACTGATAACTTCTGAAACTCACATGCAGAAATGCAGGAGGTTCTTAATAAATTCCCTTGTACAACAACACTTTTGCTTTAAGTTTGATTGAGTATTGTACGTAGTCTAGAAAGATAATAATGAAAGATTAGAGGGGCTCTTTAAATTGTATAAAGCCTTTCCAAATTATTAGCCCTTCAGGTTTCGAAAGTGACTACTGATATACAATCCAATACTGCCCAGAAACCACAGCCCCTATAGATCCTGTTAGTAATAATTTGGAGAGAGGCAGGAGTATTTGATAAATGGATTGGGCTTTAGGGATTTACGCACTTATCCCAATTGACTGAACATTAGTAAATCCCTTAATAATAAAATAATGAGAATAATAACAATAATAGTGTAATAATAATAAAAAAAGTTACATTTAGAAAGTAGATATTAATATAAATGCAATGCAAATGCAAGAAGTCAGTTTTTTTCTTATTTGGAGTGAGGTAAAATATTTTTTACAGGTCAAAACATTGCGCTGAAGTCATGACATATCACATTAAGCTGATAAATCAAGCCTAATACACTCTGCTATCTTGAGGTGCACAAACACTTTGAAATCAAACCTTGTAGAAGCTGTCTTACTGATCTTTAATGGATTTTTAAAGATGACAAGAAAGGAAATGGGAAACTAAAGCAAAGAAAGACAAAAATTCCCTTAAGGAGCATTCTGAAGTAAATCAAGAGCAACTGAAAAGTGAACTGTTTGAGCCCAGGGATATCTTAGGTTTTATCAGCCGGACACTTTCTGCATATTGAGTCCACGGACACCTTTCCTTTGGGTATACTTTGACACAGCTAGCTGTGGAAAATGAACTACATCACCTGAAGAACGGTTGGAGGGCCAAAGAACTGCTCCCATTGCATCGGAACTCATGCCTTATTACCACCTATCCCAACCATTTGTATACGCTAACTCTAACTCTTCCAGACGGAACAGCTATGGCTACTTAAGCAATACAGAGCAGGACAAAAATGCCATTTTATGTAGCAACTAAAAATGAAGATAAAAATGTATATAAACAAGCCTTTATTATGTCCCTGGAATATATAAGGAAAAAAGTGACTAGCCATTCTGGTCAGTGTGACTTTTTAACCAATTTCACCAATGAAAATATATATATTATGTATATAATATAGAATTATATATATATATATATATATATATATATATATATATATAATTATGTTTGACATTAAAAAAGAAAATGATATGAGGATATTATTGGAATTTAAATGAAATAATACACACACACACACACACACACACACACACACATATATATATATAGGTTTAACCCTAGAATCCATACGCTTGCTTCTCCTACCATTTAGTGGCAAGCGCATAGATTTTTACCCCAGTTGCAGACAAAAACCCCTCACTTCCATCAGCAAGCCAGCCCTGGTGGTCTCCTTTTCCAGTCTACAGTGGCTTCTCACATCTTGCACCCTATCGAAGGGAGCCAGTCTCAATCTCTCACTCTGCTGAGATTAAAGGCCCCTCCAGAGAGCAGGAGTAAAGCCAGAGTGATTGGTGGAAGCCGGGTGTGGAGGCAGGTGACTGTCATGGCGCGCTTACCGCTGACTGCAGTGCCGCTGGAGGGCATAAGAGGTTGATTTAAAGACCCAATGAGTCCACAGGTCACTGTGGGCGAAACACCCTAAGAAGTTTAAACAGGGCAATCAGCTCTGATCTGGGTATGAGCCTTGGAATGACCTTTGACCTTGCCTGCTTTCTCCCCCGGAATTCCCAGAACTGCTTTCTGTACTTACTTTGTGTACCCTTTTACACCCAGTATTACTATTGGTTCATCCGTCTTCACCCCCCGTGTACTTACATCCTTTGAGCTATTAAGTCCTGGGCGCAACCTTGTCCGTTGAGGTGTTTAAAGTGTCCCAGCAAATGGGGGCTTGGCTAAAGGTGAAGCTAGCTGCGGAGATTGGGGGTTTTAAGCTCACAAAGAAGATGGGTGTCCCCGAGGCATGACAGTGACTCTGATGCTGGAGAAGAGTACTTTACCCATTGACATGTTTCTGGGTGTTCTTCCAGGGTTGCCTGGGGTGGAGGATACCAGCTCCTTTGGTGGTACACCAAGCTAGCAGCTCTGGAGCTAAAAAGTTGAAAAAGAGAGGTCGCATGAAGCAATGACCCAAAGCCTAAGCGCATGACTATTTCTAAATTCAGAATAATGCATGCACAAACATTATGTTGTAAGATTGTTGCTGTGTGAGATTGAAAAAATACAATTCTGTGATTACTAACCTGTAGAATTGGTATTATGAGTATACAGTACGTCCTGCTCCAGAAAGATTACTTACAAGTGGGTATTACTCCGCCAGATGGCGCTGGACTGCAGAGACATTGAAAACAGGCTCCTCCCGGCCCCTCAAATCCCCAGGGACCGCCCACAAATCCCCAGCATTGAAAAGCACTTAACAAGAAGCCGGGAGAATTAAACAACCCAAACTATCAACTATTACAATGATAACAATCACCATACAGGGGATCCAAGGGTGGGTGGAGCAGGAGGTACTATGTAGGGTGGGATCCCCAAGAAAAAATAGCAGCAGACAGTTTAAACCACTGCCGCCTGCAGAACCTTTCGGCCAAAAGCAGCGTCAGCTGAGGCCCTAACATCAACCTTGTAAAACTTTGAAAATGTATGAACAGAAGACCAAGTAGCTGCCTTGCAAACTTGTTTAACAGAAGCCTGGTGCTGAAAAGCCCAAGAAGCACCAATAGCACAAGTGGAATGAGCAGTAAGGCGGAAGGGAGGATTCTTCCCCTTAGCAGAGTAGGCCTGAATCACAGCCTGACGGATCCATTTGCTGATAGTGGACTTGGCAGGAGCCAAACCCTTCCTAGGCCCAGAAGGGACCACAAAAAGTTTTCCTGAAGGGTGTGGTAGCCACCAGATAGTACTTCAGACACCTAACCACATACAAAGAATGCAAGACCCTTTCCTTAGCATTACTAGGATTAGGGCACAAAGAAGGGAGAACAATGTCCTGATTCAAATGAAAGGCAGATACTACCTTAGGCAGAAAGTCTGGCTTGAAACGAAACACCACCTTGTCCTGGTGTCTCTCATAGTAGGGGGCTTGAATAGAAAGCGCCGCCAACTCAGACACACGCCTAACAGAAGTGATAGCCACCAGAAAGACAGTCTTGAGTGTAAGAATGGCAAGGGCAGCATCCTGCACAGGTTCAAAGGGAGCACCCTGCAAGGCTGACAAACCAAGTTCAAATCCCAAACAGGCACCATAGGCTTACGTGGGGGGCGCACATGAGTAACCCCCTAGAAAAAAGTCCTGATCAGAGGGTGCTGAGCAAAGGACTTTCTGCCCTTTCAGAGTACTGAGTTGGAGCCTCATCTCCAACCCATGGCGCAGGAACTCCAGGAACCTGGGATTACAGAACACACGACAGGGAAGAGACTTAGACTCACACCAGTCAATGTAGGCACGCCAAACCCTGTAATAAATGGAAGAAGAAGACTTCTTCCTAGCCTTTATCAAAGTATCCACAACCGAGGAAGACAGCCCCTTCTCCATCAAGATGGAGGTTTCAGCAGCCAAGCCGTCAAAGCCAGAGTTTGTAAATTAGGATGGCGTAGAGAGCCCTGAGTGAGCAGATCTGGCACCAAGGGCAGAGTGTACTGATCTACTGCCAGCTGCACCACGTCTGCGAACCACACTCTTCTTGGCCACCTGGGGGCCACCAAAATCGCTGGCACTCCTTCCAGAGCAATCTTGCGCAGAACCCTGCCCACCAGGAGGAACGGAGGGAAGACATACAGAAACTGAAAGTCCTGCCATGACATTGCTAGAGCATCCGTGGTCAAGGCCAGAGGATCCTGGGACAGGGAGACAAAGGCTGGGAGCTTGTGATTGTGACGGGACGCAAACAGATCCACATCTGGTTGGCCCCAGAGGTGACACAGGGATTGGAACACCCTGCTGCATAGGGACCATGCTCCCTGGCGAGAGTTCCCCCTGCTCAGGCAATTTTTCACCCCCGGGATGTACACAGCTGATATGCAGGGGACATTGGCCTCCGCCCAAGTCAGGATCAGAGACGCTTTCTGGAGGGCCCCCTTGCTCCGGGTCCCTCCCTGATGATTGATGTTGGCAACTGCCGTCTGGTTGTCCGAGCGCACCTGAACAGGCAGGCCCCGAAGGTGAGTAGTCAAGTGAGCCAGCACTAACCTGATCGCCCGCAGTTCCAAGACATTGATAGGTGTGTGGGCCTCCTGAGGACCCCACCTCCCCTGGAACCGTAGGGACTTCCAGAAACCCCCCCAACTTGACAGACTGGCATCCGTGGTGACCGTCTCCTAGGGAAGGGTAAGAAAAGATCTGCCCCCCAACCGGTTCCTAGAGTCCATCCACCACAAGAGGGACCTCCTGACCCGAGGGGAGAGCACACAGACCCTGTCCAGGGACGCTGGGTCCTTGTCCCATACTGACAATAGGTGAAGTTGCAGAGGCCTCAAGTGAAACTGAGCATAAGGGACTGCTTTGAAGCATGCCACCATCAGGCCCACCAGCTGCATCCCCTGCCTGATGGAGGGGTGAGGACAAGATAGGAGGAACTGAGCCTGTGCAATCAGACTGTCCACCTTCTGTTGAGGAAGGAAAATCCTTGCCTGAACTGTATCCAGATTCATTCCTAGGAACGGAGTTACCAAGGAAGTTGACAGTGAGGACTTGGGGTGGTTGATCACCCATCCAAATGACTCCAGAGTGGACACCACCAGATGAGTATCCAACTCTGCCTGATGTAGAGATTGGGAAGTGATGAGAATGTTGTCCAGATAGGGAAGCACGCGAACGCCCTGATACCTGAGCAGAGACATCACTCCAGCCAGCACCTTGGTGAACACCCTGGGAGCTGAAGTGAGACCAAAGGGCGACGTCACAAACTGGTAGTGTTGATCCAACAGAGCGAACCTGAGGAACCTTTGATGACCTGGGAATACAGGAATATGAAGGTAAGCATCTTTGATGTCCACAGAAGTCATGAAGTCCCCTTGGCACAGGGAACTGATGGCAGAGCGCAGCATTTCCATGCGAAAGCGCCTGCCCCTGACAAATTTGTTGAGGATCTTTAAGTCCAGGATGGGCCTGACTGAACCATCCATTTTGGGTACTGTGAATAGGTTGGAATAAAAGTCATTGCCTTTTTCTCTTAAGGGGACCTGGCAGATGACCCCCAGCTCCAGGAGGCCTTGCACTGCTTGCACTAGCTCCTGAGCTGACACAGGGTCCTGAGGAATCCGGGATCTGATGAATCTTGGAGGGGGGCAGACAGCAAACTCTATCTTGTAACCGGAGGACACTACCTCCTGTATCCACCGGTCTGAGACATGAAGCCTCCAGACGTGAGTAAAGTGCTGCAGCTGTCCCCCCACCCAGATGGGTGAGGGCGCCCCATCATGCCTGAGGGGGCTTGGGGGATGATTTTGCTTTGGGACACCAGGAGGGGCCAGGACGTCCACGGCCTCTGCCCCTACCCCAGAAATCTCCCCGGGACCCAGGAAAGGAAACTCCCCTCCGCTGTCTGGCACCGCGGTAAGGGGAGGAGAAGGAGCATTGACCCCGAAAGGGCCGAGATTGCCCCCTGCGCTGGGGTAACCTGCCTCCCTTAGCAAAAAGGTCCAGGCGGTCCCCAAACAGGCGCAGTCCTTTGAAGGGAAAACCAGTGAGGGCCTTCTTGGCAGCGTTGTCAGCAGCTCACTGGTACAGCCAAACTGAGCAGCGTATAGCCACCACAAGGGCAGATGTTCTGGCACACATTCTGATGGTGTCATCCATGGCAGAGAGGACAAAATTTACAAAAACATCACAACTGGAGAGTGCATTGAACACCTCACAAGGCAAATCATCCGGGGCACTATCAAGTATATTTCTGATAAGGGTTCTAGTGGCAACAGCAGTAATAGCAGAGGCACAGACCGGGCGCAGCACCGTCCCCGCACATGCAAAGGCATGGGATGCCAATTGGTCAATGCGCCGGTCCTCAGCATCCCGCAGGGTAGTAGAGTCAGGGGAATGCATGACAGAGGTGTTAGATAGCCCTAGGACCGGGGCATCTACCTCGGGAGGGGATGACCAACACTTTACCACATCAGCAGGAAAGGGATACTTCCTATAGCAACTTTTAGGAATCCCGGGAAGTTTACTGGGGCGCTCCCATTCCTTGAGCACAAGGTTATGGAAATGAGCCTGCTCGGGAAATTCCAAACGTGATTTTGCTGTATGGAAAAGCTCCCCTCTTTGCCTGGGAGCCGCAACAGGGGGAGATATGGACAGGACCTCAAAAATCTGGGTCAGTAATCTGTCAGTGTCATCCGGGGCCCAGGGGTCAGAGCCAGAATCGTCATGACCCCTTGGCCTCTCATCAGATGAGCCTGAGTCAGAGAAAAGCTCCCCTTCATCAGACGGGGTATAGCCACAAAGATTAAAAAAACTCCTCAGTTTCCATAGGGAAAATAGTGACATTAGGCCTTACGCGCCAAGGTATTAGCAATTAACTTCTCAACACTAGCCAGTCTAGAAGACACATCAGGCTGAGAATCCCCACTTGTATGCAACTCAGCAGGAGTGAGATTTAAGCTTGGGGGAGTAGGCGAAGTGAAACGAGGTGCAGCCACTGGCAGGCCAAATTGCAATGCAAGCACATGCTCAGCACAGGGTACACAGACCCGCGCCTTGTCAGCGTCAGCATGAGGCTGCCCACATGCTACACACAGCTGGTTTTGTCCCGCAGGAACCCCGGTTGCAATATCCTGGGATGCCTCCATATGGTGATTATAGCGGCACTATAGGCCGATAGGGATTAATGCTATACAGCAACCCTGTATGCCCCAATAACCCGCTAGGGAAGTGGGAGTATTACACAAGGCCTAGCAAGTTATTAACTAATAGAGGAAAAGACCGTAAGCACACAGTAATAAAAAGTAGAAAAAAATACAGCCGCCCGCGAGGGCACTTACGGACTGCAGTAGGTAGAGGTCCGTCGCGTATGGGCCAACCAAGCAGGTTAAAGATGGCGTCAGTACACCTCGAGGGCCGCCCCCCCCCCGAAGAGAGCAAAGCCAGGACGTGACAAGCAGCCAATGACGGCGCACCAGTGCCAGAGGTAGCGCCGCCGCCAAGCGGCGGCAATTTGGAAAAGAACAGTAAGGGAAAGCAAGCCAGCGCAGCGGCTGACACAAGGCAGAAAGAATAAAGTATAAGGTGTAAAACACAGAATGCATAGCATACACATTTACACACACCCCCCCTCCCTTTCCCCGAAGGCTACAAGGAGAATGAGGGAGGACAGCGGCCACTTAAATAGGGCCCACCGATAGGCAGGGGCAAGGGGCAATAGTGCGGGAGGGGCATCCCATAAAGGCTCACCATAAGCCTGAACCGCCTACCCTTTGGTGGGGGATTGCGGTGGAGCAGCGCTCTTAAGCACCTAACAGCGGTGCTACCTACCTTCACCCGACCAGCGCAGCCAAGGCTGGGAGGCATATTACTAATGGAACGGGTGGGAATAGTCCTACAGGGCCATTTCTCGTCCTTCGCAGTCCAGCCTGCAGAGAAATTCGGGGGATTTGTGGGAGGTCCCTGGGTATTTGAGGGGCCGGGAGGAGCCTGTTTTCGATGTCTCTGCAGTCCAGCGCCATCTGGCGGAGTAATACCCACTTGTAAGTAATCTTTCTGGAGCAGGACGTAGTGTATACTAAGAATAAATCTGTATGAGGCCATGGGGCTAGATCTTATCTCTAAATTCTGTTTGGTTGCCATAGATATGAAGTTCGCTAAACGCTTTTCGCTGCAGACAGTTTTGGTTTACCTGACCTGGCCAAATTTTTGACATGTCATATGTCACTTGAAATGGTAATAACTTGGTTTGATTTGATAAGCTGACTAAAGAGCAACTATAGGCAAGTCACTACTTCCTCATTCATGAGGCTCGATTCAGAGAGACACAAAAGAACTTCCGTTTTAGTGCCGAAGTCGTATTATTTTCAAATGTTCCCGCTCTTGTATGAATGTGCGAGCGATTCTATGCATGCATTGTAAACTGTAAAGTTTACGTCCGTTCGTATGCCAGAGTACGAGTACGAGGATGTCATTTTCCATCGAGACTTTTCTGATTCATTTTCTCAGGTAACAACGTAGGCTTTCGTTTTTGCCCTTTTCCCATCGTATCCTCACACGAATCCTTTACGTTTCCCGATAGATTCTGTTTCGCTTTTACAAAAAATAATCGTCCAGACGGAAATACTTACGATCTTGCGCCTGCGCACTACAAACTTAACTCATTAAAGTGCTCGCCTACATATTTGCCACCCTCACTTCTACTACAATGTTTAGCTAAACCCCTTAGCGCTATCCTCCATCTTCCCTTTTGGACCCTTAAAGCTCACCCAAACCACTTAGCACTATCCTCCATCTTCCCTTTTGGACCCTTAAAGCTCACCCAAACCACTTAGCACTATCCTCCATCTTCCCTTTTGGAAGTGCTCGCCTACATATTTGCCACCCTCACTTCTACTACAATGTTTAGCTAAACCCCTTAGCGCTATCCTCCATCTTCCCTTTTGGACCCTTAAAGCTCACCCAAACCACTTAGCACTATCCTCCATCTTCCCTTTTGGACCCTTAAAGCTCACCCAAACCACTTAGCACTATCCTCCATCTTCCCTTTTGGACCCTTAAAGCTCACCCAAACCACTTCTCGGTTAGGTTCTTCTTCCATTTTAGCCCCCTAAAACTTACCCAAATCACTTCTCGGTCATGTGAATATTCATCTTTAAATATTTCTGGGCCCATTAGTTTTGTGTTAATGTATTTTGTAAATGAAATGACAATGTAACATTTTTTTTATTATTCCATCATAAAATATAAAATGTAAAAAAATTATGAAAATTTCCTATAAAAAACAAAATACATAGCAATGGCAGGCCACTGAACATTATTCTTCATCTGTGGTCCCCAACGAGTTGCGCAGCTCCTGCATCTCGCCCACCAACTGAAGGACCCTGACACTCCGTTGTGCCACTCTGGCACGTGTGGTCCCTGTTAAAAAAAGGTAAATTAAAATATTGGTATAACCTTGTTGGGGTCATACTGCAGTACCCCCTGTATGGTCCAAACACCTAAATCTGGACTTCAAAAGCCAGAGGGCCCTCGCCACGGGCCGGGTTTTGCATAGTGCCCGATTAGAGAACCCCTGGCCCGCATTCTGCAGGCAAAGAACGGCATCAGGAGCAAGGGCGTGTGGCACATCTTGCAGTTCCTGCAAGCAAATATAAAATAATTACACAAAGCAAAGGTAACCAACTAAAACAATAACTCCTACAACAAATTAAGATTCAAGTTCAACAATCCAAATATAATTCACAAAGGACATAAAAAAATATAGCAATTATATGGATGTGTGGGAAAATAAATGTTTACATGCTAAGGACTAATTTAGGTCAGCATTAAAATGCATCTATAAGGCATACATGAAATGTATTGATTCAGGTATGCATTGCTATACAATTTATGGCCTCGGCCATGCTGATACATGCAATGCCTTGGTGCTAAAGGCGCGCAGACTCCTCCACATAGCCGCAAAACATGTTCAACAATAGCAATCCGAGCCCTCAAAGGTCCCGTAAGTGGATCGGAAATGAAACGGATTTATAGGTTGGTGATCCGTCGGAAATCAGCTCTCTGAATCAGACAGAAACCCATCCCAACAACGGAAGTTATCTGAACGAACGGAAAATTTCCGATTTTGTTTGGAAAATGATCCGAACTAACGGAAATGTTCCGATTTCCTTCCGTTCATCGAAAGCGCATTCCCGAACGTTCGTACGAATGAAAAATGGACGAAAAATAGCAAAAAAATGCCAAACACCCACCAAAACTTTCACAGACAGCTACGGAAGTCCGGACGAATGTGTCTCTGAATCGAGGCTATGTTGCAGATCACAAACTGACAGTTAATCACATGACCAACAGGAACCATTCAGGTTGGATGTGCAGCCCACTGGGAAATTCAGATTAGTCACCAGCAATCACGTGATTAATTGCCATGTATTATTATTATTATATATTATTATTATCATCTTATTATTTATCATCTGCTGTGAGATAAAGATAAGAGAAAAATTACAGAGTAAAAACAAATAATATAATACACAGGGTATTAGGGATACAATGTAACAGCAAATACATATTGATACAGAAGGACATTAAGATTGAGGGCCTAGGTAAAGATTGTTGAAAGCAGAACAAAACCTGGGATTCTGATCCCGGGTTTTCTTCCCTGCAGCCAGGATATGCCAATTTGTGGTACCCTGCTGTGTAAAAGCCCCCAGGTTGCCCAGGAAAAACTCATCTTTACCCCATCCTACAGCATATGCTCCAGCTCTGCAATTGCTCTGCGCTCTGCAATGAGGATCAAAAGGTCCTGCCATCTGCCTATCTGAATGGCTAGGCGCTGTAATGCTCCCCATCCCAGAGATGCAAGGGATGTTGTCATTTTCACTCCCTATCGTATAAATCGCTGAGGGAGCTGCCAGCAAAGGTGAGTTTTGCTGGGACCCAGGGGAACACAGCAGGGCATCACAATTTGGGATACCCCAGGGGAAGGCCAGTGCCCAGCGTTGAAATATTTTCAATTCCAGGCCTGGTCGGCCTGGGTTTTGTTCTGCTTTAATGATGCAACATGTAGTGAATATGGAAACTGGCGATACCAATAGCAAACAAATTATAGCGTAAAAATAGTGTAAAAATACACCTCCTCTTGAACTTCTCTTGAGATTTGGACCCTAGGGGCCTGCCCATTTTTTGTTAAGACCATAAAGAAACAATACTACATGGGGGTGATTCAGCACCACTGCACTTTCATTATGTCATTCACCGTTTGCACTTTTCGTACTTGGGGCTGAATCAAACCCTATGGGGGGTTATTCATCAAGGTCTAGTGGCAGGTAGTATCTCGTAGCGGCAGGCAGCGTCTGGTGAACGCCGGGCGCTGTACGCAAAACCACATTTATGAAGGTGATTCTAGTGAGCGACTCTAACAGCACCATGTAGCGTACGATTCATCATTACAGGCAGCTCAACGTATAGCGCCAGAGCTCTAGCTTCCTGAGCGCCAGGTATTACCTGTCGCTAACTGTCGCTCTCACATACATTTACGTTCCTTTTCTTCTGTTTAAACAGGGTTTTTTTGTATTTAATTTTTTTTCTCTCTCAAATAATTGTGAGACCTCTCCAAGCCTAGAAAAAGTCATTTTTGAAAACTTTTTTGATTTTTTATATTTTTATTCAGAACTTTCATTACGGGTCTTGCACTAAAGTGTTAACGTCACAGGTGGATACATGTTAAAAAAAAGACTTTAATCACACAACGTCTGCGGCTCTATGCTATAGCGACCAGATGCAGAGCGCCTACGCTCTGTGAGTCTGTTTTTTTGTTGTTGAATATGGTGTGAGTTGCTGAGAGTCTGTCGCAGCTACCTATCGCTCGCTGCAACACTGTACTGGTGTTAGAATGCCCAACATACATCTCATTCATCAATGCCGGCCTGGTTACTACAGCGACTGAGGCACTCTGTTACAGCACCCGATACATGCACACGAGCGTCTAGTAGCGGTCGCTCTAAGCGCTGCTATACAGACGCTCATCTGCCAATACCTGGCGCTAGTAATAAATCAGCCTCCCGTCTTATTAGAGTCAAACATAATTTCTTATAATGGTGTAAGCATGTCCTAATATACAGTCATTTGAATTGACCTTTTGTCTATAAACGGTTGACTTTAATTGGTTTGATCTCACAAAATATTACCCCCATTTATGCGTGTCTTTCTGGGTTTGTTTCAGAGCACCTTGACGAGCCAGAGCCCAAGTCAAAGCATTGTAAATATTGCATAGCAGTCAGTTGTTATTGGCGCTTTCCTGCTATTCGCAGAAGTGACCGCTTTACTTTAGGTATATTGACAGCTCTACTGTAAAATTTGCAAGCATTAAAGGTCAAAACAGGCAGTTTTTCCTCCGTCTTCTTGAGCCCAAAAGAGAATAAATCTCAGAACAGAATCACTTCTCTGACAATAATTTATGAATTATGCACTGACCCTGTTTGAATTGAGAAAGGCTTTCATATACTTTCCATTAGCTCAGATTAAGTTTTCATATAGATGCCGGGAAACATGCTAGCAATATCCTTAACTCATTTTTATGAAAATTTTATCAGTGCCTTTTTTTTTGTGTTCTGCGCTCCGATTGGGATGTCTCAGAATTTTAAGCTGAGCTCTGGACATGAACTTCTCTCAACCTAGCTGGCTGCTACTCTAAAGGTTTCAATATTTTATAGGCTCTGGCTAACTCAGCCGTGAGATTTAAGCTGCTGAGATTTAACTCTAATGTAAAATCATGAACGGATGAAATCTGGAATGTCATAAGTAATACATCTACAAGGACAGCATGCAGTTACCATTTTAAAAGGGTTTTAAAATGAAAACAGAATTTTCTGCTATCCTCTTTGTATCCCAAAATGAAAAGCCTCCGAGCTATTGAACCAATGTATAACCAGCTTTTCAAGATTGTTTCTGTTTCAATTACTGTATAATTGTTGTAGAGTTTTTTTTCCCATTTTCCTTCTGCCACTATAATGGTTCTGAATAGAGAAAATGCTGTCTTTTTGTAGAAATGAGTATTGCATGACTTAATTTTTATAAGGAATAACATTTCTAATCCTCTTCACGTTTCTCCGAGTTTTTAAACATTTGGAAAAATTGTCTATTCAACTGTAGCATTCTAGTGCATTATTTTGGACAAGCAGGGATCGGGTTGATGGACATCTTAACTGCAATCTATTGTTGGCTCCCTTGAGTCATGAGAGGGGCTACTAAAGCAGAACATCTTTATAATGGAGCACATAACAATGGGGTTTTGTGTAAAAGAATCCAAGGGGAAGTGCTGGAAGGGGAAGGTGCGCTGGTCAGTAGAAAGAAATCTCAGAGAATGTTTTTCTTTATTTCATTATTTATTCGCTTCCACTACGTTATTTTCTTGACAGTCTGCAATCATTTCCATTAAGCATTTAAAGGCAGTGTTGAGGTATGGAATTATTGTATTAGAGCATTGCAAATAGAAATATAGGAAAATCAGATTAAAAAACATCATGCTAGGCTTTATTTAGGACTGTTATCAAATGAACAAAAATACAAATTCAAAATGAATGTACAGCACTATAATCTGTGCATTTGTATTTAGTGGAAAAATGTTGGCTGACTGGAGCCCAATGCTCACACAGTAACACATTTAACACAACAGCAATGAGGGTGAATACATTTCATGACAAACAGCTTAGTCGGTTGTGTGAGCTTATCCAGCTGTCCCGTCTGGCATAGATCAGTGTACTTATCAGCATATTAGCTCTTAAAGTGGATGCAAAACTGGTGTCCAAAATGTTAAACCTTCCCTGGGGTGGGGTACCTTGCAGTAGGAAATCTTCCGGCCTCAATGTATACCTATCTCACTCCATGACTAGAGAGGAGCACCCCCCCACCCCAAAATTCGGGTCTGACTGAACACTGAATAAATGTTTGGGTACCAAACCCAAAACTGATCCCCATTGAATTCAATGGGGGCACACATTTTAGGGAGGGGGCTATGGCGGAGGGGGGGGGGGGGCAGAGTGTGCAGCAGGTTTCACTGCTGTAACCTCGGTCCCGCGATTCTCTTCCTGGTCAGCAGTGGTGGCATTTGATATCGGCCCCAGTCAGGGCTACAGAAATATAGTCACCAGCTCCCATGAGTGAGGACACTACTAGTCTTAAAGGAGCCACAGCACTCAACCCTGTTAGCTTGCAGACCAGCCTATAATCTGTCTCTAAACTTGGTTAAATACAGAGGACTCGCACACATCTGCAGAAGTATGCTTAAGCTGCACCACTACGCCAAAGTGCCTCTGTGAGGTGCAGTCCTAACTCTAATCTCTGAGAGCCCCATTTGGGACATATAGTGCAATAGATAAATTGGGAGCAGGCTTACCTGAGGTTGCCCTAAACCTCAAGTGCAAGCCATGGGGTGTAAGGGTCAAAGACCTTGCAATACAGCCTAGACCCCACACCCCAGGTACTTGCACAAATTCAAAAGAAACAAAGGAGGGGTGGCAGCCGCTCAGACCATTTTATAACTAACCTGGGAGGTGCACGTTAGCAGGGCAATTAGGATACAAAAGTCTCAAAGGAGCCACAGCACTCAACCCTGTTAGCTTGCTGACCAACCTACAGTCTGTCTCTAAACTTGATTAAAAACAGAGGGCTCAGTCACACACATCTGCAGAAGTATGCTTAAGCTGCACTACCAGCGCCAAAGTGCCCCTGTGAGGTGCAGTCCTAACTCTAATATCTGAGAGCCCATTTGGGACATACAATGCAATAGATAAATTGGGAGCAGGCTTACCTGAGGTTGCCCTAAACCTCAAGTGCAAACCATGGGGTGGAAGGGTCAAAGACCTTGCAATACAGCCTAGACCCCACACACCATGTGCTTGCACAAATTCAAAGTGAACAAAGGAGGGGTGGCAGCCGCTCAGACCATTTTATAACTAACCTGGGAGGTGCACGTTAGCAGGGCAATTAGGATACAAAAGTCTTAAAGGAGCCACAGCACTCACCTGTTAGCTTGCAGACCAACCTACAATCTGTCTCTAAACTTGGTTAAAAACAGAGGGCTCGGTCACACACATCTGCAGAAGTATGCTTAAGCTGCACTACCAGCGCCAAGGTGCCTCTGTGAGGTGCAGTCCTAACTCTAATCTCTGAGAGCCCCATTTGGGACACTGCTAGTGCCAGCTAAAAGTGTCCTCACTCATTTTTTCTGTAGCCCCGGCTGGGGCCGATATCATATGCCACTGAGGATTGCGGGGCCAAGGTAAGTTACAGTCAGGGCCAGCCTTAGGCTAAGTGTCCCCCATTTCAAGATTTCAGGATAGCGCCCCCCTAGACACACACACACGGATAATGGAGAGTGAGTAATAGAGGAAACATAGAAAAGAGAGAGAGAGAGTTGAATAAGATTTCAGAGAAAGAAAGAAAGAGAAATGGGGAGTGAAAGAAAGAATGACAGAGCATGAAATAAAGAAAGACAATGAAAGAAAGAGATAGAAATAAAGCGTGAGAAAGAAAGAAGGAAAAAGAGAGAATGATAAAAAGACAGACAGAGAGAAGAAAGAAAGACTGGGGTGGAGAGAAAGCAAGTGAGAAAGTTGAATAAGATTGCAGAGAAAGCCGGATGCCGAACGTGAACACGTATTTCTGGCTGAAATCTGTGTTCAGGAACCTGAACTCACAAAGTTCGGTACAAACTCGAACTTTGTGGTTCGGCTTGGCCCATCACTATCAGAGACCACATTACCTTCAGCAGCCAGTCACGGGGCTAGATTTTACAGAGGGAGCAAAGTGCAGATAAGGCAAAACCCCTAATGAGTAATCAGGATGCCTCCTTTTATAGGTACCGGTGCTATCAACACCCACTTTGTATAAAATGCTTAATCAAAATGCTTGGGTACATAGGTGTACCCAAAATACTGGGCCCTGACGTGACAAATGCTGCTGCTCCCTTTACACCTCACAGATTTGCCACCTATAGGAGGTCTAAACCAGGGGTTCCCAACTGATCTGTACCCCAGCCTCATCTGTTGCCTTCTATACTATACTATACTCAGTTGTACAAACCAGCTCCAGAAGATGATAAAACCTTTTATGCACATTTTTGTGTATTTAATTCCCTTTTGTGTGTTTTTAACATAGATTTAGGTGATTGAAAACCCATATGAACAATACAGGAGACCAGCTATGTTATTGGCCGTTCCTGGTGTCATCTAATTAAGTACAACTGGGGCATCCCGATCTGGGACACCCCACTGTACAAATACTCCCCCCCTCCGCCTGTATCCCGGGAATATGCTCAGCTGAAGCGTGCTCCACAGATCACAGGGAAACCTAAATGGGTCCGTCCCCTTCTCTCTATGCAGTCGCTCTGTTCCAAGCAGAGCTGTATGTTATGCATTATTATGCACAGCATATAACACTGATTGGGTGAGACATGTGCCATGGGACTGTCAGAAAGGTACTTCTTTAGAGTGATCACAAACTGGGATGCCCCAGGAAAGTGGACCAAAACAGGTGAATCAAAATTCAGGGTTTTTGTTCACTTAGAATATGGAATGTGGTACTTGATGAAAAGGGTTGGGACCCCCCGGTCTAGAGGGTATTGTATAGTATTCTACATCTTTTTTTCAAATCCTCTATGAAATTCACCAGTTCTGTTTAAATAATTTGCCCAAATTAACATATAAAACAAAAACGTGGGTACACCGAAAATGCAGGAACATGTCATGTGTTGCAACATGTTCAAACTTAGAATCCAAATTTCTAACCAAATTACATTCCCATATATAGAGGTGCAGAGAGTTAAGAAGGTACTTTCTTAATCTTTTGAACCTAAATAGAAATGCCCTTTATCTTATGTACTAATATATTTTCCAAAATGAGTTTTGGATTTGATTTGTGTCACCCTGAAAATACAGGTCCTGTATGACACTGCTAGCTCATGGAGGGTGACCAGAACAGGGACACAACATATCACAGGATCATAGCGGGACAAACAGCTGTCTATGGGAAGAATCCATCTTTCATACCCCAACCAGCCGCAGCCAATAATGAAGCCTGATGAGTCAGGACAGCCTCAAAAGACACTGAAATAGCAAATGCGATTAATTGCAGCACAGTTCCACCAGCAGGGTGTCTGTGGAACTACACATCCATGACACTATTCCTTTTTAGTGAGTTTGGTGTTTGGTTTTTAGCCATCAAAACAAATCCCAGAAGTTGCATGATTCTGTCTGCAATTTTAGAAATTCAGACCAAATTTGTTACGAGTAAGGGGTCGGATTCAGAGAAAATTGCCATTCACTTTTATTGTCTTTCATTTTCACCGGGCTCTGAATCAGCCTCAAATTAGACAATAAAAGTGAATGGCAATTTTCTTTCCTAAAAAAGGAATGAGATTCCTCACCAGGCTCTGAATCAAACCTCATCATCATCATTTCTATTGTGAAAATAGATTTTTAAATACATTTAAAAATTATCTTGTACATAGACCATATATACACATATGCAAAAGTACTATAATTATAATGAAAAAAGGATACAATATGTAGGTTCAAACTGCAGCAGTATGCCCAATCTCCAGGATCGTACACCAACTCAAATAAAATGATAGTATCAATTGAGATATCTCTATAACCTATTAGGAAGCTATATGAGGTTCAGGCAATTACCATGGTATCCTATGAGGGGTTGCTAAATCGGTCCTGAGGAGTGTTTCTTTAGTGCAGCTAACCAGTATTAAGTCAAGGAAGCCATAATTTAAATACACAGCAAAACATGTATAGGAATTCTGGTCAGAATACATAATACAAAGTACTCATTTTGAGGTTCTCTGCCCCTTTGTCAAGGCTGCGATCAGCCTCGAAAGTGGGCATTGTTTGCGATCACGGTTCACACTGCACTGGTAACCATTGTTATGCTTGTTCACCTTATGCTAATATGATGCACGTCATGATTTCACTATTCTTTGTTACATGCTTGTTTACTGATCTTGCCTTTCTGGTATGATGCCATTACGACTATATGTATTCTGAGCAGAATTCCTTTACATGTTTTGCTGTGTATTTATATTATGGCTTCCTTGACATAATACTGTTATGGAGATATATATATATATCTTTGAAACTTTGGCCTAACAGGCGGAGATCATTGGCATAGTCAGGATCTTCCAAATGTTCAAAGGTTCCCGACTGTAGTCCGCTTTTTATGTTCATTACCCTTTTTAACACGAGACCCAGTACCACTAAGAATAGCTGTGGTGACAGCAGAAATCCTTCTTTCACAACTGGTTTTGTGTGGATTGGTTCACTCATATTTCCACCTCTCCTTCACTTGACATGTATAGTCATCGTACATATTTCGAATTACATTTTTGTAGTATATCAAATTTTAGTTTGATCCATTCAGTCAAAAGCTTTTTCAAAGTCTATAAACAAATTTGGGGAATTTTCCATTTATTGTTCATCAATATATGGAAAAGAAAGATTATGGCTCTGGATAACCACTCCTATCGATTTGTAGTGTCTGGATTTTTTAAGGACATGTTTAAAAGCTTTGCAATAAATTGTGCTTTTATTGCTTTTTCGGAGCTGGTTGGAACCAGTGCTACATTTTTAAAAAAGAAACATTTAAATACATTTAAAATTGTCATGCTCTCCATGATTTAAAGTGTTGCAACTGTTTCCTGCAGAAAGTTAAATGGAATTTGACTCTGAGTTCTGGTTAGACCGTGGAATTCTTGTAATTAGTGTCTTAAAAATGTGTGATTCACCCCTCTTCCCTTTCCTTGAACCAATAATGTACCTTAAGGATTGAGCAGAATATCGGTCAGTACACCAAAAAAACTGAAGTGATTTCCCCAGGCTTTCCAGGTGGGAGGTCCAGAAGATAGGAGTGAGAAGAGGCAAATAGAATATCACAAGCAGAGCTGAGGTTGCATCCTTGGTTTTGTGAATAAGTATGGACATATAGATATGTTGGAGAAAATCATATTTCCTGTGAGACTGGTTGACTATAGATGAACTAGCAATGATGAGCAGTACTTAAAACTGCTGAATAGTATGAACAACAGATGTGATATTAGACTGAAGATGCGCAATGGGTAATGGGTAGAAGAGGAAGCTACAATAATCATTTGTGGATGATCAGTGCATATTACATTTCAAGATGGTTTAACTCTAAGCTAATCAAAATACAGAAAAAAACATTAAACAAGAGATTTCAAAAGTATTGACATTAATGCATGCAATTTATTAATCTCTATTCAATGTATATACACTTCAAATTCCAAAATGCTTCAAAATATGAAAACTGATACAGTTAAATCACCGAAAGTTCACATGTTATACTCAAAGCTCACCACAACATTCCTTCTTCAGGGACTGTTGGAGATAATGAAGTTCCTCTGCTTGTTGAAAGAGCAAGTTGTTAAAAAAAGCTGATTTTAGAAACAGGAAAAGAAATAAGATCTATTGTTGACTAGAGCAGAATCTTTACCAGGCCATCTATTAGCCATAATCACAATGTCTGCAAATCATTTCTTCTGGGAGTAAAATTCACACCTGGTTCTGCAGAACAATATTTAACATTTTTTAAATATGCTTGCGGCGCACTCTAAATAGATGGATGTTCACTTTGAGAATTTAAAAATTGATACTATTTTTTTTTATGTTTCTGCATTTTTCTGCCACTGAGACAAATGCTAAAGTTTCTGGCATCATTTGTATAGATAAATAAAACACACATCTTAATTAGCAAGAAAATAATTAGTAGGCATAAAAATGCTGCGATAATGCTGTGTTGGCTTGCACAAATTTTACAGCAAACCAGCTAGCAAGTCATATAGGGACATGTTTTATATTAGTTTTACAGCTGAAACATAGCTAGCGAAGATGTCACAGTAGCTGGTACTGGAGAGGCCTGCATGAATAAGACAGTGATGGCTGGTGGTACAACCTGGGACAATGGCTGCAACTTTTAGAGCAGACATGGCTGGCAGCAGGACTTAGCAAGGGACGTAGTCAGAATTGACACTAGGGGGGTTATTTAAGAACAAATAGCGCCGGATAGTGGCAGGCAGCGTCTGGTGAACGTCGGGCACTGTACGCAAGACCACATTTAAGAAAGCGAATCTGGTGAGCTCTTCTAACAGCGTCATGTAGCGCCACATGTATTAATACAGGCAGCTCAGCATACAGCGCTGGTGCTCTAGGCTCAGGAGCACCATGTAGTACCTGTCGCTCTGTAGTGCTCTCCCATACATTTCAATTGGGCTTCATTAGTTGTGTATATATAGCGTGTTTGCCGATTACATTTTTTTTTTGCTCAAATCATTGTGTGACCTCTCCTGTCTGCAATCACTTTTATACATTTTTTTTTTTACTTTTTATATTTTTATACAGACTTGCATTTACAGGTCTGGCACCAAAGTGTTAATGTCCCAGTGTTAAAACAATAATACAATGTCATTCCATGTGTTTTTTCTTTGTTACTGGTGTACATGTGTTCAAAAACAGACCTGGATCACACAGCGTCTGGTGCTCTATGCTACAGCGCACAGCTTTAGAGCGTCAACGCTGTGTGTGTCTAGTGTTTTGTTAAATATGGTGTGGAACGCCGGACGCAATGAGCTGGCTCTACCTCTCGCACGCTGCAGCGCTATACTGTCGTTAAAGCGCCCAACAATCACATTCATCAATGCCGGCCAGGTTACTAGAGCGACCGAGATGCCCTGTTACTGCGCCCGATACCAGCTTACAACGCCTACTAGCGGTCGCTACAAGCACCGCTATACAGACAGTCAGCAACAGGGCTTGGCACAGGTTGTGGTCAGAGCACAGGTTGGAAACACTGCTTGGCACAGAATGTGGTCAGATGTGGCCCAGGTCAGCAACAAGACTTTACAAAGTACATGGTCAGTCAAGGCACAGGTGTGTAACCACACTTGGCACAGGATATGGTTAGCTGTGGCACATGAAAAAAAACAGGTTTGGCAGCAAGTGGTAGCAGGTGAATCTAGCAGAATCAGGGCTGGAACAAGCTATATAGTGATTGGTGTGCTAATTCCCGGAAACAGCTTTAACATTAGCCATTTCCTATCAGCTTCTGCGCAAAGCCCTCTGGCATCTGCTCTTGCAAAGCAATAGTTACATCAAGTTAACAACAGTGCCAGTGGTCACGCGGTAATCAGCCCTCCTGGAAGCAGCGTGATGTTGCCGGGTGTTTGCCAGGCAACAAGGTATGCATTACTGACCAAAAGTTGGAGATAGCTTGGGAGCATCAGCCAGGCAAGTACTGCTAAATCTTCCTGTCATCACTGCCTCAAAGAGAAGGCTGGCTTGCAGGAACCCTAAAGCTGCTGCCCCCTTCCCTTGAGCCTGGAAACGTACCCTTATTTGAAGCTGCGTCATGCCACAAGTAGTGTTGGGCTCCGTATTGGAGTCATATGTAAATCCAACCAAAATGTAGCAAATTCGGTTCGATTCAGCCAAGACATATTATTGGTAAAATTCTGGCCTAATTTGATCAGCTCTGTTTTTTGGTAACACCGGTCCCCAAGGCAACCAGGTTTACCTCAAAATCTAGGCAGATCAAACTGGAAACAAAAACTTCAGGCGCCCAGCCATCACATTATATTTTATGGGGGAGCTTAGAAAAATGTTACTTCTATAACTATATTTCTCGCCCTATAAGACGGACTTATTTTCCCCTAAAAGCTGGGGGAAAGTGTCAGCGCATCTTATCGGGCGAATGTGGGCACAAAATAAATAAAAAGGAAAAAGTTAACTCACCTCTCCATCGCTCGCGCTGTCCCGGAAGCGGCGGAGGCAACGGCGTCAGCACACACAGACACCGGCCTGTTACAGTGGTGGGCGTGGCTGACGCTCAAGCATCGGCCATGCCCACCACTATACCAAGGCCGGGTCTTCACTCTGTGTGTTGGTGCCGCAGAGAGCAAGGAATCGGCGGAGGCAGCTGTATCTGCCGCCTTCTCAGATACAGCTGCCTCCGCCGCTTCCTCTCTGCAGTGCCGGCATACACAGTGAACACACGGCCTTATACAGCGGTGGGCGTAGCTGATGCTCGAGCATCAGCCACGCCCACTGTTGTATAGTCCTGGTGTCTCTGTCTGCTTCGGCCGTGGAGAAGAGACAGGGACAGTGTGGGACAAGCGGCAGAGGTATCGCCTGTATGGCGATACCTTTTGCCTATATGGGGAATGGAATGCAATGCGGGGGGGAATGCCACACTGCCTATAGGGGAATGGGAGGGGGGAAGGCCGCACTGTCTATATGGAAATGGGAGGGGGAATGCCGAACTGCCTATATGGGAATGGGAGGGGGGATGCCACACTTCCTATATGGGAATGGGAGGGGGGAATGCCACACTGCCTATATGGGAATGGGAGGGGGGATGCCACACTGCCTATATGGGAATGGGAGGGGGAATGCCGCACTGCTTATATGGGAATGGGAGGGGAGATGCAACACTGCCTATATGGGAATGGGTAGGGATGCCACACTGACTATATGGGAATGGGAGGTTGAATGCAACATTGCCTATATAGGAATGGGATGGGGAATGCCACATTGCCTATACGGGAATGGGAGGGGGGAATGCCACACTGCCTATATGGGAATGAGTAGGAATTCCACACTGCCTATATGGGAATGGGCGGGGGGATGCCACACTGCCTATATGGGAATGGGATGGGAAATGCCACATTGCCTATATGGGAATGGGTAGGGATGCCAAACTGCCAATATGGAAATGGAAAGGGGGGGGGGGGAATGCCGCACTGCCTATATGGGAATAGGAGGGGGAATGCCACACTGCATATATGGGAATGGGAGGGGGGATGCCACCCTGCCTATATAGGAATGGGTAGGGATGCCACACTGCCTATATGGGAAAGGGATGGGGAATGACACATTGCCTATACAGTAATGGGTAGGGATGCCACACTGCCTATATGGGAATGGGAGGGGGGATGCCACACTGCCTATATGGGAATGGGTAGGGATTCCACACTGCCTATATGGGAATGGGAGGGGGAATGTCACACTGCCTATATGGGGAATGGGTAGGGATGCCACACTGCCTATATGGGAATGGGAGGGGGGAATGCCACACTGCCTATATGGGGAATGGGAGGGGGGATGCCACATTGCCTATATGGGGAATGGGATGGGGGGAATGCTGCACTGCCTATATGGGAATAGGAGGGGGAATGCCACACTGACTATATTGGAATGGGAGAGGGGATGCCACACTGCCTATATGGGAATGGGAGGGGAGAATGCCACCCTGCCTATATAGGAATGGGTAGGGATGCCACACTGCCTATATGGGAAAGGGATGGGGAATGACACATTGCCTATACAGTAATGGGTAGGGATGCCACACTGCCTATATGGGAATGGGAGGGGGGATGCCACACTGCCTATATGGGAATGGGAGGGGGGAATGCCACACTGCCTATATGGGGAATGGGATGGGGGGAATGCCACACTGCCTATATGGGAATGGGTAGTGATGCCACACTGCCTATATGGGAATGGGAGGGGAGAATGCCCCACTGTCTATATGGGAATGGGTAGAGATGCCACACTGCCTATATGGGAATGGGAGGGGGGAATGCCACACTGAATATATGGGAATGGGATGGGGAATGATACATTACCTATATGGGAATGGGTAGGGATGCCACACTGCCTATATGGGAATGGGCAGGGATGCCACACTGCCTATATCGGAATGGGAGGGGGGAATTCCACACTGCCTATATGGGAATGGGATGGGGAATGCCACATTGCCTATATGGGAATGGGTAGGGATGCCACAAGGCCTATATGGGAAAGGGAGGGGGAGTGCCACACTGCCGATATGGGAATGGGTAGGGATGCCACACTGCCTATATGGGAATGGGAGGGGGAATTCCGCACTGCCTATATGGAAATGGGTAGGGATGCCACACTGCCTATATGGGAATTGGAGGGGTGAATGCCACACTGCCTATATGGGAATGGGCAGGGATGCCACACTGCCTATATGGGAATGGGTAGGGATACCACACTGCCTATATGGGAATGGGAGGGGGGAATGCCACACTGAATATATGGGAATGGGATGGGGAATGCCACACTGCCTATATGGGAATGGGAGGGGGAATGCCGCACTGCCTGTATGGGAATGGGTAGGGATGCCACACTGCCTATATGGGAATAGGCAGGGATGCCACTCTGCCTATATGGGAATGGGAGGGGGGAATGCCACACTGCCTATATGGGAATGGGATGGGGAATGCCACACTGCCTATATGGGAATTGGAGGGGTGAATGCCACACTGCCTATATGGGAATGGGCAGGGATGCCACACTGCCTATATGGGAATGGGTAGGGATGCCACACTGCCTATATGGGAATGGGATGGGGAATGCCACATTGCCTATATGGGAATGGGCAGGGATGCCACACTGCCTATATGGGAATGGGAGGGGGGAATGCCGCACTGCCTGTATAGGAATGGGTAGGGATGCCACACTGCCTATATGGGAATAGGCAGGGATGCCACACTGCCTATATGGGAATGGGAGGGGGGAATGCCGCACTGCCTGTATGGGAATGGGTAGGGATGCCACACTGCCTATATGGGAATAGGCAGGGATGCCACTCTGCCTATATCGGAATGGGAGGGGGGAATGCCACACTGCCTATATGGGAATGGGATCGGGAATGCCACACGGCCTATATGGGAATGGGAGGGGGGATGCCACACTGCCTATATGGGAATGGGTAGGGATTCCCCACTGCCTATATGGGAATGGGAGGGGGAATGTCACACTGACTATATGGGAATGGGAGGGGGGATGCCACACTGCCTATATGGGAATGGGAGAGGGGAATGCCGCACTGCCTATATGGGGAATGGGAGGAGGATGCCACATTGCCTATATCGGGAATGGCATGGGGGGAATGTCACACTGCCTATATAGGAATGGGAGAAGAGATGCCACATTGCCTATATGGGAAAGGGAGGGGGAATGCCGCACTGCCTATATGGGGAATGGGATGGGGGAATGCCACACTGCCGATATGGGAATGGGAGGGGGGAATGCCACACTACCTATATGGGAATGGAAGGGGGGATGCCACATAATCTGTATGGGAGTGGGAGGGGGGAATGCCACACTGCCTATAGGGGGAATGGGAGGGGGGAAAGCTACACTGCCTATATGGGGAGTGGGATGGTGGAAATGCCACACTGCCTATATGGGAATGGAAGGGGGGGATGCCACACTACCTTTATGGGAATGGGAGGGGGGAATGCCGCACTGCCAATATGGGAATGGGAGGGGGGATGCCACGCATCCTATATAGGAATATGAGGAGGGATGCCACACTGTCTGTATGGGAATGGGTAGAGATACCACACTGCCAATATAGGAATGGGATGGGGAATGCCACATTGCATATAGGGGAATGGGTAGGGATGCCACACTGCCTATATGGGAATGGGAGGGGGGAATGCCACACTGCCTATATGGGAATGGGAGGGGGAATGCCACACTGCCTATATGGGAATGGGAGGGGATGCCACACTGCCTATATGGGAATGGGAGGGGGGAATGCCACACTGCCTATATGGGAATGGGAGGAGGGAATGCCACACTGCCTATATGGGGAATGGGAGGGGGAATGCCACACTGCCTATATGGGAATGGGAGGGGGGAATGGCACACTGCCTATATGGGAATGGGAGGGGGGATGCCATGCATCCTATATGGGAATATGAGGAGGGATGCCACACTGTCTGTATGGGAATGGGTAGGGATTCCACACGGCCTATATGGGAATGGGTAGAGATTCCACACTGCCAATATAGGAATGGGATGGGGAATGCCACATTGCATATAGGGGAATGGGTAGGGATGCCACACTGCCTATATGGGAATGGGAGGGGGGAATGCCACACTGCCTATATGGGAATGGGAGGGGGAATGCCACACTGCCTATATGGGAATGGGAGGGGATGCCACACTCCCTATATGGGAATGGGAGGGGGGAATGCCACACTGCCTTAATGGGAATGGGAGAGGGGAATGCCACACTGCATATATGAGATTGGGAGGGGAGATGCCACACTGCCTATATGGGAATGGGAGGGGGAATGCCACACTGCCTATATGGGAATGGGAAGGGATGCCGCACTGCCTGCATGGGAATGGGTAAGGATGCCACACTGCCTATATGGAAATGGGTAGGGATGCCACACTGCCGATATGGGAATGGGAAGGGATGCCACACTGCCTATATGGGAATGGGAGGGGGGAATGCCACACTGCCTATATGGGAATGGGTAGGGATGCCGAACAGCCTAGATGGGAATTGGAGGGGTGAATGCCACACTGGCTATATGGGAATGGGCAGGGATGCCACACTGCCTATATGGGAATGGGTAGTGATGCCACACTGCCTATATGGGAATGGGAGGGGAGAATGCCACACTGTCTATATGGGAATGGGTAGGGATGCCAAACTGCCGATATGGGAATGGGAAGGGATGCCACACTGCCTATATGGGAATGGGAGGGGGGAATGCCACACTGCCTATATGGGAATGGGTAGGGATGCCGCACAGCCTAGATGGGAATTGGAGAGGTGAATGCCACACTGCCTATATGGGAATGGGCAGGGATGCCACACTGCCTATATGGGAATGGGTAGTGATGCCACACTGCCTATATGGGAATGGGAGGGGAGAATGCCACACTGTCTATATGGGAATGGGTAGGGATGCCACACTGCCTATATGGGAATGGGAGGGGGGAATGCCACACTGAATATATGGGAATGGGATGGGGAATGATACATTCCCTTTATGGGAATGGGTAGGGATGCCACACTGCCTATATGGGAATGGGCAGGGATGCCACACTGCCTATATCGGAATGGGAGGGGGGAATTCCACACTGCCTATATGGGAATGGGATGGGGAATGCCACATTGCCTATATGGGAATGGGTAGGGATGCCACAAGGCCTATATGGGAAAGGGAGGGAGAGTGCCACACTGCCGATATGGGAATGGGTAGGGATGCCACACTGCCTATATGGGAATGGGAGGGGGAATTCCGCACTGCCTATATGGTAATGGGTAGGGATGCCACACTGCCTATATGGGAATTGGAGGGGTGAATGCCACACTGCCTATATGGGAATGGGCAGGGATGCCACACTGCCTATATGGGAATGGGTAGGGATACCACACTGCCTATATGGGAATGGGAGGGGGGAATGCCACACTGAATATATGGGAATGGGATGGGGAATGCCACACTGCCTATATGGGAATGGGAGGGGGGAATGCCGCACTGCCTGTATGGGAATGGGTAGGGATGCCACACTGCCTATATGGGAATAGGCAGGGATGCCACTCTGCCTATATCGGAATGGGAGGGTGGAATGCCACACTGCCTATATGGGAATGGGATGGGGAACGCCACACTGCCTATATGGGAATTGGAGGGGTGAATGCCACACTGCCTATATGGGAATGGGCAGGGATGCCACACTGCCTATATGGGAATGGGAAGGGATGCCACACTGCCTATATGGGAATGGGATGGGGAATGCCACATTGCCTATATGGGAATGGATAGGGATGCCACACTGCCTATATGGGAATGGGATGGGGAATGCCACATTGCCTATATGGGAATGGGCAGGGATGCCACACTGCCTATATGGGAATGGGAGGGGGGAATGCCGCACTGCCTGTATAGGAATGGGTAGGGATGCCACACTGCCTATATGGGAATAGGCAGGGATGCCACTCTGCCTATATCGGAATGGGAGGGGGGAATGCCACACTGCCTATATGGGAATGGGATCGGGAATGCTACATTGCCTATATGGGAATGGATAGGGATGTCACACTGCCTATATGGCAATGGGAGGGGGGAATGCCACACTGCCTATATGGGAATGGGCAGGGATGCCACACTGCCTATATCGGAATGGGAGGGGGGAAATCCACACTGCCTATATGGGAATGGGATGGGGAATGCCACATTGCCTATATGGGAATGGGTAGGGATGCCACACTGCCTATATGGGAATGGGTAGGGATACCACACTGCCTATATGGGAATGGGAGGGGGAATGCCACACTGAATATATGGGAATGGGATGGGGAATGCCACACTGCCTATATGGGAATTGGAGGGGTGAATGCCACACTGCCTATATGGGAATGGGCAGGGATGCCACACTGCCTATATGGGAATGGGTAGGGATACCACACTGCCTATATGGGAATGGGAGGGGGAATGCCACACTGAATATATGGGAATGGGATGGGGAATGCCACACTGCCTATATGGGAATGGGAGGGGGGAATGCCGCACTGCCTTTATGGGAATGGGTAGGGATGCCACACTGCCTATATGGGAATAGGCAGGGATGCCACTCTGCCTATATCGGAATGGGAGGGGGGAATGCCACACTGCCTATATGGGAATGGGATGGGGAATGCCACACTGCCTATATGGGAATTGGAGGGGTGAATGCCACACTGCCTATATGGGAATGGGCAGGGATGTCACACTGCCTATATGGGAATGGGTAGGGATGCCACACTGCCTATATGGGAATGGGAGGGGGATTGCCACATATCCTATATGGGAATTTTTAGGGATGCCACACTGCCTGTATGGGAATGGGAGGGGGGAATGCCCCACTGCCTATATGGGAATGGGTAGGGTTGCCACCCTGCCTATATGGGAATGGGAGGGGGGAATGCCGCACTGCCTGCATGGGAATGGGTAAGGATGACACTCTGCCTATATCGGAATGGGAGGGGGGAATGCCACACTGCCTATATGGGAATAGGCAGGGATGCCACACTGCCTATATCTGAATGGGAGGGGGGAATGCCGCACTGCCTATATGGGAATGGGCAGGGATGCCACACTGCCTACATGGGAATGGGATTGAGGAATGCCACATATCCTATTTGGGAATGGTTAGGGATGCCACACTGCCTGTATGGGAATGGGAGGGGGGAATGCCACACTGCCTGTATGGGAATGGGAGGGGGGAATGCCACACTGCCTATATGGGAATGTGTAGGGATGCCACACTGCCTATATATGAATGGGAGGGGGGAGTGCCACACTGCCTATATGGGAATGGGATGGGGAATGCCACATTACCTATATGGGAATGGGATGGGGAATGCCACATTGTCTATATGGGAATGGTTAGGGATGCCACACTGCCTATATGGGAATGGGTAGGGATGCCACACTGCCTATATGGGAATGGGTAGGGATGTCACACTGCCTATATGGGAATGGGAGGGGGGGATGCCACACTGCCTATATGGGAATGGGATGGGGAATGCCACATTGCCTATATAAGAACGGGTAGGGATGCCACACTGCCTATATGGAAATGGGGAGGGATGCCACCCTGCCTATATGGGAAAGGGAGGGGGAATGCCGCACTGCCTATATGGGAATGGGATGGGTAATGCCGCATTGCCTATATGGGAATGGGTAGGGTTGCCACACTGCCTATATGGGAATGGGAGCTGGGAATGCCGCACTGCCTGTATGGGAATGGGTAGGGTTGCCACACAGCCTATATGGGAATGGGGAGGGATTCCACACTGCCTATATGGGAATGGAAGGGGAGAATGCCACCCTGCCTATATGGGAATGGGTAGGGATGCCACACTGCCTATATGGGAATGAGAGGGGGAATGTCGCATTGCCTATATGGGAATGGGGAGGGATTCCACACTGCCTATATGGGAATGGGAGGGGAGAATGTCACCTTGCCTATATGGGAATGGGTAGCGATGCCACACAGCCTATATGGGAATGGGTGGGGGGAATGCCGCACTGCCTATATGGGAATGGGGAGGGTTTCCACACAGCCTATATGGGAATGGGAGGGGAGAATTCCACCCTACCTATATGGGAATGGGTAGGGATACCACACTGCCTATATGGGAATGGGAGGGGGGAATGCCGCACTGCCTGTATTGATATGGGTAGGGATGCCACACTGCCTATATGGGAATGGGAGGGGGGAATGCCACATTGCCTATATGGGAATGGGTAGGGATGCCACACTGCCTATATGGGAATGGGTGGCTGAATGCCGCACTGCCTATATGGGAATGGGTCGGGATGCCACACTGCCTATATGGGAATGGGAGAAGGGGAATGCCACACTGCCTATATGGTAATGGGAGGGGGGATGCCACACTGCGTATATGGGAATGGGAGGGGGGAATGCCACACTGCCTATATGGGGAATGGGATGGGGGAAATGCCACACTGCCTATATGGGAATGGGAGGTGGAATGCCACACTGCCTATATGGGGAATGGGATGGGGGAAATGCCACACTGCCTATATGGGAATGGGAGGTGGGAATGCCACACTGCCTATATGGGAAAGGGAGGGGGAATGCCGCACTGCCTATATGGGAATGGGATGGGGAATGCCGCATTGCCTATATGGGAATGGGTAGGGTTGCCACACTGCCTATATGGGAATGGGAGCTGGGAATGCCGCACTGCCTGTATGGGAATGGGTAGGGTTGCCACACAGCCTATATGGGAATGGGGAGGGATTCCACACTGCCTATATGGGAATGGGAGGGGAGAATGCCACCCTGCCTATATGGGAATGGGTAGGGATGCCACACTGCCTATATGGGAATGAGAGGGGGAATGTCGTATTGCCTATATGGGAATGAGGAGGGATTCCACACTGCCTATATGGGAATGGGAGGGGAGAATGTCACCTTGCCTATATGGGAATGGGTAGCGATGCCACACAGCCTATATGGGAATGGGAGGGGAGAATTCCACCCTACCTATATGGGAATGGGTAGGGATACCTCACTGCCTATATGGGAATGGGAGGGGGGAATGCCGCACTGCCTGTATGGATATGGGTAGGGATGCCACACTGCCTATATGGGAATGGGAGGGGGGAATGCCACATTGCCTATATGGGAATGGGTAGGGATGCCACACTGCCTATATGGGAATGGGTGGCTGAATGCCGCACTGCCTATATGGGAATGGGTCGGGATGCCACACTGCCTATATGGGAATGGGAGAGGGGGAATGCCACACTGCCTATATGGTAATGGGAGGGGGGATGCCACACTGCGTATATGGGAATGGGAGGGGGGAATGCCACACTGCCTATATGGGAATGGGAGGGGGGAATGCCACATTGCCTATATGGGAATGGGTAGGGATGCCACACTGCCTATATGGGAATGAGGAGGGATTCCACACTGCCTATATGGGAATGGGAGGGGAGAATGTCACCTTGCCTATATGGGAATGGGTAGCGATGCCACACAGCCTATATGGGAATGGGAGGGGAGAATTCCACCCTACCTATATGGGAATGGGTAGGGATACCTCACTGCCTATATGGGAATGGGAGGGGGGAATGCCGCACTGCCTGTATGGATATGGGTAGGGATGCCACACTGCCTATATGGGAATGGGAGGGGGGAATGCCACACTGCCTATATGGGAATGGGAGGTGGGAATGCCACACTGCCTATATGGGGAATTGGATGGGGGGAAGCCACACTGCCTATATGGGAATGGGACGGGGGAATGCCACACTACCTATATGGGGAATGGGATAGGGGAGGGCGACACTGCCTATATGGGAATGGGAGGGGAGAATACCGCACTGCCTATATGGGAATGGGAGGGGGAATGCCAAACTCCCTATATGGGAATGGGAGGGGTGAATGCCACACTGCCTATATGGGAATGGGTAGGGATTCCACACTGCCTATATGGGAATGGGAGATGGGAATGCCACACTGCCTATATGGGAATGGGTAGGGATGCAACACTGTCTATATGGGAATGTTTAGGGATGCCACACTGCTTATGGGAATGGGAGGGGGGAATGCCGCACTGCCTATATGGGAATGGGAGGGGGGAATGCCACACTGCCTGTATGGGAATGGGATGCTTTATGCCACATTGCCGATATGGGAATGGGGAGGGATGCCACCCTGCCTATATGGGAATGGGAGAGGGGAATGCTGCACTGCCTGTATGGGAATGGGTAGGGTTGGCACATTGCCTATATGGGAATGGGTAGGGATGCCACACTGCCTATATGGTAATGGGAGGGGGAATGACACACTGCCTATATGGGAATGGTATGGGTAATGCCACGTTGCCTATATGGGATTGGGTGGGAATGCCACACTGCCTATATGGGAATGGGAGGGGGGAATGTCGCACTACCTGTATGGGAATGGGTAGGGATGCCACACTGCCTATATGGGAATGGGGAGGGATGCCACACTGCCTATATGGGAATGGGAGGGGGGAATGCCGCACTGCCTATATGGGAATGGGTAGGGATGCCACACTGCCTATATGGGGAATGGGAGGGGGAATGCCACACTGCCTATATGGAAATGGGAGGGGGGAATGCCACGCTGCCTATATGGGAATGGGATGCTTTATGCCACATTGCCGATATGGGAATGGGTAGGGTTTCCACATTGCCTATATGGGAATGGGGGATGGGAATGCCACACTGCCTATATGGGAATGGGTAGGGATGCAACACTGTCTATATGGGAATGGTTAGGGATGCCACACTGCTTATGGGAATGGGAGGGGGGAACGCCGCACTGCCTATATGGGAATGGGGAGGGATGCCACCCTGCCTATATGGGAATGGCAGGGGGGAATGCCGCACTGCCTGTATGGGAATGGGTAGGGATGCCACACTGCCTATATGGGAATGGGTAGGGATGCCACACTGCCTATATGGAAATGGGAGTGGGGAATGCCACACTGCCTGTATGGGAATGGGATGCTTTATGCCACATTGCCGATATGGGAATGGGGAGGGATTCCACCCTGCCTATATGGGAATGGGAGGGGGGAATGCTGCACTGCCTGTATGGGAATGGGTAGGGATGCCACATTGCCTATATGGGAATGGGTAGGGATGCCACACTGCCTATATGGTAATGGGAGGGGGAATGCCACACTGCCTATATGGGAATGGGATGGGTAATGCCACGTTGCCTATATGGGATTGGGTGGGAATGCCACACTGCCTATATGGGAATGGGAGGGGGGAATGTCGCACTACCTGTATGGGAATGGGGAGGGATGCCACACTGCCTATATGGGAATGGGATGGGGGAATGCTGCACTGCCTATATGGGAATGGGTTGGGATGCCACACTGCCTATATGGGAATGGGTAGGGATGCCACACTGCCTATATGGGGAATGGGAGGGGGAATGCCGCACTGCCTATATGGGAATGGGTAGGAATGCCACACTGCCTATATGGGAATGGGAGGGGGGAATTCCACACTGCCTATGTGGGATTGAGTAGGGTTGCCACACTGCCTATATGGAAATGGGAGGTGGGAATGCCACACTGCCTATATGGGAATTGGTAGGGATGCCACACTGCCTATATGGGAATGGGAGGGGGGAATTCCACACTGCCTATGTGGGACTGAGTAGGGTTGCCACACTGCCTATATGGGAATGGGAGGTGGGAATGCCACACTGCCTATATGGGAATGGTTTGGGATGCCACACTGCCTATGGGAATGGGAGGGGGGAATGCCACACTGACTATGGGGAGTAAGAAGTGGGGAATACCACACTGCCTATGGGAGGGGGGAATGCCGCACTGCCTATGGGAATGGAATGGGGGAACACCACACTGTCTGTAATTGGGTGTTTTAGCACAACATTTGGCTTAGAATATTTTTTTTCTAGTTTTCCTTCTCCAAATCCTAGGTGTGTCTTATGGGCATGTGCGTCTTATAGAATGAAAAATACAGTATATGTGTAATGGCTTGGCCCCTAGTTTAAATTCGGCCGCAAGGTAAACCAACCTGGTGGAGGGGGACAGACAACATCAATTATTATCAATGCCAGCAGCAATAATGTGACAGCATGTGGGTCTCTGGTCAGGGTGGCCATAGAGGCCCCCTCTTCACAGCATGGCTCCTTGGGTCCCATACTCAAGTCTTGGCTCTCCTGCTCTTATGGCTACCCTGGCGCCTGTAGATAATATCAAATGTCACTAATAGCCATCTAATGTTTCTGGAAGTGAAAGAAAGATAGAATGACCCTTTAACTATAGTAAACTTCACAAATAAATGTTACTTTTTATGATTAAGTGTTAGAATTGTATCGGCAAAGTGAAGAAGCATTTGATAGTTAAATAAAGTTGAGCTAAAAATAGGTTTTTTGGGAATATTCCTTCTCATTGTATAAGGCAAGCACTAGCTTTATATAAAGATGTTGTACTAAAAAGGGAAATTCTTCCACTCTAAAATTACATAATTCTGTTAAAGCAAAACTAGCTTTAGGTTACAAAACGTATTTGGCTAACTGGACTGTAGCTGTTTATTTTTCAGTTGTCCCAAATTTTGTGCTCTTTCCATCATGCAGTTTGTGGCATTTGGCTATTTTAAACTGGACCTTCAGCATGATTTAATGAAAAGCCCAAACCCTTAAAAAACATTCCCCAGCATCTAAAATATAAATATATCAAATATAACATCAAAACATCAAAATATATTTGACGTTTTTAGTCACTTACTTATTATTCTTTCCCCCACCGGGCTGCAACTCTGTCCAGGACTCTAGGATACGGGTGCCGCCATCTTGCCTTAAAAGTATTGCATACTGAGGAGAGGACTGCGGGATAAAGTGCAGGGGGCGGGGTTATAGCTGTGCTTTGCACAGACAGAGCAGAGCTGGGGTCAGGGAAAGGACAGTAATCCCGGAATGCAGAGCAACACAGTCAGAAGACACTTCCTGTTTGCAGGCTGCTCCATGAGCTGCCATCTTGAATATTTAAAGGCTCAGAAAATGCAGTAGCTGCAGGTAGGATGATTTTGAATGTGAGCAATCTGTATGTGCAGGGTGTGGGAAACATATAAGATATGCTCTTATTCAGGGTAAAGGTCCACTTTAATTACTTTCCTGAAAACCACAACCTGAATTTTCCCCAAATATTTTAAAGGGATTCGGATTCACGTGATGCAGGACGAGAACCATTGCAAACTATTCAGCAGAACTGCACCAGAACAGACTAGAGGCAGATTCGGCTCATCACTAGTGTTGGGATTCGGGTCAAAGTTAAATTCGACCAGAACTTTGTGAATTTGTTTTGATGCAGCCACAACAATATATTGTCACCATTCGGGTCAAATTCAGGGAGCTTTTTTTATTTTTTTTATTTAAAAAAAGGTCTTAAAAGCAGTAATGTGTCTTTAGATAATATAAATGATCACCATTAGCCAACTAATATATCTGAAAGAGGTAGAAGAGAAATAAAACCTTGATGATGTAATTTAAACTGAAAGAACAATCCTTTATTTTCTGCAAGACTTCTAGCTGGTACCTGGGCTGGTTGTATAGGAAAGGTGGCGCCCCACGCCATTCCCCCAGGAGGGGGGAACCCCGTGACTTTTTCTGGAAATGGGGGACCCCCACACTGTTCCCTCAGGAAGGGATATCCCACGCCTTTTACTGGATAGGGGAGACCCCACACCATTTTTCTTTAAATGTTTTAGGATTTAACCCTTAACAATTAAATAAAATGGGGCAGGTCCCCCATTCTCCCTCTTTTAAAAGAATTTTGAAGGGCTAAACCCTCATTTTTTTAATAGCATGGGGCCCCACCCTATCTCAGAAATTAATAAACCCCACCTATGAGACCATACACAAATCCAATCATTAAAGCCAGTGGACTAAAAGTGCAAATGCGGCTGCTCTCCTTAGCACATTTGTGGCCCTCTACTTCCGAGAGGATGGCCGCATCAATAAACAAAGCTGGTCAAATACCTGCCCAGTAATCCCCTCCTGCACTGTGAACAGATATAGGGTCACAAGGACCTCTTAACAGTTCACAAAGGGTTAAATGTACAAAAAACATGCACACAAAAGTAAAAGTATCGCTGGTGTCACCACTGCTTACGACAGAGAGATCTGTAGAAGCCAGGCATGGGGCAGGGCTGGCCAGCATCCAGCTTTCGCTGATCTCTCCGGCTTCTGACATCTCGCTCCCCGCTGCAGAAAGAGTTGATCTCAGCTGACTCACCAGTGTAAATGGCGATGGGGAGTGATGTAGGGAGCCCAACCTGGGCTGTGGATTCTGCATACAGCTGCACAGGACAGCAACCAGAGAGCAGTGTGAGACAGAACAAAAGCAGGTGAGTTTTTACTTTTTTATGTTAACATTTTCCCTGACATTCAGAGCAAACTCTGGTTCTAACAAACCAGTTCACTCATCTCCATCCACAAACTATTCAGCAGAACTGCACGAGTATACAGAATATATGCACATCCGGCTCATCACTATTTATCACTAACCATAATGAAAATATTTGCACACTGCAGCGCCAGGGCCTCTTATTGGAATAGGTTCAGGGACCACAAGCGTGTGCAGCTATTCCTGGAAATGGGGAAAATTTCCTGAAAGTAGGAATGCCAGGCTAGGAGAGGTGGGCGGATGTGGGTTAGGGTCCCTGTGGTCTGGAAGTATTGCCAGGAAATGGAGCCCCAGCTTACCTGAAAACACGACTACATAAAAATGTCCTCAACAGGACCATTTGATGCAAGGACTTACAACCATGCAAGGAGTTACAACCATGTGCCATGGATAGGACATCTTGCATACATTGAGCTGTCAGGTTGCAGCCTTAACACACCACTTATTATTAAACTCAACTCACTTGCTGCTGATCATTGGAGCATAGACAACTGAACATTGCTTATTCTACAAATGCAAGTGTCTATGCTCTTTCATGCTGTCATTTTGATTGACATTCAGGCTCACCTTGGGGTACTGTAATAAGGCGTTATTAGCAAAAGCCACCAAGCCCTGATGCACCTCTACTCCTAGTTAATTCACAGGCACCTCTGCTTATTAAAAATGTACCTTTCAATGCACTTTACATACATTTGACGTGCTTTTCTATTTGTGTGCAGATGACTGACAGTCTTGACACAGAAAATGACCTTGTTCCTAGGGATGGGCTTCTGGTGCCATTATTTAGAAGTTTATTAAAAATACATGTAGTCATGTGCATTCATGGGCTTAAATACATTCCAATGGACCTTAATGTGCATTACTACACAGAAAATAACAGAATGACCATTTATCAGCCTGGTATGGTTCTATGCACAGATGTGGCCAAGACTGATTTATAATAATGGATTTTTGGAACTTCATTTAGATTCCATTTTGCAAACCCCATGTGTTATACCAAAACATGCAGAGAAAAGGGTTTTATTTTATATATAATAATACAGCAAAGTTCATTGTGTTGATCTGTGTTGCAAATGGACAGCTACTGGAAGCAACCATTAGGAGCTATAGTAGAATGTAGATGGACTCTTTTATTTCTTTCATTTAAAGGTTCTAGTAAGCTGCCAGTGGCTTGTGCCTGTTGTAGCCGTGGACCCCACTCCAGCACATTCCAGGAAGCTGTGTTCCAATAGATGTGCCATGTGTTCACAGTGGCAGTGTAAAGAGTACCTCACCTTGTAATGGACAGGAAGCTGTGTGCAGAAACTGGAGGGGTAACTCTATGCAGTATTACACAATTTCCCAGACCAAACTCTTGATCTGTACGAATAAATCTGCACTTGCTTTTTACTCACGTCAATCTGAATTGAAAAGGTCAGTCAGATAGCTAAAGGCTTTCAGGGCAAAAAACAGCAAGTCCTGCTGCCCTGATTTATTCCTAAAGAGAATAGATAATATTGCACCCTAATATTAGACCAAAAAGTTTGGGCTATCCTTCCAGAAATGTCCTTCCACTTCACAACCTCCAAAAGACTACAGCAAAACCAATAGGAAGAATGCACACCACAATAGTACTGATTTGAGAAATGTAGGCATGTAGCTGGCTATTTGGTGGAGCAAGCCATGGCACTGCAGCAGGCTAAGTTCCAGGAAGCTATGGCTCAGCAGTATGCTCAGCAGCAGCAGGCTATGGCACAGCAGGGGGTTCTGTACCAGCAAGCAGTAGCTGCACAACAGGAGACCAACCACTTGCTGGCTGAGCAGATTGCAGTAATTCGGCCTGTTGGGACCCAACAAGATTACAAGTAAAAGGCACCACTTGGGGATCAAAATTAATAGATTTGGTCGGCACTCCACTTGAAAAAATGAAAAGAATATATATATATAGGGTGCTGCCTACCATGGATTAAATCCTCCAATAATCCCTAATACTAGACTAAAAAATATATATGAGATAGGCAAGCACACACCAATTAGTAATAATTTGCAAAAATTTATATTTGGAAAATTAGTGATCACATGAAATATACAAACAATGAATTTATATACATATATATACACAATAACTCAAGTATGTGAGGTATCTCATATCTCCAAAGGAGGGAATATATCAATATATACATAAGATTCAAATGTGTTCTACTGGAGTGACTGTGCTGTACCACAATACCATAATAGAGTGGCAGAATGGCTGTATAGCAACATATAAGCAGAATGTCTAGTCTGCATGCAATATAAAATGAAGAAATGTCTCCTAGTATAATGGTTACAGTCTGGTGCCACCACAGTCATCCCCAGATTAATCACACAATGGGTTAAATGTATAACAACTAGATCAAGGTATAGAGAAAATGCTGCTCATTCATATGAGTGTAATCAAAGCATCATCAAACATCATATTTAAATGAAATATAATCTCACTGTGTGACTCCTTGCTTAATGATGGCAGAGTGAGATAGAGTTCTAGAGACCCCATACATACTTAAACAAATATGCGGTTATACATCAGCAGAACTACAGTAACATCACAGTTACAACGCGAATAAAGAGTATATGATCGCTCAAGCGATATATTACCGACGTTTCACGGCCGCAGGCCGTTTCATCAGGGCAGCGATAATGAAGTTGGAAACTGTGCACGGCTTTATGTCCCTAGCCTCCCCCCTGGCCGGCCAGTGTGTGATCGGTGGAGACGTCCCGAGACGCTAGTGCTGGAGGGCGGAAGTGACGCTCGTTCCACCCAGTCAGTAACATACTGGCTGGCAGAGACAGTGCCCATATCCGCGCATGCGCACAGCGTCATCGGGCGCTCGGGGCGCCACACATCGGGTTTCGCCTGTGCTTGCTATGTCCAGCTGCAGCAATATTAAGGGACAGAGATATACAGTAATGAATGTATATTAGGCGAAATCTTGTGGATGAGACTTCAATTGAGGGGATGGCTGGTTGCGCTTGTGCCACGCATATCTGTAATATAACAATACATACAGATTAAAAAAAGCTATCTTGACCTTTTCAGCTCTTTCACCAAAGATCGAGAAAGCCATAAAAAAACATTGGCATGTTCTAGGGAGTGACCCCAAACTCGTGCAGATTTTCTCAGATTCTCCTATGTTTATACGCAAGAGACCAAGAAACCTGAGAGAAAACCTAATTAGAGCTGATACACATGTTCCAACGTCAAAATCACAATTTCAACATACTGTACATGGATTCCGCCATCTCATATATATTTACCACTTGGGGATCACACTTGCTGTCCCAGATGTTTGATTTGTTTCATGTGAGAAATAGCTGGAACCTGACTCCTCTACACCAGCACAGATTGTTGAAAAGATGGATCGCTATTAGAGATGAGCGAATTTTTGAAAAATTTGATTCGGCCAAAAATTTCCCAAAATTTCCCAAAAATTCGTATCGGTCCAAATTTGCAGCGAATCACTATCAAAATGGCTATTTCTGGCCTACTGAGCACCTCAATAGGGTTGTAGAACATTTTGCCTTGCTGTAACATGCATAGGATGTATGCAGTGGTAATTGAAATAATACTGTAAAGTTTGACATGCAGATTAGAGGCATCGCTATTAGAATCGCTGCTGCAGAGCAGCACAATGACAGAGCCTTGAGGTGGCATCAGCATAAGGAGCCCATATATTGCCTGAAAGACACACCCTGGAGTTGGCAGCAGCATGAGGAACCCATATATTGCCTGAAAGACACACCCTGAAGTTAGCAGCAGAATGAGGAGCCCATATATTGCCTGAAAGACACACTAGAATTGACAGCAAAATGAGGAGCCCATTTACTGCTTGAAAGACACCCTGGATTTGGCAGCAGCATGAGGAGCCCATATATTGCCTGAAAGACACACTGGAGTTGGCAGCAGCATGAGAAGCCCATATATTGCCTGAAAGACACACAGGAGTTGGCAACAGCATGAGGAGCCCATATATTGTCTGAAAGACACACCCTGGAGTTGGCAGCAGCATTAGGAGCCACTATATTGCCTGAAAGGCACACCCTGGAGTTGGCGGTGGCACAAGGAGCCCATATATTGCCGGAACGACATACCCTGGAGTTGGCAGCAGCAGGAGAAGCACATATATCGCCTGGAAGACACACCCTGGAAATGGCCACAATGAGTAGCCCATATATTTTCTGAAAGACACCCTGGAGTTGGTAGCAGCACAAGCATGAGAAGCTCATATATTGCCTGAAACACACACCCTGGAGCTGGCATCAGCATTAGGAGACCATATATCACCTGGAAGACACACCCTGGATTTGGCAGCAGCATGAGGAGCCAATATATTGCCTAAAAGACACACTCTAGAGTTTGCAGCAGCACAAGGAGCCCATATATTGCCTGAAAGACACACTCAAGTTGACAGCAGCACGAGGAGCCCATATATTGCCTGAAAGACACATTGGAGTTTGCAGCAGCATGAGGAGCCCATACATTGCCTGAAACACACACCCTGGAGATGGCAGCAGCACGAGGAGTCAATATATTGCCTAAAAGACACACTCTGGAGTTTGCAGCAGCACAAGGAGCCCATATATTGCCTGAAAGACACATTGGAGTTGGCAGCAGCATGAGGAGCCCATATATTGCCGGAAAGACACATTGGAGTTGGCAGCAGCATGAGGAGCCAATATATTGTCTGAAAGACACACCCTGGAGTTGGCAGCAGTATGAGGAGCCCATATATTGCCTGAAAGACACCCTGGAGTTAGCAGCAGCATGAGGAGCCAATATATTGCCTGAAAGACACACTTTGGAGTTGGCAGCAGCATGAGGAGTCCATATATTGCCTGAAAGACACACTCGAGTTGACAGCAGCACAAGGAGCCCATATGTTGCCTGAAAGAAAAACCCTGGAGTTGGCAGCAGCATAAGAAGCCCATATATTGCCTGAAACACACACCCTGGATTTGGCAGCAACATGAGGAGCCCATATGTTGCCTGAAAGACACTCTGAAGTTGGCAGCAGCACGCGAAGCCCATATGTTGCCTGAAAGAAACACTGGAGTTGACAGCAGCATAAGGAGCCAATATATTGCCTGAAAGACACACCCTGGAGTTGGCAGCAGCACAAGGAGCCCATATATTGCCTGAAAGACACACCCTGGAGTTGGCAGCAGCATGAGGAGCCCATATATTGCCTCAAAGACACACCCTGGAGTTTGCAGCAGCATGAGGAGCCCATATATTGCCTGAAAGACACACCCTGGAGTTGGCAGCAGTATGAGGAGCCCATATATTGCCTGAAAGACACCCTGGAGTTGGCAGCAGCATGAGTGGCCAATATATTGCCTGAAAGACACACTCTGGAGTTGGCAGCAGCATGAGGAGTCCATATATTGCCTGAAAGACACACTCGAGTTGACAGCAGCACAAGGAGCCCATTTATTGCCTGAAAGAAACACCCTGGAGTTGGCAGCAGCATAAGAAGCCCATATATTGCCTGAAACACACACCCTGGAGTTGGCAGCAACATGAGGAGCCCATATGTTGCCTGAAAGACACTCTGGAGTTGGCAGCAGCACGAGAAGCCCATATGTTGCCTGAAGGAAACACTGGAGTTGACAGCAGCATAAGGAGCCCATATATTGCCTGAAAGACACACCCTGGAGTTGGCAGCAGCCCAAGGAGCCCATATATTGCCTGAAAGACACATCCTGGAGTTGGCAGCAGCATGAGGAGCCCATATATTGCCTCAAAGACACACCCTGGAGTTGGCAGCAGCATGAAGAGCCCATATATTGCCTGAAAGACACACCCTGGAGTTGGCAGCAACATGAGGAGCCCATATATATCCTGAAAGACTCACTGGAGTTGGCAGCAGCATGAGGAGCCCATATATTGCCTGAAAGACACATTGGAGTTGACAGCAGCATGAGGAGCCCATTGTCACACTTCCTGGCTACAACCATAGGGAGAGCTGAGCTGAGCTCCAGGTATGGGGCGAAGTGAAGCAAATAATCCCAAAGAGCAAAACAAAAGTCTGGGCAGACGGCAGAGTCCGGGAAACAGAGTCCAGGAAGTAAGCTAATAACACAGCATTGGATGCAGGCCAGCTATCCTCTTAAATAGGGCTATCAATTAGAGCAGGGAGGGATGTGTCAGAGTCTGGGTGAGGTCACTTCCTGTCCATTCAGAATCAGGAAACCAGGAATTGAAATCAAGCCCAAGAGCTTACACTCTAGGCTTTGTGCACTTGCAGTGGGCTGCACACCAGGTGTCGCTGTTGAGCAATGCGACAGATACAGAGCCTGCTCTGTTACAAACACCCAGCCAGGCATGTCTGCTGCTGCATGTAGTCCGTGATAAAGCACACCCACGTTGCTTTAAAGGGCAGGTAAAGCGAGGAGACTGACACCCATATATTGCCTGAAAGACAAACCCTGGAGTTGGCAGCAGCATGAGGAGAACATATAAAAATGTAAAAAGTTAAGTTTTAGGTAATGCATTACCTCACCTGCCCAGAAGTCCAGCGGATCCTCAAGGTGTGTTGGCATGGTCATGTCAAGGTATGCTGCCACCTGCTGGTTCAGGTCCTGCTCCAGGTCTACCTGCTGCTCATGAGATACTTCACTATGTGGATCAAGAAAGTTACTAATTAGCAACTGTAGACTCAGGCTTCTGCTGATGGAGCCGGTACTACTCCAGCCACCCCACCCCTCCCCAGCAGCCATGGCAGTGTAAGGTGAGCACTGAGGGCCCCCAAGTCAGACGTGCGAGAGGATGGACAATGGCGCAGATAGGCATTGGCCAACTGACTATGTAGGATGTCTCTGTGGTAGGTCAGTTTGTCCTCCCTCTTAGTGGGGCCCCATTTTGTGCTGGTAGCGAGGGTCCAATAAGGTGGAGAGCCAGAAGCCATCCCTCTGCCGAATGGTGACAATTTAGCGGTCACTACACAAGCACGTGAGCATGCATTGTGCCATTTGTGCAAGTGACTCAGAGGGACTACCTGCCTCCATCTCCACTGCATACTGCCACAGTGTGTCGGGGTCCTCTGTCTCGCCTTCCTCACAACCCTCTAGCTCCTCTGGCTGCTCCTGCTCCTCCTCTCCTGTCAGATGACTAGAAAAAATGCCCATTTAACAAAACCTAAACTGTGCTTCACTGTTCCCCTCCCCCTCCTCCAGTTCAGCCCCCATAGGGTTCATGTGGCCGTGAGATGTAGGCACACGTCTCCAGTGCCCCAACAAGACATGGTTTCCAACATGTGTTGTAATAGATGAAGCAGTGGAACACAGGGGAGTCCCCCTATTCGCTTGGATCATCAAGAAATCAGTGATGGCTTTTCTCTGTTCGTATAGTCAGTCCAACATATGGAGGGTGGAATTCCAACGGGTGGAAACATCACAAATCAGACTATGTTGAGGGAAACCGTTCTGACGCTGCATCTCAGGAAGGGTGTGCTTTGTGGTGTAGAAGTGGCTGAAGTGCATGCAAAGTTTCCTTCCCATTGTTAGGATGTCTTGCAGATGGGGGGAAGACTTCAGGAAATGCTTGACAACTAGACTGAACACGTGTGCCATACAGGCTTCCTTGTTGCAGCGCAGACAAGATGTTCTTCGCATTGTCAGTCATGGTGAGGAATGGCTAAAATTCATTCATCAAGAAATCAAATCATTGCTTACTCCACGAAAACTGCAAATAGGAACCATGGTGGTTCCTATTTGCAGTTTTCGTGGAGTAAGCAATGATTTGATTTCTTGATGAATGATTTTTAGCCATTCCTCCCCTGTGTGACTCGCCAAGGCAAAGCATGTTATGAACTGGGTGACACTGCCGTGCCCTGCACACATGGTAGGCTGGAGGGGCACTGAGACTTGTCCGTGCAGTGGAGGCTGAGGAGATGGCGGACAGCCTGGGAGCATGGAGGCCGAAGCAGTGGGACCTGTCCAAGTTGCTGTTGTGGCTATGCAGGAACCACATCAGCCAGTGGGGCGTAAAGGACATGTATTGTCCCTGACCTTAGTTACAGCTCCAGACATCGGCGCTGCCGTGCACTTTGGTACACACCGACAGGCTAAAGAACTGGCCCACCTTTTGTTCAACAAAATTGCACAGGGCTGGTACTGCCTTCTTCGCAAGGAAATGATTGTTTGGGACTCTCCACCTCGGGTCGGCACAAGCCATCAGTTCTCTGAAATGGGTTAAATATATATACCCCCGAGACTGTATAGCCAGCTGCATGCCTACATATCCTGCCCTCTCCACCTGACCCGGGGGCAGGGGAACTTTAGCCAGCATGCAGTGTACCCTAGAGAGAGCATCTGCATTAGCTTGGAGCTTTCCTAGCCTATGCTCCAACATAAAATTAAAGTTTTGGAGTAACAAGAACTGTCTGGTCACTCTTGCATTTCTCTTTATTCTGCTTCATCCATGCCAGGGGCACATGGTTTAGCAGTAGCTTGAAACTTCTAACTAGGAGATAATACCTTAGGGATTCAAGTGTCCATTTTACTGCTAAGGCCTCCAAAATAGAGTAGTTTTTAACAGCTGGACTGAGATTTCTGCTCCCAAACCTGCATCTGAAGCATCTGTTTGTACCAAGGACTCTTTCTTAAATTCAGGAGTGACCAACATTGGCTGTTAACTCAATGAAGACTTCATTATTAATGAAACAGACCATCTGGGACTGAAAAGTCAGTTTTCTGCCTTGCCTTCTCTATCAAGGGAATCTTGATACTGAGATCCAGAGTTGTTATGAACCTCTCCCCTTCCAATTTGGATGAACAGTCAGTTCATTCACTCTGGGCATGGGATCGGTGTCAACTTTTAAAACCTCATTTAACTTTATGAAGTCACTGCAGAACATCCAAGCACCATAAGGTTTGGGGACCAGGACAACTGGGCTTACCATTCACTTTGGAACTCCTCAATTACTTTCAGCCATCACGGCTGCACCACCTCAGTCGAAGGGAGCTGTGTGTCATACCCATCCTCTGTCACTCCAGACAGAGCTGGATCGACCCTCATGTGCAGAACCCTTCTAGAGCTAGGAGCTTATGCATATGCTTTCTAATTACTTTTTGTACATCTATCTAATATTATAGTGAGTTACAATAATATAACTGACTTGACTAACCTTGACAAAAGAATTTTCAACACCTTGACACCTAACCTAACTGGGACTGTACGGCACACACTTGTCAAAAAGTCAAGTTACCAGCGTAATTTTTGATCTTGTGTGACGCAGTTCAATATCTTCATGAAAATAAGAGCTACCAGAATAAGCTACCAAATAAGCTACCAAAACTTTGGAAACAAAAGTCTTGAGATGTTCCTCCTCAGAAAGGCATGTGTTTCCCTTTGTTAGTAGCAATAACTGCAAACATAAATATGTTGAGAGAGCACCTAACCCAAAAATATTTATATGTGTGCTTAAAAAACACACATATATATATATATATATATATATATATATATATATATATACACACAAGTTGTACAGTAGTCCAAATCTTGTTAGAATTGTTTCTTCCTGGATAATCAGCAGCCACTAGATTTTTATTCCCTCATGGTGCTTTACATCTTGTGGCATGGACAGTATGTGTGTACTAACTATAAACTGTTTATTTCTTTGCCTCTATCAAAGAAAGATTGCATATTGAGGTTTTGAGAGATGTGGTAAGCAGGAGGTGGGAACAATGCAGTCAGGAGGCAAAATTTTACTTGGGTTTGAACTTCTGTCAACAATAATAAAAACAACAAAAAGGGATATCAGACCAGGCTTGGACATCAAACCAATTCAGTGGGTAATGTATACAGCAGAAAGTCTGCTGGAATAAGAGGAGACGTGGTTACTGAAACACCAGGTATTCCTATCATGCAGGGTGCACAGATGAGCAATATAATGATTTACATTTGGCAATAGTTTTGCTTCTTTGGCTTACTATTGATGCTTCACAAGACAGCTTGATGATAAGTCAGGAGTAACCTAATGTTTTATTAGATTTTACATCTATTGACTGAAAAAAAAATGAATTTTGTTTAAATATACTATGCACGTTTTTACCTTTAAAAGGAGCCTGTCAGAGGAGAAATTAGCTTTGATTGTTGACTGAGCAACTTCTATTTGTCACAACAGTTACTTATCATTTTACATATAACAGGTGAGTAATCACACTTTCTAATTCAATGGCAACTTGCTTGTTCCAGGTCAGTGACCATAAGTATTGCAGATGGATGAACTGCCCAAAAGCAAGATTGCTAGCATTATATAGGGGTAGGCCTGCTTTGACAGTCTTTTTGTTTTCTTTCTGACAGGTGTATCTGAAATGTATCTACCTTTGAAATTGAATTAGACTATTGCTGTCAACAATTAATAACTGACCTGGGTGGTGCACTTGAGCAGTGCAGACATATGGAAACATTTAAAGGAGCTCCAGCACTCAAACCCTGTAAACCAACAGCAAGCCCTAAAACCTGTCTAAAAATGGCTAAAACAGTTACAAACATGTGCAAATGTTTGTGGATGGCATCTATGCAAGTGTGGTTCCCTACTCAAATCTATGATAGGCACACATTTGGGACATACACAGCAACTAATAAATTGTTAATTAGCTTATCCCTAAACACCTAAATAACTCAAAGAAAAAGAGGAATTTATCAACCAGGAAAAAGTCCTATAATCTCTAGAATCTGGTTAGAACAGAAGTCTCAAACATGTACACAAATACCCCATGTGCAGTAAACAAATGTTCTAAATGTGGGTCTAATATTACAGTGGCACTTAAAGAAAATACCTTAGACCCCTACACCAGTTCACAAGGCTGGGGGCTGGCAAGTCACCTGCGGCTAGTGGGTGACTTGCCATTAAACTCCGGCCCCCCATTACCTGCCTCCCAAAAGCCCAGGGGAGGGCAGAAGAGCCCTGGGATATGACACTTTGGGGCTTGAAGCCGGCAGGGCAGGGGGCCACCAAAGCTGGCCTTGCATCCTGTTCTGCAAGCCCCATAGCTGGTCCTTGGGCTGCTTATGCTGGGTAAAAGGGACCTCATGCCATTTTGGGGGATTTTAAAGGGTTTTTAACCCTTAAAATTCCAAAAAACGGGGGTCCCCATTAACCCTTTGTTATCTGTCACCCAGCAGCTGTAAAAGGCTTCCAGCAGCAGCAGGAGAGCAGAAGCCACAGTGATCAGTGTGCACTGGGATGGATGGGAGGTAAGTATTAAAAAAATAATAATAAAATACTTTTTTCTGTGTCGCTGCCTCCCCAAAGCCCAGGAGGCAAACAGAAGGGCCCAGGCCATTTGGCTGTGTGAGAGAGTAGTTGTATTTTATTTGTAAATGTTATAAAGTGCTCTTTTCAGTTTGGGGGGTCTCCTGGGAAAAAATGGGGGGCTACCAATACATATGTGATATCGTTGTATTTGGGAGAAATGGGGCTTTCACATGCAACATGCAAATGATTTATTTAAAATAAAGGAAAACATTTTCTAATTATTATATAATAATTATTTTTGTTTTTTTAATTCTTTTTTTTTTCATTTTAAAGCCAACACTCTGCTGCAAACAATAATATATATATATATATTTTCCTGGAAATTCCTGCAAAAATCACAGTTAAACATAGTGCAAAATGGTAAAAAATTTACCTCTCAACAGAGGATGACAACATTTCAAGTAGGCTGGCAATTGAAAGGATTAAAAGTACCTATGCATGTTGGGTATTGTTCTGCTTGGGTGACCTTGTGCTTTCGGATTTAGCTCGTTGTTTCTTGTTTGCATATTGATTTTTAAAGAAAATGTGTTTTATAATCTGCTTTTTTTTAAAAAACCTAGGAATTCTTTGAGGGATTACTTCTAAAATGATGAGCCCACTACAACGAGCTAGGTACACTTAGAAAGCTTGACATGTGTTCTTTCAGGGAATATATGGTTTGTGGGGGGTATTCCAAATATAAAGGGTTGTTTTGGTAGGAAATGTGCAAGGTGCGCAGTTTGTCTGCAGAGCTGAAATTTTCAAGTAAAATTACCATTACGTGCATGCTTTACTTTGGGGTGTTTGGCAACTCTTCCCTTGAAAGTAGTTATTCATGTTGGGTAATTGCTCTGTTAAGGGGACCTTGATTTTGCAGATTAAACTTGTTTTTTCTTGTTTACATTTTTTTAAGGAAAATGTGAGTTTGATTCTGCTTTTTTATTCTTTTTTAGTGAAACTCAGTGCAACCAAAGAATTCATTGAGGGATTGCTCCTAGAAAACTACACCCATGTCAACAAGCTTGGTAAACCTAGAAAGCTTGAGGTGTGTACTTCCAGAGAATATATAGTTTGTGGGGGGTATTTCAAATGTAAAGGGTTGTTTTTCTGGAAAAACTGCAAGGTGCGCATAACATAATTGTATTTTATCTGAAGATCTCCTAAAGCGCTGTTTCAGTTTGGGGAGTCTCCTGGGCAGGAAAGGGTGTCTACCAATACATATGTGGTACCGCTGTAACATGGGGAAATTGGGATTTCACACATAATAATATTTTATTAACAAACTTACTTTTTTATTACAAAAAAAGCTACAAATTGTAAAGAATTCTTTTTTTCTTTTTCTCAACATATTTCACCCCAAAATATTGAGAATACACCTAAAAAGGACAAACAAGACATGTCATGTTAAAGCCCAGACTCTGGTTAAAAAAACAATATATTATTTTACTGGGAAATCCCTTCAAAAATCACAGTTAAACATGTGGAGCGCAAAATTGGGTGACAAAAACTTCAGGTAGGCTGGCACTTCAAGGGTTAAGCTTAAATGGGAAGAAAGTAGTTGGTGAAAGCTTTCCTGGGCTTAGTGTCACTAGTAGAGATGAGCGAATGAGCGAAAAATTCGATTCGACTGATTTGCCGAATTTTCCGACAAAAATCGGTTCGACCCGAATTTATTCGCGATGAATCGCTATTAAAAACAGCTATTTCTGAGCCTCCTAGAGCCTCAATAGGGTTGTAAACCATTCTGCCTTGCTGTAACCTCTCACAGGATGCGTGCTGGGTTAGTTAAATAATACTTTGAATAAATATCACATGCAGATCAGAGGCATCGCTAATAGAATCGCAGAGCGGCACAATTGCAGAGAGTTGAAGTGGCATCACTATGAGGGGCAGGAGCCCAAATATTAATTAAAGAGACACTGGGGTTGGCTTCAGGAGCCCCAAAATTGGATGAATCACACCCTGGAGTTGGCAGCAGCAGCAGCAGGAGCCCAAATATTACTTTAAAGAGACACTGGGGTTGGCTTCAGGAGCCCAAAATTGGATGAATCACACCCTGGAGTTGCTAGCAGCAGGAGTCCAAATATTACTTTAAAGAGACACTGGAGTTGGCTTCAGGAGCCCAAAAACTGGATGAATCACACCCTGGAGTTGGCAGGAGCAGCAGCAGGAGCCCAAATATTACTTTAAAGAGACACTGGGGTTGGCTTCAGGAGCCCAAAATTGGATGAATCACACCCTGGAGTTGCAAGCAGCAGCAGGAGCCCAAACATTACTTTAAAGAGACACTGGGGTTGGCTTCAGGAGCCCCAAAATTGGATGAATCACACCCTGGAGTTGGCAGCAGCAGCAGGAGCCCAAACATTACTTTAAAGAGACACTGGGGTTGGCTTCAGGAGCCCAAAAATTGGATGAATCACACCCTGGAGTTGGCAGCGGCAGCAGCAGCAGGAGCCCAAATATTACTTTAAAGAGACACTGGAGTTGGCTTCAGGAGCCCAAAAATTGGATGATTCACACCCTGGAGTTGGCAGCAGCAGCAGCAGGAGCCCGAACATTACTTTAAAGAGACACTGGAATTGGCAGCAGGAGCCCAAAAATTGGATGAATCACACCCTGGAGTTGGCAGCAGCAGGAGCCCAAACATTACTTTAAAGAGACACTGAGGTTGGCTTCAGGAGCCCAAAAATTGGATGATTCACACCCTGGAGTTGGCAGCAGCAGCAGGAGCCCAAACATTACTTTAAAGAGACATTGGGGTTGCCTTCAGGAGCCCAAAAACTGGATGAATCACACCCTGGAGTTGGCAGCAGCAGCAGGAGCCCAAACATTACTTTAAAGAGACACTGGGGTTGGCTTCAGGAGCCCAAAAATTGGATGAATCACACCCTGGAGTTGGCAGCAGCAGCAGCAGGAGCCCAAATATTACTTTAAAGAGACACTGGAGTTGGCTTCAGGAGCCCAAAAATTGGATGAATCACACCCTGGAGTTGGCAGCAGCAGCAGGAGCCCAAACATTACTTTAAAGAGACACTGGGGTTGGCTTCAGGAGCCCAAAAATTGGATGAATCACACCCTGGAGTTGCAAGCAGCAGCAGCAGCAGGAGCCCAAATATTACTTTAAAGAGACACTGGAGTTGGCTTCAGGAGCCCAAAAATTGGATGAATCACACCCTGGAGTTGGCAGCAGCAGGAGCCCAAATATTACTTTAAAGAGACACTGGGGTTGGCTTCAGGAGCCCAAAAATTGGATGATTCACACCCTGGAGTTGGCAGCAGCAGCAGCAGGAGCCCAAATATTACTTTAAAGAGACACTGGGGTTGGCTTCAGGAGCCCAAAAATTGGATGAATCACACCCTGGAGTTGGCAGCAGCAGCAGCAGCAGGAGCCCAAACATTACTTTAAAGAGACACTGGGGTTGGCTTCAGGAGCCCAAAAATTGGATGAATCACACCCTGGAGTTGGCAGCAGCAGCAGGAGCCCAAATATTACTTTAAAGAGACACTGGAGTTGGCTTCAGGAGCCCAAAAATTGGATGATTCACACCCTGGAGTTGGCAGCAGCAGGAGCCCAAACATTACTTTAAAGAGACACTGGGGTTGGCTTCAGGAGCCCAAAAATTGGATGAATCACACCCTGGAGTTGGCAGCAGCAGCAGGAGCCCAAACATTACTTTAAAGAGACACTGGGGTTGGCTTCAGGAGCCCAAAATTTGGAAGATTCACACCCTGGAGTTGGCAGCAGCAGCAGCAGCAGGAGCCCAAACATTACTTTAAAGAGACACTGGGGTTGGCTTCAGGAGCCCAAAAATTGGATGAATCACACCATTGGATGAATCACACCCTGGAGTTGGCAGCAGCAGCAGGAGCCCAAACATTACTTTAAAGAGACACTGGGGTTGGCTTCAGGAGCCCCAAAATTGGATGAATCACACCCTGGAGTTGCAAGCAGCAGCAGCAGCAGGAGCCCAAATATTACTATAAAGAGACACTGGAGTTGGCTTCAGGAGCCCAAAAATTGGATGAATCACACCCTAGAGTTGGCAGCAGCAGGAGCCCAAATATTACTTTAAAGAGACACTGGGGTTGGCTTCAGGAGCCCAAAAATTGGATGATTCACACCCTGGATTGGCAGCAGCAGCAGCAGGAGCCCAAATATTACTTTAAAGAGACACTGGGGTTGGCTTCAGGAGCCCAAAAATTGGATGAATCACACCCTGGAGTTGGCAGCAGCAGCAGCAGCAGGAGCCCAAACATTACTTTAAAGAGACACTGGGGTTGGCTTCAGGAGCCCAAAAATTGAATGAATCACACCCTGGAGTTGGCAGCAGCAGCAGGAGCCCAAATATTACTTTAAAGAGACACTGGAGTTGGCTTCAGGAGCCCAAAAATTGGATGATTCACACCCTGGAGTTGGCAGCAGCAGGAGCCCAAACATTACTTTAAAGAGACACTGGGGTTGGCTTCAGGAGCCCAAAAATTGGATGAATCACACCCTGGAGTTGGCAGCAGCAGCAGGAGCCCAAACATTACTTTAAAGAGACACTGGGGTTGGCTTCAGGAGCCCAAAATTTGGAAGATTCACACCCTGGAGATGTCAGCAGCAGCAGCAGCAGGAGCCCAAACATTACTTTAAAGAGACTCTGGGGTTGGCTTCAGGAGCCCAAAAATTGGATGAATCACACCATTGGATGAATCACACCCTGGAGTTGGCAGCAGCAGCAGGAGCCCAAACATTACTTTAAAGAGACACTGGGGTTGGCTTCAGGAGCCCCAAAATTGGATGAATCACACCCTGGAGTTGGCAGCAGCAGCAGGAGCCCAAACATTACTTTAAAGAGACACTGGGGTTGGCTTCAGGAGCCCAAAAATTGGATGAATCACACCCTGGAGTTGGCAGCAGCAGCAGGAGCCCAAATATTACTTTAAAGAGACACTGGAGTTGGCTTCAGGAGCCCAAAAATTGGATGATTCACACCCTGGAGTTGGCAGCAGCAGCAGCAGGAGCCCGAACATTACTTTAAAGAGACACTGGAATTGGCAGCAGGAGCCCAAAAATTGGATGAATCACACCCTGGAGTTGGCAGCAGCAGGAGCCCAAACATTACTTTAAAGAGACACTGAGGTTGGCTTCAGGAGCCCAAAAATTGGATGATTTACACCCTGGAGTTGGCAGCAGCAGCAGGAGCCCAAACATTACTTTAAAGAGACACTGGGGTTGCCTTTAGGAGCCCAGAAATTGGATGAATCACACCCTGGAGTTGGCAGCAGCAGCAGGAGCCCAAACATTACTTTAAAGAGACACTGGGGTTGGCTTCAGGAGCCCAAAAATTGGATGAATCACACCCTGGAGTTGGCAGCAGCAGCAGGAGCCCAAATATTACTTTAAAGAGACACTGGAGTTGGCTTCAGGAGCCCAAAAATTGGATGAATCACACCCTGGAGTTGGCAGCAGCAGGAGCCCAAATATTGCTTTAAAGAGACACTGGGGTTGGCTTCAGGAGCCCAAAAATTGGATGATTCACACCCTGGAGTTGGCAGCAGCAGCAGCAGGAGCCCAAATATTACTTTAAAGAGACACTGGGGTTGGCTTCAGGAGCCCAAAAATTGGATGAATCACACCCTGGAGTTGGCAGCAGCAGCAGCAGCAGGAGCCCAAACATTACTTTAAAGAGACACTGGGGTTGGCTTCAGGAGCCCAAAAATAGGATGAATCACACCCTGGAGTTGGCAGCAGCAGCAGGAGCCCAAATATTACTTTAAAGAGACACTGGAGTTGGCTTCAGGAGCCAAAAAATTGGATGATTCACACCCTGGAGTTGGCAGCAGCAGGAGCCCAAACATTACTTTAAAGAGACACTGGGGTTGGCTTCAGGAGCCCAAAAATTGGATGAATCACACCCTGGAGTTGGCAGCAGCAGCAGGAGCCCAAACATTACTTTAAAGAGACACTGGGGTTGGCTTCAGGAGCCCAAAATTTGGATGATTCACACCCTGGAGTTGGCAGCAGCAGCAGCAGCAGGAGCCCAAACATTACTTTAAAGAGACACTGGGGTTGGCTTCAGGAGCCCAAAAATTGGATGAATCACACCATTGGATGAATCACACCCTGGAGTTGGCAGCAGCAGCAGCAGGAGCCCAAACATTACTTTAAAGAGACACTGGGGTTGGCTTCAGGAGCCCAAAAATTGGATGAATCACACCCTGGAGTTGGCAGCAGCAGCAGCAGGAGCCCAAATATTACTTTAAAGAGACACTGGAGTTGGCTTCAGGAGCCCAAATATTGGATGAATCACACCCTGGAGTTAGCAGCAGCAGCAGCAGGAGCCCAAACATTACTTTAAAGAGACACTGGGGTTGGCTTCAGGAGCCCAAAAATTGGATGAATCACACCCTGGAGTTGGCAGCAGCAGCAGCAGGAGCCCAAATATTACTTTAAAGAGACACTGGAGTTGGCTTCAGGAGCCCAAAAATTGGATGAATCACACCCTGGAGTTGGCAGCAGCAGCAGGAGCCCAAACATTACTTTAAAGAGACACTGGGGTTGGCTTCAGGAGCCCAAAAGTTGGATGAATCACACCCTGGAGTTGGCAGCAGCAGCAGGAGCCCAAATATTACTTTAAAGAGACACTGGAGTTGGCTTCAGGAGCCCAAAAATTGGATGATTCACACCCTGGAGTTGGCAGCAGCAGGAGCCCAAACATTACTTTAAAGAGACACTGGGGTTGGCTTCAGGAGCCCAAAAATTGGATGAATCACACCCTGGAGTTGGCAGCAGCAGCAGGAGCCCAAACATTACTTTAAAGAGACACTGGGGTTGGCTTCAGGAGCCCAAAATTTGGAAGATTCACACCCTGGAGTTGGCAGCAGCAGCAGCAGCAGGAGCCCAAACATTACTTTAAAGAGACACTGGGGTTGGCTTCAGGAGCCCAAAAATTGGATGAATCACACCATTGGATGAATCACACCCTGGAGTTGGCAGCAGCAGCAGGAGCCCAAACATTACTTTAAAGAGACACTGGGGTTGGCTTCAGGAGCCCCAAAATTGGATGAATCACACCCTGGAGTTGCAAGCAGCAGCAGCAGCAGGAGCCCAAATATTACTATAAAGAGACACTGGAGTTGGCTTCAGGAGCCCAAAAATTGGATGAATCACACCCTGGAGTTGGCAGCAGCAGGAGCCCAAATATTACTTTAAAGAGACACTGGGGTTGGCTTCAGGAGCCCAAAAATTGGATGATTCACACCCTGGATTGGCAGCAGCAGCAGCAGGAGCCCAAATATTACTTTAAAGAGACACTGGGGTTGGCTTCAGGAGCCCAAAAATTGGATGAATCACACCCTGGAGTTGGCAGCAGCAGCAGCAGCAGGAGCCCAAACATTACTTTAAAGAGACACTGGGGTTGGCTTCAGGAGCCCAAAAATTGAATGAATCACACCCTGGAGTTGGCAGCAGCAGCAGGAGCCCAAATATTACTTTAAAGAGACACTGGAGTTGGCTTCAGGAGCCCAAAAATTGGATGATTCACACCCTGGAGTTGGCAGCAGCAGGAGCCCAAACATTACTTTAAAGAGACACTGGGGTTGGCTTCAGGAGCCCAAAAATTGGATGAATCACACCCTGGAGTTGGCAGCAGCAGCAGGAGCCCAAACATTACTTTAAAGAGACACTGGGGTTGGCTTCAGGAGCCCAAAATTTGGAAGATTCACACCCTGGAGATGTCAGCAGCAGCAGCAGCAGCAGGAGCCCAAACATTACTTTAAAGAGACTCTGGGGTTGGCTTCAGGAGCCCAAAAATTGGATGAATCACACCATTGGATGAATCACACCCTGGAGTTGGCAGCAGCAGCAGGAGCCCAAACATTACTTTAAAGAGACACTGGGGTTGGCTTCAGGAGCCCCAAAATTGGATGAATCACACCCTGGAGTTGGCAGCAGCAGCAGGAGCCCAAACATTACTTTAAAGAGACACTGGGGTTGGCTTCAGGAGCCCAAAAATTGGATGAATCACACCCTGGAGTTGGCAGCAGCAGCAGGAGCCCAAATATTACTTTAAAGAGACACTGGAGTTGGCTTCAGGAGCCCAAAAATTGGATGATTCACACCCTGGAGTTGGCAGCAGCAGCAGCAGGAGCCCGAACATTACTTTAAAGAGACACTGGAATTGGCAGCAGGAGCCCAAAAATTGGATGAATCACACCCTGGAGTTGGCAGCAGCAGGAGCCCAAACATTACTTTAAAGAGACACTGAGGTTGGCTTCAGGAGCCCAAAAATTGGATGATTCACACCCTGGAGTTGGCAGCAGCAGCAGGAGCCCAAACATTACTTTAAAGAGACACTGGGGTTGCCTTCAGGAGCCCAGAAATTGGATGAATCACACCCTGGAGTTGGCAGCAGCAGCAGGAGCCCAAACATTACTTTAAAGAGACACTGGGGTTGGCTTCAGGAGCCCAAAAATTGGATGAATCACACCCTGGAGTTGGCAGCAGCAGCAGGAGCCCAAATATTACTTTAAAGAGACACTGGAGTTGGCTTCAGGAGCCCAAAAATTGGATGAATCACACCCTGGAGTTGGCAGCAGCAGGAGCCCAAATATTGCTTTAAAGAGACACTGGGGTTGGCTTCAGGAGCCCAAAAATTGGATGATTCACACCCTGGAGTTGGCAGCAGCAGCAGCAGGAGCCCAAATATTACTTTAAAGAGACACTGGGGTTGGCTTCAGGAGCCCAAAAATTGGATGAATCACACCCTGGAGTTGGCAGCAGCAGCAGCAGCAGGAGCCCAAACATTACTTTAAAGAGACACTGGGGTTGGCTTCAGGAGCCCAAAAATTGGATGAATCACACCCTGGAGTTGGCAGCAGCAGCAGGAGCCCAAATATTACTTTAAAGAGACACTGGAGTTGGCTTCAGGAGCCAAAAAATTGGATGATTCACACCCTGGAGTTGGCAGCAGCAGGAGCCCAAACATTACTTTAAAGAGACACTGGGGTTGGCTTCAGGAGCCCAAAAATTGGATGAATCACACCCTGGAGTCTGCAGCAGCAGCAGGAGCCCAAACATTACTTTAAAGAGACACTGGGGTTGGCTTCAGGAGCCCAAAATTTGGATGATTCACACCCTGGAGTTGGCAGCAGCAGCAGCAGCAGGAGCCCAAACATTACTTTAAAGAGACACTGGGGTTGGCTTCAGGAGCCCAAAAATTGGATGAATCACACCATTGGATGAATCACACCCTGGAGTTGGCAGCAGCAGCAGCAGGAGCCCAAACATTACTTTAAAGAGACACTGGGGTTGGCTTCAGGAGCCCAAAAATTGGATGAATCACACCCTGGAGTTGGCAGCAGCAGCAGCAGGAGCCCAAATATTACTTTAAAGAGACACTGGAGTTGGCTTCAGGAGCCCAAAAATTGGATGAATCACACCCTGGAGTTAGCAGCAGCAGCAGCAGGAGCCCAAACATTACTTTAAAGAGACACTGGGGTTGGCTTCAGGAGCCCAAAAATTGGATGAATCACACCCTGGAGTTGGCAGCAGCAGCAGCAGGAGCCCAAATATTACTTTAAAGAGACACTGGAGTTGGCTTCAGGAGCCCAAAAATTGGATGAATCACACCCTGGAGTTGGCAGCAGCAGCAGGAGCCCAAACATTACTTTAAAGAGACACTGGGGTTGGCTTCAGGAGCCCAAAAATTGGATGAATCACACCCTGGAGTTGCAAGCAGCAGCAGGAGCCCAAACATTACTTTAAAGAGACACTGGGGTTGGCTTCAGGAGCCCAAAAATTGGATGAATCACACCCTGGAGTTGGCAGCAGCAGCATCAGCAGCAGGAGCCCAAACATTACTTTAAAGAGACACTGGGGTTGGCTTCAGGAGCCCAAAAATTGGATGAATCACACCCTGTGGAGAGTCATGTGGCGAAAAAGTAGCTTAGGTAGTAATATCTACATAAAATTATGAATAAACAAATGCGATAGTATTGCCAAAGTGAAGTTTTGTTTGAGGGTGTGTTTCCACCTTTAAATTAAATCAGAAACAACCAGGTATCATTGCCTCTGACTAATTAGCCCTCAAAAATTCTATACAAAAAGGAATTTTTAATCTGGATGTCTGATCCGTCTTATCCGAAGAATATTAATAAAAAGTAAGAGTAACGTAAAGGATTTTTTTATCAATACTTACTTGTGGTCCGATGTGGAGGAATGTCTGTAACTGGAGAGCAGCGCCTTAAATCTGTTTTGCACGATCCATCTTTCTTTAGTGTTGGTCTGGCCCCGTCATCAATCTACTGGAATACATCAGGCATTGTTGGGAGGAAAGCTTGGCTGATCCATGCGCCATTCATTTCCACGCAGGGCAGTCTCTGGAAAAAAGAAAAGTATGTATAAACCAGGGTCTTTTTCATATAAAAACAAATGGTTATTCTTGCTTTTCAAGCATATGTTCCACAGCTTTACCAGTCATTGTGTCAGCCAATGAAGCAACTTTGTCTGGAAGTGCTGCAAAAGCAGTCCACTGCATCACAAGTGGCATCTGACACCCCCCAGTCAACTGTCTGTTGTCTGTTGTTATGCTTTGGGTTCAGCTCCACTATCCATTGATGAAGATCTGATAATCATAAAATTCAGCAGCTACTGCCTAGCCAAGAAGTGGAGGAGACACTCGCCTCTTCTTCCACTAGCCGGGCAATTAGTGATGAGGAGAGTGTCGTGGGAGGAGGTGTTGCAAGCGGAGGTGGAAGAGGGTCCCTGGAGTCTGCGGCGGCGGCAGCAGCAGCAGCAGTGAATTATTGGGGACTGTTGGTAGGAAAAATCAGCTACTCAGCGATGTGGCAGTTTTTCAGGTAGCATCCACAATCCTGTGGAGAAAAAGTAGGTTAGTTAGTATATATACATAAAATTATGAATAAAGAAATGCAATAGTATTGCCAAAGTGAAGTTTTGTTTGAGGGTGTGTTTCCACCTTGTAATTAAATCAGAAACAACTGGGTTTCATTGCCTCTGAATAATTAGCCCTCAAAAATTCTTGGAATTTTTAATCTTGATGTCTGAGGGATTTCTCCTCTCAGACAGCGTCACCATAAGTCCAGCCTGCTGCATTACCCAGTGGTGGACCTTTCAGAGAACTGATGGCTTGTGCCGAGCCGAGGTGGGGAGTCCCATGGTATCATTGCTTTGCAAAGATGGCAGTACCTGCCCTGTAAAATGTTGTTGAACAGAAGGTGGGCCAGTCCTTTAGCCTGTCAGTGTGTACCAAAGTGCACAGTGTTGTCTACGTCTGGAGCTGTAACTATGGACTCATGGTGGACAATATATATACTTTTAGGCCCCCTTGGTGATTGTGGTTTCACGCTGTTCTTCACATGGTTTTCCTTGAGTCACACATGGGAGGAACTACTAAAAATGAGAACTCAATCCATGAAATAATTGCTTAATCCACAAAAACAGCAAATTTGGACCTATGGTGACTGATACTTGGAAGAACATCTTGTTTGCGCTGCGACAAGGAAGCCAGAGTCATGCGTCCTGACATGGCACACGTGTTCAGTCTAGTTGTCAAGCGTTTTCTGAAGTCTTCCCCCCATCTGAAAGACATCCGAACAACAGGAAAGAAAGTTAGCATGCACTTCTGGCACTCCTACACCACCAAGCACAACCTTATTGAGCCTCAGCGTCAGAACGGTGTACCCCAACATAGTCTGAATTGCGATGTTTCCACCCGTTGGAATTCCACCCTCCATATGCAGGATCCACTATAGCAGTGGTCCCCAACCCTGTCCTCAAGGCCCACCAACAGGCCAGGTTTTGCAGATCTCCACAAAGATGCACAGGTGGAGTAATTAGTGCAGCTGCAGAGCAATAGAGCTGGCTATTTGGAGATCCAAAAAACATAACATGTTGGTGGGCCTTGAGGACAGGGTTGAGGACCACTGCACTATAGGAACAGAGAAAAGCCATCACGGATTTCTGGATGATCCAAACGGATAGGGGGACACCCCTGTGTACATTCAATGTAAACCATTGGCAGCTCATATGTGACACCGACCGTTTGCTCAGGCCCTTTGAGGAAGCTACTTTATTAGTCAGTTGCCAGGACTATGAGATGAACGATGAGATTCCACTGCTTCATGTACTACAACACATGTTGGAAACCATGGCTGGTCAGGGCACTGGAGACATGGCACATACATTTCACAGCCACATGAAGCCTGTGGGGGCTGAAGTGGAGGAGGAGGAGGGGGTGGGGCACAGCAAACCACAGTTTAGGTTTCACAAAATGACCATTTTATCTAGTCATCTGACAGGAGAGGAGGAGCAGGAGCAGCCACAGGAGCTAGAGGGTTGGGAGGAAGGCGAGACAGAGGACCCAGACACACCGTGGCAGTTTATAGTGGAGATGGAGACAGGTAGTCCCTCCGAGTCACTTGCACAAATGGCACGATGCATGCTCACATGCTTGCGTACTAGTGTGCGCAGAATTGTCTCCATTTGTCAGCGGGAAGACTTCTGGCTCTCCAACTTATTGGACCCTCGCTTCCGGCACAAAATGGGGGCATTTTTTACGCCCACTGAGAGGGAGGAAAAACTGACCTACTACAGAGACATCCCATGTAGCCAGTTGGGCGATGTCTATCTGCGCCATGGGCCATACTCCCGCAGGTCTGACTCCGGGGGACCTCTGCGATCACCTGCCACTGCCATGGCTGCTGGGGGGGTGGAAGGAGCAGCAGCTCCATCAGCAGCAGCCTCAGTCTTCAGTCGCTAGTGAGTAGCTTTCTACACCCGCATAGTGAGTCTACTCATGAGCAGCAGGAAGACCTGGAGCTGGACCTCAAACAGCAGGTCATGTCATACCTTGACATGACCATGCCAACACACCTTCAGGATCCACTGGATTTGCTGGGAAGCCAAACTTGACTTGTGTCCGCAACTAGCAGAGTTTGCCCTGGAAAAGCTGTACTGGCCGGACAGTAGTTGATTTAGATGGCAACTGGGCTGCTCTATATAATGAATCAAAATGGCAAATTTACCTCACAATATAAGCTATTGCCCCTCAGATTTACACAGGGGCTGCTCCATATAATGGTGCAAAACCATGAATTTACCTCATAATATAAACTATTGCCCCTCAGATTTACACAGGGGCTGCTCTATATAATGAAGCAAAATGGCAAATTTACCTCACAATATAAGCTATTGCCCCTCAGATTTACACAGGGGTTGCTCCATATAATGGTGCAAAACCATGAATTTACCTCATAATGTAAACTATTGCCCCTCAGATTTACACAGGGGCTGCTCTATATAATGAAGCAAAATGGCAAATTTACCTCACTATATAAGCTATTGCCCCTCAGATTTACACAGGGGCTGCTCCATATAATGGTGCAAAACCATGAATTTACCTCATAATATAAACTATTGCCCCTCAGATTTACACAGGGGCTGCTCTATATAATGAAGCAAAATGGCAAATTTACCTCACAATATAAGCTATTGCCCCTCAGATTTACACAGGGGCTGCTCCATATAATGGTGCAAAACCATGAATTTACCTCATAATGTAAACTATTGCCCCTCAGATTTACACAGGGGCTGCTCTATATAATGAAGCAAAATGGCAAATTTACCTCACTATATAAGCCAATGCCCCTCAGATTTACACAGGGGCTGCTCTATATTATGCTGCAAAATGGCAAATTTACCTCACAATATAAGCTATTGCCCCTCAGAGTTACACAGGGGCTGCTCCATATAATGGTGCAAAACCATGAATTTACCTCATAATATAAACTATTGCCCCTCAGATTTACACAGGAGCTGCTCTATATAATGAAGCAAAATGGCAAATTTACCTCACTATATAAGCTATTACAGCTTATAAATAAAAATAAATAAATAAAAAAAAGGGCCTGTAGAAGCTTATTTAGTATAACAGATAGGGTGACATGTGCTGGTTTGGGATGCTCATATGGGCTAGTGTTTTGGCAGCAGTACAAAAACCAATGCAAAATGCAACAGCTTAATAAAGCTGAGGCTGTAGATGCTTATTTAGTATAAACAGATAGGGTGCAACGTGCAGCTTCGGGGTGCCCTGCGGCCTGGTTAAATGAAAGCAGTCAAAAAGGAAGTGCAAACTGAAGTAGCTTAATGAAGCTGATGCTGATCAACGCTTATGTTGTATACCAGATAGGGTGCAAGGTGCAGCTTTGGGGTGCCCTGCGGCCTGGTTTATTAAAAGCAGACAAAAACAAGTGCCAACTGAAGTAGCTTAATAAAGCAGCTGATGCTGATCAACGCTTATGTTGTATAAAAGATAGGGTTAAAATAGCATGTGCCTTGGGATGCCCGTGTGGCCTGGTATATTTCAAGCTGAACAAAAAGTAACAATAATCCAAGTATGAGAAATAATTTTGACCTTCTTTACAGCGCCATACTTTGAAAAAAAATCCTTAATTTCATGCCGATCAATCCAAAGGTCAATGCCCCTAACAAAAATAGTGTTCGGTATAAGATTTCCTTCTGGAAGGACGTAACCTTTAGTTTACATGGTTGGGGTAGGTTATCTTACAAATTGGGATACCCCAGGCAGCAGTGTCATTGAAAGAGACAGATTGTAATGCAGGCCATACGCAAGCAGAGAAACTCAGGCTGTAACAGGCCTCTTTAGTTTACATGGTTGGGGTAGGTTATCTTACAAATTGGGATACCCCACTGTATATGAAACCCAATATAAATGCACACCCAAAAGTGGACAATCAGCCTCCAAGAGGCCTGCTTAGTTTAAATAAGAGAGCTGCTTAGCTTAAATAAGAGAAGTGCTTAGTGTAAATAAGAGGCCTGCTTAGCTTGAATAAGAGAGTTGCTTAGTGTAAATAAGAGAGGTAGGTTATGTGATGTTACAGAATGGGATGCCCACAGCAGACTTGAGATCAGTAATATATGCACACAGCAACAGTGTGTAAGCAGCCTCATACAGGCCAAATTACTTGACATAAGGGTGCAGCTTACAGTAAAGACAGAGGCTAATGGTATGTTACAGAATGGGATGCCCACAGCAGACTTGAGATCAGCAATATATGCACACAGCAACAGTGTGTAAGCAGCCTCATACAGGCCAAATTACTTGACATAAGTGTGCAGCTTAGAGTAAAGACAGAGGCTAATGGTATGTTACAGAATGGGATGCCCACAGCAGACTTGAGATCAGTAATATATGCACACAGCAACAGTGTGTAAGCAGCCTCATACAAGCCAAATTACTTGACATAAGTGTGCAGCTTATAGTAAAGACAGAGGCTAATGGTATGTTACAGAATGGGATGCCCCAACCGGAGAGAACCTGGGAGCAGTAGTACTATGCACAGCAAAAGTGTCTTTATCAGGCCAAATTACTTTTAGAATAAGTGCAAAGGGTTATAGTAAATAGAGGCTGGTGTAGTCACAGAATGGGATGCCCCAACCAGAGAGCACCTGGCAGCAGTACTACTATGCACAGCAAAAGTGTCTTTATCAGGCCACATTACTTTTAGAATAAGTGCAAAGGGTTATAGTAAATAGACGCTGTTGTAGTCACAGAATGGGATGCCCCAACCAGAGAGCACCTGGCAGCAGTACTGCTATGCAAAGCAAAAGTGTCTTTATCAGGCCACATTACTTTTAGAATAAGTGCAAAGGGTTATAGTAAATAGAGGCTGTTGTAGTCACAGAATGGGATGCCCCAACCAGAGAGCACCTGGCAGCAGTGCTACTATGCAAAGCAAAAGTGTCTTTATCAGGCCAAATTACTTTTAGAATAAGTGCAAAGGGTTATAGTAAATAGAGGATGGTGTAGTCACAGAATGGGATGCCTCAACCAGAGAGCACCTGGCAGCAGCACTGCTATGCACAGCAAAAGTGTCTTTATCAGGCCAAATTACTTTTAGAATAAGTGCAAAGGGTTATAGTAAATAGAGGCTGGTGTAGTCACAGAATGGGATGCCCCAACCAGAGAGCACCTGGCAGCAGTACTGCTATGCACAGCAAAAGTGTCTTTATCAGGCCAAATTACTTTTAGAATAAGTGCAAAGGGTTATAATAAATAGAGGTTGTTGTAGTCACAGAATGGGATGCCCCAACCAGAGAGCACCTGGCAGCAGTACTGCTATGCAAAGCAAAAGTGTCTTTATCTGGTCAAATTACTTTTAGAATAAGTGCAAAGGGTTATAGTAAATAGAGGCTGTTGTAGTCACAGAATGGGATGCCCCAACCAGAGAGCACCTGGCAGCAGTACTGCTATGCACAGCAAAAGTGTCTTTATCAGGCCAAATTACTTTTAAAATAAGTGCAAAGGGTTATAGTAAATAGAGGCTGGTGTAGTCACAGAATGGGATGCCCCAACCAGAGAGCACCTGGCAGCAGTACTACTATGCACAGCAAAAGTGTCTTTATCAGGCCAAATTACTTTTAGAATAAGTGCAAAGGGTTATAGTAAATAGAGGCTGTTGTAGTCACAGAATGGGATGCCCCAACCAGAGAGAACCTGGCAGCAGTACTACTATGCACAGCAAAAGTGTCTTTATCAGGCCACATTACTTTTAGAATAAGTGCAAAGGGTTATAGTAAATAGAGGCTGGTGTAGTCACAGAATGGGATGCCCCAACCAGAGAGCACCTGGCAGCAGTACTACTATGCACAGCAAAAGTGTCTTTATCAGGCCACATTACTTTTAGAATAAGTGCAAAGGGTTATAGTAAATAGAGGCTGTTGTAGTCACAGAATGGGATGCCCCAACCAGAGAGCACCTGGCAGCAGTACTACTATGCACAGCAAAAGTGTCTTTATCAGGCCAAATTACTTTTAGAATAAGTGCAAAGGGTTATAGTAAATAGAGGCTGTTGTAGTCACAGAATGGGATGCCCCAACCAGAGAGCACCTGGCAGCAGTACTGCTATGCACAGCAAAAGTGTCTTTATCAGGCCAAATTACTTTTAGAATAAGTGCAAAGGGTTATAGTAAATAGAGGCTGTTGTGGTCACAGAATGGGATGCCCCAACCAGAGAGCACCTGGCAGCAGTACTGCTATGCACAGCAAAAGTGTCTTTATCAGGCCAAATTACTTTTAGAATAAGTGCAAAGGGTTATAGTAAATAGAGGCTGTTGTAGTCACAGAATGGGATGCCCCAACCAGAGAGCACCTGGCAGCAGTACTACTATGCACATCAAAAGTGTCTTTATCAGGCCAAATTACTTTTAGAATAAGTGCAAAGGGTTATAGTAAATAGAGGCTGGTGTAGTCACAGAATGGGATGCCCCAACCAGAGAGCACCTGGCAGCAGTACTACTATGCACAGCAAAAGTGTCATTATCAGGCCACATTACTTTTAGAATAAGTGCAAAGGGTTATAGTAAATAGAGGCTGTTGTAGTCACAGAGTGGGATGCCCCAACCAGAGAGCACCTGGCAGCAGTACTGCTATGCAAAGCAAAAGTGTCTTTATCAGGCCAAATTACTTTTAGAATAAGTGCAAAGGGTTATAGTAAATAGAGGCTGGTGTAGTCACAGAATGGGATGCCCCAACCAGAGAGCACCTGGCAGCAGTACTACTATGCACAGCAAAAGTGTCTTTATCAGGCCACATTACTTTTAGAATAAGTGCAAAGGGTTATAGTAAATAGAGGCTGGTGTAGTAACAGAATGGGATGCCCCAACCAGAGAGCACCTGGCAGCAGTACTGCTATGCAAAGCAAAAGTGTCTTTATCAGCCCACATTACTTTTAGAATAAGTGCAAAGGGTTATAGTAAATAGAGGCTGTTGTAGTCACAGAATGGGATGCCTCAACCAGAGAGCACCTGGCAGCAGTACTATTATGCACAGCAAAAGTGTCTTTATAAGGCCAAATTACTTTTAGAATAAGTGCAAAGGGTTATAGTAAATAGAGGCTGTTGTAGTCACAGAATGGGATGCCCCAACCAGAGAGCACCTGGCAGCAGTACTGCTATGCAAAGCAAAAGTGTCTTTATCAGGCCAAATTACTTTTAGAATAAGTGCAAAGGTTTATAGTAAATAGAGGCTGTTGTAGTCACAGAATGGGATGCCCCAACCAGAGAGCACCTGGCAGCAGTACTACTATGCACAGCAAAAGTGTCTTTATCAGGCCAAATTACTTTTAGAATAAATGCAAAGGGTTATAGTAAATAGAGGCTGTTGTAGTCACAGAATGGGATGCCTCAACCAGAGAGCACCTGGCAGCTGTACTGCTATGCAAAGCAAAAGTGTCTTTATCAGGCCAAATTAATTTTAGAATAAGTGCAAAGGGTTATAGTAAATAGAGGCTGTTGTGGTCACAGAATGGGATGCCCCAACCAGAGAGCACCTGGCAGCAGTACTGCTATGCACAGCAAAAGTGTCTTTATCAGGCCAAATTACTTTTAGAATAAGTGCAAAGGGTTATAGTAAATAGAGGCTGGTGTAGTCACAGAATGGGATGCCCCAACCAGAGAGCACCTGGCAGCAGTACTGCTATGCACATCAAAAGTGTCTTTATCAGGCCAAATTACTTTTAGAATAAGTGCAAAGGGTTATAGTAAATAGAGGCTGGTGTAGTCACAGAATGGGATGCCCCAACCAGAAAGCACCTGGCAGCAGTACTGCTATGCAAAGCAAAAGTGTCTTTATCAGGCCAAATTACTTTTAGAATAAGTGCAAAGGGTTATAGTAAATAGAGGCTGGTGTAGTCACAGAATGGGATGCCCCAACCAGAGAGCACCTGGCAGCAGTACTACTATGCACAGCAAAAGTGTCTTTATCAGGCCACATTACTTTTAGAATAAGTGCAAAGGGTTATAGTAAATAGAGGCTGGTGTAGTCACAGAATGGGATGCCCCAACCAGAGAGCACCTGGCAGCAGTACTGCTATGCACAGCAAAAGTGTCTTTATCAGGCCAAATTACTTTTAGAATAAGTGCAAAGGGTTATAGTAAATAGAGGCTGGTGTAGTTACAGAATGGGATGCCTCACAGCAGACTTGAGATCAGTTCAGTATATATGCACAGTAAGTGTATAAGCAGCCTGAAAACGCTAACAAAGCCAGTCAGCCAGCCAGTAACACTCAGGCTGGATGAAAAAAAAAAAATCTCCCTGTGACTGCCTCCGATTTTCCCTAACTTTTCGCTGCTTTTCGCTGACTTTCTGCCTGTCTCCTGCCTGTCTCCTGCCTGTCCCTGTCTGTCCCTGGCTCTCTGTCTCTCCCTCACTACAGCAGCGTCCTGTCTCTCACGAATGCAATAGAGAAATGAGGAAAAGCAAGATGTCCGCCGACTTAAATATGACGTCACCGGGCTTGCTGGCTGCTGATAGGCTGCATGTGACTGCCCCAGCTTGCACTGGCGCGGGGTAGATGTCTGGACATGTCCCGTCCGCCATCTTAGAATGCCTGTAATGTAAATGAATGGATGTTAAAGGAAAACTTCGAGCGATCGAAGCACGGGGAAATTCGGATTCGATCCGAATCGAATTTTTCATAAAATTCGGATCAAATCCGGGTTCGTCCGGATCGATTCGCTCATCCCTAGTCACTAGCTATATGTGTCAAGTTTTTTTTAGATACTGGAGAATTCTTTAAAGACAGTGGTGGGAGACAAGGGGTTCTTGGTGGGAACAAGGGTATTATTACTTTGCACAATGTAAAACCTTCCTTCTGAGCTGCAAATGATTGGGGAAACGGCATAATTTGATGACTAAATTAGGTAAGAAGTTTTAGCCCAATTATGTCCTAGATATTATTTATCATTACGTATTGCCTATTATCAAAGAACAACAGCATCTAAAAATAGGGAATGATAACCTTGATGCTAGTGCTAAGCATATAACGAATTGCCATTTTGTAGCTAATTACTTTTCTGCAATCATAACAATAGTAAGCATGTTTGCGTTGAGGTAGCAATAAGCCACGCCTGAACATGCTTTATTTGGATGTGCTTGACTAAGACTGTTAATTATACCAACATTAACTGTTGTGCTGTTAACCGGCTAAAATGTAATTACTGAAAAAATAATATACAAAGAGTTTTGGAGAAAAATTATAAATCTTATAATGTAGCTAATTAAGAAGGTTTTTACTGCAGAAATTCAACTGACTATGTCACTGAAATATTTAAAGCTGTGACAGTGAACTATTATATTTTTGTTCCCCAACAAATTGTTGCCTTACAATGCAAAAACGAGAGGCATTGCATGTTTGCTTTTGAGGTTGCCAGAGTATAAAGTATTATTATGTTTAAAAAACTTTAATTAACAGCAAATGACAGAAGTAGATAGCACTTACCATGAGGCAGAGGGCTTCATGGGGCTAAGACCTAAGAGCTAAAAAAAAAAAATAGCTTAAATACTTAAATGTTATCCTATAACAGAAGACCAATCTAGCCAATCCACTGCACTGCACTCCTCTGCTGTATTTCACAATCACAATGGTTGCACATCTGCAGTCCTGACCATGCAGTCACTCCAATGCCTGGACAGGTGATGTGTTTCTGGGGCATGAAACAAATCCCAGGAAAGTCAAATTCCCAGGTTTTGTTCTGCCGTAATCTTTAAATTGGACCACTAGACTAAATACACACCATCCTATCTCTTACCCAGCATCCCAAAGAGTTTGATAAGTCTATGCCAAAATGCAATTAAAGTGTCTGTCCCTGGAATTTGGGCGTATTTACAAGTGCAATATCAACAAAAATAATAGGACACTGCCTGCCAACATAGGGAATCGCACACCAAAAGAAAATAATGAAAAAATATACCTTTATTTCATGTATGAACACTAAAAACAGAAGCTAAAGACATAAATATATATCCAACAAAAAAAAACACAGATTAAAAAATGGAGGACTGGCATGCCTCACAAGTGCACATGGGCAATTAAAGAAATAGCATGCTGCGTTTAATCAGTCTACAAAATATAAACACAGATAAATAAGTTCCAGGGGAAAAAAAGGCAAAGTGCCCATACAATTGAGTAAGATGAAAGTGCTAAATCAAAAGTGGATAAGCTGATCACAAAGTGCTAGACAAAAAATAAGTTGTAAAATACAGCAAATTAATATGCTACATATGAGACCTGTCCTGGACTGAAGACTACAGCACAAAAAGCAATAGGGACGGGTGCATTAGCCTGTACCCGTGCGCTCTGTGGTCTCCCAAACCACTGAGAGATGAAGTGACAAAAATATGTGTCTCACCTGCTTCGTTCCGAGTGAGACCAGTCGCCATTAGAGCCCAGGCGCACATGTGGCGCTGCTTGTGCACATCCTCAGACCCCACCCGTTGCCACTGCCACAGAAAGCAAGGGGAAAGAGTGCGACCAATATTAGTGTGAAAAGAGGCGGGCCCAAAGTGGTAGTTGGGCCAGCTGAATGAAAGACACAACCGCTAAGCCAAGCGGCGCGTAACGTGGCCCCATGTGACAGTCTCACCCAGGGCGGGAGTAACTCCATGCAGGCTTTGGACTGGTCATAGTACAATTCAGTGTAAAAACCTGAGATCATTAATATTAGACTAATATATACACTATATACAATCTGAGAAAAGTCTAGACAGGGCAAAAAGGGAGAATACATATCTGAAACTGATTAATTATATCTAACTGTCACTATCAACATTGTTTAACCATGCTTCAACAAAGCAGATAAAATATAGTGTAAGGGTGTATTTTATATATTAGAGCACACATAGGGGCAAAGGAATGCTGACATAATTATCATATCTATTTGTATTTGCATGAACTGTGTCCTAAGCATCACTTCACCCAAATAATAAGAATGAAGTAGTAAGTATCCGGACCAAAAATGCTGCATTTAGGGTTACCTAATAACTGCCTACTTGTGGTACATGTGCACATAATAAACCATGTAAAACCAGCGAATAAATACATGAAAATATATATAGCAAGTCCAATCAGCAGACTTACAGCAAGTCCAATTAGCAGGCCTACAGCAAGTCCAATCAGCAGACAAATTGTATTATCTATTTACAAGTACCTATAGCTGAGTGATCATGCCAAATTTGGATTTGCTAATTAGGGGTTGCTAAATAGATGTGCAGTCATTTCTGACTATAGGTACCCATTTAATTTAGCTGGGGGGCATTCTTACTTGCGGATACCCTAGTGGTGAGCAGGTGAGGGGTAAACTCTGATCATTTTTCACTATAGGGTCTACTTTAATGCCCAACAGCCAGCATAAGGTGGCATGGTTAGAGGACTAGATTGATGCAAAGTGCAGGTGCTCTGCATTAATGCCAAATGAATCATTTTTAAACCCCTGTACTAATCCTGTCTCAAAGGCTATGAGGTAAACAACCTGTTCATCAGGGGCAGGTGGGTACAAGACAGGGGCAGGTGTGCCTCCACACACCACTATCCCTCACCCCCACAAAGCTTGGATTGAGTATTTAGAGAGAACATTGCTTATCTGCTTGGCACCAGAAGCAGGAAGAAAGGATTCCTAATTAGATCACAATTTATTGTCCAAAAATATACTGATGACGTCCTATGAAATAGTCATAGTTGAAACGTGCATGTAAAGTGTTTTTACACTTTAATTTGATTATTGCTACTTTTTGGGAAAAAAAATATGATCTGTATTATTTTTGTAGATTTGAAATCAAATTAACAACCTTTGGTGCTGGTGCTGAGGTTTGCTTGCAGTTGTGCGTTGTAGTCACCTGAAGACACATGGTATACAAAGCTGACAATGGGAGGGCTTCTGGTAATTGCTAAAAAGCCAGAGACACGCGAGTCACCTCCTTTTCAAAATTGTTTTCAAAGCTTGGTCACAAATTTTATAATGTGAAAGGGAATGCCATTGTGTTTTGGATTGGAAGATTGTCGGCTGAGATCGGCTTTTGTGATTTGTATATGGGGTGTGAAACAATTAAATTGTTTAACTCCTCCACGCATGGACTATATATGAACAATTTTTATAATATTTTTCCATTTGAATTTGAATATCAATTCCATTTAATCCAGTTATTCTATTCATAACTGTTGACTGTTAGTATCTGGCATCTAAGCGAATATCTTAGGTTGAATTGGACCCATAAAGATTCCAGATACTAGCAGTCAACTGAAAATAAAAATAACTGGAATAAATAGAATTATTGGGTCAAATTATATTGATATTCAAATGAAAAAATATTGGATTAAATAACATTAGATTAGACTGAATCCACATCTGTATGGGGATAAAAATACTATAAAAATTGTTCACATATAGTCCATACGCGGAGGAGTTAAACAATATGATTGTCTCAACGTCCTATATACAGTTCATATTTAATCATTAATCGCTTCTCTTTAATATCTTTTGTGCAGCACAATTATAAAAAAAAGTTATTTTTGTATTTAAACTTTTCATTTTTAAAATAATTTATTCCTTAAACAGAGCAGCAAACACAGAAGCATGTGACTTTTATTTTTCCAGTAAACCTCTAAAGAAAAAAAATAACACATCTATTAACGTTAACAGACTCTTACAATACTCATTACTGGTGATGTTTGTATCTCGTGTAGTGGAAATGATCTGATTAACAGTTTATTGTACACACAGCGTTTAATTAATCCTGATGATCCTGCTGATGTACTAAAACAGTTTGTTTCAATAATGTGCTTTAAATGAGACTGGGACAGCCAGTCAGACAGCTGTCATGAAATATAATCATTGGAAAACACTTGACATAATGACAGCAAAGCAGAAATGGCTGTGATTTGCCCTAATATTCCCATGAATACGTCATGCGTGTTGCGTTTCCGCGGTGCAATCAGGTAACAAAGCACCAATAAGGTGCTAGACGGCAAAGGAGAGAACAGGGTCGGCTTGCCAGGATGCTACTTTGTATCATTACATATGAGTCAAACATAAAACATGATGTCTTTAATTGTGTAGAGTATGTTGTAACAGTCCATTGAACAATTTAGGTCAGTTCCTTGCAATGTTTAATTAGACTACTATATATGTTTGTAATTAACAGCAGATGTGACAAGCTAATGTGTCCGTGTACATCTAAATTAACCTTTGCCCATCAGCTGCTGGAGTCTGTGAGAAAACTGCCATGTTTGCTTGTGTTCCAGTGAACCAAAATCAAATTAAAAAGGTCATTAGAAAATAAAATGCTAATGGAATTTGCCTTTCATTTGAAGCATGAACCTCAGGACACACTTTCCCCCTCCATCTACACCACATGAAGATGCTTTACACAATTAATACAAACAGATATTTTCAATCTTATGCAACATTTGCATGATGTTAATTCTGTTGGGAAAATTAATTTGTAAATTATATTTCCCTCTGGATGGCTGAGTCATCAGCGTTTTATTTAGCAACAGTATTTAAGATTTACATATTTGGCTTAAATAATGTAGACCTCATTGGATTCATGCCATCTCTGCTAATAGGAATGTTAAGATTTTAATGATGTTGGGATTTCAATTATACCTAAGCCATAATGTTTTGTTTTTATGATCATTAGTATAATGTTTCATGGGGTCGCAGTTAAAAATTTCTTCAAGCTAAGTGTAAAATCAAAGCATCCTTACTTTTCCTCTAAGGCTGGTGATCAGGAGAGGAAAATCTTGATTTTAACTTGCCCATAGTCAGCAATGTGTGTTGGTGCATCCTATTAGACATGCAGTGCTGGCAATGGGGACTGCGCACTCCCCGCCTAGCATCCATTAAAAAATAATTTTGGTAATTCTTACAAAATGATCATTTCTGTGTATGACAAGCCATGCATTTATTTGACTCCACTAAAGGTGCAAAACATTTTATTTCTCTAAACTTTGTTAAAGGCCAGGTGCCTCATTGATGGTATTTGTTACAAGCTGTTTTTTTTGGTAATTTACAAGCTGTAATACCCTGACCTTTGTGCGGGTGTACAGTATACCTTCGCTAATTCTCCTCTACACAAGACCATGTTTGCTAGAAGACACCACTCACCTGCCAAGGTGCCTCTAGAACATGAACAAATGATGATGCCTGATGCCACCAAAACCGCAGTACAAACAGAATAAAAGTGTACTATGGTTGCATGGGATTGGTCAGGAAAAGACATGGTCAGTAACTGATGAATCAGAAGACATAAAAGTTTATTCATTAAGGGATAATGGCAGGTAGTGCCTTGTAAGCGGCAGGCAGTGTACGTGCTGTATGCAATACCACATTTATGAAGGCGATTCTGGCGAGCGATTCTAACAGCGCCATGTAGCATACAATTCCTCATTACAGGCAGCTAAGCGCATAGCGCCGGAGCTCTGGCTTCAAGAGCACCAGGTATTACCTGTCTCTACCTGTCGCTCTCCCATACATTTCAATGGACGCTCCATTTCTTCTGTTTAAACAGGGTTTTTTGTTTTTAATTAATTTATTTTTTTCTCAAGTAATTGTGTCACCTCTCCTGGCCTATAAAAGGGTAATTTTTGCAAACTTTTTTTATTTTTTATATTTTAATGTAGAATTGTCATTACAGGTCTGGCATTAGTATTAATGTCACAATGTTACAACAATGTCATTCCATGTGTTTTCGCTTTGTTACTGGTGGATATGTGTTCAAAAACAGACTTTAATCACACAGTGTCTGCCGCTCTATGCTACAGCAACCAGATCCAGACCGCCTACGCTGTGTGTGTTTTTTGTTAAATATGGTGTGAGTCGCTGAGAGTCGGTCGCAATGAGCTGGCGCTACCTGTACTGGTGTTGGAACGCCCAACATACATCTCATTCATCAATACCGGCCAGGTTACTACAGCCACTGAGGCACTCTGTTACAGCGCCCGATAGCCGGTCGCTCTTAGCGCCTCTGTACAGACGCTCATCTGCCGATAGCTGGCGCTAGTAATGAATCAGCCTCCACGTCTAGAAGGAAACCAATAATTGATACTTCATGTCAGAGGGTTCACAGTATCCAAAAAGGCCAGACAGAGGTGTGATCAGCAGAAAGCATGGTAGGTCAAGGCAAAGGTTGAACAAACATCAGGCAGGCTAATGGCCAGCAACAGGTTAGCAAAAGTCCCAAAATTAGATGAGCACATCCTAATTGACTAAACACTGACTAAACACTATTACAGGCAGTGCTTTATGCACGCACCAACCAATTGGAAGCCAGTGACAGCTCAGCTTTGGCGAATGGGATACACTCATCAGAGAGATGCAGTTTGCTTCTAAACTTCCCCCCTAAACTGTTCCAGCATGACAACAATGGAACTTTTATTGCTAACACAAGCCACTAATGTGTTTAAATGCACATGTATTTGCGGGGCCAGTGACATGCCACAAATGTATTTATTTGTACTTTATTTGCACAAACATTGTTTTACTGTTCCTTGTTAAAGTAACCAGTGTCCCATTTTTGGTAATTCTTACAAACTCATCTTTCCAGTGTTTCTAAAAATCACAGAAGCATTTTACTGCACATGCAGCAGACCTCCATGCTCCCTTGCAAATCTGCGGCACGGTGGGACCTGGTGTACAGGGGGACTAAACTAACCCACCCCTCACGTCATCAGTGAGCCCTGAAATAGAAGTATACCCCCTTTTCCTATAGAAATTCTATTGGATGTGGCACTAGTAAAAGCTATACACATATGTGGCAGCTATTTTCCATCAATCATACAGTGTTCTATACCTGATTTTGCCTTTCTATGTATTATTTAATACACTGGCATCCCAAGTCAGGATCCCCAGGGGCATTTGATGAAGGGACCTAAAGCATCTGCTTGAAAGGGTGAAAAAATCAGCATTCCCATGTCTCACCTGAACTCTAAGGTCTGGCTTTGTACCTGAACTCTGGTCTGATTTTTGTAAAGAATATCTCCATGAGAAACAGCATTTTTGCAAGAAAGATTGCTCTGCCTTCTGACTCTTTGACTCAAAAATGACTTTAACCAGACCAACACAACAACCAGTGCTCATATGCATCCCCCCTCAGGGCAATTTATATTGCTGTATTTAAAAATTAATTTACCTTTTTCTAACTCCTGCTGTAGTAAATTTTAGAAACATGTATTTGCAGGCCACCTGCAAACAGGAAGTGCTGCTGGGCTTCCTGTTACTGTGTATTGTCAGTTATGTCAGTTGAATCCAGGCAGTAGCATGGCTGAGAAGTTGGGAGAGGAAGTTCCAAAATGGCCACTACCTTATTTTTCCAACTGTGCCAGGCTGTTGGTCCGGTTTAAACCATTGCACCAATATATTATCAGAGTATTTAGTATGTAGAGTTATAACTACCTTAGTTGACCTAACTTATACACGCCTGCTCTTAGAGGCACCTTTTATGTGAAGGTTGATTTATGACTAGCTCCACATATTGACACTTGTGCATCTATGTAGCTGCGTTTGAAGCATCTGCAAGAGGATGCTGCAAACAAGTGTCTGGCACTATAACGTAGCTTTGGCGCTGGACAGTTGACGCTTTAGTATCTTGTCCAGCATTGATGAATGTGATATCTGGAGTGCGCTCTCCCTGAATCAATGCATATGTAGTGCCCCGAGGGAAAGCCACCCAAGGCAATGCTACATATAACAACAGCACTACGCTGCAGCGAACGATAGGTAGCGTCAGTTAAGTACATCCGACGCTTGGCTCTGAAGACCATATTTAAGAAAAAGAACACAAAGCCAGCATCGGTGCTATAAAACCGGGAGCTCTAGTGAGGAGCAACGGTTGCTATATGAAGAGTCTGTTTCTAAACACATATACACCAGCACCATAGCGAAAACACATGGAATTACATTGTTTTAACACTGTAACACTGACACTGCAGTGGCAGACCTACACATACAATTCTGCATAAAATAAACAATATAAGTGTTTGGATGCTGGACAGGGGAGGCCACACAATAATTTAAGCTTAAAATTGAGAAAACTAATTTATTAAAACGCTATTTATACACAACCAAATAAAACCATTAAAGTGTATGGGATAACGCTACTGAGCGACAGGTACTACATGGCACTGCTGAACCAGCACCGGTGCTTTACACTGAGCTACCGCTAGTGATACATGTGACGCTACATGACGCTATTTGAGGCGCTCACCAGATTGACTTTCATATATATGGCTTTCACATACTGTTCCCGGCGGTTACCTGATGCTACGTGGTTCTACGTGGTGTTAGCATTTCTTAAATAAGGCCCTTAATTGATTATAACCTCCACTGGGTGACACCCATACCAATGTGCATATTTCCCTTTATTAAAAAAAATGTCAACTGTTTCCAAGAAACAGGGCAGTCAGTGTCCAGAAAACAATACAGGCATTTCTAAGCCCCAAACATTTGAATGCTGCTCATGTTTGGGCCTGTTGGATCCACAGAATTAGAACCAATCTAGCAGAACATAGGCATCAATAGTTGGGGTGTCCTAATCATAAGACTGAAAATAGCCCTAAAATTATAAAATGAATGGATGAAGTAGCACTGCCAATATTTAGAAAAACTTGCTAAAACACATTTAAAAAGAGTCTAATTTTCTGGATCAAAATGTTACCATGTCCTTCAGATGAGAATTGTAGGAATAGTATATATGACCTTATTACTTTGAAACACCTGAACCAAGTTAAAATGCCTTAAAGTGAAGCTATACCCATAAAGAAAGCTTATGTTGTCACCTTCTATACCCAGCCCAATACCCCAAACAGCCTGTGTTATCTCTTTTACTTAAGCCTTTGCCAATTATTCAGAAAAACACTAACAGAATGCAGTATGATGTTTAAATCATGGCCGTATGGCTCCCTGGCTGTGCTGCATCGCCCCCTGGTGCTCTCCAGCGATGATTCATTCAGTGACAAACTAAACTGCTATTTGAGGTGTATATGGCAGTTTAGCTTGTAGTGCTTTCAGATTTATTGCATTATTATAACCGATAGAGCTGACCCTCATTGCTGAGCTTTATTAAACTGATTGTATAATTGCAAGAAAGCACCAGGAAGTGCTACTGCACACCCAGGGAGCCATACGGCTGCCATTCGAACATTAGACTGCATCCTAAATGTCTACGTCTATTTCCCTGTTTTTTCAATGAATATTGGGCAACGGCTTTAGTAAAAAAAAAAATAGAAACACAGGCTGTTGTGGGGCACTGGGCTGGGGATAGAAGGTGATGACATAAACTTTCTTTCTAGGTATAGGATCGCTTTAGCTACTCCAGTAAAATTACTATTTACTGCTCAGTTACATTAACATTCGATATAGGTGTTATCCTCCAATCTTGGATGACAATTGATGCAAAACTTCTAAGTGAAATTGCATTGTTTGAACTTGGCAGTTCTAGAATAACAATGGCCTCAAGCTTAAATTTGGGTAAACTTGCTTTGCACAGCTACTGTGAATATATCGACGTACTGTATTTAGGAATGACATTAAGGCTACTTAAAAAGGATACATTTATATAAAAAGATAAAGCAAAGTGTTTAAAAAAAATGACCCTCTTCTAGCGAAATGCTCTTAAGAAGAATTACCTATTCTTCTGCAAAATCTCACTCAAGAATTACCTTTGCCAAGAGAAGCTATTGCAAACTGCCTTGATATTAAGCAATATGTTTTTAAGTTGAAAATGGCATAGGCCATGAAAAAGAAAATGATGGAAAATTTCAGGGTTCCTTGTTGATATTTGAAGCAGCCTGTGGATTTTTCTCCTTTAACATAGATAGTGTCTGCTGTGATGCCACTTTGATTTCTGTATTACCAAAAACAGCATGTTTCTAGGCTTAATGGCTTCACAGAGAAAGAGTATGAAAGTGATTTACTTATTGCTGTAGAGGTACTGTTACCAGTGGGAAACTGGTAAACAGATGCTTTCAGAATTCTACCCCTCGCTACTTTGAAATTAGGTAAATAAACTTGAGAAGTTTTTCAGAAGTGCCTAAATCTACAATAGCAGCCAAGTACATGGTCACAAAGCCTTCGGGGAACAATTGGGTGACTTTGAAAAAAAAATCTTATTTACCCCTTTGTATGTTTGTATTTTATATTGTATTGCATGAAACATTTTTTTTATTCTGATTAAAAATAGTTTTGTTGAGAAATGCAATTCTCTTCTCAATATGGTAGTACGCAAGCAGTATTGTGTTGTACCGAGAATAGTAGAAAAGTGAAGAAATAAGGCAATTTCTTATTTATTTTTATATTTATGGAGTATAACAAGGTTTGCTGTCCGTCCGTTGCAGTGCGTCCAGGACAGCATACATTGTTCCCCATCTTTACTTTTATTTTTTTTTTCTTTGGAAATGTGTAGGCCAGTTTATCACTAACCCCTCGTAGCGCCACTTGAGCGTCTGCGGAGAGATGCTATTAGCCACAGCACTGGCCACAGGCAGACAGGGCTGTTAGTTTTCAGCACTGTAGGCTGCCCGTGGCGCTGTGTCTTGTCTGTTTTCTTTCCAATGGAGGTAGCAACTAGTATTGCTGGTGGGGAGGGCCAGAAATAATTTGTATTTAACATGTAAATGAACAGCGCCAGTGCGGAGGCTGTGAAACCAGGCATACAGCACCATGTGCAATACAAAAAAAGGCTTTAACTGATGATGGCTGTACAGTGATCAAGCGAAAGCACATGGGATAACATTGGGAACATACAAATGACATGACACATGATTGGCAGGCATGAAAACGCAAGTTAGCAACAGGTAAACTAAGTACAATAGGGATGAGCGAATCGGTTCTAACGAACCTGAATTTGCTCCGAATTTCAGGGAAAATTCGATTCAGCACGAACCCGAATATTTAGTGGTTCGTGCTGACCGAATTTTCCCTGAAATAAAAAAAAAAAATGCCGGCATGGTGGGAGCGGGGAGGCCGGCTGCGCTGTCAGTGGGCGCCGTTCCGCCGCCCGCTGACAGCGCAGCCGGCCTCCCTGCTCCCTCCATGCCGGCATTTTTTTTTTTTACAGCAAACACTTACCGGCATGGCAGCGCATGACAGCGCAGCCAGCCTCCCCGCTCCCACCATGCCGGCATTTTTTTTTTTTACAGCAAACACTTACCGGCATGGCAGCGCATGACAGCGCAGCCGGCCTCCCCGCACCCACCATGCCGGCATTTTTTATTTCCATTTCAGGGCTTGGTGGGAGCGGGGAGGCCGGCTGCGCTGTCAGCGGGCGGCGGAAGCCGGCTTCCGCCGCCCGCTGACAGCGCAGCCGGTCTCCCCGCTCCCACCAGAGATGAGCGATTCGCTAAAGTTCGATTCGGACAAACCCGAATTTCTCGGAGAAATTCGGCGAATCGCCCGAATTGAATTTTTGAGAAGTTCGCTCATCTCTAAAGTACAATAATGAACACAAAAAAGCACTCTGAACAGGTCAGGGATCCTGTGTCACTTGACTGAGCAAAAGAATTAAAATACGCTAACCAGAAGTCACCAAAAAAACGGGATTGGAACAGCTAATTGAAGTCTACAGGGGAATAAGACTGAGCTAGGAGAGGAGCTAAACTTTTTTTTGCACCATAAATATAACTTGCTGGTGTTGCTCATGAAAAACACCTTCCGCTACATGCCGCTACATAGTGTTAGCGTTTCTTAAATAAAACCCAAAGTTACCTAATGCCTAGCAACTTAAGTGGCGGCATCATTTAAAAGGAGGATTCCTGAGGACAGCACAAGGAAGGTAAGCAAAGTGGGCGCCAGAGTGAATGACAGCGAGTGCCACAGCAGATGCATAATTTAAAGGCGTCGGCGGATGGTTAGCAACCCGGGATTGCGGACCTGCTGCAGAGGTGAGTTCTGGTTTTTAGTTAGCTTTATATGTGGTAGAACTGTGAAAGCCCAAGAGGAGCCTATAGAGTCTAGGGAAAGGTGTTATAAAGTGTGACTGATCACCAATCACCCCATGTATAATTATACTATCTAATAAAGGGCACGCCAAATGGGCTATAAGTTCCCCCTTAAATTAGTACAATATTGCCACAGGGCAGTTTGAGGTTTCTACCACAGGCAGATTTCATATCCATATATTCTCAAAAGCGCACATGAAAATATACTTACTTACAGATGTGCTTCTGTAGCGAGGATTTCAGAGCGAACGCTAATAGTCGCTGTGCTCGGCCATGGTTCGTTGTTTCAGAGCGCCTCAGTCGCTGGCCAGCATTGATGAATATCTTATGTGAGTCGCAGTACTACTCTGTATGGGAGCGAATGGTAGCGCCAGCTCAGTGCTACCGACTCACACCACATTCATCAAAAAAAAGCCTCACACAACGCCAGCCCTCAAAATTGGGTGGTTGTAGCCCATAGCGCCAGAGGCTGTGTGATTAAAGTCTGTTTTTGAACATGTATCCACTAGTAACAAAGCGAAAACATATGGAATTACATTGTTATTACATTGTAACATGAACACTTTAATATCAGACATGTAAGGACAATTCTGCATAAAAATTAAATAAATCAAAAGAGTTTTCAAAAATGTCATTTTCTAGGCCAGGATACATGTCTGAAAGATTTGAATCTTTTTAAAAAAATAAAATTGGGATCAGGAAAGGGATTTAAGGATCGTCCATAGAAATGTATGGGAGAGCAACAGGTAGCGAGAGGTAAGACGTGGCACTCTGCAAGGCTGAACGCCAGCACTGTAGCTGAGCCTGGGATAATGATGAAACGGATGCTACTTGGCGTTGTTCTAGTCGCTCACCAGAATCGCCTTCATAAATGTGTAATTGCGTGCTGTGGCCGGCGTTCACCTGCCGCTACCTGCCGCTTACAAGGCACTACCTGGCGCTATCCCTTCATAAGGCCCTTAGTTAACCTATAAAAGGTATCACCTTATTTCTTCACTTTATATGGTATTATGTTACATTTTTTGGATTACTCTGGTATGGCAGGCTCCTGAATCCAAATACCATTCAAGTGGGGTGTAATTTCAGATATGTTGTTCTAGTCTTTAAAAATTAAAGCAGCCAAATGCTTCCAAACGTCTGAAGAAAATTATGCTGCAAAAAAGTAAAGGCTCATAGGTCCCCATAGCCAAGTCAAAAGACTAATTATTAAAGCAAATCAAGACTTATAATTTCAATGTAAAAATACATTCTTTTGTTAAACAGAACCTCTAGAATTATACCATCCTTTAAAACTGCATGGACCCTAAAGTCCATTTTAAAACCGGCTCACCTAGCACTCAGACACTATAGTCTGAGTAAACTATCTAGTTCTGACAGTGCTGAGAGGCTCCACAGACTCTGCTTCATTGTTCCTTCTACTATAGGGTTGATTCAGCACCGTGAGAAGTTTTTTTGGAGCGGAATTAAATCGAGTAAAAAACCTTAAAAAATTCTCTCATTGTTGAATCATCCCTAATGTGCGCAAAGGATGCAAAGCCTATGCACTTATAGCCAAGGCTGAGATGAATACAGAGGAAATAAAGTTGTACCCAGGACTAGGTGAGAATTTTTTTTTGTTTTTTAGCTTCTTTGTGATATATCACAATGGGATGAGCTGGGATGTGACGATTAACGATTGCTACATCTGTAGGTGCCTGTCCCAGAGGTGGGATCCTCACGATATGCCACCAATGAGCCCCTTAGCCCTTACAACAACCTTTTTACAGCCATTTTACACCACAAAAGAGTCCCCATTTACATCTCTGTGGTTCGGTGTCAAGTTCCGGTCTGGTTTCAGATACCGAACCAAACTTTTAAATAAAGTTCAGTTGAACCCAGCAAACCTGAACATCCATAGGACCCCTCATCCCTAATTATAGGTAGAAGACATGACCCGCTAAGGAAGAATAGCAGCATCATTAGAACCTCATGCAGGACCCCACACATTGCGCGGCAACTCACACCACTGCCTAAAGGACTTGTGGCTAATGGATGGTGTCTGACTCTGACCTCACAGTCATCACTTAGCACTTACTTAAAAAAAAATTAATATTAAAAACTATTTTATTAAGGCACAATGGCGAAGGTATCATCTTCGGATCAAAAGTCCTTATACCAGTGTTTTCCAACCCTTTCCATCAGCAGGTCAGCTTTTGCAGATCTCCACACAAAGGCACGGGTGAATGCAGCAACGGGGCCATAAACCTCGCTACGTGGGGATCCATAAAACATGGCCTGTTGGCAGGACTGTATTTAGGATTGGTGTTGCCCTGCCCCTTTTGACCACGTGCCCTCATGTTGCCTAGCACTATATTAAATAACATCACACACACAATAGCACAAGGCAGGATGACCGAAGATATGTTAAGGTCCCTGTTGGAATTTATAGAGTAGTCTGACTTTTTCCATAAAATGAAAGAACACCTATTAAAATTTACTGGGGTGTGGCCTCAGTTGAACAAAAATGTAAAATATAAGAAGAAAAAGTGGCAATTACGAGGTTGGTATATGCCTATATATTAAAGCTTTATTGATGAGCATAGAAGGAAGAGTGATTTGACTTTATTGACTTGACTTTTGATCTGGTATTTTTTATTCCTAGGAGACAAATTTGCGATGCCCCACAGTCAACAACATTGCTTAACACCCAGGTATCCCCCCATTCCTAGCTGCACTTTCCAAGCCACAGTCTATCTCTGTGTTACTATATGTCACCAGAAATCCATGCTGTGTGCAGAGATAGATTGTAGCTGGAATGGTGCAGCTCGGGTCAGGGTGTTAGGCATTGATTCCCACTGTGTGGCATCCCATGATTGGCAAGAGTGAAAACAGGGAGAAGAAGGAAAAAATGAGGAAGAATAGAAGGAATGGAGTTAGATGAAGGTACAGAGAGAGAGAAAAAAAAAGAGATGAAAAATGGAATAGGGGAGGGGAAGTAAGTAAATGAAAAATATTAGGAGAAGGTGATGGGGAGAGGGAGAAGGTGGGAAAAAACAAGGAAAAGAAAAGAAGAAGCAAGGAAGGACATGGTGGGTAAAGATATATAGACAGCTAGATGGACAGATAGATAGGCAGATAGATACATATGGGCCAGATGGCTAGATAGATAGATACCGTATATTTCACCCTATAATACGCATGTTTTTTTCCTCGAAAGGGGGAGATGTCAGTGCATCCTATAAAGCGAATGTAAAAAACAAAAAAAACGTATATATCCAGTGCTTCAGTGCTGCTGGCTTAGCCGCCACTGCCACTGGAGGCCAGAAGATGAAGGAGCGGCAGCCAGATGAGCAGGGTAACTGATCCCTGTCTGTTGTTGCCACTGTCCTTTCACACTGTCCCCGCCACTGCTGCTTCTTCTCCGGCGTGAGCACACAGCAAACAACCAGCTCCATGCAGCAGGTGGGAGTGACCAAGGCTCGGCGCAAATCACGTCCACCCGCTCCACAGCACCAGGTGTTTGCTGCCTATGCACCTTGTTTCTTGCATTTTTCAATTTGGTGTGAATTCCTGTTGGCACAGCTAGCCCTGCCTTTTGTGGATGAAGAGGAATGAAGTTATCCTGCTCCTTGTCGCTTCTTGGACCAGCAGATACCGTAAGTGATTGGTGCAGGGTCATAAGACCCCTATACCAGTCCACAAGGCTTGAGGGTTAAGCAAGTCACCTGTGGCAAGTGTGTGACTTGCCATTAACCCCTGGCCCCCATTACCTGCTTCCCCAAAACCAAGGGGCAGAAGAGCCAGCAGCCTGCGAGACCTATATTGGACGTGTAGCCTTCAGGGCAGGGGCCACCGAGACTGGCATCCGCACTATGGTCTACAAGCCTCCATAGCTGCTAGCTGGACCACGCCCCCTCCTCGAGAGGTGGGACCCTATGTCATATTTTTTTTAATTAACTCTTTATGTTTTGTCACTCAGCAGGTATAAAAGGCTATTTTACATTCACCCTTTGTGAACTGGTAAGGGATCCATGAGAGCGAGTGAGCCGGTGACTTGCCATTATCCCCTGGCCCCAATTTCTGCCTTACCCAAACCCCCAGGGATGGGGGCAGAAGAGCCTGCAGCCCACCAGGGCTAAGGTTGGCTTGTAGCCTTCAGGGACGGGGGCCACTAAGGCTGGCCCCTCTGGTCTACAAGCCTCCATAGCTGATTCCGAGGCTGGTGAGGGGACCCCCAGGCTATTTTTTTGTTCAATGTTTAAGGATTATAACCCTTAAAAATGTAAATTGGAACCTGCCAACCCTGAAGAACCTTTTTGACAGAAAAGCCATCCCAAACGGCGTGCCTCAGAATGCCAGGTAGACCCCCCAAAACCAAAATTTACTTATTTATGGAATTGTCATAAATGCAAACGATAAAGCAACAATCACTCAATCAAAGGTAAATTGCTCAGCTGTGGTTTCCTTTCCCGCCATGTCCAAAAGTTGTGTCATGGTATGACTAAGGGCTAGTAACAGCCTGAAACGCGTTACCTGGTCCCAATGGTGGAGGGGAGCACTTTCTGACTTGCAAGATGTTTGACGGCTGTGTTTGGAATAATCCTCATTTTAAGCTATGAAGTTTTAACCCTTTTTAAGCTGGACATTGCAATTGTAACGGTTTGGGGAGTTTTTCAGGAGATCCTGAGGTCCGTGCTTTTTGGGTCTGAGGGTGAGCTGGTCATTGCTTGCTTATGTTTACAAAAGTTGTGTCAGCCCTTTTGTAAAACATAAATTATTCAAATCCATTAAAATATGATTATTTTCTTCGGCATACAAGTTTTATGTAAGTGCTGTCACAACTTAAACATACTTATGAAGTGATTTCACTGAATGAAGGGCTAAAGCATGAGTCTTCAAGTATGAATGCCAGAAAGTCCAGGCTTCTGAGGTCTAGTTTGAATGGGTGGCTTGAGATGTTATTGTAAGGAACTTACCTTCACCAGGGGGCCCGCGGCGAGCGTCTTCTGGATTCCTGCTGCCGGGCTCGTTCGCTGCTATGAGATGGCAGTGAACGCGGCGCGCTGCCCTAGCCGTCTCCTTCACTCCCCCGTAGTCCCTCGTGTTTACAGCCAAGAGGAGCTGCGCTGCCAGTGGCAGGCGGCGCAGCGTCCTCCTCAGCTGTATTGAATCAGGGGCTGATCAGCCCTGCTGCCAGGACTGCCCGCCCCCGGAAAGTTACACTAATCACACTGACTGGTCGCCAAGCACCAATCAGCGCATACACCCCCCCCCCCCCAGGGCGGTCATTGGTCACTTACCCAATAAAATGGTGTCAGCCCAGTACTCAGTGCCCGTTATAGTCGCTTATGATTAGTGTGTGATTACGTTAGTTATCTGTTTCCGACACGGCCTGATCGACCATCCCTGTCCGCTGCCTGTACCGACCTTTGCTTTGTCTGACCATGAACCTACCAGCCCATTTGGATACCCCGCGATCTCTGACCTCCCGGCTTGACCCTTTGGCTAACCCTGACTACGCACCTGTCTCCTCCCTGTACTCTGACGCACCTTCCGGACTGACTACCTGTGAACGACCTCGGCTTCGGGATACCCTCGTGGTTCATCGGCCTTCATCGTAAGCAGACAACCTTTGCACCAATTAAGACCTGGGGCAACCATGTCCGGTGAGACGTACCTAACGTCCCGGCAAACGGGGCTTGACTATAGGCAGAAGCGGCGGTGGAGATTGGGGGGGTGTCTGCTTACAGAAGGCTGGTGTCCCGCTGGGCATCACAGTTATCTTGTATACAGCCAGATTCACTAAGTGGCTACCATTCACCTAGGTCTCTGATCAGGACTATACTGTCCTGTTCGTTGATGGATGGCAGACCATCCTCTGTACTTAATTGGGCCTTAAGAGTGAGGCACTTGCCTACAGCTGTATGTAAATTGTAATTAAGTGCCCACTTGTTCAGGCCACGTGTGGGTCATTTGTGTTTAATAACAAATAGTAATATAGTGTTCACTTGTTCAGGCCATGTGAGGGTAATTTCTTTAAAAAAGTGTGTGGTGTCCACTTGTTAAGGCTAAGTGAGAGCCATTTGTCTTAAATTACAAATAGTAATTGAGTGTCCACTTGCTCAGGCCTCTAAAGGGTCATTGCTGTTTAATAAAAATATTGGTGGACTGTAAGTATACACTTGTTCAGGCCACTTGGGAGTCTTTGCCATTTAATAACAAATATTAGTGGAGTATCCACTTGTTTAGGCCACTTGGGTGTCGTGGCTATTTAATAACAAATATTAGTGGACTATCCACTTGCTCATGCCACTTAAGGGTCATTTTCCTTTTTTTTTTACTTGTCCATTTTGGGCCACTGTAACTGCAGGTATCTTACAATGCAGAAAACTGCAAATCAGGAACAGGGACGTGTTTGTGCTGGTGATGGAGCTAGTGCTGCAGGACGTGTTTCATCCTTGCCTGTTACACCTTCCTCTGGTGCAAACAGGTGTCAGGGTTTGGAGAATATTTTTGTAGGCCCCAAAACTGCTGTCAGAGTGGTAAGGCCAGAACAGGTTGAGGCAGTCATAGTTTATATGGCACGCTGTACTACTAGTTCCATGGGATTGTCTTCCACCCACTCCACTTCTTCCAAGAGTGCTGAGCCCTCCTCCTCCCCCCTTCAAATCAGCAAGATCATCCCGGTCACAAGTCATGGAGTTACTAATGCTCTATGATGACACTCCTAGCTGCGAGACCGTAAGCCATCCCCCTGCTCCTGCCACAGTTGTAGACCTAGGGTTCCCAGATGCCAGGCAACGTATGTTGGAGGATGAGGACATGTCCAGCAGACCATTGTAGGATACCTACGATGATGGTGAAACCCTAGTGCTGACTGCTGCAGCTTTCTGCAATATTGAGGCTGACAGGGAGACTAGTTGGGAGGAGTGGGTGGAAGATGATGCCATGGGTGGTGATGAGGTCCTAGACCCAACATGGACCGTCATCAGAGGCCATCAGAGTTTGGAGGAAGAGCCCCAGCCAGCCAGCAGAAGAAGAAGGGTGCAAATGCTCAGCGGTCAGCCAATTGATAATACTGCCCACCATGACCTGGGACTGAGTATACAAAAGCTACCACAAAGGATCTCACCAGCATGGCATTTTCTCAAGTAGTGAAGTGTAGTCAAGACATGGGTCATGTGCATGCTGTGCCAACAGTCCCTGAAGCGAGGGAAAAGTGTTAATAATCTCAGCACCTTATGCATGACCAGGCACCTACAAACAAAACATGAGCTGCATTGGCAGAAACACATGAAACACATGCAAACACCCGAGTCTACCTCTACTGCTTCAGTTGTCTCAGATTCTAGCACCACCTCCCCAACAACAAGGCCACCTGTATCCCCCAAAGGGAGGATGTGAGACCACCAGCAGCAACAGCACCACCACCACCATTCCCAAGGCTGTCCACACCATCCCAAAGAGGTGTTCAGCATTACATCCCTCAAACTTTGGAGAGAAAGAGGATGTTGAACTCATCTCACCCACAAACCCTGGCCTTGAATGCGAGTATTTCAAAATTGCAGGCCTATGAAATGCTCCCATTCTACCTGGTGGAGATGAACCATTTTAAAAACCTGACGGAGGTGGCTGACCCACAATAGGCCATCCCCAGCCACCATTCCCTTCCTGCCAGGCATCTCTGCCCTGCACTAACGGTTGTGGAGAAAATAAGATGCTATCAGTTCCAGTGGACACATCACCACTGACACAAGGACAAGTAAGCATGGGTAGGGACTTACATCTCTCTAACTGCCCACTGGTTCAATGTAAAGGCAAGAGGGACTGAGACGGAAAGCACTTTGGCGCATAGCCTTCCACCACCCAGGATTGCTGGAAATCAGTCAGTGCCTCCTCCTCCTACTCTGCTTCCTCCTGATGCAGCACCTGTACCACCAATTTGAGCACAGACATGGGGAAACGGTAACAGGCTATGCTAAAACTTATCTGTCGGGGCAAAGGACCCCACACTGCACAGGAGCTGTTGACCGTCATTCAGGAGCAGACAGATGAGTGGTTGCTGCCATCGCACCTGAAGCCTGGCAATGTGGTGTGCAACAATGGGCGCAACCTTGTAGCAACCTTAGGCTGAGCCAGATGGACTCACATCCCTCGTCTGGTGCATGTTCTCAGCTTGGTGGTGCAGAACTTCCTGGCCCTTTATGAGACGACGTGCAGACCAAGAGCACTTCACCACTAATGGGTAGGCCTCTATGAGGGACATTTGTGCGATGCTGCTGCACTTTCAGTATGCCACCAATATGGTCAGCGCTAATGATGCCATTGTCAGCGCTACCATCCTCATCTTTTGCCTGCTCTAATAAAACCCCTCAGGCCATGACCCTGACATTAGAGGTTTTCAAGGAGATGACTTGCAGGTGGGATGCCCGGAAGGGAATGTGCCTGAAATTCAAGGCTTTTGTGGGCAAGACCAAGGACTTTCTGCTAAATGCAGTTTGGGGTGCAAGCACAAGATTCCCATTGATGTACATGTATCCTCTGCTCCAACATAATGCCCTAGATTGGCCACAGCTGTCTCAGTTCAACATATGTGAGATGGTTCTGGGATTTACCTTACCAAGGCTAGGACTGGCTCCCAAACTACACTAAAGACTTTATTCAGCAAGGGATAGCGACAGGTAGTGCCGTGTAAGCGACAGGTAGTGGCAGGTGAACACCGGCCGTGGCACGCAATACCACATTTATGAAGGCGATTCTGGTGAGCGCCACTTACAGCGACACGTAGCGACCGATTCATCATCAAAGACGGCTCAGCAGATCCTGGCGGCACTCTGGCTTTCAGAGCACCTCGTATTGCCTGTCGTCATCTGTCGCAATCTCATACATTTCAATGGACGTTACTTTTCTTCTCTTTAAACAGGGTTTTCTTTTAATATTTTTTTTTATCAAATCATCGCGTGACCTTTCCTGGCCTATTAAAAGTCATTTTTGAAAACTTTTTAGATTTTTTATATTTTTATGCAGAATTGTCATTACAGGTCGGGTATTAAAGTGTTAGTGTCACAATGTAATAACAATGTAATTCCATATGTTTTCGCTTTGTTACTAGTGGATATGTGTTCAAAAACAGACTTTAATTACACAGCTTCTGGCGCTCTGCGCTACAGCGACCCAATTTTGAGCGCCAGCGCTGTGTGAGGCTGTTTTTTTGATGAATATGGTTTGAGTCGCTCACACTGACCAGTCGCTACCGTTCGCTCCCATATAGCTCTGTACTGGTGTTATAGCGACTCACACATCAAATTCATCAATGCCGGCAATGTTACTACAGCGACTGAGGCGCTCTGTAATAGCGCGCCGACTACAGATGCTCATCTGCTGTTACCTGGCGCTAGTAATGAATCAGCCTGCCCGTCACTAATATATAATACAAACATAAAGGTCGTTTGGAGAAATGACTAAACATTAAAAATGGTTTCATATGATTGTTTTTATTAACTATTTTTTGGAAACTCCCTAAACACCCCAAGCACTTTAGAAACACCACACTTACATTTTGAGACCAATTCCATGCTGCCATAAGCTGGTAAGTGGGTTTCCAGCATGATTTCTGGTTTTGTAACAGAAAACCGCACCGCTGCGGTTCACCTGCTGTCAAGAGCACCATGTTCGATAGTAAATAACACACATATTGACCAATGAAGTGTGATGAGGACGCAGCAATATGCCACCAGAACATTAGTTTTTCCTTGCATTTGCCGACGCAAAATAGTTATTCCACACTTGCAGCACACACACCGCATACGACCAGCCCTACAGTTCCTTCTGTAGATTGTCTTGCCATTGTTAGACAATGCTTCTTATAAATGTCACTTTCTAAATTGGGAGTGCTCGGAACCTTTTAAGTTGACCTAAACCAAACCTGGATACCCTGTATCAGGAAGAATCCTGGTTTGCAAGAAACCTAAACCGCACAAGTGCAGTGGATAAAACGTCTTCACATATTTTGCAGTGCTTCATTTCAGGGAAGTGGGTGTGGGTTAAATTCACACTTGCATCACATGCACTTCCTCCACAATAGGCATGTGGCTATCTAATGGGCAGCCATTTCCAAGTCCCCTGCACAGTAAGACATGTGAATATTATGTATATAGGGAAGTTCTATGTTCATGTTATAAACAGTTTCCACAACACCAAAATCATACCTACAGTATGTGTTGACACCCTCAATGCCATCCAACCTAGAGGAGCAGGATAAAAAAAGGTCTGCTGATGTTGAGGGTATATACATATGGGTTTTATGCAGAGCTTTAGAAAAAGACCGGAGTAAGGTCCCCAACATAGGTCTCATTACTGGAATTGTTTAAAGAATAAGCAAAAGTTGAGCCAGTGTAAGCAATAATAATACTGATCTGACCATTTATGTTTAGCCATTACTGTCAATGTAACCGGCCCTATATAATTTCAGTGTTTCAGTGCATTTTTTTCCACGATCCTACCTACAATGTGTCTGCCATGCTGTGTGCTGTCAGTTTCTAATGGATTGATTTTTAATTTTCTTTTTCTACTTGGAAAAAAGAGAAAAAGAAAACAAAATGTAACCTGTAATATATTTTTAATGAGATGTTCTACATTTCTACTCCAAGATCTTAAAGGTTTTTTTTGTCTCTTTTTAAATATTTCATACATTATTCCCAGGTTTTGTGACAGATTTTTACCACAACATAAACAGCGGGAGGTGTAAACTGAACTCAATTCATATAGGCATATAATATCAGTGTCAACACCGTTGTGCCCTGCAGGTATATTGGCAAAACAACCAATGGATGCAAAGCTTTTTCCGACAAAGCTTCGAAAATAAAGTTCTCTCTTTTTATCCTACTAGAAATCAATTGGAGCCCTCACAGCAAAATCCTATAAGATAACTTCAAACACAACTTCTTAGTCTAAAAATTTGTATTATGGCTATACTCTTTTGAAGATGGATGACTGAAGTTTGGAGAAAAATGACTTAAGTGTTATCCACTAGACATCAGTGTCAAGTTTTTCTCTCGGTTTTTCTTGACATATAAGCAGGTTCTGGTATCTATTTATTTTTATGGATTTTGATTATTTGTCGGCACCCCATCTGGTGTGAGTTTAGAGACGTCATTCAGTTGCTGTTTGGTCCAGTGTCTAAAATCAGACAATTACATTCTGAGTAGACGTCCTTTGAATGTCAAGTGAGTGCCTCAGTCAAAAAAGCCCTGTGTAAAGTTGACCGGTCAATTCATTCAGATAATATTTTTTTATGTTATTTAATATTAGTTTAGTTTTAGTTATTTCTATTAGCTTGTATTTGAGCATTTTTCATTGATATGATTTGCTTTTTATTGTCTTTTATTGTAAAATATGGGTAATGCAGAAGAACATACAGAGTACAAAAAAAGGATGCAAACCATCCATATTGATGTGTGTAGTACAAGTAACTTTCCAGGACTTTGCTCATATATGCTTTAAAGTTATCTTATACCCAGAAAGGACATTTATGTCATCACCTTCTTTCCCCAGCTCAGTGCCCCAGAACAGTCTGTAATATTCATAACAACAAACATGAACTGAATGCAATCTGCTGTTCGAAGAGTTGGCCATATTTCTCCCTGGTGCATCACAGTGATGATACATACAGTTAAACACAGCTCAGAATTGGGGGCAAGCATTATCAGTTATAATAACTGCCATTATGCCCCAGTTTACCTTGGAACTGATAGAATTGGCATATAGCATTCCATTCAACATACTGCTTCCTGTTAGTGTTTTAATGAATACTGAGCAAAGGCTAGTTAAAAAGACACACATGCTGTTTTGGGGCACTGGGCTGGTAATAGAAGATGATGACATATATCTCCTATCTGGGTATAGGCACAGGTAAGAACTTAGAGGAAACCAAAGAGGGACCAAGGCCCAGGATTTTGACTATCCTGGGTCTTGGTCCTTTCCTCTTGCATGAAACCCCCCAGCTCGCCGAAGTTAATCACCTCTTCCCGGTTCTACGGCGCATGGGCGGCCGCTCCTCCAATCAGCGTGTTTGGAGCCGCTGAAGTCATAACTCTAAGCCTTTGTCTAAGGCCAGCGACTCCGAGCGCGCTGGCGCCCGCATCCCCTGCTTCCCACTAACAGAAATGCCTGGCACGGGCACGCATGTGCCATTGGACTGGGAAGCAAAGTAAGTGTATGGGGCGACCCGGGGGTTCACACAATGGGTTTTAGATGCCCCGGGGGGAGGGCCGATCGTGGTAGGTTTTGGTTCACTTTAAATAGGAAATCTGCAGAAATCTGTGTTGGGGAAGTCTTGCTGGAATGTAACATAAACGTAACATGCAACCTAAAAGCAACATAGATTGACTTTGGTTGTTATTTTATTTTATATCATATATTTCTTCAGATATTTTACTTCAGCAATGAAGATGTATTAGGGATAGTAGCTTTATAATTGCTCATTTTGCACAGCATGCTGGGGTGTATAATGAGAACGCACAATTGTGACTCACCTGACAGCAGGTCAGTGGACAGAGGGAGAACATTACATGTTATATCTTCTTATCTCTATCAAGTTTAATAATCTTGTGCTCTGCCACTCATCTCTTCTGCAAGCTAAGGGGGATATTTGCGACATTTATATGTGAAATTTTTAAAAAATGTGAAATGCTATACAACCCATTTTATTGTTATTCAAATTCATTTACACAGAGCCATGGTCGTCCCAATTGTTTAGAAAATAGTCATCACATACATACAGTTACAAACTAGATGCTACAGTCAGAGTGAATGCTTTGAAAACAAGCTACAATAGGAAGGGGAGCCCTGCCCATATGAGTGTACAATCTAAGTAATAAGGGGTGAAGACAAAGGGGAAGGCCCACAAGTTGTCATTATTAAGCTAGGCCATATATGCGGAGGGTAAGAGCCTAATTGTTTATATATTTATAAGTATGCATGTCTGAAAAGGTGAGTTTTGAGGGCACTTTTAAAACATGGAGGGTTGGAATTGAATGGGGGAGGGTGTTCCAGAAAAGTGGAGAGACCCATGACTAGTCCTGGTGGTGGGAATGAGAGAAAGTGAACAGTGTAGAGGAAATGAGAAGGTCCAAGTTTAATATTGTTGGGTTCTTGATAAAATGTAAGGAGGAACCTGGTTGAAGGGAGCTTTAGAGTTCATTTAAAATGAAAAATGTTGTGAAATCAGTAGTCTGTGGAAGGACTGACCTGAAAGAACAAGCAGAGTTAGATGAAGCAAGCAGCGGGGTTTAGAACTGATTTGAAGGGTGCCAGACGCTTTGTTGGTAAACCACAAAAGGAGGATGTTACAGTAGTACAGTCAGGAAATGATCAGGACATGCATTAACATTAAGTTCAACCACTATCAATCATTATACTTTATGACAATTAAAAATATTTTGTAAACCCAAAGCAAACAAAATAGTTGAAATACATTGCCTATAAAAGCCTAACTAAAGGCACAAACAAAACATGTACTGCCCCACCAGTGCCCCTGGGGTACCCTTCTGTGCTAACAGAGCAGGTTCCTATGACTCCTATTTTGCATCTCTTTTCATCACAGAGGGAGTTGAACCGATGAGAAAAGATTACACCTTTGGTAATAGAAAGTCACTTAGCCAAGATCATGGGTTCCATGCTGGACATATGGCTGACTAGTGCAAGGATCATTTTTCAGGCGAGAACAAAGTATGGAATCTCTCATTTCACCCATTGTATCCCATAGCAATATGTGCCATGCTGTACCTCAGCAGACAGTGCCCCCGTCCCATGACTGAGCCCAATATAGGAAGGTAAGGGGTCTGGCATTTGGCCGCCACCACTAACAGTGGCACTTACCCACCCAACAGGATGGCTAGGATCTTCTCAACCTTAGGGATATCAGCTCTTATGCTTGATGTGCGAGGAAGCTCAACCCATTTGTTTTAAATGTAACTTTAATATACTTGTATGGAAGCAAATTATTTTGTGGGTAAAATAAAATATGGTAAAATGTGAATTTTAAATAGTTGCATTGATAGCATGACTTAGAGGTTTGTTTTTAATAGACCCAAACTATATTGGTGGTGCTCTGTTTTATTTTATTTTTTTTTCTTAGATTGAGATTTATTAGGAAAAAGGAGTGTGTGTTATTTAGAGTGAATTCATTTGTAAAGCTAAGTAGTGATCAAAAAGTAACACATGAAACCACTATAGCATTAGGGTACCTTCAGTATATGCACAGGCAGCTAGTGCTGGCTAATACACACTACACTTGCCAAACAGACAGCTTGAAGGCTTTAATTTGCAGTTGTTAATGGCAATACGTTCTCCATAACATATAAGCAATCCTCAAAAAGTTTATGCATTTTTTATTTGGTTGGAAGGGGTGAGGGCGTGAGAAGTAATTGGTTGTGTTTGCGCATGTCATGGGATCTTTGAGTTCAGTTTAAGAGTTGTCACTCTATGGTGAGGATAGCTGTGAAACATACTCAGTAAATTGTCCCAAAGAAGAAAAAAAATTCTGTCTTGTGCTTATGTAGGTGTACCATGGTCACAAATTCATCTCTGCATGTGTGCAGTTTGGATGGTGCAGCTTTATGATGGGGTTTTAAGGGACATTACCCCTGTTGATTAAAATGAGTTGTCTAGTTATTACCTTACCTGCACATCCAATTTGAGTATAAGTTATTTGTACTTTTAGTGTGCAGAAGGCTATTATTATATTTGAATATGGATAGCGAGTGTGACTATGTAGAAAAATGATGTAATTTGTTTTTGAGTTAATAAAACTTTTTAAAGACCCCTCATGCTTTAACACATTAGGGCTAGTGTTCAGCATGATTGAAAATACTATCAGGTTATTACCAGCACATTTAACCCATCATCCAAAGCACTGTGTGTTGTTATCAAGTTTGAGGGCTCAGTTCAGTGCTCCACAGTCAACTTTGTATTGGTGGTCAGGGTTACCATCAGGGCAGAATAGGTATTAGGTCCAGCCACAATCAGTGTGCTTGTGAAATACTCCAGCAGCAACATGCGTTAATTCATCTATCATCATTTATTCCCAGCAGAGATGTCTGTTGACCGGCAGCCCCATAGAAAGTCTAGTGAGCTAGTGAGCCTATCCTTCACTTCAGTGCAGCTGACACATCCCACCTGATTGCCAGTAGCCAATAAGGCTTAACAAATAAGGATTAGATGGACGATAAAACATCCCTATGGACCATATTTAGTAATTACATTGTTAAATTATTTGGGCAGATTATAAACTGAAAATAAGTCTACTATGGAATAAGGTGTTGTATCTCTATCATTTATGTTGCACATTTAATATTGGCCCCACTAGTAGATGAACATATACGTTTAAGCCATTTCAGCCAGTGTAGCAGATGTTACCGAGGATCAGCCTCAGATACTGCATTAAAATTGATGTTCTTTTTACTTCAAAATAGGCATTGATAAGGGCAGACAAAAGCTCAGTATTGTGAGAACAGACCTAAATCATTTTCACTACAGCTAGCCTATTTGGGAAGCATTAATGAACAATTAACCAACACTGGCACTCTTTCCATCTTTAATCCTATCGTAGAAGCACTAATCTCCACCACTAGCATCTAATGATGAATGTCTCAGAAGCTTTGCGTCTTATCTCAGTCAGTTCCTAATGCTTGCGTAAGTATGATTTCTGCGAAGGGGGCCCCCTACCGCTCCACACCCTGAATACAAAGAAGCGGTGCATTTTTTAAAGGGCTCTCTGTACAAAAACACTTTCAGGCTGATGTTTGCCTTCGTACTACAAGAAGAACAAGTGATCAACGGAAGACTATTGAGGTTGTTAAGGGCTCTTTTTGGAAATACTTGTAATAATGCTTAAAAGAATGTATTCATTCCACATTAACAGCATTTTTTTATCCCTTCACAGTCACAGACATCAAAGTGATAAGAAAATGACCACATGAAAACTATCACCGAATACAATAAAGGCTTTGAAATGTGTTACTTCTGCTGTCACGCTGTCATGCAGAGAGAGATACGTAAGTAAGATCTTTGCTTAATTAACTTGTATTGTTAATTACAATGTGGTGTGGATGGGTTTAGGGTAAATTGTGCAGTAATGTTTCATACATGAAAATAGAAGAGTGAATAAGATAATCAAGTCGACTTACCAAGTGGACATTTCTCACTAAAATACAGGCTTCTTAGGACCACTTGATCACTAGGCTACAGGCTTGGCACCTTGGGGTCTCAAAAATAAACTTTTTCCAAAATAACCATCCTATACCTCTGGCAATATTTCCATATTTCTTTTTGTCGTACCACTAGTGGTGTGCCTGCAGTTGCCTGGTATGGTACACAGTGTTTACAATCAATGACCCACTTAAGTTTCAATATTAAGCTAGTTGGAACACATATAAATAGTGCAGATGCAGTTCCTAGGCCAAAAATAACACACAGGAAGGAGGAAAAATAAATCTCCCCCTCGCTCTTTCTTATAGTACTCCCTATAAAACTTGACAAACACTTGGATTATATTTTTTAATTCATCCAAGTGTTGCTTTAGTGCAAGTAAAATGGTGCTTTTTGCTCTGCTCTGCACTGCTGCTACAATGGTCAGATGCCTAAAAAAAGTTATTAATATCTGGAAGCAAACCAACACCAAACTAAAATATAAGAACAATGTACTATTATTAACTACCATTAAAAGACATTAAAAAAGTGAAATCTCGTAAAAATATGGAGCAGCAATATTAGATGCATCTCATTTTATCCATAATAAGATTGATGTACATTAGCGAAATTAACAGTACATGCAAAGTGCTATAGTGCAGAGACAAAAAGCTGCCAAATGTAAATCATACAAAATGCAAGTTCGAATCCCTCCAACAACATGTGCAAATGCCATATAAAGTGCCTGGAAAATGTTCATATTCATGCCCCTTGAATCTTTTCACATTTGTAAATGTTACAGCAACAAACAGAAAGAGTAAGTCGACTTTCAATGGGATTTTTGAGAGTGTATATTTTTCTGCCAAATGACAATGTGCTCAAGGTGCTGAGCTGATCTAGTATTTTTTTTAATTGTCTTCCTATGTTAGCAAATGTGTGTTTTATGGAAGCAGTTTTCACTATCTGCAGTCTGTTGCTATTGGCAACATACACCGAGAAGAGAGGAGAGAGTCCTGTACACAAAGAACACTGCTGCTATGGCCACTGCTGAGATGAGGGAGCTCACTCACACTTACAAATGCACAGCAGCAGTGTTCTGTGCCACTGTCTGCAATCTGTTGCTATTGGCAACATACACCTTCACTTTGTCTACATTGCCAATAGCAACAAACTGCTTCCATAAAACACATATTTTCTAACTTTAAAAAACATTTAAAAAAAATGTCAGATCAGCTCAGAACCTCTACCACATCATTTTGCCACACAAAAAAATATACACTTTCAAAAATTCTATTGAAAGTGGGCTTGCCCTTTAAATGAATTTTATTATGTTTCTATGTGATAGTGTGTTTTTATTTGTGAAGTGTAAATGAAAGTGATATGTGCTTTTTAAAATAAAAAAAAGTGTGGCATGCATAGGTGTTCAGCCCCCTGTACTCTGATATCCCCGAATATAATCCAGCGTGACCAATTGCCTTCAGAAACCATCTAAATTAATATATAGAGTACATCTGTATGTACATTATTCTCACTATAAATGCAGCTGTTCTGTGAAGGCCTCAGAGGATTGTTATAGAACATTAGTGAACAAAGAGGATTATGAAAACCCAGGAACATGCCAGATAGCTCAGGGATAAACTTGTGGTAAAGTATATTGCAGGGTTACAATGCAAAAAATAGCGAAAGCTCTGAACATCTCACAGAGTACTGTTCCCTCCATCAGCCATATGAGTATGACAAAACTGCAAACCTACCAAGACATGGCCATCCACCTAAGCTGTCCACTAATTATAGAATTATAGGGCAAAAATTATAGAATTACAGGGTAAAATAGAAGTGCAAAGAAAATTTTTTGAAAGCCATAAAAAGGCACATTTGTACCTCAAGTAGGGGACACACACGGCAAGTATATTGGAGAAGGTGCTCTGGTCAGATGAAACCTGGGTGTGATGAACCTAAAATCTGCACTGCAAAGCACCCCATGCGCCTGCGTGCCGCCATCTTGCGGTGGGCATTTTGTAAACTGCAGATGGTTAGCGTGGGCCCGGGATGATCGACAACAGGAAGTGACGCACGGGGTCGTAACCTGCAGGACGTGAGCCAGTGACGTCAAACAGAGAGCATGGCATAAATCATTTAGTTTGCTGAGGAATGGAGCAGTGTAGCTCCAGAAGCGTAAGGCCTGAAAAAGCAGCTAACATTATAGGTATACAGAGCCATTGAATTGTACTACTTTATGAATGTGATTACTACTTTGTTGTTGTGCCTTTGAGCATACCTATACAATTGCATCTTATAATGTCAACCTCATGTTGGTTGTGTGTAATTGCAACTTTGAGCTATTGGAGGCAAGTTTACTTTAAAGTTGACCCTGAGTAAGGGTGCAGCTTAAAAATCTATGATCATTTATGAGTGCTTTCTGTCTGCTTTTTGGCTTATATTGTTAAAATGCTATATTTAATAACTTAATATATCTTTAGCAAAAGAAATATGGTTCTTTGTGTAAGCTATTTATTTATTGAATCAGACAATAGACTTCACCCTCATTAAATTTATATTGATGAGGCAATACTTCATATGGGCTCCATTGATCTATTCACACATTAAGAGCCTGATAATTATCTCCATTCTCAGTTGAAGATGTGATCCACATACGAAGCAAAGATAAAAAGTGCATATGGCATAGAAGGCTCTTTAAAATCCAAACTGCACACCTGTGCTTTTATTCAAAAACTCACCTGAGTAAAATTGTTAAGACACTTTTAAAACCAAAAATGCAGGGGTGTACATAGCACTGATGGAGCCCCACAGCAGGGCCCTCCACCACGGGCCGCTATCATCACATCAAACTCACCGACCATTCCACATCTTTCTCTGGTGAAGCCGGTGTAGAAGACCACACGTGCTGCCAGAGGAGAAGAAGAAGGGAGAAAGGTAGCGCCAGCACGGCAGCATAGCTAGGTAAGTATGTCATCAGGTACATACCGCAGAGGTGGTGGAGGCAGCGTGCGTGCCAATGCTGCCCCTATGGTATGTACACCCCTGTGAAAATGGTATTTGTCAAACTGCACCAAGGCGGTCCCACTCAGAGATTAAACTATCACCCTCCTGCGCACATGCTGACCTTGTAAATGCAGCCATGATACTGGTGGTATTCAGGAAAGCAGGATGGACGCGCTTCTCTGGCTGTGAGTCACCCTAGATCTCCTCCTGCAACAGTAGTTATCACGGTTAACCAGCAGTAATCACCTTTAATTTTAATTTCAAGTATGTCACAGTGTCAACTTTTCTCAAGCAATGTCACAGCACACATGTATGGTAGCCAAGGTTAATGTTTAATGGGACGGCAGCATGAGGAGATGACAAGATGGTATCTCAGCAGACAGATACTCACCGGCAAACAGGATAAAAGATATAAGCTTCAGTTTGTTTTATTGTTGCAGGGTCATGAAATCAAAGGTTTAATATTTTTATCCAGGCCACATCAAGTTCACAGTTCACAGGTCAAATAAACTTGCATAGCCTGTAGAAAAGCAAACACAGGTACACTTGCTTTATAAGGATGTTTCAGTGAAAGGGTAAAAAGGTTTACGTCCATCAAGCATAGAACACAGATACCTTTTGCTTTTCAGAATGTTTCAGTGAACGTGTTAACCAGGCTTGTGTCCGTCAGGCATAGAACACAGGCACTTTTGCTTATCAGAACGAGGAGCTAGGCAGCATTGTATTTCCCAATTACAACAACAGAGTCCTCTGATAAATCCTGATAGCCCCTTATTTACATAATTCAACACATCGGACATATATAGATTTATTACATACAGCAATTGTTGCTTCTTTATCATATTCAATGGACGTTAGTTTAAATGATATATAAATCCCAGTCTTGCACTGGGGTCATGAAACTCAATTTTCTCCTTGATGGAAGTATTTTTACGTTATTATGACTGTGAGGTCTAGCAGACAAAGTTGTGGGTCTGTCATCCATTTAATGTTAAATACTGTTTTTCACCTGCTAATAATTTTGAAGAGAAATGTCAAAATCAGGAATCATTGTTAATTCCTTTGTGCTTTTTTTTTGTAATTTTAACAGAACAAGCATATAAGCTAAGTTTTTGTGTTAAAAGTGCATAGAGACATGAAAAATAAATCTTTAATGTTGTTAAAAACACAGCAGAACTATACAGACATATATTAAGAATATATAGTTACATTATTATTTAAGTTAAAAAACAAAACCTGTTTATAAAGAGAGCATAACATTGGGCCTAAAGATCCCCATGCTGATGTAAATGATGATACCTTTGGATTTCATCTATGCTAATAAAGCCAACTCTGTGGCTAGGAATGCCCCAGTTATAGCTTCTGGCAGGGGTCAATACCTGGAAACTAAAATCTCTCTGATTTTGATCCCTTAGACTTGGCTCCTTACTGACCTTCCCATTCAGAATTTCACTTTGTTATATTGCTGATTACCTGTTGCTGATCATGGCTATCCTAGACTTCCCTTCAGGTATTACCTAGGAATGACCTGCAAACCTGGGGAGTTGTACCAAACAGAGGGTGCCCAAACACGAACATGGACTTCTCAAGGAAGTTTAGGGTCATGTTCCGAACTGGGGACTGGCAGGGACAACAGCGACAGATGTGGACTGGGCAGGGGAGGAAATAGGGGGCATTGTATCTGCTGATGTGGTTCCCTGGTTTAGCTGTCCTGTTCCAGGATGGGTTGGGCATCTTATCCTTAGTGATTGTCTCACAGTAGTGTCCTGCTCTCCTCTCTTCCTCTCGTCCCTTGTTCTATCACCCAATGCTCAACTCCAGACTGTGAGTGTGCCACCCGACCCTGGTTCCTTCCCTTTTAACCTCCTTTATTCTCCTTAATACCCCTTTCTTTTCCCCAGGATGCTTGACTCCTGGCGTATGCCACCAGACTGGGACACTGAGGCAGAGGAGGACCCTTGGAACCTAACCCATGGGCACTTTAACTTGGGGGCCTACCCCCAAGAGGGCAATGAATGGCAAAGGAGACAGCAAGGAGGTTCCTATGTTGGGCCCCATTCACCCTTTCTTCCTTCCAAGAGATTTTCTGGGGGTCAAGAAAACTAGAAATCTAAAATTTGTCTATGTGTTCCTGGGGGGCACTAAAAGTGCACACAGCCATCAGCATTCGGTTGGACGCTTGGACAAGAAGTCATTCCAGCGCAGTAATCGCATGCTGTGCAGTGGCTCCTGGAACACAATGCTAGGGTCAGTTCAGACAACTGGCGTCCGTGGGCCGGATACGAACCGGGGTCCGCCAGTTGAATACCCCTGGTAATAACACATTGGTGACATATCCTAGCAATATGCTAACAATGAACCCCCTAGCCCCCACAACGACCATTTTACACCCATTTTACACCACCAAAGTTTGGGTCCTAATTGACTTCTATGGGGTTTGGGGGATAATTTTGGATCAAGTTCTTGTCGCAAACTGAAAATATTTCTTATGTTAGGCAGAACTTGGCAAACACAAACTTCCACAAGTCTGGTCAGTGCTAGAATTAACATTTTATGCCTATTTCCTCAATTTCTTGATTTAGTTTTTCCCTGTATGTGTATCTAGTAGTTGTGGTTTAGGGTGTCCTGGGGGTAACCAAGTCATGTGTTTCTTTAGCAGAGAGGTGTTAGGTTGAAAGTTTAGAGACAAATTCTGACAATCATCTTTACTTTGCAAGGATCTACTCCAATCTGTTCCCACATGGTTTAGTGCAGGGGTTCACAACCTTTTTAAATAGGCCTGCAGCCTACTAAGTGTATCACTGCACCCAACACAAACTATACTGCTAACTGTTGCCTAGGGGGATTTCATACATGTCAAAAGTATTTTCAAATTTTGTTGGCACCTTCTGGTAAACCTCATCTGTTAAATAAGAATAAAAGGATAGGAAACAAGCAAGGAACTTATAAGGTTTCCAGTAATTTGTGCCTTAATCTTTGGGGATCAGTGTGTTTATTTGAATGTAGGTGCAATAAAATTGATTCACTCCAGGGTGATAATGCAAAGGGGAAAAGGGTGGCCTCATTTTCATTAAATAAAAGAAAAAAGGGGAGAGATTTCTATACAACTTAATTTTAGAGGGTTAGATTTGGTGACAGAGTTAGTTTAAACTGGAAGTCCAGTCTAAGCAGTAGTAGCACCCAACTTCCTCAAAAAGGAGGTGCTGCTAGGAGTAAATTTTGTAGCGGCCAGAGCTGGGCCAAGACAGCTCTGCTCACATATTCAGAGCACATAGAATCAACAGGGGGTGGGCGAGCTGGGCAGCTTACAGGGCAGCTGCTAAATCTGACAAAACAATATACCCCCCCACACCAGACAGACACCCTAAGCACAAGTCTAGCCTTGCCTTGTGGGAAATATGGATCTGCTAGGAGGAACTCACAATAATTAATTTCAGCTTTTCTGTATATACTTAATAAACATATAAATGCAACTTTTTTGTTTTCACTCCCAACTCGAGTTCAACTCAAAGATCTAAGACAGGAACATAAACATGCACAGGATACATCAGCAAGATATCTCAGCATGGAGCAAAAGACAAACAGCTCCTTAGCTGTCAGCAGGTTAAACACACTATGAATACAGTCACATGGTTGCCTAAGACTTCCTGTTTTTTTTAAAACTAACTTTATCAATAGCATACCAAGCAGACAGTCACATACAGGATGTAGTTGTTGCATCAAAGCAATTTCAACACCCCCACTCAACAACTACTTACCTGTTGGTCCCATTGTGCTTCTGAACACCTCATATTTGGCTCTTGATAGTGGCTTTGTCATGCCATTGGCTATCATCTTCTCAGATTCACAATAAATAAACTCAAGTATCCCATGTGCCACTAAATCACGCAGGTGGTGATGTTTCACATCAATGCGCTTAGTTCTTGCACTGATCTTCTCACTGCTGGCAAGTTTAATACATCCGTGGTTGTCTTCATAGATAACGGTTGGCTGAGTTAGGGGTTTACTGAAATCTTCCATAAGTCATTTCAACAAAATTGGTTTTTGACTTGAATAAGCAGCAGACATGTGCTCTGCTTCTGTTAAAGATAACGCAGCTGACACCTCTTTTCTGCTGGACCAAGAAACTGTTTCTCCTAACGTGAGCAGGTAACCACTTGTTGATTTCTGATCACTTGAGTGCTCATTCTGCGTCTACATAACATCTGAGAATCAAATCTCCTGATGCAGATATCTTAAGATTTAACCTTTGAGTCTCTTTAAGATATTGGAGCAGTCTATTAATTACATTCCAGTTTTTTTGGTGATGCTTGCTTACAATTCTACAAAGAATTCCAACTGAGGCTGTGATATCTGGGCAAGTAGTAGTTGTTCAACCGTACAAAAGTGCCCCCACCTGCTTGTCAGTAACGCTCATTGTTGGGTAGCAGATCTCCTCCTTCTAACTTCAAGTAGGATGGATCCATTGGTGTTAACGCACCCTTGGCTCCTAACATTCCAAACTGGTTTAGGACTGAGGAAATTTCAGAACTTTGTTTGAGAAGAAATGACGCTGGTATACTCAGTTCTATTATCTGCACGCAGGAACCGCAAGACATTCTTCAAGTTACAGTCACATGGTGTGCCTAAGACTTTCTGTCAAGCAGACAGTCATATACAGGATGTAGTTGTTGCATTAAAACTATTCCAACAGGGGTGTCAATGGTTTCAGTGGAACACTGGCATCCTCCAGATATTGTTGCATGTTTCACAAAAGAATAAAAAGTACATCAACTGTGTTCAACTTTTTGCTCACCAACTGTAATGTAGGATTTTTCATACGTTAGGGTTGATTCAGAGATACAAAAAAAGGCTTTCGTTGTTGTGTCGATCTGCATTTTTTTTACATTTTCCCACTCTTGTATGAGTGTGCGAGTGATTCTATGCATGCATGCATTGCAAGCCTTCTGTAAAGTCTTTGTCCGTTCGTATGCCAATGAGAATGTCATTTTCCAGCTTTCCGTTTCCACTGCTGGAAGCTGAGGCTGTAGAGACATGTCAAATAGGGTCACTTCTAATTGAGTCAACAGTAAGCAAATGACAATTTGAATGTGTGTGTGACATCACCCACCTTCTCCATGTGCCTCCTGGGCCTGATCTGTTGCAGACTCTTCCACAGATCCTTCACCCGCTACATATTCATCTAGAAAAATAGATTAAGGGAATCAGCTTTTGTTTAAATAGCATGTATGTGTGTGCGGTTACATTAAGAGTCACATACCAGAGGCTAAGGGCTCCGTCGCTTGGTACGACTCCCTGCCCACGCCGTGATGCCCCTCCTCTGTAGAAAGGTCCAGGGGCTGGTCGGAGGCCACTACAGAGGGGTAGGACCATCGCCCTGGAGATCCACCACCTTCACTTTGTGCTGCAGAATCACGCAGCACTGGTCGGCCTGTGCGCCTCCGGGTGCGTCGGATTCGGTAATCCATTTCCAGCACTAGAAAAGAAAAGCATTTATAAATAAAGGCCTACCTTCTGTATTAGTTACATCTAGCATGCAATCGCTATGTACTTACTTGGGAAATGGAGCTCGAAAAATCGCCGCACCCGGGGCATGTGGAGCCGTTTCAGGTCCGACCAATGCTGCATGATCTGCGTATGTGTGAAGGGGGTGTCCGTCTTGTGCTGGATCCTGGAAACAATCTCCAGGGCGACGGTCCTTTTCTCAAAAGAGTTGGGCAGGTAGTCGTACCTGCGTTGAAGCATCGTCTAAAAAACACAAAATAAACATAGTTGTTAGATCAAACGGCATACAAATATCTGTCACAATTTGATCAGTTGACTAAATGACATTCCCAGACACATTTCTAGCCTCAAACTCTCCTTCTAGATGTTGTTGAGTTGGTTCACACATGTGGCCACTTCTGTTTGGCACACATTTAGACAAACTTTTAAAGATAACTGTTTCTTCCTGCGCTTCCTTAAGGGCTAGGCATGCATTTAGATGGCAAATCAAAGTCCTTACAATACACTTATGAGCATAATCAGCTCTTCTTGTTGGCGAGTGAAGATCGTGGGTGCCATCTTTCTTCTTGTCCGCAGCAGATAAGTAATGCCCCAGCGGTTTCCAGGTTCCGTGCGGCCGGACGATTGGCTGTACACACGTGTATGCGAACGCGTATGTGTCATACCCAGGCATTAGTATTTAAAGGGTCCTGGACACACAGCTCATTCTCTTTGTGAGTTTCAACATGCCAGCCAAAAAACAAGTAGGTAAGGCCAAACCAGTCAAGAAGGCCAGCAGCAAAATGTGCAGCCACAGTGGCAAAGCCAAGGAGACATTACCCACCAAGTCCGCTAAACCCAAACCATCCAGCAAAGCTAAGGAGGGAGCGGCGAAGAAGAAGCCCACAACCAAGCAGGCAGGTACACCCGCAAAAAAGGCCACTAAGAGGGTGAGAAGCCCCAGCCCCCAAAAAACACCATCCCCTCCTCCCCGGCCTACCACATCCATTCTGAAAGAACGCTCCACTGGCAAGGCTCATAAAAGCCACAGGCCCAGAAGCCCCAGCCCAGCCAGCTCAGCATCTCCAGAGCTACGTGGGAAACACACCCATGGACATGGAAAGAGCAAGAGCTTCAGGCCCAGAAGCCCCAGCCAGCTCAGCATCTCCAGAGCCACGTGGGAAACATACCCATGGCCATGGAAACAGCAAGAGCCACAGGCCCAGAAGCCCCAGCCCAGCCAGCTCAGCATCTCCAGAGCCACATGGGAAACACACCCATGGCCATGGAAAGAGCAAGAGCCACAGGCCCAGAAGGCCAAGCACAGCCAGCTCAGCATCTCCAGAGCCATGTGCAAGTACCTCCCAGGGGCATGGAACCACAAGTGGCAAGGGCACAAAGAGGCACAGGGTCAGAAGCACCACACCCTCAAGCACACCCTCTCCTCCTCGGCCACATTTGCCACCGGCACAGGTGGCAACCAACTATCCATATGCCACATCCACGCCTGCAAGTTCAGCGGCCACCCAGGCAAGGACCTCCAGTCCATTTCCAAGTCCAGTCCATTCTTTATCAAGCCACCTGTCCAACATTTCAACACAACAGAGCCAACCCAAAATGTCCCTCGAATTGCCTACATCCAGAGATGAGTCCGAACAGCAAGCAATAGGGCGGACATTGCGGCGAGGACAATTGAGTGGCAGGTTTGGTGAGGCCCAAACTCTGGCATTGGCAAGTGGGCTGACCCTACATTATGACGAGCTATATGGGCGAAAATCCAAATCTACAAGCAAAATGCGAAAGAATGAAATCTTGGTGGAGCTCACCAGACAGGTCAATGCAGCGGGGGGGGGGGAGCTTAAAGATGTGGAGCAGATCCAGCGCAAAATTTCGCACCTGAAGTATGCAGCACGGAAGAAAGAAAAAAAACGGCGCAATTACAGGTACATATTTGAGTTGTGCATTTGTCTGCCTGTTGTATTGTCCACAAATTACTACATTTGGCAACCTATATTTTTCAGCTTACAAACTGGCGGAGGCTTCCCCACAAAATTACAATTTACCCGAGCTGAGGAGATGGTGCTGGCGTTGATACATCTCGTGGCATTAGAGGGCCTCTCTGGGCGACAGGACACAGACATCCCTACCATTACTGCAGGTTATTAATGTTAGTGTGTATGTGAAATGTTGTAAACGTGTAAAATGAGGCTTACAGACATATATGAACACATGCCCCTAGGGAGTGGCTTGTAGGGGAGGTTACAGTTTTAGCAGGGTGTTTAATGTCTGCGGTCTGTTCATTTTCCAATTTGGCAGGCTATACATGACCTTAGACAGGATTTATGGTCACTATTAAAGTCTTTATATTAGCAAAGCACTGCCTGTTATGTGATTCTACTCAATCATATTCAACACTTACTTCTTTGTCTTTTAGCCACTTGGGTTTGAGCTGTGCTTTGGTCTCAAATACTTGATCAGGGGTCAGGGAAAGGTCTGCATAGAAAGAATGCCCACCAGCATACTCTTAAGAAAAATGCTATTTGCAAGCTGAGTGTGGGTCCCTAATGGGCCTTTAGGGATGTGTGAAGCCTCATAACATGCAGTACATGCATGTTTGTTATATTTAAGGTGACCAATGTGTATGTACAGGGTGAGTCATACATATAACAGATAATGACATTCATAGTGAAGGTCACCTTGGACAGTTGTGGGAGTTGGCATTCCTGCTTGATCCAGATCATCAAGGTATTTTTGGGTGTTTACGTGACTTTTTATTTATAATACAGCCCAGCATCAAGCCTCAGCAAGTGTGCAAGGGCAAATCAGGGAGCCTGCAAACAGGAATTGGCTTAGGACTGTGCTGCTCAGCATTCTGGGATGTCTTACCTTTTCAGGACCTCAGATCGGCTTTGTCTGAGCCAAGCACAGCTCTAACCCGCCCCCTGCACTTTATCATGCTCTCCTCTACTCAGTAAATGTCATGCATCTGAGCAAAGATGGCGCAGACCCTATCATAAAGTCAAGAACAGAATTGCAGCCGAATGTGGGAAAGAATAATAAGTAAGTACTACTAGAAACTAGAAATATATTATTTTTAAATGCTGGGAAAACAGTTTTTAAGGCTTTGTGCTTTGCTAAAGATCATGGTTAAGGTCCGGTTGAACATGTCATCAAGGGGTAAAAACAGCCATAGGCTCAGACATGGGTCATAAACTATATTCATAGGCATACATTGAAAAGTGAATGACGTAATTAGCACTAACTTACCAAGGAGCCATCCACCTGAGAATTCTCCAGACTCAAACCGAAGGTACAATCCCGATCGTCGCAAGATGTACGCGTCATGGGATGAGCCTGGAAACCCGACGAGGACGCTAAGGAACCGCATGTCCGGGGCCACCACTGCTTGGACATTCAGTGAGTGGTCCATTTTACGGTTCCTGGGAAAAACGAAAAGTTAAAAAAATTAGCAAGGCAAGGTAAACTACTCAAACACTAACTCCTAACACCCTCCAAAAAACATGTTGGGCAATACAAATAACACAAACTAAGTACATAAGTAGTTTTTTGCCAAAAAAGGATATGTATGTTGGATAAACTAAAGATTAACTTTAAAATGAATAATTAAGGTCTACATGAAAATGTTTGGCTTTGGCCGACATGAAAAACATTGATGAAGCTAAAGACGGTCAAATGTATCACAGGTTCAATTTACAAGGAGGGATTAATAGATATACAGTGTAAGCTGTTTCACAGGGACAATTTACAAGGAGGGATTAATAGATATACAGTGTAAACTGTTTCACAGGGACATTTTACAAGGAGGGATTAATAGATATACATTGTAAGCTGTTTGACAGGGACAATTTACAAGGAGGGATTAATAGATAGTTAAAATACAAATTTTCTAAACTAGATAACAAAATGACCGATTGAACTTACCTATAGATGTACTCATCGGCTGCAGGAGGGACCAATGCAACGTGGGTACAATCAATCGCACCCATGATGTTGGGCATGTCGGTGATATTATAAAATGCCAGCTTAAGCGCATTCCAGGCTACCATGTCGTCAGTAAAAAATATATATTTCTGACTAATGGTAGCCATGCCTTCCAAAAACTTGGATAGCGCGCGGCTCAGCGTAGGCTGGGACATCCCCACAGAGAGGGCACCCAGCCTCTGGAACGAGCCGTTCGCCAAAAATTGCAGGCAGATTGCTTGCCCCTTCCTTGTGGTGCGGGCTAACCATGGCCGCAGCTCACTATACAACTTATGGAGGGAAGCGCGATTAAGTGTGGTCAGCTCGAACAACTCAACGTCATGATGCGATCGATATGCATGCGTCGCCGGTGCAATCTGGCCTCGCCCTGCTGATACATTCAATGCCCATTAGCTGGAGTTGGTGATGTTACTCCACAAAGGCACAAAACATGTTGAAAGCAAGGTATCCGAGGTCAAAATTGTCCCGTAAGGGGATCGCAAACGAAACGGTTTTATAGGGTGGCGGTCCCTCGGCAATCAGCTCTCTGAATGAGACGCAAGCCCATAACAATAACGCAAGTTATCTGAACGAACACAAAATATCAGATTTAGCTGGGAAAATGATCCGAACTAACGCAAATGATCCGATTTACTTTCGTTAATCGAAAGCGCATATACGCATGAGCTCGAACGAACGTACGAATGAAAAATGCAACGAAAAAACCTAAAAAAATGACAAACACCCACAAAAACATACACAGACAGCTACGGAAGTCCAGCCGAATGTGTCTATGAATCGAGGCTATGATGTCCGTTTAAAGACTGCAATATATATATATATATATATATATATATATATATATCGTATTTTTCGCACATTCCCATAACACGCACCTAGGATTTGGAGGAGGAAAATAAGAAAAATAATATTCTGAACCAAATAATAGGCAAGGTGCAGAATCCTCCAATTACAGGCAATGTGGCATCCTGCCTCCCATTCCCATAGGCAGTGTGGCATTCCACTCTTCCATTCCCATAAGCAGAGTGGCATTCCCCTCCTCCCATTCCCATAGGCAATGTGGCATTCACCCCAACTCATTCCCATAAGCAGTGTGGCATTCCCCTCCTTCCATTCCCTATAAGCAGTGTGGCATTCCCCTCCTCCCATTCCCCATAGGCAGTGTGGCATTCCCCTCCTCCCATTCCCATAGGCAGTGTGGCATTCCCCTCCTCCCATCCCCCATAAGCAGTGTGGCATTCCCCTCCTCCCATTCCCATAGGCAGGGTGGCATTCCTCCCTCCCATTCCCATAAGCAGTGTGGCATTCCACTCCTCCCATTACCATAGACATTGTGGCATCCCCCCTCCCATTCCCATAGACAGTGTGGCAATCCCCTCCTCCCATTCCCATAGACAGTGTGGCATACCCCCTCCAATTCCCATAGACAGTGTGGCAATCCCATCCTCCCATTCCCATAGACAGTGTGGCATACCCCCTCCAATTCCCATAGACAGTGTGGCAATCCCATCCTCCCATTCCCATAGACAGTGTGGCATCCCCCTCCCATTCCCATAGGCAGTGTGGCAATCCCCTCCTCCCATTCCCATAGACAGTGTGGCAATCCCCTCTTCTCATTCCCATAGACAGTGTGGCATCCCCCCTCCCATTCCCATAGGCAGTGTTGCAATCCCCTCCTCCCATTCCCATAGACAGTATGGCATCCCCCCTCCCATTCTCATAGACAGTGTGGCATCCCCCTTCCCATTCCCATCAGCAGTGTGGGAATCCCCTCCTCCCATTCCTATAGGCAGTGTGGCAATCCCCTCCTCCCATTCCCATAGACAGTGTGGCATCCCCCCTCCCATTCCTATAGACAGTGTGGCAACCCCCTCCTCCCATTTCCATAGACAGTGTGGCATCCCCCCTCCCATTCCCATAGACAGTGTGGCATCCCCCCTCCCATTCCTATAGACAGTGTGGCAACCCCCTCCTCCCATTCCCATAGACAGTGTGGCATCCCCCCTCCCATTCCCATAGACAGTGTGGCATCCCCCCTCCCATTCCTATAGACAGTGTGGCAATCCCCCTTCCTGTTCCCCATAGGTCAGGCCCGGTCAGCTCTACGGGAGCGCCTGTAACATGTGAGTTTACTTTTTTTTTGTTTGTTCTTACATTGGCCCGATAAGACGCACTGACATCCCCCCCCCACACTTTTTTGGATTAATAAGTGTGTCTTATAGGGTGAAAAATATTGTGTATATATATATATATATATATATATATATATATATATATATATATATATATATACCGTATTTTTCGCCCTATAAGACGCACTTATTTTTCCCCAAAAGTGGGGGAAAAATGTCCGTGCGCCTTATCGGGCGAATGTAAAAAAAAAAAAATAATATTAAAAAAAAAAAAAAATCTCACCCGTTCCCGGCGCTCCCGCGTTGTCTGCCACACTGCGAGAGGCCAGAGGAGCGGCGGGGGCTCTGTCCCGGTCCCGCCGCTGCAATTGCTGTCTTTTCAGGCAGGGATGACAGCGGCAGGGCCAGAGACAGAGCCCCTGCCGCTCCTCCATCTGCTGCCTCTTCTGGGCTCAGAGCACACGCAAGCACGAAGGTCCGTGCAGTGGGTGGGCGTGGCCTGCACCGATGCAGGCCACGCCCACCCGTTGCACGGACATTCATGCTCGCATGTGCCCAGGAACAGCAGATGGAGGAGCGTCAGGGGCTCTGTCTCTGGCCCCGCCGCTGTCATCGCTGCCTGAAAAGACAGCGATCGCAGCGGCGGGGCTGGGACAGAGCCAGCTCATGAATGGGGTGGGCGTGGCCTGCGCTAATGCTGCGGCGCAGGCCACGCCCACCCCATTCACGGGGCCGGCCGCTCAGCGCAGCGGTGTCAGCGGACAGGTGAGTTTAACTTTTTTTTTATACATGGCGCCTGCCTATACTAATGGGGGGAGGGGGGTGGGAATGGGGGAGAGGGGCCACACAGCCTATTCTAATGGGGGGAGAGGGGCCACACAGCCTATACTAATGATGGGAAGGGGGATGCCACACAGCCTATACTAATGGGGGAGGGGGATGCCACACAGTCTATGCTAATGGGGGGAGGGGGATGCCACACAGCCTATGGGAATGGGGAGAGGAGGATGCCACACAGCCTATGGGAATGGGGGGAGGGGGATGCCACACAGCCTATACTAATGGGGGAGGGGGATGCCACACAGGCTATGCTAATGGGGGGAGGGGGATGCCACACAGCCTATGGGAATGGGGAGAGGAGGATGCCACACAGCCTATGGGAATGGGGGGAGGGGGATGCCACACAGCCTATGGGAATGGGGGGAGGGGGATGCCACACAGCCTATGGGAATGGGGAGAGGGGGATGCCACACAGCCTATGGGAATGGGGAGAGAGGGATGCCACACAGCCTATACTAATGGGGGAGGGGGATGCCACACAGCCTATGGGAATGGGGGGAGAGGGATGCCACACAGCCTATACTAATGGGGGAGGGGGATGCCACACAGGCTATGGGAATGGGGAGAGAGGGATGCCACACAGCCTATGGGAATGGGGAGAGGAGGATGCCACACAGCCTATGGGAATGGGGAGAGGAGGATGCCACACAGCCTATGGGAATGGGGAGAGGAGGATGCCACACAGCCTATGGGGAGAGGGGGATGCCACACAGCCTATGGGAATGGGGAGAGAGGGATGCCACACAGCCTATACTAATGGGGGGAGGGGGATGCCACACAGCCTATACTAATGGGGGGAGGGGGATGCCACACAGCCTATGCTAATGGGGGGAGGGAGATGCCACACTGCCTATGGGAATGGGGAGAGAGGGATGCCACACAGCCTATACTAATGGGGGGAGGGGGGATGCCACACAGCCTATGCTAATGGGGGGAGGGAGATGCCACACTGCCTATGGGAATGGGGAGAGAGGGATGCCACACAGCCTATACTAATGGGGGGAGGGGGGATGCCACACAGCCAATGGGAATGGGGGGAGAGGTGGATGCCACACAGCCTATGGGAATGGGGGGAGAGGGATGCCACACAGCCTATACTAATGGGGGGAGAGGGGGATGCCACACAGCCAATGGGTATATGGGGAATGGGAGGCGGGGATGCCACACTGGGTATACGGGGAATGGGATGGGGGCATGCTACACTGTCTATGGAATGGGGGCATCCCACACGGCTTATGGGAATGGGATAGGGGAATGCCACACTGTCTGTAATGGTGCGTTTTTGGTTTAAAATATTTTTTTTCTTATTTTCTTCCCCCAAATCCTAGGTGCGTCTTATGGGCAGGTGCGTCTTATATGGTGAAAAATATATATATTTATTTTTAGCTTATACTTATATAGCTTTATACTTTATTTTAAGCTGCCATGCCCCTTTTGGGGAGATACTTGTAAATCAGAATCTATCTGTTTCATGAGGATCAAAGTCCAGACAGGACAGTCTGAAATCTTGGAAATTGCTGGAGATATTACAAGTGTTGTGCTGCAGATCTGTTAGAATCTATCATGCCCCTTCTCCGCTGTCACATTCTATGTCCATTGTTCTTCTTTGTCAACATATGAAAGCTGGCATATGCTACTTCCATAACATGTCTATCTCCTACTAGAATCCATAAAAACAGAAAATGTACACAGAAACAAATAACAGTTTAGAAATATCCTTTTGTAAAGAAACATAAATAATAGGTATGCTGATATAAACAAATATTTTACTGGGATAATATCAAACTAAAATAGATCAGAAAAAGGATTAAAGTCTAAATATTAGCTTTATTGTTTATGTTACCAAAATTATTTGATTATTAGCTCTTAGCAAAACATAGGTGTGAACGGGGCTTTAAGGGATCACATTTTAAATGTTTTAATTTAAATGTGAGTGTGAATAAAGATTTGGATCTCAATAAAATTAAAGATGTTATTTAATGTATATATTTTTTGGAGTAAAAAAGCCCTCCTGTTTTAAACCTTGTGTTATGAGTAAAAAAGTTTCTGCTTCCCACTTCAACATTCTTTTCAGGCTTGTTCTAGGCAGGAGTAAAAAATAAAAGAAGCAAAGCCCTACACTGCTTCTGTGAAAGAACATGAGCAATGCAGGCCTTAAAGATTAATAACAGTAACCAGCAGCAACTACGGTCAGCTTTAATTGCAATTCCAAGTATGGGGTCAATTCAGAACGTGGTAAAAAAAAACTCACCTCTTTTTTAGGAGAGGAAACTGCCATTCACTTTCATTGTCTACCATGTGTAAATATTCACATGGCTCTGTATCAGCCCCCAGGTAGACAGTAAAAGTTAATGACCATTTTCTCTCCTAACAAAGAAGTGTTTTATTAACGGGCTCTGAATCAACCCCTATGTTTCAGAGTCTCAAGCAATGTCACAGAACACAGGTATGTAAGCACAGGGTAAGGATTAATGGGACCACAGCATGGGGAGCTGACAAGATGGTATCACAGCAGACAGACACTCATGACAAACAGGATAAGTGAATGCATCAGCTTGTTTTATTATTGCAGGGTCATGAAAATGCTGCAATACATGTCATGGTCAAATAGACAGTTCAAATTAACTTGCATAGCTTTGTAGAAAAGAAAATACAGGAACACTGGCTTAATAAGGATGTTTCAGTGAAAGGGCGTGTGGCCATCAGCATAAAACACAGGTACACTTGTTTATCAGAATATTTCAGCATAAGGGTTTTATAGACTTGCGTCTATCAGAAAGAGAACACTGGTACTCTAGCTTGTCAGCACGTTCAGCATTGGGGACAGGCAGTATTATCTATCCCAATAAAATGAAGGCCTTCTTCTAGAGTTTGAACTGAGCATCTATGGGGTATCCTGGACTGGGACACAGGATTGAGCTGAGAGTGAGTAAAACACATGGAACCTCTAATACATAGTATCTAAGACCGGACTGTTCCCCAGCACAAGTGCTTCTTACCGGAGTGTCAAACACAGCAGCTTCCTCCTTGCAGCCTGTTGGTCCCTTTGGATCCTTTCTACTCCTAAGAAGCTCCTCCTCTGTCACATCCAACCCAAGGACCCCCCCAAGGGCCTCTTCCCACCAGGTTCCTCTCCTCTCTGCTTGGACTTCCTACACCAAACCACAACTCAACATGGCTCTGCTTCACTACAGCCACATCCCACTACTCACTTCCAACTGCACCTGGGCCTCATCTCAGTAGTAGCCCCTGCAGACGTGTTATGCCAGAAACTACACCAGTCTTCCTCTTAAAATGATAATGGATGATCTCCTGTACATTGCCTTGTCCTCTCCTTAAAATACCTCTGCTCAATACAATGTTGCTTGTAGTTTTCTGTTGAAAAACCTCCCAATCTCAGCAGTTTCTTGTTGTTCCCCAGATTTTCATATGCCAACTGACTCATCCTAAAGGGCAACTCTAAGAATCTTAGAATTCTGAACTTGAATATAGTTCTGCTTCTCTCATTTGTGTTCTTATAACCCTATATAGTAACCAAAGTCGGAATAGCAACACATTTTATACAATTGCCACATAAATCCCTACAAATGACTGAGGGTGGTAATTTGATACTACTACAAATGATTTAAAAATGAACGGTCATGGTGCCCCTCCCATGGCTACCAACATGTTGCACTTATCATACAGGTTAGTGTGCACATAAGTCAACGTTTCTGACCACTCACCAGTTTACAAATGACAAATTAAAAGCAATAGCCCCCAATTAACCATTCTAATAATTAGGAAAAACACTTCAGATCCAGGCATACTCCAGCAGAGAACAGCAGCCTTTTTACCCTGGACTTTAGTCAGGGACTAAATATACCACACCACAGATGAGTTTTATTTTACACCTGGTGCAGATACATATTTATTTTGAATGTCAGATCTGTATTTCTGATTCTTGTTTTTCCAACTGTTAAAGCAAATTCAACTACTGTTTTCCTCCTTCTCTTCATTAATCTGGAAAGTTTTGTCCTTTTCCATTTTCTCTTCCTTGTCCGGTTTCAATTATATCGTCCATATACATACGCCTGAGATCTCATGAGTGCATGAAGCTGCAACTGTAACTATAACTTTTTAAATTAATATTATAAAGCAGCTGAGAACCAGTAATCAGTTACCTGTCATAACTAAGAGATAGAAGGGAAAGTATGTTCTGCCCCCCCCCCCCCAAATTACGCTGTTAACCATGTTAATATATATATTATATTATATATTTCCAAAAACATCAAGACATCTATGTTGGAGTTCTAGGACAAGCAATGAACATTTGACAACTTCATATTAACTATAGGGTCACGTAAAGCAGATCTGCCTTCAGGTGCTGGGAGCCACTAGCAGCAGCAGAACTGGACCAGTCATTATTTTTTGTAAATTCTGTTTATGTTTTAAAATGTTACAAAAATTTCAATGTTTAAACAATATGGAGTTGCTCACTCAATTATCAAATTCTAACATCAAGAAGATCTTATGAAAGCTGTAACACAATAGAAATTTACCTAATAAAAAAGACATTAACTTTTTGCTGGAGCAAAGTGGATGTGAATTGGCATGTAAAGAGCCCATTGGGGAAATTAATGTCAGAGACCTATTCTCCATTACATCCTGTCATGGTGTTTTTCTACCTCTGTCTGTCTTCTTTTCTCTCAAGCTAAGTAAATGCAGAAAATTGCCTGCTTCCCTCTGAACACTGCTTCAGCTTCATTAGTTTGGATTCAGTTAACAGACTTATTCTTTCTATCTCGGCTCGGGCTCTCCTGATTACAAAATTATTGTCCATACCCCCGGGCTACTTAGAAGAACAATGTTAACAGAGCATTTCTAGGCAACTTAAGCTCCTTTAAAGGGTTGCTGCTACCCAGTTCCCTCTTCTAACTTAATGTAAAGCTCAGTGGTTGGAAACATATGATGCTTCATCAATCCCTCATATAATGTGAGGTCAGACTCCCTATACAGGTTCAGATTTCTCTTGGCTTAAGCAGCCTATCACTACTATATTTTGTTCCGACTCGGATTCACAAAAATGGAAGTTAAATAAGAAAAAAAACTCACAGAATTCTTAGACTTTATATTTTGTTTTATTTTTGCCCTCTTAACATATTTCCAAATCTGACTCTCTGAATTACTAGTGATGAACCAGAGAGAATTGTTAACCCAGGGCTCACATGGCAAGCAATCAGCCTGGTTAGGAGGGCAACAAGCCACCTGTGGCATTAAGCATTACTGATACCCCTCCATCCAATTACCCCCCCAACCGGGCATGGAATATGGAAGAACCTGGTGCATGAGTTCTTTCAGGGATGGGCTTGAAGGAAAGGCATTGGGACTTGTACACTTGCAGGGCCAGAGACTTTCCACTCGACATTTAATCCCTGAGTTACCATCACATATGTCTGTTATTCCAGGCTAGTAGCCCCAGATGCGGGGGATTTTTTTATTAAGGGAGAAAAGATCAAAAAGAAAAAAATGATAGTTTGACCAGCATCTTGCCTGGCCCTGAATATAAGCCCTAGTTAGAATTCATAATCCAGCTGCCGGTCTTAAGCAGAGGGACGGTATTGGCTGTAAAGGAGAGTGAGGACACGTCAGGGCTGTAAATGAGGGTATGGACACAAGCAACACAGGTAAGCTTGCCTGTCAAGAGTAAAATGTCTGATCTTGCTCGCTGTACCCCAGCCTGCCGCCATGCCAGACACATGGCCGTCTCCCCCCCCCCCCCTGGCGCTGCCAGCCAGCTCTGTGCATGTACTGTACCAGAGTCGCTGTACTGCCCCCACCATCTATAAGACATCCCCTGAAAATGTTGGAGCAAAAATTAATATAAGACCTGTCTCATTTTCCGGGAAAACCCGGTATCAGACTATTTTAGCATTATTACACTCTGGACATGTTTTTCCGTGCTAATTCACTCTTACTCTTATCTTGCATTCCTGAATCTTAGCTTCTTTTTCTATTCTCCACACCTCCTGGCTTTTCCATTTCCTGTCTCCACCTACATGGTCCATAGTTTGCCTCATTCTGATATTGTTTTCTGGGTCTATTCTTCTTCGGCCTTATGGTCTGTAAGCATCAGTGTGCCAAACAATAATGTACTTCTTTAACATTGAAGGTTCTGCTAATGATCCATGGGTCGTAAGGCCCTCTAACTCGCAAGATGCCTAATAATGATGCTTATTCACTCATTGTCTCATCCACATTTGTAAATATTTTCTTGCTTTTTGACTTTTGGCTCAAGTTTCATAGGTCCTCAGCTCTTTTTGCTTTTGTGCCTCTCTCAACCACTATGCTTTTATTATTTCTTTAACAAGCTCGTCCAAGTACTGGAAAGTTTCCTAAAACTCCTTATAGCACTGTTTCCCTTTTTTTTTTTTCCAATGCCAAGTCAGAGGCTTACTTTTTGTTGTTTTAATCAACATGATGACTTTCAAATCCATCAATATTATAATAAGAAATTTAAATCTAAGCAGAACAAAACATACCGAACTTGTGATAAACATTTGCCAAAGCCCTTGCTGATACTCCCTTCTTAGGGCGTATAACTGGAAATGGATATTTTCCCTTTTCAATCAGTCATTGAACACTGATTTATTTTGCTGCCCCTCAGTGTAAAATGGCAGGCGATCAGCCATTGCTTTGGTGTGGCAATGACATCATTGGCAATAAATGGAAGAAACGAAGCTTTACAGCTAAAACAGACGGTGTTATCGGGGATTAGAGTGATGCAGGAGCTGTAAAAATTGGCAAAAGGTTCTCTTCATGGGGGTGAGCAATTCAGGGGATCTTAGTTAAAAATCGGTTTTGGTCTGCTTTAACTGTCAGTTGAGCGTTGTGCTGAAACTGTTATAGAATTATGTACTTACAGTCTGAAGCAAATATTTCAAGCAGCCCGATACCTCTGCATGTGGGTAGGCCATGATAATATTTTTTTATTCCTTTAAACATGGTATAAACAAGTCTGAAGGCCAAAAAGCTTAAATTGGTATCATTATAAAACCCTTTTTTAGATTTACTCAGAATAAACTGCATTTTGTGAATGTTCTGGCGTTGTTTGATTTACAGCTTCTATTTGTCAGATTACAATACCTTATTATAATATTTATTGGTACTCTCTAAGAGATGTTCCAGAAAATACACCTAAAAGATATGGCGAGGCTCTCTCTACATAAAGACTTCCTACGCAATCCTTAATAAATACCTGTAAAAGCTGCACCTCATGCAGTGTAAAAAAATGAGCTGCTCTGCGGGTGAACATTTTACAGTGAGGTAGAGATGTTGTTTTGGAAAACTCAGTACAAACGTATTCACAGACGTTTGGTAGAGACACATTGTAATGAAACTTCCTTTTAATTAGTCTTTATGGTAAAAGTAATGTTTGTTCTCCCCAGTTAAACCTGCCTTATGTATGTGTCTGCTCAAGTATGCAGATCAGAGTGTCACCAATACTGCAATAATAATACACTGTTAAGAACATATAGATAACCATTAGCTTTACAAATGTGCGCCAAAGCTGAGCAATTTCAAATGTCCAGCCATCCTAATATTACTAAGTAAAACAAATTCCATTTAGCTAAAAAGAGAGAGAGAGAACACACTCAGGGGGTGAAGGCTCATCAAACTGCCCAAGTTTTACCCACCACCCTGAACCTGGGACATGACCACCAGACATCATACATGGTCTAAATTTGGGTTTCTTTCCTTTCTGTTCCCGTAGTCCAGAAGGGTTCCTCCAGGCCACTTTCACAACCAATCGAGGTGTTGGTGTGAGGGCGGAGTCTGTTGGAAACCTCCAGATTCGGGAGGAAAAAAGGCCTCTAAGTCACTTCCTGGGGAGGTTGGGTCATGCGTAGCACATAAACAATTGTTACAAGGGTTTGGTATAAACCAGTTGTGAAATCTTTACATTTAATGCTCGTTCCATTTGTACGATACAAAAAACAGTATTCTATTCATACTTGTTTCTGCAAGTTCATTTGTTTAGAAAAAAGTCCTTGATTATTAAGGGGCTTGTATTTGCCCTCAGCCTGTAGCAAGGCTTGTTGTGGTCTGTTGATGTGGACCTCTTTCACAGACGCGTTTCGCTCTTTTGCTTCTTCAGTGTGGGGGTCCTTGTGGTCTGGTTATGATGTATCAGTACAGGGTTAGTTTGTTATAACCAGTCATGTATATTCGTTGGATGCAACAACATAGAGGTAAATGCAAAGGTAAATGTATACAATAGTAAACTTACATTTCCTTGTCCTTGTTCCTAAATGAATGCTGGTTTTTGCAGCTTGTATCGGTTTTACCTCGGCGTTAGAGCTTTGGTTGCAGCGGTTCCTCCCAGCTTCTTTGTATGTGCGGTTTCCCAGGGTGTTGCCTTTGAATTGGTATAAGACAGGGAGTGCAGGTGTCATTTTTGTGTATTGGTATTTATGTACATATTGGAGAAGGGGTAAAGTATGAATATATGTGTGATTTATTGTGCGCTTGTGCCCCCTTAAAAAATATTGGGGTGACTGTTGGGTGTTGGGTCCCCTGGATTATATTAATATCCAGGGGGGGGTTTTTGTCCTTAGATTTGTTTGAATTGTCCTTATGTGTGGTTGTCTCTTGTCCCTATTGTTGTCCCTTGTCCCTATATTTATATCGTGGTTCTACATTATTGTAGCAGTTACCTTGATAGTTGGGACAGGTTCACTATGGAGGGTGGAAAGCCCCTTTAGTTAAGCTGCTTACCTTTGTGTTAGTTGTCTGCGGTCATATTAGCCATTCAGCCAGAACCCCCTTGTGTCATACATCAGGGGGCGATTCTGCAGTCTGTGGTTACTGTGTCCCTGCGCTGGTGTCTGTCGTCCCGCTGGGTATGCCGTCCTGCTCTGTGAGCAATGTATCTGCTTTTCGCTGTTGGAGCCGTATGAGTGTCCCTCTGTGCTGTCTGCAGAAATACGGGGCCGTGTGATGCAAGGTGGGCGGGGTTTCCGCTCCCCGCGCCCCCTGTTGGTCCCCTGGTTGGTTGATGTCCCAGGGGCGGAAGTGCGTCTCTCGCACTCTCACCTCGCCGGCCCCGCCTGGCTATTGGCTATTTCTGTGTCCGTCTCGTTAGTGTTTAGTGTGTGTTACTGTGGGCTTCTGTCTCCGGGCCTGGCGGCGGCCATTTTGTTGGTGGCTGCTATTATTATGTGTCATAGTGTTAGTTCCTGTTTGTATTATGTTACTGTGGGCTCCTGTCTGCAGGCCTGGCGGCGGCCATTTTGTTGGTGGCTGACGTTATTATTGACCTGGTGTTGGCTGGGAGGAAGCGCTGTTTCCCAGTTCTCATGCGCTGTGGGGTTGTAAGTGTTAGCTGTTATTGAGATTTAATTTACTTACTTCACAATCTGTGATTAGAGCAATGAGATTTAGCAATGCAATTTAGTTCACGTATTTCACAAACAATGATTTGAGCAATGTTAAAACATTACAAACATTACAGACCATATACATGATTTCTCAAGTAAATAGTTACACAGGTGCTATAACCTCTTCCCGTGCTGCGGTGCTTGTAATTCATTTAGAAACTACTTCATTGAGTCCCTCTGTGTACCAGAGAATAGCTTTACGCCACCATGTATTGTATCAATGGAATAATTTTTTTGAAGTAAAATAAAATGGAATGAATTGGAATACTTAGTTTACTTGCTTGATTTCTCCCTCCCATGTTGCATGCTCATGTGTTTGAGGTACCTATCCATTTATGTGCTATCTAGTTTCTATTTGTCAATTGAGTGGATTATTGTATGTTTTGAGGTGTCCCCATCTGGGGTAAGAGGTCAGGACTATGTATTGTCCCGCGTACCTTGTTTGGGTACGTCATGACGTTTGGTCAATTGTTAGGGATCCTTTCTTTTTCGTGGGGATCTGTATCTTTTTTAGCGGTCCGGGTCATTTTAAAAAAGGGGCAAAGCTACATGTCTCATTCAGTCCTGGTGGATGTGTCGCCTTAAGTTTGACTATCCACTTGGTCTCTTTTTGTAAAGTCTTTTTTTGGATGTCACCGCCCCTTTTATGTACATGCAGTCTGTCAGACTCCAGAAAACCATTTAGGAAACCCTCAACCTACTTCCCCTCACTAAACTTACAATCCAGTATAAAGACTTTCGTCAACTTAGTAACATATGATGTAGAAAGATTACCACTGAAGGGACAAAGACCAAACAACATCACCCCCCAACTCAAGAGAGCACTGCAGGAACTCGAATCCAACCCTGAAATCATAATCAAGCCAGCTGATAAAGGGGGCAACATTGTAATCATGACTAGACCACAATATGAAAAAATGTGTCTGAGAATACTGAATAACAAGGATTGGTACCAGAAAGTCCCCATGACAAAACTTAACAGGGATAAAGAAGAATATCACACACTCATAGAACAGGCCCAAACTCATAACATTATAGACAAAAAAACAGCTGATTTTCTGAGAATAGAGAAACCGGTAACACAGACTTTTTACGCCCTCCCAAAAATCCATAAATCCAGCACGGACCCACCGGGTCGCCCCATAGTCTCAGGGATAGGGTCATTGACGAGCACTGCGAGTAAATACATTGACAGACACCTCCAACCATACGTACAATCTCTACCATCATTCATTAAGGATACACCGCACCTACTCCAAACACTACATGACATAACATTACCAGGGGGTACGATCCTGGTAAGCTTCGATGTGGAAGCATTGTATTCCAGCATACCACATCAAGCAGGTCTACAAGCAGTCAAAACTTACCTAGATCAACTGGACATCAGTCAATACGACCACAGTGCCTTTCTCATAAAACTACTACGCTTCATTCTTACCCATAATACCTTCTTATTCCAGAACCAATTATACCAACAAATACAGGGCACCGCAATGGGCACTACATGTGCTCCCACTTACGCAAATCTCTACCTGGGCTGGTGGGAACACACCATCTGGCAAGACACAAACATGCTTCCCTACCTGGAGAAAGCTACCACCTGGTATAGATATATAGATGACATACTCATCCTCTGGGAAGGCACAGAACAAGAACTTAGAGATTTCCACCACCTCCTCAACCAGAACACACTCAACCTAAAACTCACACTAGACTTTAACACCAGGCAACTGGCATTCCTGGACCTGATAATCAACATTGACGAGGGGGGGAACATCACCACGAACTTCTACAGAAAACCCACGGCAGCAAATAATATTCTACGCGCCACAAGCTCCCACCCAACCCCACTCAAACAGAGCATCCCCTATGGTGAATACCTGAGGGCAAGGAGAAACTGCTCAACCCAAGAAGCATTCCAAAATGCAGCAAATGGTATCAGGGACAGACTACTCCAAAGAGGATACAGTAGAAAAGTTCTGAAACGGGCCTATCACAGAGCAGCGGGGAGGGATAGACAGGAAATACTTTTTCCAAACAGAAAAACTGATACTAAAACCTTACCTAATCTACCTTTCATTCTCACATACACAAAACAGCACCAGGACATAAGACACATACTACAGAGACACTGGCATGTTTTAACTCATGATCCGGACCTAGCACCTTTGGTCCCAAAAAAACCCCAATTGGTCTTTAGGAGAACCAAATCCATTAAAGACACACTAGTAAAGAGCCATTACTCACAACATTCAGAAGAGAAATGCTGCAAGACCATAGGCCTTTACAGTTGCGGGGGATGCAACACTTGCCAATATCTTAAACAAGGAACCACCCTAGAATTACCCAACAAACAGATACATAACATGAAACATTTTGTGAACTGTAACTCCCCACATATCGTATACCTGATGACATGCCCATGTAAGAGGTTTTATGTGGGCAAAACAAATCGAAAATTCAGGGTAAGAATCCTGGAACATCTGAGAGACATCAGAAATAGGAACCACACCACACCAATAGGCCGACATTTCTCAAAAAACCACAATGCAGACCCAAAGGGGACCATTTTCCAGGCACTTGACAGACTGCACGTACATAAAAGGGGCGGTGACATCCAAAAAAAGACTTTACAAAAAGAGACCAAGTGGATAGTCAAACTTAAGGCGACACATCCACCAGGACTGAATGAGACATGTAGCTTTGCCCCTTTTTTAAAATGACCCGGACCGCTAAAAAAGATACAGATCCCCACGAAAAAGAAAGGATCCCTAACAATTGACCAAACGTCATGACGTACCCAAACAAGGTACGCGGGACAATACATAGTCCTGACCTTTTACCCCAGATGGGGACACCTCAAAACATACAATAATCCACTCAATTGACAAATAGAAACTAGATAGCACATAAATGGATAGGTACCTCAAACACATGAGCATGCAACATGGGAGGGAGAAATCAAGCAAGTAAACTAAGTATTCCAATTCATTCCATTTTATTTTACTTCAAAAAAATTATTCCATTGATACAATACATGGTGGCGTAAAGCTATTCCCTGGTACACAGAGGGACTCAATGAAGTAGTTTCTAAATGAATTACAAGCACCGCAGCACGGGAAGAGGTTATAGCACCTGTGTAACTATTTACTTGAGAAATCATGTATATGGTCTGTAATGTTTGTAATGTTTTAACATTGCTCAAATCATTGTTTGTGAAATACGTGAACTAAATTGCATTGCTAAATCTCATTGCTCTAATCACAGATTGTGAAGTAAGTAAATTAAATCTCAATAACAGCTAACACTTACAACCCCACAGCGCATGAGAACTGGGAAACAGCGCTTCCTCCCAGCCAACACCAGGTCAATAATAACGTCAGCCACCAACAAAATGGCCGCCGCCAGGCCTGCAGACAGGAGCCCACAGTAACATAATACAAACAGGATGTTAGGGCGAGCGCTGCGTTTTCCCCGCGCAGCGCTCCCCGCCGTGCCTCTCCTCGGGCGAGCGCTGCGTCCCCTTCCTGCAGCGCTTCCCGCTGTACCACCGTCAGGGCGAGCGCTGCTGACCCCCCAGGCTGCGCTTCCCTCTTACCTGGTCCCCGCGCTTCCTCCTCTGGCCGGCATGGCCGCCGGCTTCCTCATGCTGCTGCACTTCCGCCCTCCCTGCGCGCACGTCCCCGGCCACTAGGGGGCGCGCGCGCCAACATTCACAAATTTAAAGGGCCAAGGCACTGATAATTGGTGTCTGGCCATCCAATCTCCTTTCGGCTCTTCCCATAAATTGGACCCTGCCTTACTTCCTGTACCGGATCTTCGGTGTTCTTCCGTGAATGACAGTTGCTGTATTGCTTGTTTCCACGTGTATGACCTCGGCTCTCCCTTTGACCTTCGAACCTGTGCTGCCCGTCCCGACCTCGGCTTGTCTCTCCGCTATTGAACCTGCGCTGCCAGCCCAGACCCCGGCCTTCTTCTTCGACCACTGTTTGTCTCTGCTGCACGTCACCTCAGCAGTTTGTGGAACTGTGCCGCTGTTGGGGGGTAGCGACCTGGGAGTCACCTGCCGCACAAGACCATCCCGCCTTGCGGTGGGCTCTGGTGAAAACCAGTGGCTCCTTAGACCCCGCTCCCCTGACGCGGTATCTGCCAAGCAGTTCTGCAGACCCAGCGGGTCCACTTCTTCGCACGTCCAACCCGGAGCGTAACACAGGAACTAACACTATGACACATAATAATAGCAGCCACCAACAAAATGGCCGCCGCCAGGCCCGGAGACAGAAGCCCACAGTAACACACACTAAACACTAACGAGACGGACACAGAAATAGCCAATAGCCAGGCGGGGCCGGCGAGGTGAGAGTGCGAGAGACGCACTTCCGCCCCTGGGACATCAACCAACCAGGGGACCAACAGGGGGCGCGGGGAGCGGAAACCCCGCCCACCTTGCATCACACGGCCCCGTATTTCTGCAGACAGCACAGAGGGACACTCATACGGCTCCAACAGCGAAAAGCAGATACATTGCTCACAGAGCAGGACGGCATACCCAGCGGGACGACAGACACCAGCGCAGGGACACAGTAACCACAGACTGCAGAATCGCCCCCTGATGTATGACACAAGGGGGTTCTGGCTGAATGGCTAATATGACCGCAGACAACTAACACAAAGGTAAGCAGCTTAACTAAAGGGGCTTTCCACCCTCCATAGTGAACCTGTCCCAACTATCAAGGTAACTGCTACAATAATGTAGAACCACAATATAAATATAGGGACAAGGGACAACAATAGGGACAAGAGACAACCACACATAAGGACAAGTCAAACAAATCTAAGGACAAAACCCCCCCCCTGGATATTAATATAATCCAGGGGACCCAACAGTCACCCCAATATTTTTTAAGGGGGCACAAGCGCACAATAAATCACACATATATTCATACTTTACCCCTTCTCCAATATGTACATAAATACCAATACACAAAAATGACACCTGCACTCCCTGTCTTATACCAATTCAAAGGCAACACCCTGGGAAACCGCACATACAAAGAAGCTGGGAGGAACCGCTGCAACCAAAGCTCTAACGCCGAGGTAAAACCGATACAAGCTGCAAAAACCAGCATTCATTTAGGAACAAGGACAAGGAAATGTAAGTTTACTATTGTATACATTTACCTTTGCATTTACCTCTATGTTGTTGCATCCAACGAATATACATGACTGGTTATAACAAACTAACCCTGTACTGATACATCATAACCAGACCACAAGGACCCCCACACTGAAGAAGCAAAAGAGCGAAACGCGTCTGTGAAAGAGGTCCACATCAACAGACCACAACAAGCCTTGCTACAGGCTGAGGGCAAATACAAGCCCCTTAATAATCAAGGACTTTTTTCTAAACAAATGAACTTGCAGAAACAAGTATGAATAGAATACTGTTTTTTGTATCGTACAAATGGAACGAGCATTAAATGTAAAGATTTCACAACTGGTTTATACCAAACCCTTGTAACAATTGTTTATGTGCTACGCATGACCCAACCTCCCCAGGAAGTGACTTAGAGGCCTTTTTTCCTCCCGAATCTGGAGGTTTCCAACAGACTCCGCCCTCACACCAACACCTCGATTGGTTGTGAAAGTGGCCTGGAGGAACCCTTCTGGACTACGGGAACAGAAAGGAAAGAAACCCAAATTTAGCCTATAGTGCCCAAGAGGCCAACCTCTACACCCCTGGGATACGACAAGAAGCGAGGTACCCACTACACTAGTTCCCTTCCCTCTCAATTTCCCCCCCCCCCCCTATCATACATGGTCCCCTCTACACCACAGCTCTGAAAGGAGATGATGGCAAGGCCTTGGTCTATCTGAGTGGGCGCCAGAGCCACATAACTTTATAGGCTTCCATCAGTTGTGTTTTTACAAAGGCTGAAGAAGTAAGAATGTGGAATTGGGAGTTTGAGGACTTTAAAATCAATTATTTTTTGTGTTCTTCTTTGTAACTCAAGTCAATCACTTTGCAGAGATCTGTTTGTGCATTGAGATTAATTTCTTTTTGTTGTATATAAAAAAACAAATTGTGATTCAATGATTTGAGCAATAAAACATGAATGATTACAAAAGGGTTAATGGCTGCTGTTGAATAAGCAGACTGCTCGTTCTTGTGTCTGTACACTAATTGCTACTTGATTACAGTTTCAGATCCTCATAGCCTCCTTTTTTATATGATAACTTGCATTATACAGACGTTTCGGCTTGCATCAGTGGAAAAGCGCCCATGGCCTATGTATTACAACTTCAAATGCATAGCCGCATCTGAAAACATGGCAGAGACTTCTAAATTAGAATGTTGATGCATGGCTGAACACACATTCCTCTGAAGCTACTGTGGCGTCTTGGAATACTAGCAAGCGTATCTATGTTTGGGGTGCAAGTATTTCAGAGCTGTTAAGGTTTATAGTACATTTCCTCATCTAATATTCTGAGTTCAGTTTATGTACTCCTTGTGGGCAATAAACATAGCAAGCTCTTTAAAGCTACTCCAGAAACGCTGCTTTATATACCCTGATTATAAATTCAGCAACATAACCCACACTGAACCGTTTATCTTCTGTACTTATTCCACCAACATTCAAACTGACAAGTCTACTATTGCCAGCATTTCTTTTCATATTTTAATGTATGCTTTTCTCAGATAACGTGCAGACATCACCAAACTTTACATGGGTTTTGATTTCCAACATAAACTACGGGGCAGATTTACAGCATGTGTACTCAGTCATTCATTTTTTTCCCTAAATCTTTGAAGAAGACTTCAAACCCCAGGAAAATATAACCCTAATACAAGTTTGCTTTGCCGGCTGTACAAACATGTTTAAGATGCTATATGTCAAGGAGGGATGTGTGTTGGCTTAATTGAAGCTTTAACTATATACTGAGCAAGTGGCGACGAGTAATGCAGAAATCTCATTGGAAACGAGCGACATTTGGCAAGATAAAAGCAAGCAAAAAAGGAGGGAACTAGAAGATATTGAGGGTTGTGTTTCTAAAACGGATGTAATACTTTGATATTGATGCACAGCTACTGCAACTGACATACTTCCCTAGGAGTACACATATGTTTGATTCAGCATTCAACAATGGAAGGGGAGCCTTTGGAATATATTTCAAGGGAAACTTTTCAAAGTACAATTTCTGATGTATACATCCTTATTAGAGATGAGCGAGTAGTGAAATATTCGAAATTTCGAATTTCGATTCGAATAGACCGCGTTACTCGACTACTCGACCGATTATCGAATCCCATTATAGTCTATGGGAAAAAAATGCTCGCCACTTGGAAATCTCAATTCGACCACTTGGAGGTCACCAAGTCCACCCTGAAACATCAGAAAATGATGCCAACACTGCTGGAATGCAACTGGGACAACAGGGGAAGCATGTCTGGGTGCATATAACGCGCCCAAGTCGCACTATTACGCCACTATCACAGCCACTCAACAATACACTCCAAACACAATATAACTTCTACGTAAAGTGAGACAAGACAAGGAAACCTTCTTTCCTCTACATTGCCATGGACCCCAAGCCAAACTGTACAAAAAAGAAGAACAAAATTCTGCACCCCTTAAAATCACGTTGCCTAATGACAACCACAGATGGCATAGGCAAGGGGGAAAACAAATAGACCCCACCCCTAATTGTCATTGTGTGTGTGTGTGTGTGTGTGTGTGTGTGTGTGTGTGTGTGTGTGAGATGTGGTCAGACATGTCCTCTTGTGTCATTGTGTCACCCCAGCAGTAAGGGAAGCTTAAAGGAGGAGGTATGTTACAGTGTGTTACCCCAGCAGTAAGGGAAGCTTACAGGAGGAGGTTTGTTACAGTGTGTCACCCCAGCAGTCAGGGAAGCTTACAGGAGGAGGTTTGTTACAGTGTGTCACCCCAGCAGTAAGGGAAGCTTACAGGAGGATGTTTGTTACAGTGTGTTACCCCAGCAGTAAGGGAAGCTTAAAGGAGGAGGTTTGTTACATTGTGTCACCCCAGCAGTAAGGGAAGCTTACAGGAGGAGGTTTGTTACAGTGTGTCACCCCAGCAGTAAGGGAAGCTTACAGGAGGAGGTTTGTTACATTGTGTCACCCCAACAGTAAGGGAAGCTTACAGGAGGAGGTTTGTTACAGTGTGTCACCCCAGCAGTCAGGGAAGCTTACAGGAGGAGGTTTGTTACAGTGTGTCACCCCAGCAGTAAGGGAAGCTTAAAGGTGGTAAATGGTGGTAAATGGTGGTATATGGTGGTAAATGCGATATTCTGAGCTTCTGGGGCCCTGCCTGCCTACATATGAGCAATAGACCCCACCCCTAATTGTCATTGTGTGTGTGTGTGTGTGTGTGTGTGTGTGTGTGTGTGTGTGTGTGAGATGTGGTCAGACATGTCCTCTTGTGTCATTGTGTCACCCCAGCAGTAAGGGAAGCTTAAAGGAGGAGGTATGTTACAGTGTGTCACCCCAGCAGTAAGGGAAGCTTACAGGAGGAGGTTTGTTACAGTGTGTCACCGCAGCAGTAAGGGAAGCTTACAGGAGGAGGTTTGTTACAGTGTGTTACCCCAGCAGTAAGGGAAGCTTACAGGAGGAGGTTTGTTACATTGTGTCACCCCAGCAGTAAGGGAAGCTTACAGGAGGAGGTTTGTTACAGTGTGTCACCCCAGCAGTAAGGGAAGCTTACAGGAGGAGGTTTGTTACAGTGTGTCACCCCAGCAGTAAGGGAAGCTTACAGGAGGAGGTTTGTTACATTGTATCACCCCAGCAGTAAGGGAAGCTTACAGGAGGAGGTTTGTTACAGTGTGTCACCCCAGCAGTAAGGGAAGCTTAAAGGTGGTAAATGGTGGTAAATGGTGGTATATGGTGGTAAATGCGATATTCTGAGCTTCTGGGGCCCTGCCTGCCTACATATGAGCTATATACTGTTCAACATAGTAGCCCTAATAAGGGCTCTCAATGACTCTCTTGTCTTCTGGTAGCTGGTATATATGGTGGTAAATGCGATATTCTGAGCTTCTGGGGCCCTGCCAGCCTACATATGAGCTATATACTGTTCAACATAGTAGCCCTAATAAGGGCTCTCAATGACTCTCTTGTCTTCTGGTAGCTGGTATATATGGTGGTAAATGCGATATTCTGAGCTTCTGGGGCCCTGCCTGCCTACATATGGGCTATATACCGTTCAGCATAGTAGCCCTAATAAGGGCTCTTAATGACTCTCTTGTCTTCTGGTAGCTGGTATATATGGTGGTAAATGCGATATTCTGAGCTTCTGGGGCCCTGCCTGCCTACATATGAGCTATATACTGTTCAACATAGTAGCCCTAATAAGGGCTCTCAATGACTCTCTTGTCTTCTGGTAGCTGGTATATATGGTGGTAAATGCGATATTCTGAGCTTCTGGGGCCCTGCCTGCCTACATATGGGCTATACACTGTTCAGCATAGTAGCCCTAATAATAAGGACTCTCTTGTCTTCTGGTAGCTGGTATATATGGTGGTAAATGCGATATTCTGAGCTTCTGGGGCCCTGCCTGCCTACATAGGAGCTATATACCGTTCAGCATAGTAGCCCTAATAAGGGCTCTTAATGACTCTCTTGTCTTCTGGTAGCTGGTATATATGGTGGTAAATGCGATATTCTGAGCTTCTGGGGCCCTGCCTGCCTACATAAGAGCTATATACTGTTCAACATAGTAGCCCTAATAAGGGCTCTCAATGACTCTCTTGTCTTCTGGTAGCTGGTATATATGGTGGTAAAAGCGATATTCTGAGCTTCTGGGGCCCTGCCTGCCTACATAGGAGCTATATACCGTTCAGCATAGTAGCCCTAATAAGGGCTCTTAATGACTCTCTTGTCTTCTGGTAGCTGGTATATAAGGTGGTAAAAGCGATATTCTGAGCTTCTGGGGCCCTGCCTGCCTACATAGGAGCTATATACCGTTCAGCATAGTAGCCCTAATAAGGGCTCTTAATGACTCTCTTGTCTTCTGGTAGCTGGTATATATGGTGGTAAATGCGATATTCCGAGCTTCTGGGGCCCTGCCTGCCTACATAGGAGCTATATACCGTTCAGCATAGTAGCCCTAATAAGGGCTCTTAATGACTCTCTTGTCTTCTGGTAGCTGGTATATATGGTGGTAAATGCGATATCCCGAGCTTCTGGGGCCCTGCCAGCTACAGCCTGTCTTTCCCTGCTGTGAGCGTCTATCCCTCACTAAGTTCAAGCTGCTAATGCTGACGAAGAGGAAGTGCTGAGTTTTGTAGATTCGAGGTCACATGTTTTTTCCAGCCAATGCGTGTAGACGCCGTTCTCGCGATGCCAGCGTCCTCCCAGGACCTGTCCCACCCCCCCTGCATGGTGATTGGTGTAAAAAACGCGCCAGGGAAGGTGGGAGGGGAAACGAATTGTGAGTGCGCCATCGCCGCTGTACTCGATCGAAATCGAGTATGACGAATAGCGTAGTATTCGATCGAATACCGACTCGGTCGAATACTACTCGCTCATCTCTAATCCTTATCTGGCATCAGCAATATCTAAAAACTAGTTATAAAAGCTATTGTAGGAATGAGGGCCACTTTTGCACAGTTCAGTTGATTAGGGTTCTTCTTGCATACTGCTTTCTGACCAAGGGTTGTCTTTGAAAATCAAAATCTTTCTTCTGAGCTCTTCTGAGGATGGGCATTCAACTTTCCATCCTCAGAAGAGCTAAAATTTTAAACAATAGATTCTGGTTTGAAATCTAAAAATGTCACCAGGACCCCACAATGTATTGCTGGGCAGCTAGTAGGGGTGTCAGAAAAAATTGATTCTGTCAAGTATTGCGATATTTCATTCAACGATACTAGAATTGATTTTTTTTCTAGTATAGACTAAACCCCCCCCCCCCCCCCGCAGTAAAAGAAAAGTAAAAAAAAACACTCACCTGATCTCTCATTTGATCTGGTCGGCTCTCCACCCTGGGGACCTCTGATCCTCCCCCTGGGCTCTTCAGTTGTCAGGAGGGAGCCTGACAGGCCCTCTCACCCTGCCTTCCCAATGGGCGCAGCCAAAGGGGCAGGGCGGGTGATGTCACCCCCACGGGCAGCATCCCAGCTTGCGGCAGCTCAGCTCTCAGATGCGGTGATTGCTGGGCAGAGGAGGAAGAAGGGCCAGGAGATCCTCTGATCTCCTGCCTCACCATCCTCTGGCCAGCAATCACCGCATATGTAATCGGTTCGGCGAGGGACACAGAAGCTGACAATTGGAGGTGAGTAAAGAAAAAAACATTTTGAAGACATTTTCTCTGTGTGGTGTTTTTTTTTTTAACTGTTAAACCTTTGTGAACTGGTAAGGGTCTATATGACCCATAAACCAGTTCACAAGGCTCTGGGTCTGCTGGACCTGCTAGCCACAGGTGACATGCCATTAACCCCGAGCCCCCCCCCCATTACTTGCCTCTCCAAAGCCCAGGAGGGGGCAGAAGAGCCTGTGGCCATAGGATATATCCGCTTGTAGCCTGCAGGGCCAGGGGCCACCAAAGCTGGCCCCTGTGCCCTGTTCTACAAGCCCCCATAGCTGGTATGGGCTGGTTATGTCGGGTAAGGGGGACCTCACGCCATTTTTGGGGGGGATTTTTAAGGGCTTTTAATCCTTAAAATAAAAAAAAATGGGGTCCTATCCCCATTTTAATTTCAATTAAATTTTAAAAAAATCGCAATATATAATCTTTGAGACAGAATCGGGATATATCGTATCGTCATACATGTATCACGATACATAGCATATCACCAGATACTTGCCAATTCACACCCCTAGCAGCTAGTGATAAAGGTGGCTAATTTCTGTTGTGTGTGGTAAAGATAATCTACCTTCTGGAGTAACAAGGTGGCCCCATACTCTCAACCCACCTGCACTTGAAAAAGAGTGAAAAAGAGATAAAAAAAAACCCTTACCCCACACCATGCTTTTTTAAAGTTTCCATTATTGTGTGCCAAAATTATGTCTTGTGTTAAGCTTATATGTTATTTTTTTAATTTTCTATTTCTTTGCAACTGTTTTTCATAAAAGAAAACAACAATGTGTTACCTTAGCTGTGTACACTGTGTACACTAGTAGTGATTTTGATTACAAATCAGAGACCTCCTCACTCTAGCTTGCTAATCATATGGTATGGACAACAGGTTTACCCATTCTGCCGAAATTCCATTTGGAAGTAGCTCTTGTAACTTTGAAAATAAAAAGAAGGGCATAGTGTTCCCCCTCCTGACCATTCAACCCCTGCACCCTGATCTACCAGCCTTCATAGCTGGTGCTCAGCTTACATAGGGGAAGACCCTACACTTTTTTTTTATCTTTAAGAGTTTTACCATCTTTTTTTTTTAAATAAAAGGGCGAGGTATTCGCCCCTCCTAACAAAAAAGTGGTCTAACAACTATTCTGTCTCTTGGTGCTCTCACCATGAGCGAGCATGGCAAGCCGCAGTGGCTCTGCAGTTGTCTCTGGCCACAGCAGAGCATGTTCGTGACTCCCCCCTTCCAGCTCAGCCACAACCTAGAAAATGAGGGAAAAGAATGAGGCATTGCTTATTTACATACCATTAAAGATTTTGAGATGCTTTGAAATTGCTAATTTTACCATGTTCCCAAGGGGGATAAGTGGAGAGAAAAATATGTCTGGACGGGGACTTTGAGGAATCAATTCTTTAGAGAATTTGGGACTGATTTACTCATTCTAAAAAGTTGTTAAAGAAAGTTAAAAAATAAGAAAACCTCACACAAAAACAAACACTAATACATGTATTTGCTTTTTGGAATCGCACCAAACTGGTAATAGAACATAGAGCATTAAAAATAGACACAGAGCTACAAAACAGGTCAATATTCCCAGTGGTGTGTATTATTGCTGCATTAGTGTTTTTTTGAATATAGGGAACTACAATATCCATTTGGCTGATCTTTGTAGTTTTTGGTGTAACCAAAAGGTAAAGGCAGACTGATATATATATATATATATATATATATATATATATATATATATATATTTAATCGATATACATATATAAATACTTATATTGTGATTCCTATTTCAGCCTGTATGAGGGCACAGAGGAAGCCAAATGGTGAAACATGTCTGCCCTATAGATGAAACATAGAGGCCGATTCATTAATAGCGCCAGGTAGCGCCAGATGAGCGACTGTAGCGTGATTTTTTCAGCGCCAGCCAGTATTCGCTGTGCTTGGCCGGCGTTAGCTTGATGACAGCGACTCAGTCGGTGTGCGGTAATGTTGAATACGGGCTGGGGGGTCGCTGTTTCACAGGTTCAGCGTTGTATGTGAGCGCCTGACAACGAATGGCCAGAGCGAACGGCTAGCTTCATATTCATTAACAAATCACGCTCCGAATGTGCTGTTGCTGTCCATTCCTTGTTTAAACCCCAGAGCGCTGGCGGCGATGGGTATTAACTAGTTTTTAACCCCTAAACAACCATATTTTTTGAATGTAACATTATACATGTTTTTATAATCATTTTGTAATATGAAACACAAAACCCAAATGGGCTCATGGGACAAAGCCCAGAAACCCAATCAACAGGAGCACCAATTCAATCAATAATGATACAAAGCAATTTATTAAGAGTCACAATGATCAAGAAAAACAGAAACACAACATACAATACAAGACTAACACATTAAAAACACAGCATTTGCGTGTAGCACAGCATTTTTTATTGTGGGCGGTGCACCACTTTGTTAAATTGGTAATATGAATACATTAATCTCAGACCTGTTAGATCAATTCTGCACAAATTTTTTTTTTATTTTTTTTTTTTACTTAAAAATAAATCCTAACATTGCAGAAGTGGTCTCCGAATTTTTGACATTAAAAAAAAAAAAAAAAAAAAAATAATACCAATTAATTATGATTAATTATAGATTGCTCCATTGAAATGCATTGGACATCGCCAGGGAGCGACAGCTCATACCTGGCGCTGTGAGGGAATTTGCAGCGGCGCTGTTCGGTCCAGGTGGCTTCATGATGAATGCTCTCGCTCACGCCTCATTTTGCTTGATAAATGCGTCATTGTGACCGCCGCCGGGCGTACTTGAGTCGGTAGTCGCCGTTAGCTGCCGCTACCTGGCGCTCGTCAGACACTACCTGGCGCTAGCCCGTGATAAATAAGGGCCTTAGTAGAATCTTCTCGTGCATTTTGCTCCAGCTAACATGGTCCACATATTTGTTTTTCAACTGTTATATATCCATAAGTCAAGTAACTGATGTAACGTAAAATAAAATGAGTCAATTCTGTCTATATGCTAAAGTTAGGGGTTCATGTCCAAATAGCTGGCAAAATTCTGTGAATTGGATCACACCTTTTTTCTGATCTACGTTGTACTTACACCCCTAAGAGGCTATGTATTCTTTGGAATAACAAAAATGAATGGTAATGTTGCTTTAAAGCTAGAAAATTAACGTAGAAACATTTAGTAAAATGTCGTTGACAGGGTAGTTGCAGGAAAAAAAAATCTTATTTCAGTTAGATTCATTAAAATATAGACATAGATTTTACATTTACCTGCTTACTGTTCAGTATTGTAGACAACGTACATAACTATTTCTTGCAGGCCCTTTAATGATAGACACAGATAAAAGTCAAAATATTGTTCTTTTTCCAAAGTATTATAATGAGATCTGGTTTCTTTTATCGCCTGGAACCAAGCATTAGATAAAAGAGCCTTTTTGGGAATCCAAGAAGTTGGAATCAGAACATAACAAAAACATTTTTAGATACCGGGGTTTTTAAAGCCAGATCCTTATTATCCGTGTTGAAAGGGCAGTTACCTGATTTAAATTGACATCCTGAGCTGGGACATGATTATTATAAAGGGTTGGCACCTTGGCCATTTTTCTGTAATCAGGCGACAATTACTGGAAACAAAATGTAAGCCTCTGTATCTGTAGGATACAATATACTTTTTAATTTTCCCTACCCAACACTTTCCTGTTAATGGTCGATGTTTCTCTGCTGAAAAAAGAGGCTTACTAAAACATTAGCAGTGCAGCTACATGCTGAAAATCATATTTTTCAATATTCTAATTTGCACTGAAATGGCATTGTCTGGCAGAAGTGCTTAATAAATCAGGTCCTTAGTTGCCTGATCTGCAACCTGTGACTTCAGAAGAACCTCTTGCTGACTTTTTGCATGCCTATTCCAGGGCAAGGGCTGACGGGGAGGGCGATTCATTAACAGCGGGCAGGTAGCGACAGTTGAGCGACTGTAGCGGTATTTTCACAGCGCCCGCTAGTAGTCGCTGTGCTTGGCCGTTGTTCGGAAGTTGATAGCGACTCAGTCGGTTTGCCGTAATGTTGAATATTGGGTGAGGAGTCGCTATTTGACAGGTTCCGCACTGTATGGGAGCGCATGATAGCGACTGGTCAGAGTGACCGGCTTCCACCATATTCATTAACAAATCACGCTCAAAAAATTCTCGTGCTGTAAAATGCATGTTTAAACCCCAGAGCGGAGGCGATGGGTTAAAAGTCGTTTTTTTAACCCCCAAACAACCATATTTTTGGAAACCAATAAAATCAAGTTTTTAAAATAATTTTGTAATATGAATACATTAATATCAGACCTGTAATATCATTTTTTTTTTTTTTTTACTTTAAAAAAATTATTTCAAATGGCAGAAGTGGTCACAGAATTTTTCACATTTAAAAAAAAAAAAAAAATTAATAACAATTAATTATGAATATTTAAAGATTGTTCCATTGAAATGCATCGGAGAGCGCCAGGTAGCGAGAGGTCATACCTGTTGCTGTTCAAGGTCGGACGCTGGCGCTGTGGGCTGAGGCTGGAATAATGATGAATGAGTCGCTATATGGCGCTATCTCAGTCGCTAAGCAGGATTGGCTTGATAAATGTGTGATTGTGGTGGGGAGCCGGCATTCTCGTGGCGGGGCCCGTCATTACCGGCCGCTCACCAGTCGCTACCTGTCGCTATCCCTTCTTAAATAAGGGCCTAAATACTGACAGGGCGGAGAAGCATGATATGAGAGAGAGAGAGGGAAGGACGCATTCAAATTTCTGTCAATCTCAAATTTGCAAGGATTAGCAGGATTAGATTCTACTATGTGTGTGTGTATGTGTGTTGCTTTGTCTATGGTCACTGTCTGTCACAATGTTGGTTGTCTTGGCCCTGATTTCTCAGTTTTCTCTTCTTGTGTGACAGTTGCTGTCTGTGCTTTATCCCATCTGTGTGTGTTTTCCCTTGTTTGTGTTCTAAACCCCACCTCCCATGTGCTCCTATTTTTCCTTGCTAGCCGGCGATTTCACTTCTTATGCTTTGCATGTCTGTTCTTCCAATACCTGCTCCTTGTCTTTTTTTCCCCGACACCCATCCCTGTCTGTGACAGCGCTACCTGTCTATGGGTCTGTTTTTATCCCATCTGTGTGTGTTTTCCCTTGTTTGTGTTCTAAACCCCACCTCCCATGTGCTCCTATTTTTCCTTGCTAGCCGGCGATTTCACTTCTTATGCTTTGCATGTCTGTTCTTCCAATACCTGCTCCTTGTCTTTTTTTCCCCGACACCCATCCCTGTCTGTGACAGCGCTACCTGTCTATGGGTCTGTTTTTATCTATGGCTATTAACTATTATTATGCATTGATCACCTGGAGATACCAAAATAACAATGGAGTATGTGAATGAGACAAGTATCAACAGGATGATAAGGGTTTACTGGCAGGCGGATTTATGACTAGTGCCAGGTAGCGGCAGATGAGCGTCTGTACAGCGTTGCTAAGAGCGACCGCTAGTGGTCGCTCTGATCGGCCGTGAGTCGCTATTACAGAGTGCCTCAGCCAGCACTGATGAATTTGATGTGTGAGTCGTTCTAACAGCAGTACAGCACTATATGGGAGCGAACGGTAGAGACTGGTCAGTGTGAGCGACTCAAATCATATTCATCAAAGTAACAGCCTCACACAGCGCCGGCACTCAAAATTGGGTCGCTTTAGCCCAGAGCGCCAGAAGCTGTGTGATTAAAGTCCATTTTTGAACACATGAAAACGAAAACACATGGAATTACATTGTTATTACATTGTGACATTAACACTTTAATACCAGACCTGTAATGACAATTCTGCATAAAAGAAATGAGTTTTAATAGGCCAGGAGAGGTCACACAATGATTTAATAAAAAAAACCCTGTTTAAAGCGAAGAAAAGTAACGTCCATTGAAATGTATGGGAGAGTGACAGGTAGCGACAGGTAATACCAGGCGCTCTGGAATACGCTGAGCCATCTGTGATGATGAATCGGACGCTACATGGCGCTGTTACAGTGGCTCACCGGAATCGCTTTGAGAAATGTGGTATTGCGTACAGTGCCCAGCATTCACCGTTCGCTGCCTGTCGCTTACAAGGCACTACCTGCCACTATCCATTGATGAATAAATCCCTTAGTGTTAGGATAAGGGTTAACGTGGAGTCTACGTGCACTCTAACACGTGCACTCTAACACCAGTATAGCGCTGCAGGGAGCGAAAGGTAGCGCCAGCTCAGTGCGACCGACTCTTGGCGCTCCACACCATACTTATCAAAAGGGACACACACACAGCGTCGGCGCTCTAAATCTGGTCGCTATAGCATAGAGCGCCAGACGCTATGTGATTAAAGTCTGTTTTTGAACACATATCCACCAGTAACAAAGTGAAAACAAATGGAATGACATTGTTTGAACACTGTTACATTAACACTTTAGTGCCAGACCTGTAATGACAATTCTGCATAAAAAGTCAAAAAAGTTTCTAAAAGTGTTTGTTTGCAGCCAGGAGAGGTCACACAATGATTTGAGCAAAAAAACAAAAAAATAAATAGTCAAACACGCTGTTTAAACACAAGCAAATGAACGTTGAAATGTATGTGAGAGCGACACTGAGCGAAAGATACTACCTGGCGCTCTGGAAGCTAGAGCGCCGGCGCTATACACTGAGCCGCCTCTGGTAATACATGTGACGCTACATGGCGCTGTTAGAGTCGCTCACCAAATTTGCTTTCTTAAATGTGGTTTTGCGTACAGCGCCCGGCGTTCACCAGATGCTGCCTGCCGCTACGAGGCGCTACCTGGTGCTATCCCTTCTTAAATAACCCCCTTAGTATGTTCCAGCAATGCTTTAGCCTCAGTAGTGGAGAGCTGCACAATGGGTGCGTGGCCCAGCAGAGATATTGCTGGTAGCTGATGAGCTGGCCAGGGCCAGCAAAATCCCAGGTTGATATTCATCCCCAGTCCACCTCTAAATGAAACCTTACAGAAATTACCATTGTGATTGGCTTACTGAATTCCCAGTAAATCTCTGAATATCTTCTCTCTCACTCATACTACTAAAATAAACGAATCACTTTTTTGGGGCCTCAAAATGGAACAACTGAAAGCAGTTTGAGGATGATGGTGAGGGGGTGGCTTAGAGGTGTGGTGTATTTAGAGGCCGATTCATTAACAGCGGCAGGTAGCGACAGTTGAGCGACTGTAGCGAATTTTCAGAGCGCCCGCTAGTAGTCGCTGTGCTTGGCCGTTTTTCGGTAGTTGATAGCGACTCAGTCGGTTTGCCGAAATGTTGAATATTGGGTGAGGAGTCGCTATTTGACAGGTTCCGCGCTGTATGGGAGCGCATGATAGCGACTGGCCATAGCGACCGGCTCCCACCATATTCATTAACAAATCACGCTCAAAAAATTCTCGCGCTGTGAAATGCATGTTTAAACCCCAGAGCACTGGCGGCGATGTGTTAAAAGTAGTTTTTTAACCCCCAAACAACCATATTTTTGGAAACCAAAAAAAACAAGTTTTTTAAATAATTTTGGAATATGAATACATTAATATCTGACCTGAAATATCAATTCTGTACATTTTTTTTTTTTTACCTTAAAAAAAATATTTAAAATGGCAGAAGTGGTCACAGAATTTTTCACATTTAAAAAAAAAAAAACATTAATAACAATTAATTATGAATATTTGAAGATTGTTCCATTGAAATGCATTGGAGAGCGCCAGGTAGCGAGAGGTCATACCTGTCGCTGTTCAAGGTCGGACGCTGGCGCTGTGGGCTGAGGCTGGAATAATGATGAATGAGTAGCTATATGGCGCTATCTCAGTCGCTAAGCAGGATTGGCTTGATAAATGTGTGATTGTGGTGGGGAGCCGGCGTTCTCGTGGCGGTGCCCGTCATTACCGGCCGCTCACCAGTCGCTACCTGTCGCTATTCCTTCATAAATAAGGGCCTTAGAGGCTTTTGAGGAACAACTATGCACAATATTCTATGCTATGCTCGTGCATGTAATTAGTTGTAGTTCTAACCCTGGTCACATGTTCCAGGCATCTTCGGTCCATTAAAGATGTTGGTGATTGAGCCAGAGCTCAGCCAATCCATGCATTCCACTACTGCCATTCAGCCAGTCAGAGCAGTTGTAAACCGGCCAGACATGCTGTATTCAGTGGGGCAGTCTTTCCCATCATATTAATAAAGGGAGACATTTAGCTGCCCCCAGAGTTTTCAGTGGTATAGGCTTCAAAGTGGGACTGTCCCACCAAAAGTGGGACATCAGGTCAGTTTCTACGAACCATCAAGTACAAAGCGGAGGAAAAATCAAAGCTGCCTAAAATGTCAGTAAAATCATAATGTAAAGTCTAAAGCACATTTCAAATACAGCATTGTGTGTCCCATTGTAATGTTGGCCTTTACCCGAGTCCTGGTAAATCTGGAGTCAAAGCCCAGACGATGTTACCCAACAACTTGAGTATGTTTTTTCCAGTGCAATTCTGAGCTGCGAAAGCCCTTTAGATTAGTGATGAAAGGTCGGCCACAAAAACGTGGTGGCTGATTCATTACTAACACCAGGTATTGGCAGATGAGCGTCTGTATAGCGGCGCTTAGAGCGTCCACTAGTAGACGCTGTAAGCAGCTAAGAGGCCGATTCATTAACAGCGGCAGGTAATGACAGTTGAACGACTGTAGCGGCATTTTCAGAGCGCCCGCTAGTAGTCGCTGTGCTTGGCCGTTGTTCGGTAGTTGATAGCGACTCAGTCGGTTTGCAGTAATGTTGAATATTGGGTGAGGAGTTGCTATTTGACAGGTTCCGCGCTGTATGGGAGCGCATGATAGCGACTGGCCCTAGCGACTGGCTCCCACCATATTCATTAACAAATCACGCTCAAAAAATTCCCGCGCTGTAAAATGCATGTTTAAACCCCAGAGCGCTGGCGGCGATGGGTTAAAAGTAGTTTTTTAACCCCCAAACCACCATATTTTTGGAAACCAAAAAAAACAAGTTTTTCAAATAATTTAGTAATATGAATACATTAATATCAGACCCGTAATATCAAATCTGTATATATTTTTTTTTTTTACCTTAAAAAAATTATTTAAAATGGCAGAAGTGGTCACAGAATTTTTCACATTAAAAAAAAAACATTAATAACAATTAATTATGAATATTTAAAGATTGTTCCATTGAAATGCATTGGAGAGCGCCAGGTAGCGAGAGGTCATACCTGTCGCTGTTCAAGGTCGGACGCTGGCGCTGTGGGCTGAGGCTGGAATAATGATGAATGAGTCGCTATCTGGCGCTATCTCAGTCGCTAAGCAGGATCGGCTTGATAAATGTGTGATTGTGGTGGGGAGCCGGCGTTCTCGTGGCGGGGCCCGTCATTACCGGCCGCTCACCAGTCACTACCTGTCGCTATCCCTTGTTAAATAAGGGCCTTAGAGGCCGATTCATCAATAGCGCCAGGTAGCGACAGATGAGCGACTGTAGCGTGATTTTTTCAGCGCCAGCCAGTATTCGCTGTGCTTGGCCGGCGTTAGCTTGATGACAGCAACTCAGTCGGTTTGTGGTAATGTTGAATACGGGCTGGGGGGTCGCTGTTTCACAGGTCCAGCGTTGTATGTGAGCGCCTGACAACGAATAGCCAGAGCGAATGGCTAGCTTCATATTCATCAACAAATCACGCTCCGAATGTGCTGTCGCTGTCCATTCCTTGTTTAAACCCCAGAGCGCTGGCGGCGATCTGTATTAACTAGTTTTTAACCCCTAAACAACCATATTTTTTGAATGTAACATTATACATGTTTTTAGAATCATTTTGTAATATGAATACATTAATCTCAGACCTGTTAGATCAATTCTGCACAAATTTTTTTTTTTTTTTTTTTTTGACTTAAAAATAAATCCTAACATTGCAGAAGTGTTCTCCGATTTTTTGACATTAAAAAAAAAAAAAAAAATTATTACCAATTAATTATGATTAATTATAGATTGCTCCATTGAAATGCATTGGACATCGCCAGGGAGCGACAGCTCATACCTGGCGCTGTGAGGGAATTTGCAGCGGCGCTGTTCGGTCCAGGCGGCTTCATGATGAATGGCGCGCTAGCCGTCGCTCTCGCCGGCGCTAGCCTCATTTTGCTTGATAAATGCGTCATTGTGACCGCCGCCGGGCGTACTTGAGTCGGTAGTCGCCGTTAGCTGCCGCTACCTGGCGCTCGTCAGACACTACCTGGCGCTATCGCTTGATGAATAAGGGCCTAAGTTGCTGTAGTAACCTACCCTACATTGATGAAAGTGATGTATGTTGGGCGCTCTAACCCCAGTACAGCTCTGCAGCGAGCGAGAGGTAGCGCCAGCTGAGTGCGACGGACTCTAGGGGCTCCACACATACAAAAAAAGGACACACACAGCATCGGCGCTTTAAATCTGGTCGCTATAGCATTACATTTGATTGAATAATGTCTGATTGATTGATTTAAATTTGATTGATTGATTAAAGGCTGTTTTTTGATCCACCAGTAACAAAGCAAAAACACATGGAATGACACTGTTTTAACACTGTGACATTAACACTTTAGTGACAGACCTGTAATGACAATTCTGAATAAAAATGTAAAAGTTTCTAAAAGTGTTTGTTTGCAGTCAGGAGAGTTCACGCAATGATTTGAGGCAAAAAAATAAATAAATAAAAATGTCAAACACACTGTTTAAACACAACCAAAAGAACGCCCATTAAAATGTATGGGAGAGCGTCAGTGAGCGAAAGGTAATACCTGGTGTTCTGCGCCTGTAATAATACATCGGATGCTACATGACGCTTTTAGAGGCGCTCACCAGATTCGCTTTTATAAATGTGGTTTTGCATACAGTGCCCGGCGTTCACCAGATGCTACCTGCCGCTACGAGGCGCTACCTGGCTGTCCCCTACTTAAATAACCCCCAAAGTAATCTATCACTTTTAAAGCCTTTCAAATACTAGTAGAAATGGTCGTTTTATGTCACAAATAGGACTTCCTGTTCGTAGAATACTTTTTAAACATTTGCTTTATTAAAATGCTAATGATTATTATTAAATAAAAAGAATTGAAAAAAAACAAAAAAATAAATAATTACCTTAACTTTTAAACTTGACATCGGCCCTAAATATCTAAATCCAGCAGTGCCCTCATCCTAATTAATTCTAACTCTATCACTAATTATTTTGAACTTTAACACTGATAATGTGAGGCCTAACTCAAAATAACAGCATAGCTCGAATAAACCTTAACACTAAGTAAACCCTTATCCTAATTAGCATTAATTGTAAGTCTAGTTAACAGTAACCTTAAAGGAGGTCTATTATGAAAAGTGGTCTTATAATTAAAATATGCATAAATATGCCAGATGGCAAGAGGAGGGGTTACTTATAAATCCCGCATCTAAGAATACCAACCAGGCTTGTTATTTTTTTCACTGGAAGGAAAGAGTAGCTGGGGGGCACGTTTGTGAATATATCATTCTGCTTCTAAAGGAGAGAACTGCTCAACTCTAACTGCCTGTCCCCTGAGCTAGCATGTGCTGGTATGATAGTTTATACTTTCATTTATCTTGTAATGCTTTGTGCAAATATAATATTTATTACTATGGTTTCCCACTGCTGGGTCAGAGAGTAGTTTAGAGCAATTTTCAAATTGCTTTGCTGTTCGTTCAATGAATGTTGTAAATCAGGCCCTTCCCTGAAAAAAATGGAATAGTATATTCCGAAACATGTCACCCCTGAGATACAGGGTGTTTAAAGGAGCACTATCGCGAAAAAATCGCCCAAAAATCCATATAAATATGCTGAGTGGCGAGAGGAGGGGTCACTTATACAACCAACATAAAGAAATATCCAGCCAGGCTTGTTTTTATTTCTTTTAATGGAAGGAAAAGGACATCCGGGGTGACAGGCTCTGTCACCCATAATAGACTAAACCTGTCACCCCTGGATTTTTTTCCTACCATGAGAGAATAAACCACAAGCTTGCCAGGAATTTTATTCAGTTTGGGTGTATAAGTAACCCCTCCTCTCATTAGCTGACCTGTTTATATGGATTTTTTTATATACACGATTTCGCGATAGTGCTTCTTTAAATAACCCAACTAGAACTAGTGACAAGATCTGAGTAAGATTACCTAGTTCTTTTGATTCCCCCCGTCCCCACCCCTTTTGGCCACCAGCACACCAGACATAGAGGCTGGCATGTCCAGGAATTAGAGGCTGAGCGGCCAGCCCCCAGGCCTGTGTATGCCAGCCCCTAAGCCCTTAGACATTGTCTGGTGCTCCTCTAGGGGGACAAAGGCATCCCTGGGGAAAACTGCACCAATGCTAACAGGCTATTCATGCACGCCCTTGCCATGTTTCATTCTGCAAGTGATTAGACCCTCTGTAGAGCTATGATTAACAGAAAAGAGCATGCAGGTGACAACTGTAGAGAGTATTGTTGCTGTTATCAGCGCAGTCATTTTAAATCACGGTGGAGAGGCAACAAGTGTGGCCTCTTGAGCCCACGGGCCCCAGTGCGGGTGCTACAGCTGCTTTCCCCTGTTCATTAGCATGCCCTGCTATTATTGGGCAATTTTACGATTACATGAGCACCCCAGTTACCACAGTCATTCCAAAGATCTAAACTAATCATTGGTATTGTTCTATGAACAAAATAAATACAAAGTTTCAAACACTTTAACAAATAATTACTGAAGTGCGTGTTCACAAAACAAAAATGTACCGGTGCGTGTCCTAGGTATGGAGCCGTAAGGGAGCGATTTCTCTGAGCTCCCACATCAGTGGCCACTAAATCCCATATTGCCAGCAGAAAACCCAACTTAAAATATATGGCGAGGAGGAGGAATGCACAGAGGTGTGGTGGGGGAATGCGAAAGGGGTCCCAGCACCTCCCGACTGTGAACCAGAGGAGAATAAGGACGGAGTGCCGGCGTGACAAAATGGCGGGAGAAGCGACAGCGGCTTTTGAGGGCTGCGGCCGGAGAGGACGAGCGGCGCCGGACGGGGTGAAGGAGACATCTGCGGGGAGTGGAGGGAAGGCTCCCGCAGCAAGGAAGGAGCTGCGGAAGATGGCGGCTGACGGAGAGAGCGGAGGGGGGAACAACCACTTACCCAAGTCGAGACTGGCATCCGCTCCGGAGCTGTTGGAGGGAGCGGCGCAGAGCAAGGCAGGGGCGGAAGAGCAGCCAGCCGGCGGACCGCTCTGCGGGGATCGGGAGGCGGTGGAGGCGCCCGAAGATGCTGGAAGGTGTCCCAAGATGGCGGCAGAAGATAACAAGCACAGTGTCGCAATGAGCACCAATATGGCGACTGGCTGCAGGACGAAGCACACGGCCGGGACGCAGGGGGGGCGGGGCCCATGATGTCAGCGGAGACACTCCAGAGCAACTACGGGGGCTGAGAGAGCCCAGGCGCAGCAGATCGGAGCTGGAGCCAGGTGCGGTGAGTGCGCAGGGGTCCGAGGGGGTAGGCGGAAACTTCAACCTTGCAATCAGTGTCCCTCGAGGCCCCACTACAAACGTGCCGAAAGGCAGATTATGTCCCCCCTCCCCGGCACAACAGTCACACAATGTGGGCAGTGATCACTGCACGCCCAGAGGAGCGGATTTTCCCTCCCATAGCACCAGTGAGAGGGTGCCCCGAGATGCCACAGTGGGACACAGCAATTTAAAGCAGGGCACTGCTGCCAACCTGCATTTAGACAGATTTGCCTTCACGCCAAGACAAGGAGAGGTGGGACACAAAAGGGTCCCGGGAAACAGTCAGCCACCAAGCAGTGCACATCCCCCCGCGGGACTGCCGCAGAGGGCGCCAAAACTTCGCCACCCCCTTCCCCTGGAGCCTGAAGTTATAGTCCGGTGGAGAAAATCCGCACCCCCAAGCCCCCCGACTTCCCCCTTATTGCCGTCACCAGAGATATCATAGTCAGCGGGAGGAGTCATTCCAGCGCCAATGTCGCCACCTCAGCCCTGTTTCTCCCCTGAACAGGGGGAGGAGCCATGGGGCCCGTGGGCGCACAATTCTGCTAGCGAAGCTCAGCGGTCGGCCTCAACCCCTTTGCCACCTGGGTGGGCTGGTGACCCCAAGCCCCCCTGCGGGGAAGATATACATATGGAGACAACCTCGTTGCTGAGGGGTCTGCCCTCCAGGGCTGACATCGAGGGGCTCATATGAGGAAGCGCACAAACGGGAGCTGGGAGAGGTCAAGCAGCAAGTGTCAGCAGTCGAGGCAAGAGTTGTTGCGCTGGAGTCGGAGTCCCCTGCAACCTCAAGCTGTCTCAAAGCATTGGAGGAGAGGTGCAACTTGCAAGAGGCGCTGCTTCAGAACCAGATGTTACATATGGATGACATTGAAAACCGTAGCTGTAGAAACAACCTGCGGCTGCGGGGTATTCCTGAAGCCTCGGCAGGTGAAGACCTGAAGCGCATCACAACGGTCATATTTAACACGGTGCTAGATAGAGATCCAGCCACACCAATCAAGCTGAATAGAGTCCACAGAGCACTGGGCCCCCCCGGCCCAGATCCGTCAAGACCGAGGGACGTGGTCTGCAGGGTGCACCGCTACACTATGAAAGAGGACATTGCCTGCAGCGCATGGAGAAAAGGGAGGGTTGATTTTGATGGAGCCAGCATCCAGATCCTGTAAGATCTCTTGCGTAGAACATTGCTGATGCGCAGAACTCTGAAGCCGCTGCTGGAGGCAGTAACGCACAGCGGAGCACCATACAGGTGGGGATACCCCTTCCACTTAATTATTAGGAGGAACCGGGAAAACCGTCTTGCTAAAATCGCCTAAGGACCAGGTGGAGTTGTTTGTCTTTCTCCAGAGCAACCCGATAGAGGTTCCGGATTGGCTGGCGACAAAGGTGGCGCTTCCTCCCCCCGTCCCAGGGGCTATCACCAACGGGGTTCCGGAGGCCCCAGAGGCCCTGGAAGACAGCTCCGGGCAAGAATACAAGCCAGACCGTATGACGCAGAGACATGAGCTCACCAGATGCAGGGGCTGCCCTGGCCGCCTTCGCCCCTTCTACGGGGACCCCAACCACCTTTGAAAGCCTCGTGGTGAAACAGCACATGCTGCTGAAAACCCACTGAGTAGCTGGTGCAGTTCTCTCGGGGTCCCCCCCCCGGGGGGGGCAGCTGGGTGCCCCTCCTGTGCAGGGACATACCCTGGACAGGTCTCAAATTCTTTTTGAGGTGGTTGACATTGCTTGTTTATGTTGCTGTAGGTTTGCTGTTTATTTGCCATGATCACGTTGATCGGTTGGCTGGCCCGGTGTGGGAGGGAGTGGTTTGACTTGCGGGCAGTTCCGACAGACACTCTACCCCACATTAGGGCCAACTCTCGGGGTACATCAGACCCGTTGGGTTTTGTATTTCTCCTTATTGGATATTTAGATTTGTGTTTTTGTGTATATTTTTGTGGTGTTTGCTCCCCATTGCCTGTGTAACGGGGAGCGAACCCTCCCCCTTGTTCACCTAAACCCCTTCCCCTCACTGGTTATACCCCAGAAGGGGTACATCTCCCTCCACTAACTCTTCCTTCCCACCCCTTCCCTGCTTCCCACTGTTGTGCTCTCTGGGGGTCACTTAGGATGGCGGGGACCAAACTCGTCTCGTTAAAGGGGATGAACAGCCCCGAGAAGCGGTCTATGATCCTGCGAAACCTGAGGGGCCTCAGAGTACAAGTGGGATTCCTACAGGAGACTCACTTTAAAGCATCCAACCCTCCGTCACTGGGAAACAGGTTCTTCCCTAGGTCATACAGCAGCTATTCGCCAGATTCCAGATCCAGAGGGGTCAGAATTGTGATTGCAAAATCCCTTATGTAGGAATTAGAAGACTACAAAACATGTTCTATGCCCTGAACACTGGACAGGTCTCTTTTGTCGAGAACCTGCTAGAGGCCCTTGTAGACTTCCGGGAGGGAGTATCGATAGTTGGAGGAGACTTTAACCTAGCGCTACAACCCCTGTTAGACACCTCCAGAGGGGGGCCCCACATTGCATACTCCAAGCTAAAGCGAATTAGAAAGACCCTAAATCTGTACCAGCTGGTAGACCCGTGGAGAGTTCAGCACCCTGGGATGCGTGACTACACATTTTTCTCACATCCCCACAACTTCTACTCCAGAATCGATCTGTTCCTGGTCCCACATTCCTTACTGCCCCGAGTGGAGGACTCCACGATAGGCAACATCACCCTGTCTGACCATGCCCCCATCACTCTTACAATTAAAAGCCGAGCCCCTGCTCCCAAGAGCTGGTCCTGGCGACTTAACAACACACTGCTGGAAGACCAGAGAGTGATGGAGGATGTCCAGAAAGTATCCAAAAGCTTCTTTGAAATAAATGCCACCCCGGAGGTAGCACCCGGGACCCTGTGGGAGGCCCACAAGTGCTTCGTTAGGGGGCTATTCATAGGTCACAGAGCCAGGGTAAAGAAGGAAAATATGGAATGCACCATGAACCTTCTCATGGAGATAGGTGAGCTGGAAGAGCTACATAAAAAATCTTTGTCGCCACTGGGCGACCCTGACTTCGCTAAGAGAGAAGCTGAAGACGGTATGCTGCGATAAAGTCAAAGCGCAGCTGGTACAATGCCGACGCGCATTCTACGAGTCTGGGGACAAGTGCAGCAGACTGTTGGCTAGGGCCCTGCAAACAGAAAGAGCCAAGACCTTCGAGGGAAGGCCTCACACCTCACAGAGGGTATAGCAGAAACGTTCCGTAAGTTCTACGAGGACTTATACAACTTGCCAGCGACCCAGGCACATGGGATAGAGCAGAAATGTGGGGAATATATTAAGAGCTCAGGGATGCCAGGACTCTCAGGGCAGGCCATTTCGGAACTGGAGCTACAGGGAGCGCTAGCAAACACAGCCACGGGAAAAGCGCCCGTGCCGGATGGACTACACCTCCAGTATTACAAGAAGTTGTTTCCCGTTTTGGGTGCCAAACTCTTGTCAATGATGAATGCCATTAGAGAGCGGGCCCCACTTCCCAGAGACACACTCAGAGCACATATTGCAGTGATCCCTAAAGAGGGCAAGGACCCTACTCTATGTGCGAGCTATCGGCCTATCTCCTTCCTGAACACTGACATCAAACTTTTCACTAAGATTTTGCTGTCTAGGATTGCCCCTCACCTGCACTCAGTGATTGGTCCTGACCAGGTGGGTTTCATGCCTCTGAGAGAGGCAAGGGACAACACCACCAAAGTGTTGAACGTGATCTATCTGGCACAGAAACAAAAGACACCCGCCCTTCTGCTCTCTACCGACGCCGAAAAGGCGTTTGACAGAGTTAGTTGGCAGTTTATGGGATCGGTCCTAAGGCATATCGGCCTTGGCCCTAACATGCTGAGCTGGATAGAAAGCCTCTACAGCTGCCCTTCGGCATCGGTGAGAGTAAACGGGCTCTCATCGGGATCCTTCGGGATCGCGAATGGGACAAGACAGGGTTGTCCTCTGTCACCGCTGATATTTATCTTGGCACTGGAGCCCTTCCTGTGCAGAGTGAGGGGGAATCCAGACATTAGGGGGGGTTGAAAATACGTCAGGCCACTATAAAGTGGCGGCCTACGCCGATGATTTCATCTTTTTCCTATCCTGCCCAGCGAGAGAATATGGGAACATGTCGGTATACAATTTAAATTATCAAAAGTCCGAGGCTCTAAACGTTAGAGCTAGGGATGAGCGAATCGATCCGGACGAACCCGGATTCGATCCGAATTTCAGGAAAAATTCGATTCGGATCGAATCCGAATTTCCCCGCGATTCGATCACTCGAAGTTTTCCTTTAACATCCATTCATTTACATTACAGGCATTCTAAGATGGCGGGCGGGACATGTCTGGACATGTATCCCGCGCCAGTGCAAGCTGGGGCAGTCACATGCAGCCTATCAGCAGCCAGCAAGCCCGGTGACGTCACACAGCGGTATTTAACGGCGGCCATCTTGCTTTTCCTCATTTCTCTATTGCATTCGTGACAGACAGACAGAACGCTGTGTAGCTGAGGCAGTTAGACAGGCTGGAGACAGGGACAGACAGGGACAGGCTGGAGACAGGCAGGAGACAGGCAGGAGACAGACAGGAGACAGACAGAAAGCCAGGGAAAGGTAGGAAAAACGGAGCTGGCTGACAGGGAGATTTTTTTTTTTTCATCCAGCCTTTGTTAGCGTTTTCAGGCTGCTTATAGTAACTAACTGTGCATATATACTGAACTGATCTTAAGTCTGCTGTGAGGCATCCCATTCTGTGACTAAAGCAGCCTCTGTTTAAGACCATATAAGCATTTGCTCTTATCATATTTGAAATTAGGCCTGATAAAGACACTTTTGCTGGCCAAAGCCCTACTGGACCCTGCCAGCTCGATTCCTGCCCGGGGCATCCCATTCTGTGACTACAGCAGCCTCTGTTTAAGACCATATAAGCATTTGCTCTTATCATATTTGAAATTAGCCTGATAAAGACACTTTTGCTGGCCAAAGCACTACTGTACCCTGCCAGCTCGATTCCTGCCCGGGGCATCCCATTCTGTGACTAAAGCAGCCTCTGTTTAAGACCATATAAGCATTTGCTCTTATCATATTTGAAATTAGCCTGATAAAGACACTTTTGCTGGCCAAAGCACTACTGTACCCTGCCAGCTCGATTCCTGCCCGGGGCATCCCATTCTGTGACTAAAGCAGCCTCTGTTTAAGACCATATAAGCATTTGCTCTTATCATATTTGAAATTAGGCCTGATAAAGACACTTTTGCTGGCCAAAGCACTACTGTACCCTGCCAGCTCGATTCCTGCCCGGGGCATCCCATTCTGTGACTAAAGCAGCCTCTGTTTAAGACCATATAAGCATTTGCTCTTATCATATTTGAAATTAGCCTGATAAAGACACTTTTGCTGGCCAAAGCACTACTGTACCCTGCCAGCTCGATTCCTGCCCGGGGCATCCCATTCTGTGACTAAAGCAGCCTCTGTTTAAGACCATATAAGCATTTGCTCTTATCATATTTGAAATTAGGCCTGATAAAGACACTTTTGCTGGCCAAAGCACTACTGTACCCTGCCAGCTCGATTCCTGCCCGGGGCATCCCATTCTGTGACTAAAGCAGCCTCTGTTTAAGACCATATAAGCATTTGCTCTTATCATATTTGAAATTAGGCCTGATAAAGACACTTTTGCTGGCCAAAGCCCTACTGGACCCTGCCAGCTCGATTCCTGCCCGGGGCATCCCATTCTGTGACTACAGCAGCCTCTGTTTAAGACCATATAAGCATTTGCTCTTATCATATTTGAAATTAGCCTGATAAAGACACTTTTGCTGGCCAAAGCACTACTGTACCCTGCCAGCTCGATTCCTGCCCGGGGCATCCCATTCTGTGACTAAAGCAGCCTCTGTTTAAGACCATATAAGCATTTGCTCTTATCATATTTGAAATTAGCCTGATAAAGACACTTTTGCTGGCCAAAGCACTACTGTACCCTGCCAGCTCGATTCCTGCCCGGGGCATCCCATTCTGTGACTAAAGCAGCCTCTGTTTAAGACCATATAAGCATTTGCTCTTATCATATTTGAAATTAGCCTGATAAAGACACTTTTGCTGGCCAAAGCACTACTGTACCCTGCCAGCTCGATTCCTGCCCGGGGCATCCCATTCTGTGACTAAAGCAGCCTCTGTTTAAGACCATATAAGCATTTGCTCTTATCATATTTGAAATTAGGCCTGATAAAGACACTTTTGCTGGCCAAAGCACTACTGGACCCTGCCAGCTCGATTCCTGCCCGGGGCATCCCATTCTGTGACTAAAGCAGCCTCTGTTTAAGACCATATAAGCATTTGCTCTTATCATATTTGAAATTAGGCCTGATAAAGACACTTTTGCTGGCCAAAGCACTACTGGACCCTGCCAGCTCGATTCCTGCCCGGGGCATCCCATTCTGTGACTAAAGCAGCCTCTGTTTAAGACCATATAAGCATTTGCTCTTATCATATTTGAAATTAGCATGATAAAGACACTTTTGCTGGCCAAAGCCCTACTGGACCCTGCCAGCTCGATTCCTGCCCGGGGCATCCCATTCTGTGACTACAGCAGCCTCTGTTTAAGACCATATAAGCATTTGCTCTTATCATATTTGAAATTAGCCTGATAAAGACACTTTTGCTGGCCAAAGCACTACTGTACCCTGCCAGCTCGATTCCTGCCCGGGGCATCCCATTCTGTGACTAAAGCAGCCTCTGTTTAAGACCATATAAGCATTTGCTCTTATCATATTTGAAATTAGCCTGATAAAGACACTTTTGCTGGCCAAAGCACTACTGTACCCTGCCAGCTCGATTCCTGCCCGGGGCATCCCATTCTGTGACTAAAGCAGCCTCTGTTTAAGACCATATAAGCATTTGCTCTTATCATATTTGAAATTAGCCTGATAAAGACACTTTTGCTGGCCAAAGCACTACTGTACCCTGCCAGCTCGATTCCTGCCCGGGGCATCCCATTCTGTGACTAAAGCAGCCTCTGTTTAAGACCATATAAGCATTTGCTCTTATCATATTTGAAATTAGGCCTGATAAAGACACTTTTGCTGGCCAAAGCACTACTGGACCCTGCCAGCTCGATTCCTGCCCGGGGCATCCCATTCTGTGACTAAAGCAGCCTCTGTTTAAGACCATATAAGCATTTGCTCTTATCATATTTGAAATTAGCCTGATAAAGACACTTTTGCTGGCCAAAGCCCTACTGGACCCTGCCAGCTCGATTCCTGCCCGGGGCATCCCATTCTGTGACTACAGCAGCCTCTGTTTAAGACCATATAAGCATTTGCTCTTATCATATTTGAAATTAGCCTGATAAAGACACTTTTGCTGGCCAAAGCACTACTGTACCCTGCCAGCTCGATTCCTGCCCGGGGCATCCCATTCTGTGACTAAAGCAGCCTCTGTTTAAGACCATATAAGCATTTGCTCTTATCATATTTGAAATTAGCCTGATAAAGACACTTTTGCTGGCCAAAGCACTACTGTACCCTGCCAGCTCGATTCCTGCCCGGGGCATCCCATTCTGTGACTAAAGCAGCCTCTGTTTAAGACCATATAAGCATTTGCTCTTATCATATTTGAAATTAGCCTGATAAAGACACTTTTGCTGGCCAAAGCACTACTGTACCCTGCCAGCTCGATTCCTGCCCGGGGCATCCCATTCTGTGACTAAAGCAGCCTCTGTTTAAGACCATATAAGCATTTGCTCTTATCATATTTGAAATTAGGCCTGATAAAGACACTTTTGCTGGCCAAAGCACTACTGGACCCTGCCAGCTCGATTCCTGCCCGGGGCATCCCATTCTGTGACTAAAGCAGCCTCTGTTTAAGACCATATAAGCATTTGCTCTTATCATATTTGAAATTAGGCCTGATAAAGACACTTTTGCTGGCCAAAGCCCTACTGGACCCTGCCAGCTCGATTCCTGCCCGGGGCATCCCATTCTGTGACTACAGCAGCCTCTGTTTAAGACCATATAAGCATTTGCTCTTATCATATTTGAAATTAGCCTGATAAAGACACTTTTGCTGGCCAAAGCACTACTGTACCCTGCCAGCTCGATTCCTGCCCGGGGCATCCCATTCTGTGACTAAAGCAGCCTCTGTTTAAGACCATATAAGCATTTGCTCTTATCATATTTGAAATTAGCCTGATAAAGACACTTTTGCTGGCCAAAGCACTACTGTACCCTGCCAGCTCGATTCCTGCCCGGGGCATCCCATTCTGTGACTAAAGCAGCCTCTGTTTAAGACCATATAAGCATTTGCTCTTATCATATTTGAAATTAGGCCTGATAAAGACACTTTTGCTGGCCAAAGCACTACTGTACCCTGCCAGCTCGATTCCTGCCCGGGGCATCCCATTCTGTGACTAAAGCAGCCTCTGTTTAAGACCATATAAGCATTTGCTCTTATCATATTTGAAATTAGCCTGATAAAGACACTTTTGCTGGCCAAAGCACTACTGTACCCTGCCAGCTCGATTCCTGCCCGGGGCATCCCATTCTGTGACTAAAGCAGCCTCTGTTTAAGACCATATAAGCATTTGCTCTTATCATATTTGAAATTAGGCCTGATAAAGACACTTTTGCTGGCCAAAGCACTACTGTACCCTGCCAGCTCGATTCCTGCCCGGGGCATCCCATTCTGTGACTAAAGCAGCCTCTGTTTAAGACCATATAAGCATTTGCTCTTATCATATTTGAAATTAGGCCTGATAAAGACACTTTTGCTGGCCAAAGCCCTACTGGACCCTGCCAGCTCGATTCCTGCCCGGGGCATCCCATTCTGTGACTACAGCAGCCTCTGTTTAAGACCATATAAGCATTTGCTCTTATCATATTTGAAATTAGCCTGATAAAGACACTTTTGCTGGCCAAAGCACTACTGTACCCTGCCAGCTCGATTCCTGCCCGGGGCATCCCATTCTGTGACTAAAGCAGCCTCTGTTTAAGACCATATAAGCATTTGCTCTTATCATATTTGAAATTAGCCTGATAAAGACACTTTTGCTGGCCAAAGCACTACTGTACCCTGCCAGCTCGATTCCTGCCCGGGGCATCCCATTCTGTGACTAAAGCAGCCTCTGTTTAAGACCATATAAGCATTTGCTCTTATCATATTTGAAATTAGCCTGATAAAGACACTTTTGCTGGCCAAAGCACTACTGTACCCTGCCAGCTCGATTCCTGCCCGGGGCATCCCATTCTGTGACTAAAGCAGCCTCTGTTTAAGACCATATAAGCATTTGCTCTTATCATATTTGAAATTAGGCCTGATAAAGACACTTTTGCTGGCCAAAGCACTACTGGACCCTGCCAGCTCGATTCCTGCCCGGGGCATCCCATTCTGTGACTAAAGCAGCCTCTGTTTAAGACCATATAAGCATTTGCTCTTATCATATTTGAAATTAGGCCTGATAAAGACACTTTTGCTGGCCAAAGCACTACTGGACCCTGCCAGCTCGATTCCTGCCCGGGGCATCCCATTCTGTGACTAAAGCAGCCTCTGTTTAAGACCATATAAGCATTTGCTCTTATCATATTTGAAATTAGCCTGATAAAGACACTTTTGCTGGCCAAAGCCCTACTGGACCCTGCCAGCTCGATTCCTGCCCGGGGCATCCCATTCTGTGACTACAGCAGCCTCTGTTTAAGACCATATAAGCATTTGCTCTTATCATATTTGAAATTAGCCTGATAAAGACACTTTTGCTGGCCAAAGCACTACTGTACCCTGCCAGCTCGATTCCTGCCCGGGGCATCCCATTCTGTGACTAAAGCAGCCTCTGTTTAAGACCATATAAGCATTTGCTCTTATCATATTTGAAATTAGCCTGATAAAGACACTTTTGCTGGCCAAAGCACTACTGTACCCTGCCAGCTCGATTCCTGCCCGGGGCATCCCATTCTGTGACTAAAGCAGCCTCTGTTTAAGACCATATAAGCATTTGCTCTTATCATATTTGAAATTAGCCTGATAAAGACACTTTTGCTGGCCAAAGCACTACTGTACCCTGCCAGCTCGATTCCTGCCCGGGGCATCCCATTCTGTGACTAAAGCAGCCTCTGTTTAAGACCATATAAGCATTTGCTCTTATCATATTTGAAATTAGGCCTGATAAAGACACTTTTGCTGGCCAAAGCACTACTGGACCCTGCCAGCTCGATTCCTGCCCGGGGCATCCCATTCTGTGACTAAAGCAGCCTCTGTTTAAGACCATATAAGCATTTGCTCTTATCATATTTGAAATTAGCCTGATAAAGACACTTTTGCTGGCCAAAGCCCTACTGGACCCTGCCAGCTCGATTCCTGCCCGGGGCATCCCATTCTGTGACTACAGCAGCCTCTGTTTAAGACCATATAAGCATTTGCTCTTATCATATTTGAAATTAGCCTGATAAAGACACTTTTGCTGGCCAAAGCACTACTGTACCCTGCCAGCTCGATTCCTGCCCGGGGCATCCCATTCTGTGACTAAAGCAGCCTCTGTTTAAGACCATATAAGCATTTGCTCTTATCATATTTGAAATTAGCCTGATAAAGACACTTTTGCTGGCCAAAGCACTACTGTACCCTGCCAGCTCGATTCCTGCCCGGGGCATCCCATTCTGTGACTAAAGCAGCCTCTGTTTAAGACCATATAAGCATTTGCTCTTATCATATTTGAAATTAGCCTGATAAAGACACTTTTGCTGGCCAAAGCACTACTGTACCCTGCCAGCTCGATTCCTGCCCGGGGCATCCCATTCTGTGACTAAAGCAGCCTCTGTTTAAGACCATATAAGCATTTGCTCTTATCATATTTGAAATTAGGCCTGATAAAGACACTTTTGCTGGCCAAAGCACTACTGGACCCTGCCAGCTCGATTCCTGCCCGGGGCATCCCATTCTGTGACTAAAGCAGCCTCTGTTTAAGACCATATAAGCATTTGCTCTTATCATATTTGAAATTAGCCTGATAAAGACACTTTTGCTGGCCAAAGCCCTACTGGACCCTGCCAGCTCGATTCCTGCCCGGGGCATCCCATTCTGTGACTACAGCAGCCTCTGTTTAAGACCATATAAGCATTTGCTCTTATCATATTTGAAATTAGCCTGATAAAGACACTTTTGCTGGCCAAAGCACTACTGTACCCTGCCAGCTCGATTCCTGCCCGGGGCATCCCATTCTGTGACTAAAGCAGCCTCTGTTTAAGACCATATAAGCATTTGCTCTTATCATATTTGAAATTAGCCTGATAAAGACACTTTTGCTGGCCAAAGCACTACTGTACCCTGCCAGCTCGATTCCTGCCCGGGGCATCCCATTCTGTGACTAAAGCAGCCTCTGTTTAAGACCATATAAGCATTTGCTCTTATCATATTTGAAATTAGCCTGATAAAGACACTTTTGCTGGCCAAAGCACTACTGTACCCTGCCAGCTCGATTCCTGCCCGGGGCATCCCATTCTGTGACTAAAGCAGCCTCTGTTTAAGACCATATAAGCATTTGCTCTTATCATATTTGAAATTAGGCCTGATAAAGACACTTTTGCTGGCCAAAGCACTACTGGACCCTGCCAGCTCGATTCCTGCCCGGGGCATCCCATTCTGTGACTACAGCAGCCTCTGTTTAAGACCATATAAGCATTTGCTCTTATCATATTTGAAATTAGGCCTGATAAAGACACTTTTGCTGGCCAAAGCACTACTGTACCCTGCCAGCTCGATTCCTGCCCGGGGCATCCCATTCTGTGACTAAAGCAGCCTCTGTTTAAGACCATATAAGCATTTGCTCTTATCATATTTGAAATTAGGCCTGATAAAGACACTTTTGCTGGCCAAAGCACTACTGTACCCTGCCAGCTCGATTCCTGCCCGGGGCATCCCATTCTGTGACTAAAGCAGCCTCTGTTTAAGACCATATAAGCATTTGCTCTTATCATATTTTAAATTAGGCCTGATAAAGACACTTTTGCTGGCCAAAGCACTACTGTACCCTGCCAGCTCGATTCCTGCCCGGGGCATCCCATTCTGTGACTAAAGCAGCCTCTGTTTAAGACCATATAAGCATTTGCTCTTATCATATTTGAAATTAGCCTGATAAAGACACTTTTGCTGGCCAAAGCACTACTGTACCCTGCCAGCTCGATTCCTGCCCGGGGCATCCCATTCTGTGACTAAAGCAGCCTCTGTTTAAGACCATATAAGCATTTGCTCTTATCATATTTGAAATTAGGCCTGATAAAGACACTTTTGCTGGCCAAAGCACTACTGTACCCTGCCAGCTCGATTCCTGCCCGGGGCATCCCATTCTGTGACTAAAGCAGCCTCTGTTTAAGACCATATAAGCATTTGCTCTTATCATATTTGAAATTAGCCTGATAAAGACACTTTTGCTGGCCAAAGCACTACTGTACCCTGCCAGCTCGATTCCTGCCCGGGGCATCCCATTCTGTGACTAAAGCAGCCTCTGTTTAAGACCATATAAGCATTTGCTCTTATCATATTTGAAATTAGGCCTGATAAAGACACTTTTGCTGGCCAAAGCACTACTGGACCCTGCCAGCTCGATTCCTGCCCGGGGCATCCCATTCTGTGACTACAGCAGCCTCTGTTTAAGACCATATAAGCATTTGCTCTTATCATATTTGAAATTAGGCCTGATAAAGACACTTTTGCTGGCCAAAGCACTACTGTACCCTGCCAGCTCGATTCCTGCCCGGGGCATCCCATTCTGTGACTAAAGCAGCCTCTGTTTAAGACCATATAAGCATTTGCTCTTATCATATTTGAAATTAGGCCTGATAAAGACACTTTTGCTGGCCAAAGCACTACTGGACCCTGCCAGCTCGATTCCTGCCCGGGGCATCCCATTCTGTGACTAAAGCAGCCTCTGTTTAAGACCATATAAGCATTTGCTCTTATCATATTTGAAATTAGGCCTGATAAAGACACTTTTGCTGGCCAAAGCACTACTGGACCCTGCCAGCTCGATTCCTGCCCGGGGCATCCCATTCTGTGACTAAAGCAGCCTCTGTTTAAGACCATATAAGCATTTGCTCTTATCATATTTGAAATTAGGCCTGATAAAGACACTTTTGCTGGCCAAAGCACTACTGGACCCTGCCAGCTCGATTCCTGCCCGGGGCATCCCATTCTGTGACTAAAGCAGCCTCTGTTTAAGACCATATAAGCATTTGCTCTTATTATATTTATATTATAAGACACTTTTGCTGGGCATAGGCTTACTGCTGCCTGCCAGGTGCACTTCTGTTGAGGCATCCCATTCTGTAACATAGCATACCCCTCTTTATTTACACTAAGCAGCTCTCTTATTTACACTAAGCAGGCCTGTTGGAGGCTGAGTGTTACTGCTCACTTTTGGTGTGCATTATATTCTGTTTCATATAGACCCACCGCTGCCCGGGGTTTTTTTAAATATCACCTACTACCACGCCAGTTAGACTATGTCGGGCAGACAAGTGCCTGGAAGTGAAAAGAGGAGTGGCAGAGGCCAAGATTCCGCAGGCAGAGCTCGCATCAGACTGGGGGCCAGTAGCAGCAGGAGTCACGCTGAGAGACCTAATCTGCCAGTATCTGCTAGCGGTCGGGTCTCCACCAGTAACGCATCTGCCGTGGTAGATTGGTTGACGCGCTCATCAACAACATCATCACAACTTACGTCTGAGACCCCCAGTCTAGGGTCGGTAGGTTCCTCTGACACAACCCTGAGTTGGCATGCCCCGAGAGCAGTCCCTGTCCTCCCATTGCCTCTGGCCTACGCCGTTCCCTCCCCCAGCGACGTATCCTATGCTTTGGGTTCAGCTCCACTCTTTAGTGAGGAGGACCATCAGATAGAGGACAGTCAGCAGCTACTGCCCAGCCAAGAAATGGAGGTGGCTTCTTTAGCTAGGCAGACAAATAGTGATGTGGACAGTGTCGTGGGTGCTGCGAGCGTTCCAGCTCCTGCGCCAGACACTGTTGACGAATCCACGAACATCAGTGACGTACAGCCACAACCCGGTGATGATGATGATGATGACGATGAAGCCGATCGCACTTGGGAGCCGGGTGATGAAGGGGCTTCATCGTCATCATCAGGAGAAGAGGGGTGCAGGTTGCCCCGGAGTCAGCAGCTGAGGCAGCAAGGTGGTAGCAGTCAGCATGGGGGCACAATTCCAAAGGCTGGAGCCGGCCGGGGCCGGGGCCGGGGTAGAGCACCTGCTGTGCGGCAGTCTACCTTATCGGGAGGTAGTGGAGCAGGGGTTCCTGGAGTTGGCAACAGCAGCAGTGAATCAGTGAGGCCAGGGGGTGGGAAAAGTAGCTACTCGGCAGTGTGGCAGTTTTTCCTGAGGCATCCGCAGGAGGGTAACATGGCCACATGCAAGATATGTAGGCAAAAGGTGAAGCGTGGCCAGGGTCCAAATGTTGGCACCACGGCCCTGCGTCAACATATGATGCGTCACCATAAAACGACCTGGGAGAACCGAGGCTCCCAAGGGGTGGTCCAGTCTGCTTCCTCACCAAGTGAGCTCCCAATTTCTGCCAGCCAAGGCTCCAGCACCTCAGCCGAAGGCAGCTGTGCGTCATACCCATCCTCTGTCGCTCCTGCTCCTCCTCCTCCAAGTCATGCATCCCGCCAGCAATCCATCAGCGAAGCCATGTCCAAGAGACAGCAGTATGCGCCCACTCATCCTACGGCGCAGAAGCTGAATGTGCTCCTGTCCAAGTTGCTGGTGCTGCAGTCGCTCCCTTTTCAGGTGGTGGAATCTGCACCTTTCAGAGAACTGATGGCTTGTGCCGAGCCGAGGTGGAGAGTCCCAAGCCGTCATTTCTTTGCCAAGAAGGCAGTACCAGCGCTGCACACTTTTGTTGAACAGAAGGTGGGCCAGTCCTTGAGCCTGTCGGTGTGTAGCAAAATACATGGCAGCGCCGACATCTGGAGCTGTAACTACGGTCAGGGGCAGTACATGTCGTTTACGGCCCACTGGGTGAATGTGGTCCCTTTGCAGCAGCAACTTGGACAGGTCACGCCGCTTCGGCCTCCGCGCTCTCTGCCCATTGGGCCTGTGACACCGTGCGACTCGGCCTCCTCATCCTCCGCCATCTCCTCACCCTCCACTGTAGGCTCAAGTCTCAGTGCCCCTCCAGTCTACCATGTGTGCAGGGCACGGAGGTGTCACGCAGTGCTTCACATGGTTTGTCTTGGCGAACGGAGTCACACAGGGGAGGAACTGCTTAAATGTATTCATCAGGAAATCCAAACATGGCTTACTCCGAGAAAACTTAAAATGGGAATCATGGTTACCGACAATGGGAAGAACATTTTGTCTGCGCTGCGCCAAGGAAGCCTAACCCATGCCCCCTGCATGGCTCACGTCTTCAATCTGGTTGTCAAGCGGTTTCTGAAGTGTTCCCCCCATCTGCAGGACATCCTAACAACTTCACGGAAACTTTGCATGCACTTCAGCCACTCCTACACTGCCAAACACACCCTTCTTGAGCTACAGCGTCAGAATGGTATCCCCCAACATAGTCTGATTTGCGATGTTTCCACCCGTTGGAATTCCACCCTTCACATGTTGGACCGATTATATGAACAGAGAAAAGCCATCACGGATTTCCTGATGATCCAAGCAGATAGGGGGACTCCCCTGTGTAACTTCAATGTCAACCAGTGGCAGCTCATACGTGACACCTGCCGTTTGCTCAGGCCCTTTGAGGAAGCCACTTTATTTGTCAGTCGGCAGGATTACGGGATGAACGACGTGATTCCACTGCTTCATGTACTACAGCACATGTTGGAAACCATGGCTGGTCAGGGCACTGGAGACATGGCGTTTACATCTTACGGCCACATGAACCCCCTTGGAGCTGAACTGGAGGAGGAGGAGGAGGAAGAGGAGGAGGAGGAGTTGCCCAGCGAAACACAGTTTAGGCTTGGCGAAATGGCTGGTTTATCTAGTCAGCGGACAGGAGAGGAGGAGCAGGAGCAGCCAGAGGAGCTAGAGGTTTTTGAGGAAGGAGAGACAGAGGACCCAGGCACACCGTGGCAGTATGCAGTGGAGATGGAGACAGGTAGTCCATCCGAGTCACTTGCGCAAATGGCACGAAGCATGCTCACGTGCTTGCGTAGTGACCCCAGAATTGTTTCCATCTGTCGGCGGGATGACTTCTGGCTGTCCACCTTATTGGACCCTCGCTTCCGGCACAAAATGGGGGCATTTTTTAAACCCACCGAGAGGGAGGACAAACTCAACTACTACAAAGACATTCTACGTAGGCAGTTGGCCGATGCCTATCTGCGCCATGGTCCATACTCTCGCAGGTCTGACTCGAGGGGACCTCTGCGCTCACCTTCCACTGCCATGGCCGCTGGGGGGGTTGGCAGCAGCAGCAGCAGAAGCTCCATCAGCAGCAGCAGCCTCAGTCTTCAGTCGCTAATGAGTAGCTTTCTACACCCGCATAGTGAGGCTACTCATGAGCAGCAGGAAGACCTGGAGCAGGACCTGAACCAGCAGGTCATGTCATACTTTTACATGACCATGCCAACACACCTTGAGGATCCGCTGGACTTCTGGGCAGCCAAACTTGATTTGTGGCCGCAACTAGCAGAGTTTGCCCTGGAAAAGCTGTCCTGCCCGGCAAGTAGCGTGCCATCTGAGCGGGTGTTTAGTGCGGCGGGGGCCATAGTTACGGCGAGGAGAACTCGTCTGTCAACTAAAAATGTGGAGAGACTCACCTTTGTCAAAATGAATCAGGGATGGATCAGCCAGGATTTCCACCCACCAATGCCTGATGCATGCGACTAGATTCAGCATGGTGCCACGTTTTACACTTTCCAAATGGTGCAAAACATATTTATGTCTTTAGGCCATTTTTTGGGCTCCTGCTGCTGCTACTGTCAACTCCTGCCAACTCCAGGGTGTGATTCATCCAATTTTTGGGCTCCTGAAGCCAACTCCAGTGTATATTTGGGCTCCTGCTGCTGCTACTGTCAACTCCTGCCAACTCCAGGCTGTGATTCATCCAATTTTTGGGCTCCTGAAGCCAACTCCAGTGTATATTTGGGCTCCTGCTGCTGCTACTGTCAACTCCTGCCAACTCCAGGGTGTGATTCATCCAATTTTTGGGCTCCTGAAGCCAACTCCAGTGTATATTTGGGCTCCTGCTGCTGCTGCTGCCAACTTCTGCCAACTCCAGGGTGTGATTCATCCAATTTTTGGGCTCCTGAAGCCAACTCCAGTGTATATTTGGGCTCCTGCTGCTGCTGCTGCCAACTTCTGCCAACTCCAGGGTGTGATTCATCCAATTTTTGGGCTCCTGAAGCCAACTCCAGTGTATATTTGGGCTCCTGCTGCTGCTACTGTCAACTCCTGCCAACTCCAGGGTGTGATTCATCCAATTTTGGGCTCCTGAAGCCAACTCCAGTGTATATTTGGGCTCCTGCTGCTGCTGCTGCCAACTTCTGCCAACTCCAGGGTGTGATTCATCCAATTTTTGGGCTCCTGAAGCCAACTCCAGTGTATATTTGGGCTCCTGCTGCTGCTGCTGCCAACTTCTGCCAACTCCAGGGTGTGATTCATCCAATTTTTGGGCTCCTGAAGCCAACTCCAGTGTATATTTGGGCTCCTGCTGCTGCTGCTGCCAACTTCTGCCAACTCCAGGGTGTGATTCATCCAATTTTTGGGCTCCTGAAGCCAACTCCAGTGTATATTTGGGCTCCTGCTGCTGCTGCTGTCAACTCCTGCCAACTCCAGGGTGTGATTCATCCAATTTTTGGGCTCTTGAAGCCAACTCCAGTGTATATTTGGGCTCCTGCTGCTGCTGCTGTCAACTCCTGCCAACTCCAGGGTGTGATTCATCCAATTTTTGGGCTCCTGAAGCCAACTCCAGTGTATATTTGGGCTCCTGCTGCTGCTGCTGCCAACTTCTGCCAACTCCAGGGTGTGATTCATCCAATTTTTGGGCTCCTGAAGCCAACTCCAGTGTATATTTGGGCTCCTGCTGCTGCTGCTGCCAACTCCTGCCAACTCCAGGGTGTGATTCATCCAATTTTTGGGCTCCTGAGGCCAACTCCAGTGTATATTTGGGCTCCTGCTGCTGCTACTGTCAACTCCTGCCAACTCCAGGCTGTGATTCATCCAATTTTTGGGCTCCTGAAGCCAACTCCAGTGTATATTTGGGCTCCTGCTGCTGCTACTGTCAACTCCTGCCAACTCCAGGGTGTGATTCATCCAATTTTTGGGCTCCTGAAGCCAACTCCAGTGTATATTTGGGCTCCTGCTGCTGCTGCTGCCAACTTCTGCCAACTCCAGGGTGTGATTCATCCAATTTTTGGGCTCCTGAAGCCAACTCCAGTGTATATTTGGGCTCCTGCTGCTGCTGCTGCCAACTTCTGCCAACTCCAGGGTGTGATTCATCCAATTTTTGGGCTCCTGAAGCCAACTCCAGTGTATATTTGGGCTCCTGCTGCTGCTGCTGCCAACTTCTGCCAACTCCAGGGTGTGATTCATCCAATTTTTGGGCTCCTGAAGCCAACTCCAGTGTATATTTGGGCTCCTGCTGCTGCTGCTGTCAACTCCTGCCAACTCCAGGGTGTGATTCATCCAATTTTTGGGCTCCTGAAGCCAACTCCAGTGTATATTTGGGCTCCTGCTGCTGCTGCTGCCAACTTCTGCCAACTCCAGGGTGTGATTCATCCAATTTTTGGGCTCCTGAAGCCAACTCCAGTGTATATTTGGGCTCCTGCTGCTGCTGCTGCCAACTTCTGCCAACTCCAGGGTGTGATTCATCCAATTTTTGGGCTCCTGAAGCCAACTCCAGTGTATATTTGGGCTCCTGCTGCTGCTGCTGCCAACTCCTGCCAACTCCAGGGTGTGATTCATCCAATTTTTGGGCTCCTGAGGCCAACTCCAGTGTATATTTGGGCTCCTGCTGCTGCTACTGTCAACTCCTGCCAACTCCAGGCTGTGATTCATCCAATTTTTGGGCTCCTGAAGCCAACTCCAGTGTATATTTGGGCTCCTGCTGCTGCTACTGTCAACTCCTGCCAACTCCAGGGTGTGATTCATCCAATTTTTGGGCTCCTGAAGCCAACTCCAGTGTATATTTGGGCTCCTGCTGCTGCTGCTGCCAACTTCTGCCAACTCCAGGGTGTGATTCATCCAATTTTTGGGCTCCTGAAGCCAACTCCAGTGTATATTTGGGCTCCTGCTGCTGCTGCTGCCAACTTCTGCCAACTCCAGGCTGTGATTCATCCAATTTTTGGGCTCCTGAAGCCAACTCCAGTGTATATTTGGGCTCCTGCTGCTGCTGCTGTCAACTCCTGCCAACTCCAGGGTGTGATTCATCCAATTTTTGGGCTCCTGAAGCCAACTCCAGTGTATATTTGGGCTCCTGCTGCTGCTGCTGCCAACTTCTGCCAACTCCAGGGTGTGATTCATCCAATTTTTGGGCTCCTGAAGCCAACTCCAGTGTATATTTGGGCTCCTGCTGCTGCTGCTGCCAACTCCTGCCAACTCCAGGGTGTGATTCATCCAATTTTTGGGCTCCTGAGGCCAACTCCAGTGTATATTTGGGCTCCTGCTGCTGCTACTGTCAACTCCTGCCAACTCCAGGCTGTGATTCATCCAATTTTTGGGCTCCTGAAGCCAACTCCAGTGTATATTTGGGCTCCTGCTGCTGCTACTGTCAACTCCTGCCAACTCCAGGGTGTGATTCATCCAATTTTTGGGCTCCTGAAGCCAACTCCAGTGTATATTTGGGCTCCTGCTGCTGCTGCTGCCAACTTCTGCCAACTCCAGGGTGTGATTCATCCAATTTTTGGGCTCCTGAAGCCAACTCCAGTGTATATTTGGGCTCCTGCTGCTGCTGCTGCCAACTTCTGCCAACTCCAGGCTGTGATTCATCCAATTTTTGGGCTCCTGAAGCCAACTCCAGTGTATATTTGGGCTCCTGCTGCTGCTGCTGTCAACTCCTGCCAACTCCAGGGTGTGATTCATCCAATTTTTGGGCTCCTGAAGCCAACTCCAGTGTATATTTGGGCTCCTGCTGCTGCTGCTGCCAACTCCTGCCAACTCCAGGGTGTGATTCATCCAATTTTTGGGCTCCTGAGGCCAACTCCAGTGTATATTTGGGCTCCTGCTGCTGCTACTGTCAACTCCTGCCAACTCCAGGGTGTGATTCATCCAATTTTTGGGCTCCTGAAGCCAACTCCAGTGTATATTTGGGCTCCTGCTGCTGCTGCTGCTGCCAACTTCTGCCAACTCCAGGGTGTGATTCATCCAATTTTTGGGCTCCTGAGGCCAACTCCAGTGTATATTTGGGCTCCTTCTGCCCCTCATAGTGATGCCACTTCAACTCTCTGCAATTGTGCCGCTCTGCGATTCTATTAGCGATGCCTCTGATCTGCATGTGATATTTCTTAAAAGTATTATTTAACTAACCCAGCACGCATCCTGTGCGTGTTACAGCAAGGCTGAATGGTTTACAACCCTATTGAGGCTGTAGGAGGCTCAGAAATAGCCGTTTTTAATAGCGATTCGTCGCGAATTTATTCGGGTCGAAACGATTTTTGTCGGAAAATTCGGCGAATCAGTCGAATCGAATTTTTCAAAAGTTCGCTCATCTCTAGTTAGAGCCTGAATGCAGCAAAAGCCTGCATCCCCCAGATGTGGAGGAATAAAGATCCCCCAGACATACTTACATGGTTTTGGTGAGTAAATGACATAATGAGGTTCGAGAGCCTTATGGCCTCCCGTGATGACACACACGAGAAGTTTGCCATGACGGCAAACGTACGGCTGGATGGCCTTCTCCGAGTCAATAGAAGGGAAGAGCCTTCTGGGTTTGACCTAGGTGCTTACCCAGCCCACCCGTTGCCCCCCCCCCTTTTAAAAGAAGTTCCACAGCACGTTAGGTGTCGCCTATGCACGCTCAGTGTTCAACGCTATAGGCTATCCCGACAGCCCAGAAAGTGTCATGGCAATTGGCCCAGGAGCAGACGCTAGGAAGGACATGCAATAGAAGGCACAAACCAGGCCAGAGACAAATTCGTTGGCAAGGGAGGCTCTTTATTACTAATATATGTACAAAATGTCAAGTGCACTCGCTGAGCCACCTCTGTATCATTACACTGCTAAGATGTTATGTTCTTAATTTTCCTTGTTAATGTTCTATGTCTTGTTTTTTTCAATGGAAAGAAAATCTCTCAATAAATAAAGAATTTATAAAAAATAAACCAAAAATGTACCCTTTAATGGTAGATATTTTAATAAAGCGCTTCAAGTTAAAAGGGATAAGAACATATCTGCATATTCCCAGTGACATTTTTGAGAAGTGGGGGGAGAATGTATTTTAGTTGACAGTTATAAAAGCTTCACTCCGTATTTCACTAAGATTTCAGTGTCAAATATTGAGATGCCTCATTAATATTTGGGGACAAAGGTTCTCCTCAAGCATGCTTTAGGGACTTCTATTGCAGGAATGGTGAAATATAGATAGTATGAATAACAATGGGCTCAGGTGAATCTGCATACTCAGGGGCATCTTGGGAATTTTAGAAACTTTTTTTGACCCAACATCTGTGTAGAGTTAACATTTTTTTGAATCACAAGTATGTCCAAAATCTTGTGGTCTCCTAGCGCACAATATCCTTTATCTTAATCCCAGGCCATTCGTCCTAACAATTCTACAGCCATCAATAGATTTAAGCTGTTTTTAATGCCTTCCTTGAACTTGCCTTGTCTCTTGTCAGCCAGCCAGAAGCTTTTTTTTATCAAGAGCAACATTCAAAGAGTCTGCCCTGCAGCCATCCCAGAGTGCACTTCTTTGTCGGAATCCTAATGACGATTCATATACATAAGAGACAATCTCCAGCTGGAAATCTAAAGGGCTTCTGGGTGTATATACAGTTCTCTGACCTCAGACCTAGTTCTATATTTTGATCTTGGGGATGCAGCCTCCCAACGTCTTGAATCCTAACCTATTTCCTGCAGTGAAGTGGCAGCTTAGCCAATGTTTGAAACACAAAATACGTTGGAAGGCCTAGCTAGTCAAGAAATTAGTTCTTTTTACCAGTTCCAAAAATAAGGCAACTTTAAATTGAAGGATTAAGCCTCTCTGTGACAGGAATTAAAATAACTCAAATGTGTCTGAAATGAAAAAGAAAAACTTGTGACTTTTTCAGGTGAACATTCAAACTTTTACTTGGATTAAGGATTGAAATAAGTTTAGGACTGTTATTTGACATCAGTTGTTTACTAATTTATGTGACCCTACACCAATATTTTATAAAATGGGTGTTGATCATTACCTGGTCCTTGGACCCTCTGAGAAATATCTTTGTGTGGCCAGATGCCGAGAAGAGGACTCCAGACCACATGACCATTGGCGGCCAATCACGAGGCCCAGTTTTGCAGGGAGTTAGGGTCAGGTAAGAGAGAATTGGGCTTGCTTGTTGGTATTCCCTGGGGTGCTTTTGCAATTATAATATTCCCCCAGGCGCTGAGTGCAATGACAGTTAACAGATATCTTATTGAAAATGGGTGTTGGATGCTTTATGGTAAAAACCTAATGTGAACATGTCACACAGTGCCAAATATACTAAACCAAACAATGCCAGATTTACAGAGCTAAAACAATACATAGGTGAGCTAAGAGTTATAAACCCCCCCCCCCAACAAAACTGTGCTTCTCCTGAAATTTATGCTATTGCTGATGGCCTATCGCATTTTCTAGGCGCCCATGCAGATCTGCCTGGTAAACCTGGTTGGCAGTCATTGGATAAGGCTGCAATTGACTCTATGGGGGATACTGGAGTGTGGCGTTTTAAAAGTTGATGTCATCATTTCGCATTAGTTTTGACCTAAATTTCCTGCACCCAAATTAACATTCAATATAAGCAGAATTAGAACCATTTGTATGGAATGGGTCAGATGGGAAAGCAAGTGCCATCACAGTCTCTCTGTAACACAACCAGGAAGAGAATTGTGGCCATTGAAACAAATAGGCTCTTTCATATCTGTGTGTGCAGCGTTTTGCCAATAGTGCAACGCAGCGGTATGGTTAGGCATTTACTGCTGCCACCTGCTCCTCAGCGATGGTCTCCACTGGTGAAGCTGTTCTCCACTGCTGCTAGGTCCCTCCACTATAGCGTTCTTCTTCTGGATCTTGCTGCCTCCTGCCACAACTGGCCTCCCTGCAGCCCCCACTGCCTAATGCACCTGGAAGCATGCAAACTAAGGATGCTGCAAGGAAGCATATTAGCCTGCCACAACAATGATTACATTATCCACCACAAGGGGTCTGATTCCAAGCCTCCATGTAAATGCTCGGTTTTGTGAGTATGCAAACTCGCTGGCGGGGAATTCCCGCTTGCTCATAGGAATTTAAGCCATCTGCAAGATTAGTTCGCCAGTGCGATTGCCAGAGAAAGTGCCGCTTAAGTGGCATTCATTAAAGCAGGGAAAGTGACAGTGGTTTTTTTTTTGCTGTGTTCCCTCCCCCAAAGGCTACCAGCCAAGGAAGCAAGCATTAGGGCTTGTAACCCAAGGCTCAGTGGCTGCGCTATTGGTGGCCCCCAGTGCTGAAAGTTACCAGCCATTATTCCCTTTGCTATGGGCTTGGGCCGAAGACACCCCTTTAAGAACCCCTTGCCCACACCAGTCTCCAGTCTCTTCCTTCCCCCCGATGCCCCAAATGGGAGTACAGGTAATGTGTAATTTTACTGGCATGCCACCCTCCAAGCCCAGCAGGTGCCATGCTGGCTCCGGACTATGGTGAACTGATATAGGGGTGTAAATAATACACCACAGAAAATACATTTTATTGTTCTTAATTTCATTTTACTCACCTGTTCCCATCTTCCTCTATCTGCCCTCCGCTGGGTGCTGCCTTTCTCAGGTCCGACATTCTTTGTCCCATGTTGTGTCCTCTTCCATCTTCAGGGGCTCTTCCAGGCCCATCCAGCATCTTCTTGTGGAGGCGCCAGCTATCAGAAGCTGACGGCTGCACAGCTATTTGGAGGAAGAGGGAATACAGGTTTCCCCTTCTTTCATCCACGCTACCCAGCAAGGAACTGAGGTGAGGGCCGGGGGAGTCGGCTTTTATACTTGGAGGCATGGCCTTCATGGAATCTCCCTGAAGTCATTGCAGATGTAACAGAAGAGGCAACCCCTCTAGATGCCTCCCACTTTGTGACATCAGGGAGATTTCTGAGAGGCCCCGCTTCTTAATATAAAAGCAGCTACCTGGAGGCTCATCGTGGAATCCCTGGCCAGGAGTCAGGATGAATCCTTAGACGCCCCGGTGGCACACATTTATTGGAGCCAGCACGGTAACCTAAAGAGAGAAGGTAAGTACACATTAATGTAGAATAAGTTAAGTAATTTTTTTACAACATGTGTGTTGTTCACTTTGAACTGGTAAGGGGTCCCATGGACCCCTATATGATTTCATACTCTGTTACCCGCAATACCAATAGGCATGTTGGAGTGGATGAGCCTGGGGGCCCATAGCATGGGCCGTTGCTGGGCACCGGACCTGTGCTTTAAGGCATAAGGGCTAGTAATGGGTGACCCTTGAGCTCTGGTAATACAAGCCCCTATGTTTGGTTTGCCGTGTTGGTAACGCTTAGACGGGGGACCCCACTCATTTTTTTCTTTTACATTTTTACTTTATTTTTTCAGTTTTCAAACGTGTTAAAAATTAAAAAAATAATGTGTGGGTCCCCCTCTAGGCATTACCAACCTGGCAAACCAAGCATAAGGGCTTGTAATTCCAGGGCTCAAGAGTGCCAATGACCCTGACCATTGCAATCCCTTATGCCCTATACCAAAGGTCCGGTGCCCAGCACCGGCCCATACTATGGGCCACCGGGCTCATCTGCACCACCATGCCTATTGGTGGTGCAGGTAATAAGGTATGAACTTGTCTAGGGGTCCATGGGATATTCCTAAAATCTCACAAACCTGTCCCATCATGCTGCATTTAAGCCTTCCTTTGCTGGATGCCATTTGTAGGGCAGCCCCATCTTGTCCACCTCATCAACCTTCCCATCAAGCACTGCCACCCAGTGACACCCATTTGATGCCCCTGTATGCCCCTCTCTCAATATCTCCTCTCCCTGGGACGTCCATCTAATCACAGACATGCCCAGGGGGAGGGACAAGGCTGGCAAGAGGGAAAGCTGTGTCATCCAGAGCGGCTATCGGCAGCAAAAGAGTGCGGTGAGATCACAGAGGTCTTAGCCGCTCCAGACAGACAGCTCCATACAGCACTAAACATCCAAAAGGTCAAAAAACAGCCTCTGATGGGGGGACAGAAGAAGGAAATTCAGAACAACAAAAATTTTTTGGGGTGGTGTGTTATTCTATTCTAGTTGGGGTGAACTGGTAAGGGGTCCAGGGGGTAAAATGACACATTACCCGCACCCCCATTTGGTGCATCGGGGTTGTGGAAGAGCTCCGAGCCATACTAAAGGGCATAAGGGCTTGTAACTTGCAGAAATAGGCATACAAAGCAGTATTTAGCAAAATTGTGTGATACATATGTGAAAAAACATCCTTAGAGTATAGAACAATCATACAGCAAGCAGAATATCTGTGACATATAATATATATTAAGTTAGTGGATTACATCACTAAGCAGGGGCGTAACTTGAGAGGGTGCAGGGGGGATGTCCACACCGGGGCCCATGAGGTCAGGGGGCCCAATCATTGTTGCTCATCGACCTTATTTATCCTATTGTGCTCACTTGGCGTCATTTAAAAAGAGGAATCACCAATGGTCTCTGCTGTTTCAGCCTTTAGTTGTCTATCTGCATCCAAATGAGCTAAAAGGCTGAAAAAATGTTACTGTATGAGCCTTGACAGGGCCCCATATAATGTTCACATTTAGTTACGCCACTGTCTAGTATAAGTCAGTGTAGGGAATAATGTTCCTTTAACCTTGGAATATTAATAGACTGTTTCCCCTACTCATTTCACCACGTAGGCTTCCTCAGAGGGACTGGTGGCGTCTATAGTCTAATAAACAAGCAAAATACCAATAGGTAATTCATAAAGTAACATAGAACGAGATGTGCAGAGGATTATATCACACACTACAGACAAAATACCTGCTTATCATATATGAGAGGACCTGGGTGAGTTCTCCCTGTGAGAGGAGTAGCAGGGGTGCTCAGGTGTACCTAGAGTATAATGGACAAAACAGGGGGTATAATAATCTAACATGTATTTTGGTAAATGTGGAGCTAACAAGAAAACCAGTCAACAACGTACTTGAAAGGTTTCAATCAATGAAAGTGTTTGAGATGAAGAAAATTGTTGGATGATAACCAGGTTTCCTGACAGTGGTGAATGATGTTGGGTAAGCCACAGTGTGCATGATCGCCTTAGGTATATTGAGAAGGAGAGATAAAGAGATTGTAATAATCTACTATATTAGGAGACATGGGGTGGTTTGCTGGAAAAGTTAAGGATAATGCATACCTTAACAGGAATGTCGCAGTGTGTCGGGGCTGCAGGGGGTAGAGACGTGTCCCTCGGAAGTGCCAAGTCCTTTCTGGTGACCGGACCAGGGAAAAGGAGAATCCTGGAGGGCCAATGCAACAGTGTTTCCCCAGCAGCAGCATCTCAATGTGCTGCGTCTTTTTTGTGTGACCAGGGCCAGAATCGCAAGGGAATTGCAAGGGAGCAAGTGCGCAGACATCGTGCGTGTCTGACTCCTCAGATGGCCGCCGTCACAATGGCGATGCCCGGCTGATATTAGCTAGCGATGTGGTGACCAGTGTTACTATTGTAGCACGCCGGAAGCAAAACTGGGATCTGAAGCTAGCGCTGCTTTCTGTTAGTGAAGGAGCCTATCAATATAATTAAAGTGGACCTCTATCCCGGGTATGGTCTAACCCCCTGTTGCACCCAGGTTTGGGGTGCCCTGCTGTATAAAATACCAAGTTCACCAAGATCACTTACCTCTTCTCTGGCCCACGCTGTAGCTAGAGGAGCCAGCTCAAATCCTAGCCACACTTGTGAGCTGGCAGCACTTGGCTCCCTTCAGATGTGTGCAGCCCTGCAGCCGAGAAGGGAAGCAAGTGATGCCAGCGGCAGTCGCGCATACATCGTGGGCTCAAGGAAAAGGTAAGGTAAGGTTTCGCTCCACTTTAAGGATTATTAAGCCAGGTGCTATGTATCCTGTGGCCTGGGGATACAATGTGAGAAGGAAGGAGGCGTTGTTCAGATGTGTCTGACAGGTCCGCCTCAGGTGGGGCCAGATAGAGGCTGGTGCTTTATATTGTAGAGGGAGCAAAGGCACCCGTGGGAACATTGGAGTAATTATTATTATTAATATTAAATTTATGAGTCTAAGGAAAAAAAGGGAGGCTCCTGATAGTAAGGTGAGGTATACGTTTTAATGATGGGGCCCTATGTGAAGCCACTATGCATAGGATATTCCTTATACTAATGGTAAGGATTTAAAAAGTAGACCCCAGGTAAATAGTATCGTCTCATCCTTAATTAGGAATAGTGGGGTGAAGTATATTTAAATTATTCCTTGAGCCATCTGGCGTATATAAGGAACTGGGGCCTTTTCAAGGAGAACTAGATTGTAACCAAAGGCAAAGACATGTTGATTAACCATTGTTAAAGTACATAAGGGATGGTATTATGTCAGGTGGTGAGGGAACAAGGTATTGGGGAAGTATCTAAGACAGTCAAAGATTTTCGCCCTAGCTGGGTAGATTTGAAAAGGTGTCATAAAGGGTAGGGATCTACAAAAAGGAAGCAAACAATGTTTTGTCGTTCAGGCCGGGAGGTTGGGCGGCTTTAAGAGAAGTCATCTATATCATGCATGTGATTCTGGATCTGTGTTAAGGAGTAGAATTTAAATGGACTGGTGAATGTATTGTGGGTTAGCTAGGTGTGTCTAGAGTGCTGCATATGTTTCTGCTCAAGATATTGTTATTATGTTCCAGGATCCATTGTTTGAAGGGCGTGCCCTGCGCATGAGGTGGGGAGGCCGATTCATTAATAGCGGCAGGTAGCGACAGTTGAGCGACTGTAGCTGCATTTTCAGAGCGCCCGCTAGTAGTCGCTGTGCTTGGCCGTTGTTCAGTAGTTGATAGCGACTCGGTTTGCCGTAATGTTGAATATTGGGTGAGGAGTCGCTATTTGACAGGTTCCGCGCTGTATGGGAGCGCATGATAGGGACTGGCCCTAGCGACCGGCTCCCACCATATTCATTAAAAAATCACGCTCAAAAAATTCTCGCGCTGTAAAATGCATGTTTAAACCCCAGAGCGCTGGCGGCGATGGGTTAAAAGTAGTTTTTTAACCCCCCAAAAAATATATTTTTGGAAACCAAAAAAAAACAAGTTTTTTAAATAATTTAGTAATATGAATACATTAATATTAGACCTGTAATATCAATTCTGTACAATTTTTTTTTCCCTTAAAAAAATCATCTAAAATGGCAGAAGTGGTCACAGAATTTTTCACATTTAAAAAAAAAAAAAAAATTAATAACAATTTATTATTAATATTTAAAGATTGTTCCATTGAAATGCATTGGAGAGCGCCAGGTAGCGAGAGGTCATACCTGACGCTGTTCAAGGTCGGACGCTGGCGCTGTGGGCTGAGGCTGGAATAATGATGAATGAGTGGCTATATGGCGCTATCTCAGTCGCTAAGCAGGATTGGCTTGATAAATGTGTGATTGTGGTGGGGAGCCGGCGTTCTCGTGGCGGGGCCCGTCATTACCGGCCGCTCACCAGTCGCTACCTGTCGCTATTCCTTCATAAATAAGGGCCTAAGTATACTATGTTGGGAGTGTTACAGCTGGAAACGTGTTTTGTTTTAAACAGTTTCCCATTAGGAAGATCCCGTAGTGGGACAGTTGAGACTTGTGCACATTCAGATGTATTTTAAACTGAACCAACACCTTTCCAGTAAACAGTTCTCCTATGCTTCCCTCCACAGGACAATTTAGCTTGCTGCACATAAAAATTTATTTACCTTTCTGTAACTCCTGCCATGGTGGATTTTCCCCTGAATAAATACCAAACATTTTTCTGCCTTGATGCCTGGGTCAGTGTCTGGGACCCACCAGAAGATTCTCTTGTATGTTATTGGGTCAATTCGACCTTTTGCTTGAGTAAGAGTAAAGAGGCAAAGGAATGGTTACCCATCAGGAAGAAGTGATGTAATAGTGATCCCCTGCATTACACTCTTTTAATATGTTTAACAGAAAGGATGTGTGCATGTACTTCTCTTCTTTTTGTTCATTTCTAGACTTTAATAAAGAGAGCAGAACATTTAATATAATCCCTTTAGATGTCTACAGTGAGGCCACAGACAGAAAAAGTAGACTAGTGATTCTAATATGGTATAATAATCAATACGATTATATGAGCTTCTCCAGCACACTTATGTGAAAGCCTTGAGTTTGGATTCTCCCATCTGTTATGATGGAGCAGTTCTGCAAACAAGGTACAAAGTTCTTCCATTGAGGTAAGGTTAGTCTTTTCAACTTTGAATAAAGACCCCAGAGACAGCAATTTTGTAAAATACAATCTACCTCATTGGAAGATTCTGCACCTCACATATATTGTAGGAAAGCACCCGAAGAACTCAACTCAACTCAATAACAAAATTTTGTTTTTTCCCGATTTTGGCAAATGCTCCGCTTTGTCGCAGTGGATTAAAATGATTGCTTTCATTAAAGCTCAATTGCAGGCAATGTTAATATGTTATTATAAATATATATATATATATATATATATATATATATATATATATATTAATGCTGACCAACACCCATTTTACACAAAATGGGTGTTGGTCCAAGTGTGGGTGCGGGATCCCGATTGCTGATGCCCCAGCTCATACACTCCTCACAGGCACTGTTCTCTATACCTCTACCAGCTCCCTTGAAGAAATTTGGCCCCGAGATTGGGCAGTGGCGGCCACTGGTTGAAATAACATTTTATTAGTAGCACAAAAATCCGACAAAAAAAAAGTTGAGGAAATTTTTCCTCCAAAAAAACTTCCTGCCATCAATGACATAATCTGCTTAAGAAGGTCTTATCACATCCATATGCTGCTGAATTCATTTGCAGATGCAGTGCTCCTGGACTGTGTGGGGGCTGCCATGTTGCTATACCTAAGAGCCATGATTTCAGGTAAGCATGAAGAATGAACTGACTAGGAGCAGGATGGGGGAATGGATGTCTTCTGCTGCCCCTGCCTTTAGGGTCTCCTGCTGCCACCACCGGTGGTCAGTGGGTCTTCTGCGACGCTATAGTATACTGTGCTTAGCCACACCATCACAAGTCGGTAGAAAGGAGAGCTCCAACATTTTGGTTGTTAGAGATTTAAAGATGGCTCCTGTATTCTGTAGACAATCTCAAACAGGGGACAAAAGGACTTCCATCATGAGCATGCCAGGAGATTGTATGATACACTGAATATGTTGTCTCTCAACTTGAAGGCATCCTATTGGCAGTCTGCCAAGATGAGTGAGTCTTTAGAGTTGGTAGTTCTGAAGTTATTTGGATGTTAATTTGACTTCAGGCCTGCTTAAAGGGGGTTATTAGGACATATAACATTATTTGCTTACAGTTATCATACTAGAACTGAATGTACACTTATTGAAAACAACAGAACCACTCCAAAATCTGACAGGCCTCTCCAAATAAAATTCAGTTACCCCTATCTCATTTTTTTTTTAACACTAAAAAACAAACTGCGCCGCATATGGAGAAGCCACTGCTAATAATTTTTTTCCTAGGAGCATCCCACTGTTTAATGTCTACGGGTAGAGATGAGCGAACTTTTGAAAAGTTCGATTCGACCGATTCGCCGAATTTCACAAAGAAATTCGGGTTCGGCCGAATCGAACTTTTACGAAGTTCCCAATCAAAAATGCCGGCATGGTGACAGCGGAGCCGGCCGGCCCGCTCCCACCATGCCGGCATTTGAGAAAAAAGGCAAACACTTACCTGCAGGTCCGGAGCGTGGAGGCCGGCCTCCACGCTCCGGACCTGCAGGTAAGTGTTTGCCTTTTTTTTAAAATGCCGGCATGGTGGGAGCGGGCAGGCCGGTTCCGCTGACAGCGGAGCCGGCCGGCCCGCTCCCACCATACCGGCATTTTTTCTTTTTCTTTTTTTCTTTGTTTTTTAAATGCCGGCATGGTGGGAGCGGGCCGGCCGGCTTGGCCGGCCCGCTCCCACCATGCCGGCATTTTTTTTTTTTAATTTCAGGAAAAATTCGATCGGCACGAACCGCAAAATATTCGGGTTCGTGCCGAATCGAATATTTCCTGAAATTCGGAGCGAATTCCGGTTCGTCCGAAGCGGTTCGCTCGTCTCTATCTACAGGAAATTGTTTATAGACGCTCCTTGCTGGCACTTGTAGTCATGCAGAAGGTGCAGGTCCACAGGTTGCCAATGGTTAGGGTATAATGTTCACGCACTGTGCCCCAAACAAGAAAGAGGACACGTAAGGGAAAATCCAGCCAAGCAGATAACAAGTGAAAAGAATGAGGAATCTTGATTAAGAATAACAGAGCTGGCATAAGACGTTGTCAATGAAGTGACACTTCACTTCTGTGTCCATTGTCTAATTATCCTAATACAGGAGCAACAAGGATGATCACATAAAGGCGGTGAAACACAACTTTCAAGCTTCTTAGACAAAGCCTTCACTGACAATGCCATGCCTTCAATCCAGACATTAGAAAGAAGGCAATGGACAAGGGTGAAAAAAAAGAGCTCACTCACGGACAGCTTACCCGAGGATACTGCAAAGATTATGCTAATCTTCTCTTCATTGTCCTCTGCAAAATGTTTTCATACCATGTCTTTTATCCAGGCTAGAAAGGATGCACAACCTCTCAACTCTGTGACAGCGAACACTTTCTGTGTGGTTTCTGCGTAATTAACACCAGCACTAGACCTTTTCTTTCTCTTCACATCTCCAGCTTATGGCCTTTTAAAGGTACCCACGGGGGAGAGTTTGTCATCCTTTGCTTGTGGCCTGGTTGCCCCAGCTTTGACTCACTTACACGTCCCATCTGTTAGCAGCAGAGGGATCACAGCCTCTTGTAACTTGATCTTTCTTAACGGATCTAATTAGAAATAGTCCATACAGGTAAACGCGGTGATATGATCTGATGGACGTCAGGCCACCTCCTACATTGCCCTTTATCTGATATTTCCTTTGTTCTGTTTAAGATAATATTATAGTTATGGACATGTGATAGTAAAGGGCCGACGTGGGCATGCTTTAACTGTCATTTGAAAACCACACCTAAAGATTCTAAAAAGGACTCTAGGAAACTCCATTTTTGTGGACTTTACAATCAGACTTCAGATTAGGGGTGCCATATGGGGAGAAGGCTCCCCGGCTTTCACCCATTGCTGTGGCACATATTACCCTCCTTCAGTCCCAGTATCTGAGTGTACAAAGCTCAGCCAAGGTAGCCATAGAGAATATGTCCGGGCCTGGGCTTCACATTTTCGGGGTGGGGGTGCGGAATAGACAATTGCGCCACACAATCAGGTGAAAGGTACACAGGAGAGCCTTGGATCTGTATGGCAACAATGATATGAGATCTGATTGAAAAGTCCAGGAAAATAGACTTTTAATTTAAAGGAATTATCCAGGCAACTACAGAGACCATTTAATGTATAGCCCTAAAGCTCCTAATGTTATGTTCACCATATCTTTTTTTTCAAAACAACACCCCCAAATAAAAAAAAAAAGAAAAAACGTATTTTAAAGTTTTTATTCTTTTTTTAAATTTCCAGACAGTGGGCGTGGCCGCTCCTTTGACACCTGATCACAATGCTGCAATATACAGATGGATCATGGAGGGGGGGGGGGGAATTATCCACCACCACACAAGTCCTATGATTGGTGGTCTACTGCTAGGGGAATTGGGGGGGGGGGGTGCCAGAACTCAGTGTCAGATTTCTACTTCTAGATGCTGCTGCAAGGTTAGAGGAAGCAAAAGGGCAGACATGATCAGGTAAGTTGCTAAATCGTGTTTTTTTATATTTTGCCTGATTTATACCTTTAAAATGGATCTTTGACTTCTAAAGAGATGCCTAGGGAGCACAATATCAGACAGACAAACAAAGGCTCAATATAACTAAATTACAAAGCATTTTTTATTATTACAAAGCATATTTATTAGATAACTTACATAAAAAATATAAATATATATATATATATAAATATATATATATATATATATATATTGGAGCTAATAGAATTGAACTAGTCCAGCCAGTCAACTCAATGCATTAATACAATACCTGAGTTAAAAATTAATCCTAAAATTATGTAATTGCCATCCATACATAGTATACCAACTAAGTGCTAATGTGCCAGTTAATATCCAGATAGAGAATGTTACATATCATAGTACCTTGGGCTGATGATTAAAAAGAACATGTGCTTGAAAGACACACGCACCTCCACCCAGCAAACCCATTTGCTCTTTTCGTAGGGCATCCTGGTTTGATATGGCTTGTTTTTTGAAACCCCCCAGTTTGCTTGTAATGTTACCTTTCCTGTGATCCCACAGTGCATGCGTGGGCCAAAGCAGCATCCCTTGCACCCTTCTGGCTAATCCGAATAGCTAGTGTAGGGAGACGCAGCTTGAGGGGAGCCGCCGATGAGATTCTGCTCATTAATTTGCTCGGAATAGAACGCTGATTGGAGGATCAGGAAAGAGGTAAGCAGAAATGGCAGACATGGGTGGTTTCACACTAAAGGGCTTCCTCATTTGGGAGGAAACAAAACCCTTGAATGACAGATGCATCACCCAATCAGAGCAGCAGCAGCAGCATGGTTCTTGCTGCAATAAATAGGTAATAGGACCATCACTCATCATGATCTTCAATAGCAGCAGCTGCTCGTGAAAGTACTGCTTCTAATGGAGCAAGTCAGGACCAGTTGAGGTGTTTTTATTATTATTTTTTATTATTTTAATTATTATGTCCTAATTATGTTGGGCCAGGGGTGAATACATGTTCAGTAGTCGAGCAGTGTTGGCCAAGACGTAAAGAAGCTTGTGACCAGAGTGACTGAAGTGACTGAAGTGCTTTGGAGCAAGGTACCTAACCCCCCAACTGCTTCCCGGACGCTGTCATTACAGCAGCCCACCTGCAGTGTGTACACTCACTTTTTGTGTTTGTCTTACTGCAAGGGTGGGTTCAACACAGGGATTTCTTATTTTTGTGAAGCATATAGAGGAGATATGTGCACAAAATTACACATAAAAATGCATTATTTGCCAATTACAAACTACAAAAAAAAAATCTACAATCCTTTGGAACAATTCTGCACCTCATTTATTTTAAAACTCAATTGAGTGCAGAAGTAAAAAAACAATTGCACTGTTCTTTAATAGAATCAGACCCTCCTACCTCAATTTACCTGACGCTGAACACCACTCTTGGACCACTGCTCTTGCTTCAGCAGACGGGCACTGATCCTGCACGTCTTTTCCATGTAACCTGTTGCTGGTCTCTTTAGATTACAGAGATTACAGGAAACCTTAATGATCAGTCATCTGTCTGCCATCTTTGGATTGTGGAAGTGGTATCGCCATGCATGCTATCAGGCTTGCTAGGCCATGCAGTGGGGCATAGCTGAAAGGGAAAAATAGAAACTAAACTTTAGTCAAAGTCCTCTTTAGTCAAAAATAAAATGTCCTGTGTTTTCTATAGGTAGGCTCACATGTCTGCTTTGTGATTTTATGCATTCTAGGAAGAATTAGTATGCAGTATTTTGGCAGCCACAATGCAGAGCCTCCACCAGCCATAGAAGCATAGAAGTCTCCACTGGAGATCCAGACTGCACCATCCCTGCTCACAACTGCGGCCCATGGTCCAGTTGCTGCCTTCTCGCCATCCCCTTGCAGCAGTCAATGTGACTGGCCAGTGCAGTATATAGGGCTGCAGTGTCAAGTCACCATAACTGGGGGGGGCAGTTGCTCATCTCCAGACTGCTGGGGTGGCTGGTTCTAGAGCATCATCTTGCTAAGTTTCAAACGACCTCAGGTAAACCAGCTGCATGGGACTATTGGTGAGTGGTTTGTTGTTTTAACCCAGGAATGTACACAAATCAACCATTTTATAAATGCACATACATAGTTTTCATAACCTTTTGCTGCAGTCTTGTTTTTATGGAGGAAATCAGGCTTGGGTAATAGTTGCATTGGTAGTAGTAGTAGTAGTATAGTTGTCAGCAGCACGACTTACCACTAATTGGGAACCCCATGCCATAGACTATAAAAGCAAATTGCTGTACAAAAGTGTACAATTCTGTGTTTGCTCCCAATACTACACCTGCAGCACACTGTGTGATGGTCCATAGATAGACCCATGATACTTAGATCAAAACATTCATAAAAACAAGGGTAGTTCACTTTCTACACTCTTAAAATAAACTCATTTTCTTTGTTACACATTGGCCACTGCGCTGGGACTACAAAAGGTTTTTGTGAATTAAGACATAAAGCTAAGCAGCTGAAGTATGTGACTTTATTCTTTTTGCTTCAGCTTAACTTTCAAAGACGAAATTGAAGTAGGCTCACCACCATCTCCTGGAAAAAAAAATTAAATGTGAAGTGTGAAATTGCCACTTCCTAGTGACTTAACATTCTTTTCCTATAAGCTGTTTAGACCACACGAAACACGTAATGAGCGGTTAGATCTTTCCAAATTTCATGAAATCTTTTTCACATATCCCAAAAATCCTTAACTGCTTGAATCTTTTGTGCCCCAGTACTGAGGACTGACCCATAATCTCTTTCCCAGCTAGTGTACCAAATCTGTATCAGACCATGTCATCGACTCCAACAACAGCTTAAATTCACTAGAGGGGAAGTAGCGAGTTAGAAAAAAAAAAGCCACAAGGCTTATGTTTTTGATGCCTGGGGGCACCGAGAGGGAGGTCATGAATGAAGGAAAGATAAAGTCCAGCGCAAGAAGATCAGTGAAGCTGAAGCTTCTTGAAAGTCTTATATCTTCTTCTTCATAATGTAAACAACATATAGACTCATTTTATAAAGGGTTAGCTTGAATCAAACTACAAGACGAACCAAAACCCTTTTTCCATTGTACTTGTCACGAGCACTTTGTCTTACATAGCCTGAACTGCTCTTGTAAACAGAAGCAGCATCAAAGCGAGAGCAGATAAAGTCACAACAGTGGATTAAGGCCTTCTGCATGATAAATCAGCTACCTAGGGTGGGATCAACTTAATATGTGAAAGAATGTTATTGAGGAAGAATAATGTGCCAAAACTCTATCAGTCTGTGTGTAATGTCTTTATCTAATGCCTGACATTACTAAGGCCTTAGGCCAGTCCTAATGGTAATCAGCCAATATGCATCTGAGTTTCCTGTCCTTATCACAGTGAAAAAGTAGCCTAAACTCAATTATTGTCCCTTAGAGACCATGATGGGATATTAAGTCAAGTGAAAAGGATTTCATTACACAATGCCGACCCCAGTGTAAAGCATGGCATTAGGGGGAGGCTGAACATTGGGCATGATGTGATCTCCAAAAGATTTTTCTTTTAAAAGAAGGATGCTTCCATAAAAATGCAAATTTGGATGGACAAACACATTTGTCTGTATCAAAGCAGGCAGGAGGGTAGAAACACATCCAAGCTAGGACAATAGCAATAAGCTGAAAAGTACTGATTGCTTTTTGTAATAGATGATTTGTTCAGTCCAAGAAATATCTGACATCTGATCAGAGCAATGGCATGTTAAGGGAGAGACTGAAATGCATGTGAAGTCCTAGCCAAAGGTACTTGTTCAGACACTAATCACCAATCTATATCCACTTGTCAGAGAGCCGATAATGCAGATGAACCTCAGGAGGCTTGTGCAGTCCCAGCACAGTTACCCTTCTGGAGTCCACTGTCCAGTGCACACAGGATGGATTCTGGAAGAACTAATAATAGAAAGTGAGAAGTTACCCACTAAAGCTAAACAGCACCTACAGCAGGAAGAAATAACAGAGAGTAGTCAGTAGTGCCAAAGCCAGTGTCAAGGAAGCCCTCTAAGATATCAAAGCAAAAATACAGAGCAAGCAAGTCCAACAACAGAACGAAAGGTCATACATCTTTTCCTGCACTTTGAACTGTTGCTTTTAACAAGGCGTTAAGTGACTGAAAGAACAAGACTGGGTCCAGATTTATGTGGGCCCTATTGCCACAGCGTTTCAGTGGGGCCTTTACTGTTTGTCAGAACACACACGTCGGTAAAGCTGCATTTATGGTGGATAATGCCAACTATTTCATCTACTTACCTAGGAAAATCCATCCCACCCTTGGCCACCCAACGCCATTTTTAGTTCCCCTTTAGAAGTAACCTTCCTGTTAAATGCAAAAAAAAATTTGCCTCCTAGGTGGCTGTTTTACTGTCTCACCCTTTGCTGCCCTGTTTGATAATGACAGCAAAGATAGATAGATAGATAGATAGAATGTAAGGAAGGAAAAGGTGTACCACATGACCACCATGTCAAGTGGACCCCCCTCAATGCCACAGCACCTGCACAAGCCAGCTGGGAACTGGCTCCAACCCTGCTGATAATCAATACATATCACCCAGGTGGTACTTGAGATAATTAGATAATGAAAAGTGATACTTGATCTTAGGGATCAGCACAGGCAACAGGCAGCCAGATGGTGAGACATAAGCAGGACCAGCAAAGAATCAAACAGTCAAACCAACACCAACAACACACACACAACAGATAGGGATTTTTACATTTTAATCAAAGGTGGTCTAGAAAGGGTCAGCTAATTTTGGAGCTGGGCTGAGACCCAACTAGAATTGAAATCTTGTTAAGGTCACAATAAGGTCCATGTGATTTTCAGCAGCCTCTTGTTACTGGTAGCCTGGCATGCATCTCTTAATAGAATACTTATTTATTGCTATAGGCATCAAACACAAATGCCAAATGCTTGAGCACTTCTAGCTACCTGCCATACGATATGACCTACAGCTAATAGGGAGAACCAGCTCTTTACTGGTGGCATTGTCCAAGTACAAAGAGTGTAGCTTCCTGCACCTTCACTGCATCACCAATGGGGGGTGACACTCTGCTATGAAAGTAAAGTAACAGAATGATACAAAATAATATTCTAGAATTTTATAGACAGCTGTGGCCTAGATGTAAGAAAGTGGTCTTGTGACCGGAGGATTGTATGTTCAATGTGCTCTTGAGCAAGGAACCTAACCCCCCAACTGCTCTCCGGGAACTGTAATTAAGGCAGCACTCCAGGCATGTGTAACAGTCATTGCATGAATGGGTTAAATGCAAAGAAAAAAATCCTATGTGTGTACAAACATAAAATCTTTGTCCCAAAAATGAAAAATGTAAAAGATAGCCATGAGAGCTACACTCATGCAGAAATGCAGCTGGGCAGCAATTTGCTGGATGGATCCAGGTATTTGGTCAGAGGGATGCTGATGTCAGTGACTACAGGTAAGACACATGATATCTAACTGACCACCTCTTGTGAATCAAATAGTAATCATCCTGAACATCCTGCACACATCGCCAGTCTTTAGCTGTAATGCCTGGTCAGCGCTTTAAGTATGTTTAGGAAGTAAATGAAGGTGTTAACCACCAGCTTTACTCACAAATTCCCCGAATGAAGAACATAATGATTGTCTACGGAATAGAGAATCTGTCACTGGGGTAAGCAGAAGGCCTCATAATTCAGAGCTGCGTCAGTTACAAATGAGTTAGTGTAGTGTTCTTGACAAAGCAGATTTATGTCACATCCCAAAGATGTTCATTACTTAGTTTTGTTTTCAGTTTTACTGAGTAAAATGTGTTTTTTTCTTTGAAGTGTAGATTCAATTTTTCGTACAATGAAATTTTTCCTAGAGCTAATAAAAGTAAGAAGAACTCATTGCAGGCAATATGTTTCTATCTATCTATCTATCTATCTATCTATCTATCTATCTATCTATCTAGCCTGCCTAACCAGAATTTGTTGGATATATACACAGAATATAATAATAACAATAATAATAATAATGATAATAATAATAATAATAATAATAATAATAATATAAATAAATAAATAAATATATATATATATATATATATATATTTTTTTTTTTTTTTTTTTTTTTTTTTTTTTTTTTTAATGTATATAGTAATAACATATTTATAAATATTTATGCTGTTGTTGCTCTTCCAGAGAATCTGCATATCAATTCTGAATTCTTTTGTTTCCATTAGGGGTCTATGCACCGAAACCTGCCTTACTGACTTTTACTTTGGTATGTCCTATTGCACCTCTCCCAGCCAGGAGAGACTAGGCACCCAAATCGACTGCTTCTGAGGTGTGCTAGATCATGAAGCCTGAGGTGAGAGGCCCTTCAGTTAGTTTATGAATAAAAGGTCTCTTTCATTGGCCGCGAGTGGTCCCTTGGAACAGAGAGCAGAGAGAGCACATGTAGCTGGTAAGTCATGTCGCCCTTCCCAAATCAGGATGGCCTAGGGGGACATTGGTCTCATCATTTTGGCTGACATAAAATTTCCCTTTCGTTGACTGACCGTTGACATGTGGAAACAGAAATCAACCACCACAAATAGGACCTGGATCGCACAGCACAAGTAATCTCATGACCGATCGCTGTAACAAATTTTCAGTGTCCGCTCACCTACGCTCATTTGTTTGCCCAAAGAACATGGAAATGGGCCATAAGCCTCCTAATGCACAGTTAATATTTTTGCTTTATTACACTTAAATGAGGCTTCCCTCCCTGTACATTTGCAAAAACTGAGTGACTTAGCAAATTATGCCAGAAAGCATGAGCCCCAGGACATGACCTCTGACCTGTAGCGATAGGGGTCAGTCTTCAGTTTCTCCAGCCTCTAGATCCCATGCTCTCACCAAAGTGGTGGCAGCTGGAAGTATTTTTTGAACTTTCGTGTTGCACTGCAAACTTGTGATTTGGGCCATGCAAATGATGTGTTCTGTCTTTCATGTGTCCCCAATGCAATTCCCAGTGTTTTTTATTTTTCTTTTCCCCAGCCCCCAGGTGCATCTGGAATGCCCTTTCTGACAGCGCCCACTCGGTCAATTCAGAGAATGCATTTCTACATTTTTTTCACATCTGAAAGAAAATTGTGCCTCCCTCCCTGAGGCATAACCCAGGTAATCGAGTAATCCCCCTCCATACCCCTCTCCTCAAGTAACATATTTAGTCACATGGGGAAAATCCTCAGAGACGGGGAAGCTTCCTTGCCCACCTCCCAACCATTACTTCTCACTGGGAGCAGAAATTAAAGGAGGGGGGAACTGCCATTCAAGAGATGAATCTGTTGGTGAACTGGTAAGGGGTTCAGGGGACCCGGCATGTCACCTGCCAACACTGGCTGGTGTCATGCAGTTACCCGCACCACTTGGGCTATCTGTATGGGTCCATTGTTCTTCTGGGAGTGTCTCTGACATACCAAAGTGCAGGGAAGCCATTTGGCCACAAAGCCCCTATGTCTGGTGCCTGGCTGGTTGGCTCCAGGAGGGGGGCATTAATTTTTTTTTTAAATAAAAAAACAATAAATCATGTATTTTTCATTGAAAAAGAAATGAGAAATTAAATGAAATAAATTCATCACTGGAGAGGAGGGGTTTGGAGGTAATATCCTGGGGTATCCCCCTCCATACACCTCCCCTCCAGTGCCATCACATGAGGGTGATTCCAGAGAAGCTCTTTATACTGTCACATACTGTCATTCATTTGACTAGCACTGATTCTAATAGTCTAATGAATACGCTAATAAAAAAACTTGCACATAGCTGATGAGCATCCCCTGGCTTTCTTGTGAAAGATTTGATTTGATACAATGGGAGAATGATTTTGTACAGGTGACAAATTATCTCTCATGATGCTGAATGAACCCCATTGTAGCCTATAGGCTGAATAAAAGTCAACATCCTACCCTGACCATTACAACACAAAGTAGACATCCAGGCATTTCAGTTTAATGCAAACATTTATGTGTCTACAGTCAACACCACTAGGTCCCACCCCCCAGCTCCACTACTCTTCAACATTTTTCAAAATGTCCTCACCCCTAATTGGGTTTTAGAGTGAATAGGTTCTCCAGGTGAGATGCAAATTTCTATAAATGTTGGAAAAAAACTAGCCTTTATCTGCCTCAGATTCATTATTTAGTTCAATCAGCTTTACTAAGTAGTACAACTTACAGTAATATGTGTTTTTAGATGTCGCACCCAATTGGCCCTTTAAATTTAAGCAGCCCTGCCAAATGTAGGTCATCTGGTAGTATTACCCAAGATAATTAGCAAAATAGTACAAGAAACTTGCAGCTGAAGCTGTACACATCAGATCTTCAAAGTTTTGCCAGAAGCTGGTCCTCTTTCACCCCTTTCATACATCAGTGTTGCAGTCAGACGAATGAATGTGGCTTGCTGTGCACCAGCCACAGCCCCTTATATATATATATAATTGTTATACATGTTTAAACTCACATGTTTTAGTTACTGTATGTTCTTTACATCATTTAGACATTAGGCCACAATGCATTGGTCAGTTGTAAAAGAACATTTCTTGAATACCTTGTAAACTGTTCATTATTTCTACCTTGTGAAATAAATGTTTTAAGAAAAAGTGAGGGACTGGTATAGTGTTTGGGGGACAAGGACCAGACATCCTGAATAGCATCTCAGACATGAGTGTTCTCTTTATGTAGGTCCTTTTTTATGAATATTTGTGACCATGGTATTGAAACATGCAGTCTAGCATTAACCTGTATGATTATCTAGCTTATTTTTTGTAAGTACTATCTGGAAGGTTAACACCTGAAGCTGATATACTCTAGTATGATGTAGAATGTACCTTCGGGGATGCTCTTCAGCAAATGTACATAAACCCTAAATGACAAGGTAAAGGTGACATAGTCCACCAGACTCCACCAGTCCTGGAAATATTACTTTCTGGGGGAACTGGATTTTTACATTTTTAAATTCTGATACTAAATTAGTTGCATATTTCCGACAAACAAACAGCTTGAGACATCTGCTTGGCCAATGCTTCTCCTACATAAGATGCTATGACGCCTTCGTCTGTCTTCCCCTCTGCTAATACGCACAGTAACTGAATGATTGATCACAGCAAGAGGTGAAGAACTTCTCACTGCTCCTGCAAGCAAGCTTATAGGAAGCAGGAGTGTAAAAACTTGCGCATTATGCAGCTTGTGAATTCATAATCTGGTATGGCATTCAAAACTAATGCAACATATGTCTCTGATTGCTGCCTATTATAATGTATTGCTACACTAATAAAAACATTATAGGTTACTATGATTTGTCATATGAAGAAAAATTATCATTACCAGCTATAATAAGATTATATAAAAATATTTTTTTTTAATTAACATACTTGATTTAAAAAATATTTCCCTCCCTTCTTTTTTTCACACTCGAGGAACAGTGCTGAGTCAGCAGAGTGCCAGGGCAGAGCAGCCCGACAGGGGGAGGGGCAGCATGTGCCCTTCCTCTCAAGCCCCGGTGCAGCTGGTTGGCAGCTTCCTTCCTTTAGAGACAGACACTCCTTTCTAACCCCTTGTCATACTCCTGCTTTGAATAACTGGGCTAGAATCAACACTCAGTATAGAAGCTCTCACTTTACTTGTCACACTAGCTAACGGTCACTATCTCCACATTGTGTTCCTCACAATTGTATCTAAATAAGTTCAGTATTGGCATCTTAGAGGTTAAAAGCGGTCCCAAACCCTAGCCCACCCAAACAAATACAACTTTATACAGCAATATGTGCTCCTTCACACTGAGAATATAAAAATACGTTTGATTTGTGCTACCTTCTTGGTCGGTAAATGCTTTTTAAACTGGCCCTCTTCAGCACCATCTTGGATTTCCTGGGTTCGCTTGCAAGAATGGTGGAAGTTCCCCTGAGTTCCCCTTCCTTTACTCAGTGGCCTGCTGATTGTAATGAAAAACTATGAACCTTGCTAAGAGGTCTCTAGAGCTGCTTGAAACTACTTATAATGTTATTAAAAAAGGATGCAGCCCTCATCTAGCTTGGGCTGCCTGGGTGCGAGGCATTATGGGAATTGTAGTTTTATTGCCAATCTGTCCCTATTGTGCAGCTCTAGTTCTGAACTACAATCCCAGCATGCAGTGCTGCGACATGTGAGTGTTAAAGGCCACAAACACATGTCGCTGCACTGCATGCTGGGATGGTAGTTCAGAGTTAGAATTGCACAACAGAGACAGATTGGCAAACTACAATTCACATAATGTCCCTCGCTCCCAGACAGCCCATGCTAAATGTGGACTGCATCCTTTTTAAGAACATTATAAGAAGTTTTAAGCAGTTCCGGAATCATCGTCTGGATGCGATGCATGCTGGGAGGTTTTTCTCTCCCACTTTGCTTTGCATTAAGACTGCAAATCTCTCTCTTTTCCTGGCCGCCGGCGCACCATACTTGGAAGTAGGAAGGCTGTCATCCTGTCTAAAATGGCCTTTTCAAAATGTAAAAAAATATATATATTTACCAATCGGGGGGGCAGCCTGGTTCAGATTAATGAAGATGTAAATGTAGTGAAAGGTGTGGTATTCACTTGAATGCCCCAGGATAAAATGTTATGGTATAAGCCACATGTGCTCAACCCTCCTCCTCATCATCCAGATGGCAACCCTACTTCTACCATAGATGCTCAACCCTCCTCCTCAAGGGCCACCAACAGGCCAGGTTTTGCTGCTCCCCACACAGATGCACAGGTGTAGTTTGAGTGGTGCTCAAACAAAGCTGTAGGCTCAACACTAATTCTATCACCGGGGCATCAGAGAGGTCTGCAAAACCTGGCCTGTTGGTGGCCCTTGAGGAGGAGGGTTGAGCATCTATGGTAGAAGTAGGGTTGCCATCTGGATGTTTTTTCTTTTACTTTATTGGCTACTGGCCTAGTAGTGCCGGTATGAGTTTTTTTTCTACTGGTAATTGCAATTGCGCGTATGCTTTTCTTATCCTCAATTTCCAGTGGCCAGTTAAGTAAAAAAAAAAATACCGGCTAAGTGGCAACCCTGGGCCCCAACTAAATGCCTGCATCAGGCCCTGTTCGCACTTAGTTAAACCTCTGGTAGTGTACCAACTTACAGTTGTGAAGTGCAAGTAGGTACCAGACAAGGTAATATGGGCTTCCAAGAAATGATTGCCTACGTTCACCAGCAAGCTAAAACATATTTAAGCTGTATATACCTAAAATAAATGACACATCCAAGCCATATATTTTTCTAAGCTGGCAATGCTGTACAAGAAGATCTTTTAACAGAACAGCTATGGGTGTCCAGAGGGATCTCACTGGCACAGCAATCATTTTTTTTGTCAGTCGTCAATTGTTTTCTGTTTAAATAAACTCCCTGTTTCCTTTGACCAACAACGGCTGTGAAGCTAGATCTTGCCAGTGGAATGGCTATCAAAAAAAACTTTGACATGGCTATAACTCTGCGTTACCCTAAGCCTTCATGCTCCATCATAAATTCACAAATGTATATCATGTCTGTCTCAAATAAATACATGATGCGCAGTAATAATGAGCAGCAAATAAACATTGATTTACGTTGAAGTATTGGGATTATTACATATTGGTTTGATCCGTTTGTATGTTCTAACTTTAGCAAAGACCAGAAAAATGTAGCATGCTGGGAGTGAAATGACAGGCTTGACATTTGGTAATTTCTCCAGCTGTCAGAACAAAAGTAACACGCAGATAGGAAGGCTGGAGACTGGCTTGGAACAGGGCAGACATTATACAATGATGATTTTGCATTGAAAGATTTACTTCATTTGATGATCTCATTATTAGCTTTAGGCTATTTATCATCACCAGTAGGTTCGTGTTTTTTCAGTACTGTTCTTCAATTTTATGCTTTGCAATAGCTAGGCGGTCCAGATGATATTCAACAGGGAGATAAATCATATGTTCAAGCGCAGAGCGGTGACATGGTAACTATGCCTCCTGCAGAAATCACTGTTGTGCCATAATTTCAATCTAATAAAAATGATGAACTGGCAGACTTTCCCCTCCCTCTTCTCTTTTTGGATGCCCATACGCAAATTGTGTTTACAAGTTCCATAATTCAATGCATGTGTTTTCTATATATGTTGAAATAATGAAACCGCTTTCTTGCAGATATTGTGTGTCAGTTGTGTTTCTAAAATGATGCACGCTCATAGGTTAGACAAAGTTCACCAGGAAGATAACAACTTGGTGTCATTGTCCACAGAGTAGCAGGAAAGCCACTGGAGCATTAATGGCATCTAGTCATGCCCACCTGCCCTCATTCAAATGAAGCATCCTGCACACCATGACAATGGGACACATCAAAAACAAAAAAACATGAATGCCAGCAGTATAGGTTTTGTTAGCCCTGGACACCACCAGCCAATGCCCTGGCCAAGACCAGATTTTAAATTTGTGAACCCTCATATACAGATACAAAATGCTGGTAGTTAAAGAAAAGAGTGGCTTTGTATTTGCACAGTACCCAATTGAAGGACAGATAGCATTACCCATCTATCCTTGCAGCAGGCGGAGCTATGCAAGTCATCTATTTATGTCTCTGTGGCATCCAAGGCATCCAAGGCATCCATTTACACAGCCATACACATCCAACTGGTGGACACGTGTTTCAAGCTTTGGGCTCTCATCAGCACTAGGGCGGATGTTTCTGGCTCTATGGGGAGTGAGACTTGGTGAGTACCAAAACAGAGTCGCAAGCCAGTATGTGGAGAGACCCATGTTAGGCTTAATATAGCCTAACATGGGTCTCTCCACATACTGGCTTGTGACTCTGTTTTGGTACTCACCAAGTCTCACTCCCCATAGAGCCAGAAACATCCAGCACTACCCTACCCTACCCGCACAACCCTACCCGCACATCTGTACCTTCAAAACTTACAGTTAGAGGTTTTGAAATTTCAACTTTTTGGCCAGCAATCCAGATTAACTAATATATTGTGGGAGGAGCTAAATAAGTCATGGGTGGGGATTAGGGAGTTGGAGGCAGTAGCAGCAATGGAGGGAACTCTGCAATCTCTTGGTTTATTGTGGGTCTGGGGGTGGAGGGACATTGCTGCACATTCTGACTGATAATTGTGGGTCTCTGGGAGAGGGCCTTGTTGCACCCTCTGCCTGCTAGTTGGGGTCTGGAGAGGATGACAACACCATCTTTCTGTTTTATTTGGGACGGGGTGTGGGGGTTATCTCTGCACCTTCTTCTTATAAAATGTGTGTCTTGAGGTGGTTTGTTGTAATTGTAAATGGGGCAGAGGGAGGTGTATATAAGAGAGATGGAAAATGTACATGGAGAGGATCACAAAAAGTTGAATCAAAAGTAGATTAATGGAGGCAAGACTTAGGCCCTTATTTATCACGGGCTAGCGCCAGGTAGTGTCTGACGAGCGCCAGGTAGCGGCAGCTAATGGCGACTACCGACTCAAGTACGCCCGGCGGCCGTCACAATGACGCATTTATCAAGCAAAATGAGGCTAGCACCGGCGAGAGCGACGGCTAGCGCGGCATTCATCATGAAGCCGCCTGGACCGAACAGCGCCGCTGCAAATTCCCTCACAGCGCCAGGTATGAGCTGTCGCTCCCTGGCGATGTCCAATGCATTTCAATGGAGCAATCTATAATTAATCATAATTAATTGGTATTAATTTGTCAAAAATTCGGAGACCACTTCTGCAATGTTAGGATTTATTTTTAAGTCAAAAAAAATTTTAAAAATAATTTGTGCAGAATTTATCTAACAGGTCTGATATTAATGTATTCATATTACAAAATGATTCTATAAACATGTATAATGTTACATTCAAAAAATATGGTTGTTTAGGGGTTAAAAACTAGTTAACACCCATCGCCGCCAGCGCTCTGGGGTTTAAACAAGGAATGGACAGCGACAGCACATTCGGAGCGTGATTTGTTAATGAATATGAAGCTAGCCGTTCGCTCTGGCCATTCGTTGTCAGGCGCTCACATACAACGCTGAACCTGTGAAACAGCGACCCCTAAGCCCGTATTCAACATTACCGCACACCGACGGGGTCGCTGTCATCAAGCTAATGCTGGCCAAGCACAGCGAATACTAGCTGGCGCTGAAAAAATCACGCTACTGGCGCTCATCTGTCGCTACCTGGCGCTATTAATGAATCGGCCTCTAAAATGAGGAGCAAAATATGCAAATCTAGAGTGTGAACTGCCATATTTAGAAACAGGGAGGTTTTCTTTTCCTGAGGGCTGAATTGCAATTGTTTCTTTCTTCCTCTTGATCAGTGATTTACAGTCAAGCCCAGGGGAACCCGTCTACATCCTAAAAAAATATAAAGTGGATACCACTAAATCCCAAATTAATAGACAGCATTTGAGTGGATACCCTCTGACCTCACTGTTAAAAAGCAGTAGATGCTCCCAGACCAACAAGTAATGAGTGCTCAGCCCCCCACCCTCACATGCACAGTTACAGCATACCACCCCACATCAAGTACCACATTTTATCAGCAGAAGGTGCAGAGATGCCTTTCAGGCTCAGGTAGGCTACTATAGCAGGGGGTTTATCTGAAGAAGATAAGGTCAGCAACAAGTAATCAATCCTCCAAGTGCCACAACAGAAGACAATGCAGAAAGTGTAGCCTAAAGTGTAGCCAGGAGACAATGGTCAAGGTCCACAGGGTTTGGCAGGGATGTGTTTAAAAATAGGCAGAATCAGTGCAGGTGGTTATCCGGCCAAAGTCAGAAAGGCAGAAGTAAGCAACATGGCTAAATACTATCATGAGAGGTGGACTGGGACCAAAACAGCTTCTGCAACCTTTGCCCTTCCCTTCCTTTCCATTTTTCTTTGACGACGAGTGGTGGCAATGCTCTCCTGTGCCTCAGTGCTGACCAAATTTGGTTATGGAAAATGGAATGGGAATGAAATGCTGCAACATCTATAGAAAACTGCAAGAAATAGAGGAGAGGCAATTGGACAGGCTTCAAGTGAGCACCTTGCTGCCTTATTATTGCCATTGCCTGGACTGCCCCAATAATAATAAAGAAGGGGCTCCAACTGGTCCAACTGACTAACCTTTTGGCAGCTGTGTTTCAAGGATGGTGGTACAATGCTACTAGTGTCCATAAAATGTGTAGGTACCTGAGCAACTAAAGGGATGCTGGCAAAGATGTTCACCTACATCGTGGCCTAGAAGATGGCAGGTTAAATCTCCGGCTAGGACATGATTGAAGTGCTCTTGAGGAAGGCACCTAACCCCCCAACTGCTCCCCGAGTGCCCTAATTAGGGCAGCCCACCACTCCAGGCACGTGCATACTCACTGCTTGTGATTGTATCTCTGCACGGATGGGTTAAATGTAGAGGATACATTGCTATGTGTGTACAAGGATACAATGAACATATCTGTTAAAAAAAACATGAGACTGCAACTATCCTGCACAAATTACTACTTAGGCCCTTATTTAACAAGGGATAGCGCCAGGTAGCGAATGGTGAGCGAACGGTAATGACGCTCACTGCCACAAGAACGCCGGCTCCCCTCCGCAATCACACATTTATCAAGCCGATCCTGCTTAGCGACTGACAGAGCGCCAGATAGCGAATCATTCATCATTATTCCAGCCTCACCCCACAGCGCCAGCGAGCGACCTTGAACAGCGACAGGTATGACCTCTCGCTACCTGGCGCTCTCCAATGCATTTCAATGGAGCAATCTTTAAATATTCTTAATTAATTGCTATTAATTTTTTTTTTGTTTGTTTTTTTAATTGTCAAAAATTCTGTGACCACTTCTGCAATGTTAGATATTTTTTTTAAGGTAAAAAAAAAAAAAAATTGGTGCAGAATTGATATTACAGGTCTGATATTAATGTATTCATATTACAAAATGTTTTGACAAACGTTTTTTTTTTCTTCAAAAAATATGGTTGTTTGGGGGTTAAAAAACTACTTTTAACCTATCGCCGCCAGCGCTCTGGGGTTTAAACAAGCATTTCACAGCGCGAGAATTTTTTGAGCGTGATTTGTTAATGAATATGGTGGGAGCCGTTCGCTATGGCCATTCGCTGTCATGAGCTCCCATACAGCGCGGAACCTGTCAAACAGCGACTCCTAACCCCGTATTCAACATTACCGCACACCGACTGAGTTGCTGTCAACAGGCGAACAACGGCCAAGCACAGCGAATACTAGCGGGTGCTGTGAAAATAACGCTACTGTTGCTCATCTGTCGCTACCTGGCGCTATTAATGAATCGGCCTCCCCGTAAACAACCCCAATCATTTTAAATGTATTATTATGCATACCTGCTCACTAAACCACCCCTGTGCCTAATTTTAGGATAAATCAGAAGCATGTTAAAGCAAGATGCACCAGCAGCGTGAACTGCAACCTGCACAGCTCAGTGAGCTTTTAATTTTAACACACAAGAAAGTGTAATACAAATGTTTATGCCAGCCACCCCCCCCCCAAAAAAAAATCACCTGTACCTACAATGACACCTTTTTAGAGATAAAATGCATGATTTTGCCAATGGGGTATTTTTCCACTGAGGTATGGGTATTTTTTTTTAGGATTTTAGAAACAACTATTAGGTATGCAAAAAGATGGCAAATTATTCAACATATCCCATAGCATGCTGTTATTTCCAAACTTTAAAAACAAAATTCTCTTATTCAATTGAAAAAATGATGTCCTTCTCCTTTAAAATGCCCCATTGCAGGTACAGATGATATTTTGAGAAAAAATAAAAATAGAAAAGTTCACCAAGATGCAGGTTGCACAGGGCACATCACTGGTGCACCACTCTTTTGCATGCGCCCCCTTAATATCAACCCCAAAACTTGAACCCATACCCCCCAAAAAATTGCTTTGCCAAAGCCAGCAAGCACCAAACAAACAACTGCTACTAAAGATAGATTGCTCGTCCAGGAAAAGCTGTTTTGTTTTAGGCAGCCCCCAAAAATAGTTTCTTATTGTAACAAAAATGAAATCTCAAGAATATTTGTTTCAGAAATGTCTGCGTGTTTAAACAAATTGGATATGAACCCCTACTAGCGTGAGCCGAAAGGTGCTTATTAGACTTGTGAAATCATTAGTACAGGTATTCATTATATACAGTAGCTAAATCTAGCTCTGTGTTCTTTTAATGAAAAAAAATGTTAAAATACCCCCCTAAAAAAGATATTGTTCAAAGCAGGCAGAATCTAAACTCCTGTAATAACAACTACATGTTCTACTGTTTATTTAATATTTGTCTCCACTGAAGAAAAAAGTTTGCAACTACTTAACACTAAAAAAGTAACAAGTCTAACGAGATTCTATGTAGTTAATGATACCGTCTCAACAAGTCAGATGACCAAGCGCATAGGAAGAGCTCACATATATCTGAAATTTAATTAAAAGTCAAAGGACCGTAGCAATGACAACTCAGCAGAAAGCCATTTATTTTTAAAAATCTAATATACTCTTGATGACTGGAGGCTAAAGCCCATGCTGGCTTTTACAGTTAGCTCTAACTGATACAAGATACTTGATGATTTTTTGCACACGAGGTGGTTCTTAACTTGCAATAGAGTAAATTGGAAGATTTTAATACGCTAGATTTTTTTCTTAACATGGCAAAGAATCCTCATTAAAACTATGTGACGGGTTATGTACTTTTTCATTACACACTATCCTAACAGCTGATAAATGAGATACAATTATGGATTTATATAAATTTTCTATTGTCAAATTAGTCCAGAAAGACTGGTGAGTTATCTAATTTTAACTCCCTTACTCTTTTACTTTAATGAGAATCTGCTGAATGCCTAGGTCTCTTATCTGGAAAGTTTGCGGTGACATTTTAGGCCTATGACAGAAAAAAATATATAGCTTCTCATTTGTGCTATGATCTGTACAAAAAAGCAATTATCTACTTTCTTTATAAAAATGTTAACGCTATATGATTTTGTTTGAAGATCGACAAGGCTAATTTATAAAATAGTATGCTCAACCCAATTTTTTGGGTTATCTGGAAAAATGATTATTGGTTACATTAAAACGCATTATTTGGTACAGAAATGCGTCTGCACAATTAGTTAATGTGGACCTGTTACCAAGATTTTCACTATACTGGTTTATGGTTTATTTACCTGGGGAAATGTAAAACCCCCCAGATCGCCCGCACAGCCGTCTCGCCTTTGCCACAGTGGGAATGGGACAGGCTCTCTGCACTTTATGCCATGTGTGCTAATGCACAGCATAACGCACTGTTTTGAGCAAAGTGCCAGTATATGGAGAAGCATTCCTGCAGGTAGCAGTGCTCTCCTGTCCTCAGCCTATCTGCAGGGATGCTATAGGTGTAGCTGCAGCCCGTGATCACACGACAGAAGTTCCAGAAAGGTAAGTTAATGTACATCTATGTATGGGATTCACACAGTGGGCATTTTTAATTGGGATCCCCCAGGAGCACTTAGTGAGCCGGCCCTAAACTATTTTAGACTCTGCTGGCCTTGGTGGGCATAGGTCCACTTTCCACTCCAAGACAGTAAAGAATTCTGTATAAAACAGACACCACATATGTATTCAATATATGGAGCTAATTATTTAAAGGGACTGTCCAGGCAAAAATAAAAAAAATATATATTGACTTTTTCCCCCAAAGTTCCTCTGTTAGGCACTTACCTCATCGCCGTTCCTGGTCCCGCGGCGCGCTGTCAGGTGGCTCCCGGCGGGCTGCTGTCCGGCTGTCCCCGGGTCCGCTGTCTCCTCAGCGCCGTCGTGGGGTCCGGGGGCTGGCGGCGCGGGACGCTGCTGGAGCCGGTGTTGCGGCGTGCTCCGCGCGGCTGCGTGGGCCTGCCATTCTGTCCGGGGATGCGGCGCTTCCCCCTCCTGGCGGGGGCGCGCCCGACACTCAACGTGCTCGCGCGCGCGCGCGAGCACGTCTCCTTTATGCCTCCCGGCGGCGCTTTCTCCAGTGCGCCCGCCGGGGGCAAGTTTAAAGTATCCAGTCTCTGGCTGGATCCTGGGATTGAGCCCAGGGACTGGTCGGCCTGTCTGGCCTGGGCCGTCCAGCTCCTGGGACCTATCCCATGATCCGGTGTTGCACCAATCACCCAGGTTCCCTCCAATTCCCCTTTTCCCCAATGGCCAGCATTTATTATAAAGCCCTTCGGCTCTGGGTTCCCAGTGCCCGTTATAGCCTCTGGGTTCTGAACGTGTGTTAAAGTGTCTCCTGTTATAATTCGGCTTTTGGACCTCGACTTCCCTTGCTTGCTGCCTGCCCTGACCCTTCGCTTGCCTGACTACGATTCTGCCTGACCCCTCTGATACCTCGCACCGTGACCTCCTGGATTTTGACCTCGGCTCGTTTGACTACCCTTTGTTACCTCCTTCGGATACCTCGCCCTGTGACCTCCCGGTTTGACCTCGGCCTGTACTTGGACTTCTGCCATCCGGCATCCTCATTCGGGACTCCCTGCCGTTCATCAGTCTCCACCTTAAGCTGGTATCCTTTGCGCCCTATAAGTCCTGGGGGCAACCGACTGGGAGAGGCATTACCCGTGTCTCCTACAAGCGGGGGCTTGTCTATAGGCAGAAGAGGCGGTGGAGATTGGGGGATACCAGCTCAAGACAGACGGGTGTTCGGTACAGTCCTGACAGTATAACGGGCCAGAAGAATGGACCAAATCCTGGAACAGGTGCAAGCCTTAACAGCGGCGGTAGAGCACCTGGCTCATCGGGTTGCGGCCCAGGAGAACCGTCCTGCTCCTAATGTCCCCAGTCCTCAGGGGGCTCCGGCCGCAATGTTTGTGGAACCAAAAATTCCACTCCCGGAAAAATTTCACGGCGACAGGGCAAAATTTGCCAACTTCCGGGACTCTTGCAAATTGTACTTCCAGCTCCGTCCTGTCTCTTCAGGGTCACAAGAGCAGCGGGTCGGGTTGATTATCTCCCTCCTTCAAGGAGACCCTCAGTCCTGGGCCTTTAGTTTGTCATCCCAGGATCCAGTTCGTCTCTCTGTGGACAGTTTTTTTTCCGCGATGGAGGTTCTTTATGATGATCCCGACAAAGGGGCCACAGCTGACGCTAAGTTGCGTACTCTTCGCCAGGGACGCCGTCCAGCCGAAGATTATTGCTCGGAATTCCGTCGCTGGGCAGTAGACTCCCGTTGGAACAATCCTGCCCTCTGCGGCCAATTCCGGCTTGGATTGGCTGAATCCGTCAAGGACACCTTGGTGAATTATCCGGAACCTCAGACCCTAGACGAGTTAATGCACCTCGCCATTCGCATTGACCGTCGGCTTCGGGAAAGACGCCAAGAAAAAGGGTCGCATGCTGAGACAGCTTCAAGGTCTGAGGCCCCAGTAGCACAATCTTCGGAAGAGCCCATGCAACTGGGTGCCACAAGGCTCACCGAAGTCGAGAGACGTCGACGCTTATCCGAGGGGCTATGTCTGTACTGTGGTGGAACCGGCCATATGGTCAGACTATGCCCAAAGAAGCCGTCGGGAAACTCCAGAGCCTAGGGGGTTTCGAGGGGGCCCTCCTAGGCTGTAAGGTATCACCTCAAGTATCGTCTCCAGTTCTTATTCCAGTTCAGATTAAGATTAATTTTAAATTTCTGAATTTAAAGGCTCTCATAGACTCCGGAGCAGCCGGGAACTTCCTTGACTCTGAGTTAGCTCAGAGTTTAGGAATTACGCTCCAGTCCTTGCCAACTCCCATCCGGGTCTCTGCCATTGACGGCACACCTGTGGCTGGAGGTTTAGTTCAGTTCAGAACCCTTCCCGTACACTTCAAGGTGGGAGCTAATCACTCTGAAGTAATTAGTTTTTTGGTCTTGAGTATGCCTAGCACCCCTTTAATTCTGGGATTGCCATGGTTACGGGAGCACAATCCCCAAATTGATTGGGTCTCAGGGCAAATCATAAAGTGGGGGCACCAATGCTTTCAGAATTGTTTGAAACTCCCGGTCAGGGTTGCGCAACTGTCCCCAGCTGGAATTCCCACTCCGTACTTAGAATTCGCCGACGTCTTTTCTGAAAAGGCGGCGGACAAACTTCCTCCCCATAGACCATGGGATTGCCCTATTGAACTACTCCCCGGTACCATGCCTCCGAGGGGAAGAATATTTAATTTAACCCGAGCTGAAACCATCGCCATGCGGGAATATATTGTGGAAAACCTAGAGAAGGGGTTTATTCGACCATCATCTTCCCCGGCAGGAGCAGGGTTCTTTTTTGTAGAAAAGAAAGATGGGGGGCTCCGCCCCTGTATTGATTATCGGGGTTTAAATAACGTCACTGTTAAAAATAAGTATCCCCTGCCACTTATTGAGGGGTTATTTACACAGGTGGTTGGGGCGCAGGTGTTTTCCAAACTCGACCTTCGGGGGGCCTATAACCTCATCAGAATTAGGCAGGGGGACGAGTGGAAAACGGCCTTCAATACCCTTGAGGGGCACTATGAGTATTTGGTAATGCCATTTGGTTTGTGCAATGCCCCCGCGGTCTTTCAAAGTTTCGTAAACGAAATTTTTAGGGACTATCTTGGCCGTTTTGTGGTCGTTTATTTAGACAACATTCTGATTTTTTCTTCATCCCTGGAAGAACATCGCAAACATGTGCGTATTGTGTTGCAAAAACTCAGGGAAAATTGTTTATATGCCAAGTTAAAGAAGTGTCAATTTGAGGTATCTGAGGTTCCGTTTCTCGGCTATATTATTTCTAAATCTGGCCTGTCCATGGATCAGTCTAAAGTGAAGGCAGTCTTAGAATGGGAGCAGCCCAAGGATCTGAAGGGCCTGCAGAGGTTCCTGGGCTTCGCTAATTTTTATAGAAGGTTCATTAAGAACTTTTCTTCTCTAGTAACTCCATTGACTAATCTTACCAAGAAAAGTGGGTATCCCTCAGTTTGGCCAGTTCAAGCCGTTCAGGCCTTTGAGAATCTGAAAAGAGTCTTTAGCTCCGCCCCGGTCTTAGTTCACCCGGATGAGCAATCACCCTTCTTTGTGGAGGTGGATGCTTCGGAATTTGCAGTGGGGGCGGTTTTGTCACAATATCATGGGTCACCTGAACGCCTTCATCCATGTGCTTTCTTCTCCAAGAAGTTCTCTGGGGCCGAGAGAAATTATGATATTGGCAACAGAGAATTATTGGCTATCAAGCTAGCCTTCCAGGAATGGAGACACTGGCTGGAGGGGGCTCAGTACCCAGTTACGGTCTTTACGGATCATAAAAATCTGGAATACATTCAATCTGCAAAAAGACTAACTCCAAGACAGGCTCGCTGGTCCTTGTTCTTTTCCCGGTTTAACTTCTCTATCACCTATAAACCTGGGTCCAAAAATGTTAAAGCGGATGCCCTGTCTCGGAGTTTCTCTGTCCCTAACTCGCCCGAAAGAGTGGATATTCCCATCTTACCCCACTCCCTGGTGGTAGCCGCCATCCAACCCCAACTTCCTGATCTAGCTCGGTTCCAAGCCGAAGCTCCACCTGAAAAACCTGAATCTGTCCAGTTTGTACCCTCTCTTTACCGCACTGCCTTTTTGTCTCATTTCCATGATACTAAAACAGCGGGTCATCCGGGGGTCAAGAAAACTATTGCTCTATTGACGCGCCAAGTTTGGTGGCCATCCATGAGAAGGGACGCTCAGAATTTTGTCTTAGCCTGTAAAGTCTGTGCTCGGAGTAAGTCTTTAAGACATTCTCCTGAAGGCCCACTTCTACCGTTGCCCACTCCTGCCTCCCCATGGACCCATTTGGCCATGGACTTTGTTACTGATCTTCCCCCTTCCCAGGGATATACAGTTATTTGGGTAGTAGTGGACCGCTTTAGCAAGATGGCTCATTTTATCCCTTTAAAGAAACTTCCCTCAGCTCAAATATTAGCTCAACTCTTTGTCACTCACATTTTTAGAATTCATGGTATTCCAGTAGATATTGTTTCGGATAGGGGGGTCCAATTTGTCTCCCGTTTTTGGAGGGCCTTCTGTACTAAGTTGGGTTTCACCGTCTCTTTATCCTCGGCTTTCCATCCTCAATCGAATGGACAAACCGAAAGAACTAACCAATCTTTAGAACAGTACTTGCGTTGTTTTACGGCCGATACTCAGACGGACTGGGCCTTCTTCCTACCGTTTGCTGAATTTGCATTAAACAACGCTTCACATTCTTCCACGGGGGTTTCTCCCTTCCATTGCGTCTATGGCAAGGACCTGAAGTTTTCTGCCCTTTCAGACCAACCCTCTAGAGTTCCCTCCGTGGATGAATGGCTGTCCAAATGGCCAGGGGAATGGAATAAGATCCAGCAACATCTAACTAAGGCTGTTCTTCAACAGAAAAAGTTTGCAGATCGCAAACGTTCTTCTAACCCTAGTTATGAGGTGGGAAATTGGGTTTGGCTTTCAACCAAGAACTTAGCCTTACGCCAGCCCTCCGCTAAGTTAGGGCCTAAATTTATCGGCCCCTTCCCCATAACACGGAAGATCAATCAGGTTACGTATCAGTTAGCCCTCCCTTCTTCCATGAAAATTTGTAAATCTTTTCACGTTTCACTTCTTAAGCCTGCAAGAAACCATGAACCCAATAATTCCCCTGGGCCTGTGTTAGTCGATGGGCATCAGGAATTTGAGATTGCCCGCATTCTTGACTCCCGCCTGTTTAGAAACTCTCTTCAGTATTTAATTGACTGGAAGGGGTACGGCCCGGAAGAAAGATCTTGGGTCCCGGCCAGAGAAGTTCATGCGCAGAATTTGGTGAAGAGATTTCACAGAGAGAATCCTTTGAAACCCAGCTTGGAGGGTCCAGTGGCCCCTCCTCGGGGGGGGGGTAATGTTAGGCACTTACCTCATCGCCGTTCCTGGTCCCGCGGCGCGCTGTCAGGTGGCTCCCGGCGGGCTGCTGTCCGGCTGTCCCCGGGTCCGCCGTCTCCTCAGCGCCGTCGTGGGGTCCGGGGGCTGGCGGCGCGGGACGCTGCTGGAGCCGGTGTTGCGGCGTGCTCCGCGCGGCTGCGTGGGCCTGCCATTCTGTCCGGGGATGCGGCGCTTCCCCCTCCTGGCGGGGGCGCGCCCGACACTCAACGTGCTCGCGCGCGCGCGCGAGCACGTCTCCTTTATGCCTCCCGGCGGCGCTTTCTCCAGTGCGCCCGCCGGGGGCAAGTTTAAAGTATCCAGTCTCTGGCTGGATCCTGGGATTGAGCCCAGGGACTGGTCGGCCTGTCTGGCCTGGGCCGTCCAGCTCCTGGGACCTATCCCATGATCCGGTGTTGCACCAATCACCCAGGTTCCCTCCAATTCCCCTTTTCCCCAATGGCCAGCATTTATTATAAAGCCCTTCGGCTCTGGGTTCCCAGTGCCCGTTATAGCCTCTGGGTTCTGAACGTGTGTTAAAGTGTCTCCTGTTATAATTCGGCTTTTGGACCTCGACTTCCCTTGCTTGCTGCCTGCCCTGACCCTTCGCTTGCCTGACTACGATTCTGCCTGACCCCTCTGATACCTCGCACCGTGACCTCCTGGATTTTGACCTCGGCTCGTTTGACTACCCTTTGTTACCTCCTTCGGATACCTCGCCCTGTGACCTCCCGGTTTGACCTCGGCCTGTACTTGGACTTCTGCCATCCGGCATCCTCATTCGGGACTCCCTGCCGTTCATCAGTCTCCACCTTAAGCTGGTATCCTTTGCGCCCTATAAGTCCTGGGGGCAACCGACTGGGAGAGGCATTACCCGTGTCTCCTACAAGCGGGGGCTTGTCTATAGGCAGAAGAGGCGGTGGAGATTGGGGGATACCAGCTCAAGACAGACGGGTGTTCGGTACAGTCCTGACATCCTCCATCCAACTCCAATGTTTCAAAACTTTCCAACGAGCAACCCACCAACATTTTATGGTCTTCAATCCCCACCCCGTCCATCCTCTAAGAACTAATTGCCCCCCTCCACACTCCCACTCCATTCATTGCAATGTAGGGTGCATGCTGAGGTGGGGTCATGCCAGGACAGGCTTGTGGTGGACATTGGGGTACCCTTTTGGGCATTCATTAAGTTTGAAATCACTGGAACTAGACAGAGGAGTTGCAGGACTAGATGAACTTGCCTTGCGTGGCAGGGGCATTTAAATCACCAAATTATTGCACATGATTTGGATGTTAAAATTTTAGATAGATAGATAGATAGATATAGTATTCCTGATCTTTTTTGTTCTTCTTTTGTTTCTCTTCACTGTTTTTATTTTCTTTTAAATAACATCTAATCTTCTTATGCCAAGTTAAAAAGAGACTTATAGTGTGGCAGGCTGCCATATTGTCCCTCAGCGTTAGACACCAGTATTGTACTTGACATAAAAATTGTGTCATCCTGTGGCTTTATCAGATGTGAATTTCTTCAAGACGCAGTACGATCCTGCTTTTGTCTCCTTGCCAGTCATTTCCAAGTCATGCTTATTGGAGTATGTATATCAAATATGTATATATAAAAATAATAAAGTGCATTTTCATTCCTAGGGTTAATTTCTGATGTACAAAACATTAAAGCACTGGGCCTGTTCTGTAGGGCATAGCATAGCAGTTCAGCCCTTGAGCCCTGGGATTACCAGCCCTTATGCTTGGTTTGCTGGGTTGGTAAGCTTTAGAGGGGAGGCCATGCTTATTTTTGGCACCCACCCCAAATAAAAAAAAAATCAAGAAAAAAAAGCATGGCTTACCCCCATGTAAAACACTGAAAGTGAGGGGTAAGAAGAGGCTTTCCCTAGGAGAACAGGAGCCCGGAAGATGTAGTGGAGACCCTGTGCTGCACCCCTGGAAGAGCACTGGATTGAAACCAAAAGGCAAAGGGGCTGGTATGCCACCAGGGCTAGGGATGCGGTCAGTATCATCCTGGAAGGGGAACCTATACCCCAGTCTCAAGTAATTTTTAGCATCTAACAGGTTTACCTCCAGGACTGGCCTTGATTTAGCTCCATCCATCTTTTTATCGACTTTGCAGCTCCTGCTGAAGAAAAGCATCCCCACAGCATGATGCTGCACCCGCCATGTTTCATATTGGGGAGGGTGTGTTCAGGGTGATGTGCAGTTTTTGCCCTCCCCCACACATGGCCTTTTTCATTTAGGACAAAAACATTCAGCTTTGGTCTCATCTAACTAGGGCACCATCCTCCACGTGCCTTGGGTCTCTTTGCCTGTGCTGTCAGTTTAGGTGAGTGACCATGTCCTGGTAGGCTTGCAGCTGCGCCATACACTTATTTATAGTTGATGGAGGGAACATTGCTCCTTGAGATGATCAGAATTTGAGCTCTTTTTTTTAGTAACCTAATCTGCAATAAACGTTGCCACAACTTTTTTTCCCTAAACTGTCTGGTATGTTCCTGGATTTTCATTATGCTGTTTGTTCACAACCAAATCTCTGAGGCTTTCACGGAACAGCTGTAGTTATACTGAGACAACTGGTCACACTGTATTGTATTGATTATTGAATTCATGTGCACAGCGCAATTTTCATTTTTTAATTTGGAGAAAAATTTATAACTTTCCTTACACTTACAATAAATAATATGACATTTATTAATGTGGAAAATCAAGGAGTACATTTCTATGTACAAACTATTCCATCCAAAGACTTTTCCATACTGCCCAGTGAGCCACCCATACCACCCTGTACAAGCCAAAGGTCTGATTATAAAATCAGCAAAAGATTTCTATACCATGCCAATTCCCATCCATTCCATCCAAGGACTACATAGGATACCCTTGCCCCCTTATTTTTAACACATGCCTTCTGGAAGTCCCCATTGTTAAGCTTAATACATAGTAATTTATATCTGAACAAGATGGTTGCACAGTAGGATAACTGTGTTTCCGTAGAATAGATAGTGACTCAGAGATCCATAAATAAATACACATTAAAAATATAAAGGGTGGAAATATTGGACATATCTGTACCCCATTCACAACAGAAAATCAACTGGACCTCGTGCTAGATAATGGTTTGTGCCTTCTTGTCCTTGTAACATTATACCTAAAGTATATGTCGGACAGATCTGGTCTTGCCATCAGTTTGCAGTAGGCCACATCCATAGCCAGTGGACCCAGGATTTTGCCCCAGTAAGTCTGTTTTGAGCAAGGGGGTGTGGTCCTGGATGAGGTGTGTCCTGGAAGAGGTGTGTCCTGGAAGAGGTGTGGCACCTCACGAGAAGCATACCTCTCAACTTTTTAAAATGTGAAAGAGGAGGCAGAGGTTAGGCGTGTGGCAGAGCGCCAACTTTTTTTGCAATTAAGCCACGTACCTGGTCACCCCATGCCACACCTTTAACGTTAAGAATGCCTGGAAATGACTGCACACTATGCCATTCCATAGTCCCCTTGTAGACAGAGCTTAAAAAATTGCCAGGATCACAAAAGGCAGGAGGGGGGCAATTTATGTGAATTTTAAGTTCCTACAGGCCAAGACCTCTGGGTGAGGAATGGGTCCTGATCAACAGGGACATAGAGATTCCAGGGCTCACTGATTCCCGTTTCCAAATAGGGATGCCCCACTGTGTGAAATGCTCCAGGTCACCTAGTATTCACATGTGGGCTGTGCTGCCACCTCTAGCTTCCCTTTGGCTGATGCAGACACCCACACCAGGCATTTCTGAATGTTTGGCTCTTGTACGCACAGTCAAAGGGGGAGCAGCCAGCTGATCATGCGCTATTCAGCTTTACTCTATGATGTCAGAGTGCCTTAGTAGAGCTAAATGGAGTGCTAGGTACTGATTGGATGAGAGCATGTGCATGCGCCATAGGATTATCAGCAAGGTAAGATTTGAGATGCCATGCTGGAAAGGAACAATCACAAGGATAGTGAGTCCTGGAGATCTTTCCAATTTAACCCTCAGTCTTATACATGCTGGGCTAGGTCTATTTGCAGTTACCTGCGTTGCACTGCTTTAGTGGTCAGCCTTTAGTACTCACCAGTGGTAGAGGATAGTGGTGGGGGCTAGGGAAGCGGAAGGGGGATGGCAATGGCAGGAGGTGAGGGGGTTAGGTGAGTGTTAGAGGACAACAGGAGGGGTGGAGGGGTTAGGTGAGCAGTAAAGGACCGTTTCAGGGGGTGGAGGGGCTAGGCGAGTGGTAAAGGACAGTGGCAAGCAGTGAAGAGGTTACATGAGCAGTAGAGGACAGCAGCAGGGGTGGAGGTGTTCAGCAAGTGGTAGAAGACAGTGGCAGGGGTAGAGGGGTGGAGGGATTGTAATATCCATAGTGTAAACTATACATTGTATCAAATCTGAATCAGTGTATCACTTGTATCAAATTTATCTGCCGGCAGCTTTCCAAGTGGATTTTGTAACAATTATGTAATTTTATTTTTGTTACATTCATCTTGTTACACATGACAGACACTGCTGCTTAAATACAGTTCACGTTTTACAAATTTTAATGTATATGGTGTGCATCTGTGATCCCTTTTTTGTTATAAATATGTACTGAGGGTTTCCTTTTTGCCGAAATGTTATCAAAATATTGTACCAGGGGTGTTCATGACACAATTACCGTATTTTTCGCCCTATAAGACGCACTTATTTTCCCCCAAAAGTGGGGGGAAATGTCAGTGCGTCTTATCGGGCGAATGCTGGAAAAAAAATAAATAAAAAGGGAAAAGTTTACTCACCTCTCCATCGCTCGCGCTGTCCCGGAAGCGGCGGAGGCAGCGGCGCCAGCACACACAGACACCGGCCTGTTATAGTGGTGGGCGTGGCCGATGCTGTATACAGCGGCTACGCCCACCGCTGTATAGTCCGGGTGTCTCACTCTGCTGGGGCCATGGAGGAGTGACAGGGACAGTGCGAGCCGCGATACCTCTGCCTCTCGCACTGTCCCCATCACTTCTCAACGGCCCCAGCAGACAGAGACACCCTCGAGCGTCGGCCACGCCCACCACTGTGTGTGTCTGTGTGTGAAGACGGCGGGGACAGCGGGAAGGATTTAAAGGTGAGTTTACTTTTTTTTTGCTATTGCCTATAAGGAGAATGAAAGGGGGGTGGATGCCACACTACCTATACAGGGATGGAAGGGGGGGATGCCACACTACCTATACGGGGATGGAAGGGGGGGATGCCACACTACCTATACAGGGATGGAAGGGGGGGATGCCACACTACCTATACGGGGATGGAAGGGGGGGATGCCACACTACCTATATGGGGATGGAAGAGGGGGGATGCCACACTACCTATAAGGGGATGGAAGAGGGGTGGATGTCACACTACCTATAAGGGGATGGAAGAGGGGTGGATGCCACACTACCTATAAGGGGATGGAAGAGGGGGGATGCCACACTACCTATAAGGGGATGGAAGAGGGGTGGATGCCACACTACCCATATGGGGATGGAAGAGGGGGGATGCCACACTACCTATATGGGGATGGAAGAGGGGGGATGCCACACTACCTATATGGGGATGGAAGAGGGGTGGATGCCACACTACCTATACGGGGGATGGAAGAGGGGGGATGCCACACTACCTATACAGGGAATGGAAGAGGGGGGATATCACACTACCTATACAGGGAATGGGAGGGGGGATGCCACACAGCCTAACTGGGGAATGGAAGGGGTGTCACACTGCCTATATGGGGAATGGAGGGGGGTGCCACACTGCCTTTATGGGGAATGGAGGGGGGGGAATGCCACACTGCCTATATGGCAATGGGAGGGGGGGATGCCACACTGCCTATATGGGGATGGGAGGGGGGAATGCCACACTGCCTATATGGGAGGGGGGATGGGAGGGGGGATGCCACACTGACTATATGGGGAATGGGATGGGGGGATGCCACACTGTCTATGGGGAGTAGGAAGGTGGGAATGCCACACTGCCTATGGGAATGGGATGGGGGAACGCCACACTGTCTGTAATTGGGTGTTTTAGCACAACATTTGGCTTAGAATATTTTTTAGGTGCGTCTTATAGGGCGAAAAATACGGTATATTTTAAAAAGAAATGCGAAAATAACATTTTCACAGAGAAATGTCATACACTTCACTGCCCTTCTGGGAGTGGTCCAGACCTGGGGACCACCCCTCCCCCAGGTTTGCACATGCCAGAGGCCTTGATTCAGTAAAATTCAGTAAAATATCTCATGATATTTAAAAATAAGATAGAGAACTTCCGGGGGCGGAGCCTACGAATATGGCCGCGTTTTAGCAGTGCTCTTCCATCAACCATTGTAATCTGCTGTAATCCTCCAACTTGGAGCCCTTGAGCACATTCGTGAGAGGGGAGGGAGATTTGTAGCACCCACTGGACTTGTTTGAGACCCCCCTTGAGCGATTCCCCGGAGTCCCTGCCCGAGATTGCAGACTTTCACGTGGCGGCCATAGTGCTGCTGGCAAGGGCAGGTAACTCGGCCGGATTCAGAAAACCCCCTACCTCATCTCATCGTCTTGTCCCAGCAACCTGGCGCCCTCTGAACTTACCGGGATTCGGCTGCGGCTGTGAGAGCTTTGCTGTCGGCGGGCTGGCCCCCATGTTCCTGGGCCCCGAGGAGCGACACGCTTAGTCCCCATTGTTGGAAGCGGAGAGGCGGCCATCGCGACCTAAATGTGTCATGTGCAATGTGAAATCTGCTATTCAATCCACTGTTCAGAGTAGCCTGCCAGAGTTCTCCACCTTGAAAACAAGGTGTCTAATCGGTACAGCCACCTGCTGGCCACTTTAATAATTGCTCCTACTCTACAACTCATTCCCCTCTTTTTTCTTTACCTTTCCTCCTTCTGAGCGGATTGTATCTCTCCCTGGGTCGGAAAACTTGTGACCCCCCCCCCCCATACTGCTTTATCCTTGAATCACTGTAAATAGTTCTATTGTTTAAAATTATTCATTGTAGGCATTGAGTCTCTGCTCTTGACAGAGAGACTCTGTGTTAAAACTGCTGGCTGCAACTCTTCACCTTGGAAACAGGGTGTCTGACATGTGCTGCCATCTGCTGGCCATTTAAATAAGTGCTCTTACTATATAACTTGTTCCTCTTTTTATCTTTTCCTCCCTTGGAGTGAATTAATCTCTCCCTGGGTCGAAAACTTCTAACTCCCCTCCTATAAAGCCTATCCTTGAACTACTGGAACCAGTTCTATTGTTTGAAATTACTCATTGTGAACATTGAGCTTCTGCTTTTGACGGAGAGATTCTGTGTTAAAACTGTTGCTAGGAGGGGCTGGCTGCAACTCCTCACCCTGGAAACAGGGTGTTTGACCCGTACTGCCATCTGCTGGTCATTTATATATTTGCTCTTACCTTATACCTCGCTCCTTTTTCTTCCTGTGGAGTGGATTGCAACTCTCCCTGGGTCGGAAAACGGAGCGGAGGTGGGGTGGAGGGGACCTGCCTTTCTTTCCCTTCCCCTTGAGTAATGTGAGTGGCAATAATTTTTGAATATTCTGTAATTTTTGCATACTGCTAATTTACTCCTTCTCTGCAGGACTATTGTTTTTGGAGATCTTAGTAAGCTGGTAGTGCTGATATCTTTGTTCACAATGTCTCAAACTACTAAGAAGGGTTTAGACCGCTACTTGGAGAAGACTACGAAAACTGATAGAGCTAAATCTAAACAATCTCAGAATAGCCAGAAAAATAACAACACTCAGGGATCCCCTCCGGGTTCCCCGTTAACCCCTGACTTACACAGAGACCCGGGTCCAGACGCCCCTTTGTCGGGGGGAGGGGACGAGGGTAGATTCATAGCTAAGGAAGTCTTGGCACAAATCACCCCCTATTTTGACAAACGCTTTGACTCCTTACAGGATGCAATTACTAACTCCATGACCCAGATCACCTCTAATACTACAAGAGTTACAGAACTAGAACAAAGGGTTAGCGATCTGGAGGATAAACTAGATTTTCTTCAAACTAGATCCTCTGCTCAAGAAATGATTATCTCAACTCTAAATGAAAAAAATGAAGATCTGGAAAATAGAAGCAGGAGATCGAATTTGAGATTTATAGGGATTCCGGAGTCATACAGGACTACCGCGACCCTAACCAAGTTTCTCACACATGATCTCATGCTCGCCCTTGGTCTTCAAGCCACGGACTCTAGACATATAGAACGGGCACATAGGCTGGGCCAGGAGAGACAGTCGGCTGGTTCAAGGCGCCCTAGGCCGGTGATTGCCAAGTATTTTCATTATGCGGATAAGGAGGCGATTCTTGCAGCCTTTCGAAAACAAAAAGATGTGACGGTGGAGGGGCATAGGATCCTGATATTTCAGGACTTCTCGGCCGCGGTCGCACAGAAAAGGCGAGAATTCGCCCCGGTGTGTAAATACTTGGCTGACACGGGGATACGGTTTGCCCTTTTGTATCCTGCGAAACTGCGACTGCTAATTAGCGGAGAACCCAAAATCTTTGAAGACCCACTCCAGGCCAAAAGAGAGTTGTTGCCGCTCTCTGCCCAGGAGGCACCTACTTGATTCAATTAGCCCCACTATTTCACACATTTTTGCTCTTTTATGGTTAAAGTTAATATGGTATTTAAAAAGTTAAATGCTATTATGTTCAGTTCCCTTTGGGTTACTATGATAACAGAAAGGATATTGTTGTTGGAGTGTAGAGATGATTGTCCACCAGCCGAGGTTTCTGGGACGACCCTCTCTGTTCTACATGTTTGTTTTTTGTTTTTGTTTATGGAATTCATTACTCAATTATCTCCCTCTGATTATGAGGGAATTGGTTCTAGAATGGAAAAAGGAAAAGGGAGTAGAGAGATAGGCAATTTATTATGGATTAGCGAGAACAATCGTTTGCGAAGCAAGGATCGCACTAGATCCCAGTTTGGAGATGATGATTTAAAATGTATTAATACTGGTCTACCGAATAAAATGGAAGGGGTGCCTGGGACGACCCCCCCATTTGATATGAACTCACTTTTGAAGAATAGAGGCATTACTTTATCCTCTAGATGATATTAGCAGATGAGTCAGCCAGCCACCCCAAATCCCATCTAAAATTGGTTTCCTGGAATGTGGGAGGGCTTAACCATCACATAAAACGTAGGAAAATCTTACAGCATCTACGCCACCATGCTGCTGATATAGTTATGCTGCAGGAAACACACTGGAGGGAGGGAGAGGAGTGTAACTTGAAGGCGCCATGGATTAATGAGGTGTTTGCCACGACATTTAAAAAGAAGCAGAGAGGGGTTGCAATCCTGATAAGCAAGGCACTTAGCTATACAATCTTGGAGACGGTGATCGATCCTAATAGTAGGTATATTATACTAAAGTTAGAAATCTCAGGGCAAGTATACACGCTGGTGAATATATATGCTCCCAATGGCCCGAACCTACCCTTTTTTATTACCCTAACACAACATCTGCAGGATTACCAAGACACTAGACTTGTTTTGGCAGGGGATTACAACGTTGTAGCTGATACTATTCAGGATAGATCCAATCCCACGTCAAGAGATAGAGCGGGACTTTCGGCACCCTTTAAGCATATTTTCGATTGTCTGCCCTTGGTGGATCCCTGGAGACTTCTCAATCCTTCGGCGAGGGAGTATACATGCTACTCCAAGGCCCATAAGTCTTTGTCTAGGATTGATCACATTCTAACGCATGAGTCCCTCCTTACGGAGGTCATGGAGGCGGAGATTAAGCCTATTGCACTTTCGGACCATGCACCGATTACAATTTCCTTTTCACTGGCGATCCCCCAGGGCAGATCACGATATTGGCGTTTTCCCACATATTTGGGGGACTCCGATGGTTTCCGAGAGTTCTTGAGAGGAGCTTGGGAGAATTATAAAGATGACAACATCCAGCATATAACAGAGCCCGTGCTGTTCTGGGAGGCAGCAAAAGCTGTTGTTAGAGGGCATATTATAGATTTTGTCTCTCGAAAGAAAAAAGCATCCAAAGCGAAACATAAGGAACTCTATGATGGGGTCACTTATGCCCTTATTCATCAAGCGATAGCGCCAGGTAGTGTCTGACGAGCGCCAGGTAGCGGCAGCTAACGGCGACTACCGACTCAAGTACGCCCGCGGCGGTCACAATGACGCATTTATCAAGCAAAATGAGGCTAGCGCCGGCGAGAGCGACGGCTAGCGCGGCATTCATCATGAAGCCGCCTGGACCGAACAGCGCCGCTGCAAATTCCCTCACAGCGCCAGGTATGAGCTGTCGCTCCCTGGCGATGTCCAATGCATTTCAATGGAGCAAGCTATAATTAATCATAATTAATTGGTATTATTTTTTTAAATTTTTTTTTTAATGTCAAAAAATCGGAGAACACTTCTGCAATGTTAGGAATTATTTTTAAGTAAAAAAAAAAAACACAAAAAAAAAGTGCAGAATTGATCTAACAGGTCTGAGATTAATGTATTCATATAACAAAATGATTCTAAAAACATGTATAATGTTACATTCAAAAAATGTGGTTGTTTAGGGGTTAAAAACTAGTTAATACAGATCGCCGCCAGCGCTCTGGGGTTTAAACAAGGAATGGACAGCGACAGCACATTCGGAGCGTGATTTTTTGATGAATATGAAGCTAGCCGTTCGCTCTAGCCATTCGTTGTCAGGCGCTCACATACAACGCTGGACCTGTGAAACAGCGACCCCCCAGCCCGTATTCAACATTACCGCACACCGACTGAGTCGCTGTCATCAAGCTAACGCCGGCCAAGCACAGCGAATACTGGCTGGCGCTGAAAAAATCACGCTACAGTCGCTCATCTGTCGCTACCTGGCGCTATTGATGAATCGGCCTCTAAGTTATATAAAGCGTATTTACAACTTAACACTGAAGCTGCAAAAAAACAGTGGTTGGAGGCCTCACTGGTGTTGGATACCTTCCTCAGTGCAGAGGCGAAAAAATCTAATTTTTACCAAAAGCATAGGTACTATAGGTATGGAAACAAATCTGGTAAGCTACTGGCAGCAATGACTAATCCCTCAGGTCCTAGAAAACACATCGCAGCCATTAAAAAGCCAGCTTCTGGCCAGAATTACACAAAAACTCCAGAGATAGTTAAATCTTTTGAGGACTATTTTAGAGGTGTCTATACTTCCGCACTGCAGGACCATTCACTAGTGAATCCTATTCTCCAACAGGCAGAGCTGGGGAAATTGTCGGAATCTCAGAGGAGGCTACTGGAGGGCCCGGTCACAGAGGTGGAGGTTGCGTGGGCAATCAGACATCTGAAAAATTGTAAAGCCCCGGGGCCAGATGGTTACACGGCAGAGTTTTATAAGATGTTGGGCCCATTTCTTACTCCAATTCTGCAAGATTTGTTTAACGCAATTCTTCAAAAGGATGTGGAGATGCCACGTTTTACTGAGGCATATACTACTCTAATTTTGAAACCCAATAAAGACCCCTCGCTGCATTCTTCCTATAGACCTATTTCTTTAATGAACAGCGATTACAAACTCTTGGCAAAAATAATGGCGGAAAGGCTGCAATCTATTCTCCCGTCCTTGCTCAGTGACCACCAATTAGGCTTTGTACGTAATAAACATATCACGTTGGGCATACGGACAGCTATAGCGGCTACTGCTGCGGGCAAGAACTCTAAGGGGATTCTTCTGAGCCTTGACGCCGAAAAGGCGTTTGACAAGGTAGAGTGGCCATGGTTGTTGGGTGTCCTGGGGGAAAGGGAGTTCGGGGAGAGCTTTTTACATTACATACAATTTATATACAAAGACCCACGAACCTCTCTATTAATTAATGGGGAAAAGTCACAGGAGGTAAGATTGGCCAGGGGCACGAGACAGGGCTGTCCGCTTTCCCCTCTATTATTTAATTTGGCTTTGGACCCCTTGTTGAGAGCATTGGAAGCAGAATCAGGGTTTCAGGGCATTGGAATTGGATCTACGTCCGTGAAATTAACGGCGTTTGCAGACGACTTGATTTTGTTTGTATCTAATCCGGCCAGGTATCGGGTTACTCGATAAATTTGAACAAGTCAACGGCTCTATATTTAGGACCGGGTACCAGACCACGTTGGGGCGAGGGTTATCCCTTCTCGTGGAGCAAAGGTTCCTTAGAATATTTGGGAGCACTCATCCCTAAGAATCCCCTGGAACTGTATTCCAGTAATGTAACACCGATGCTGAGAAATCTGGAGAGGGACCTCCGAGGATGGGCCAAGCTCGGACTTTCATTCTTGGGGCGGATACATCTCCTCAAGATGATAGCTTTCCCGAGAATTTTTTTCTACATTCAAACACTACCGATTTTGCTGGTGGCACAAGACATAAGATATATTTATCGACTTTTTAGAGAATTTATTTGGGCTAAGAAGGTGGCGGGTCTGGGTAGAGTCACGCTGCAGCAGGAAGTTAGGAATGCAGGAGGTAATTTCCCAGATATTGAAAAATATAACCAGGCAGCTCTTATGTGTATCCTAAGAGACTGGTTGGGGAACCGTAAAGAACATACTAACACGGCTCTGGATCAGGCCCTGTTGGGGACCATGAGTCTGACCTTTATGTTACACCAGCACAAACACCTTCTGCCCCCTCAGGTGACTCAAAATCCCCTGTTATTTACAATTTGGAGGTTGTGGCACCTTATTCGTAGAGAAAGGGGTTTGGCTTCGCACTCCTCCCTGCACCTACCGTTAGCTGGGAACCCGGATCTTGGTCTAGGTAACATGGCTGCTACATATGAGCATTGGCGTGAGTCGGGGATTGTATCAATTTCTGCCCTAGTGAACAAGGCTCAGAAGAAAATATTATCGTATGAGGAGCTGAGGCATTTATATCCCTCTGTAACCTTTCGGGTATTCCCCTTTATGCAAGTTACCTCCTATATTAAGAAAACAGTGAGACGCTTTTCAGATCTCGACTGGTCCAATGACTTGGATGTTCTTTTAGAAGGCCCCCCGCCACGTAAAGGAGCTATTTCCATCTCTTATGCTAATTTGAGAAAAAGGGTGGACTGGGAGGAACAGAAAACGGGAATGATAAAATGGATCCAGCATTTCCCTAATTTAACTTGTGCCCGGATCTTAAAATCCTATAACTATTCGTGGTCTACTTTGTCAGCATCAACATATAGAGAGATGCTTCTTAGGCAATTCCATTATAACTATGTCTCCCCGCACCGATCCTTTCGTATGGGCCTATCTGACTCCCCGCAGTGCTTGAAGTGCAGTGCTGCTACAGCGGACCTCTTTCATAATCTATGGGAATGCCCGGTAATTAGGAAGTTCTGGAGACGTGTAGCCCAATATGCATCGCAGAACTTGGTAACCTCTGGTAACCTCTGGATCAGGCCCTGTTGGGGACCATGAGTCTGACCTTTATGTTACACCAGCACAAACACCTTCTGCCCCCTCAGGTGACTCAAAATCCCCTGTTATTTACAATTTGGAGGTTGTGGCACCTTATTCGTAGAGAAAGGGGTTTGGCTTCGCACTCCTCCCTGCACCTACCGTTAGCTGGGAACCCGGATCTTGGTCTAGGTAACATGGCTGCTACATATGAGCATTGGCGTGAGTCGGGGATTGTATCAATTTCTGCCCTAGTGAACAAGGCTCAGAAGAAAATATTATCGTATGAGGAGCTGAGGCATTTATATCCCTCTGTAACCTTTCGGGTATTCCCCTTTATGCAAGTTACCTCCTATATTAAGAAAACAGTGAGACGCTTTTCAGATCTCGACTGGTCCAATGACTTGGATGTTCTTTTAGAAGGCCCCCCGCCACGTAAAGGAGCTATTTCCATCTCTTATGCTAATTTGAGAAAAAGGGTGGACTGGGAGGAACAGAAAACGGGAATGATAAAATGGATCCAGCATTTCCCTAATTTAACTTGTGCCCGGATCTTAAAATCCTATAACTATTCGTGGTCTACTTTGTCAGCATCAACATATAGAGAGATGCTTCTTAGGCAATTCCATTATAACTATGTCTCCCCGCACCGATCCTTTCGTATGGGCCTATCTGACTCCCCGCAGTGCTTGAAGTGCAGTGCTGCTACAGCGGACCTCTTTCATAATCTATGGGAATGCCCGGTAATTAGGAAGTTCTGGAGACGTGTAGCCCAATATGCATCGCAGAACTTGGTAACCTTTCTATCCCCCTCACCGGAGTGGGCAATTTTTGGGGAGCTGATGTTGGAGGGAGTGCGAATCTCAAAGGGGACTAGAAGATTGCTGTTAATAATATCTGCTGTGGCACGTAAAACTATTTTGCAGGCCTGGATTTATCCTGACCCACCCCAGTTTAAGGTCTTCTTGGAAAAATTACAACAATTCTTTAAATTTGATTGGGTTGATGCGGCATCTCACAAGGAGGCTAAAGTGGAGTTCTTCTTTGCTACTTGGGAGAGCTTCATTAGTTTGTTGACGCCAGAAGTTCGAGCTAAATTACATGAAACTTTTAGAGAAACTGAATGGTATCTTGGAAGAATGGTTGAAAGAGACCCGCCAGTTGTATTAGGTTAAGAGGTGTGTCTCATTCTATGGTCTTTATTATTACTACCTGGAATACTATGTAATGGGCAAATGTAATTGTTGATGTTTTAGGCCTTGTTCATTGTGGGATGTGGGTGGAAGGGACTGGCGTAGCCTTCATTGCTCTGTACATTTGACCAGTATGATTATAATTTTCAATGTTTACTCGCTAGTCTAATTGCTGTCTATGACCTGTATGATTATGACTTGCCTATTCTCAATAAAAAAGTTTAAAAATATAAAAATAAGATAGAAGTTAAAATAATAACTTGATTCAGTAAAGGAATGGATTTATTTTATTTAGTGTATTTGCACCTAAAATTTTTCCTAGATTGAAAATGTTTTTCATTTGCTTTTTACAAAAATTACAACATTTTACATCCTACAGCCACTGGATCCTAATACCTACCTAGAGTGAAAGTTTAAAGTGCACCTATACTCAAAGGGAAGTGTATGGAGTCACCTTCTATCCCAAGCCCAGTACCCCAAAACAGCCTGTGTTTCTTTTTTTGCCTTAGCCTTTGCCCAATATTCATAACAACACAAACTAAAAGCAATTGGCCATATTGCTCCCTGGCTGAGGAGCCCCTCCCCAGTGATGATGCAATCAGTTATATTACAGACAGCTCAGCAATAAAGTTGCCACCTGGTCGGTATTTTTTTTTACTGGCCACTGGCCTGGCAGGGCTGGTATTTTTTTTTTATTTTACTGGTAATTGAGGAAGGCAAAAGTGTACCCACAATTAAAATTACAAGTAAAAAACAAATACCAGCACCACCAGGCAGTGGCCAGTAAAGTAAAAAGAAAAAAACAACCAAAAAAACTAAAAAAATGGCAACCCTACTCAGCAATGAGGAGCATTGTGTGACATTTTGTTTGTAACTGAATTAATGAGCATGTGGCATGCCGGTCACCATAATACTAATTCCTGGTGTTTTTGTGAATATTGGGCAAAGGCTGGGGCACAGGGCTGGTTATGCAAGGTGATCACATAAAATTCCTTTCTGAGTATAGGTGCACCAACATATGTGCCCCTAGAATCTCATGTTATATTCTTTCTTGTTTAAATCACACCTTATTTTAACTCATGCCTCATTTTGAAGTAAAGCATGAAATGGTCCTTATTTTTGTGAGATATTATATAGCAAGTTTACTGAATCAATGCCTAAATCTGTTCATTTAGAACGGCACCACAGTGGATTGTTTAAAGCTGTCATTTTTGGAGACCCAATAGCACTTGAATATATATCAATTGGCATCCAGCAGTGCCTTGTACTATACTACAGCTGTTAGTAATACAGCTTCAAACAATAGGGATGCTTTAGGCTACATTGTCGAAAATTATTGCAATTAGATCACCAGAAACCAACCCAACTGTCAAGAGTAAACAGTGAAAATAAATGTAATATGTAAAAAGGAAAGTTAAGTCGCACTCTAAAGGTGAAATGATTGTGCCTTCCTATAACTGTATCCAAGATATAAAGTACTCACTCATTTATACTGTACTATGTAACAAGAGCTGTGAAAATACCCCATTGAAGGCTTTGAATTAAACAGTCTTTGAGCCTTTTAATATCCCACAAGAGAGTTTTTTCTGTGCTGATTAATTTAATTTAGTGGACACAGCAGTGTGGATCATTGGTTGTGGACAAAACTTCTGAAGGGCCTGGTGTGTTCTCCCGTTAAAACGTGGGAAGAGAGTAGAGTTGGATGTGAATTAATTTGATTCTGTACATAATTCTTCTTCTATGGGATTCAGTGTCCTCTTGCAAAGGCATGAAAAAAGGAGACACTGCGTTTGATTGCTCAATATTCATTTACATCTTCCTCTCTATGGGCACAATATGCTTGGCTTAATTAACTTTTCTCAAAGGTGAAGCAGTGTGCACCATCTGCTGTGAGACAATCACATTTGTATGCCTCGGAATAATCCCCTTTTTTTCTCCTGAAATAGCTGTGATAAGGTAAATAAACCCAGCCTCGGCTATAGCCTATAATTTTGTAATCAAATACATCATTGGGGTGACATGGTTTTTTTAGAAACAAATATGTAGAGATAACTGTAAATCATTCTTTGCTTACCTCCTTTGCCTTTAAAAATGCCAATAATATTTTCATACACTTGATATAAATCTGGGCTTAGAAGTAGGAACACAGCAGGAGCATCTTCCAAGAAAATCTAAAAGCAGATCATGCTTTCTCATCCAAATGCAAGAACTCTAAAGGCTTCGTTCTCAAAGAAACGCCAAGTCACCAATGCAAAATATTGAAGCGTAGTTTTGCCATTTAATTTTTTTTAACAAGTCTCAAGGACCACACAGTGAAATCAAGGGCCTGCTGAAGTTGCTCCAAAGCTTGGTTGTTATTTGATCTTTGTCGCTGGTAATCTGATTATCTCATTGTGGAGGTAAACTTCAGACCCAATCTTGTTAGCAGCTGGCTAGGCTGGATTACTATAGCTACTGAGATGGAAAATGAACTGAGCAGTTCGACTTTGGCCATGCACTCTTTTAGACCCAGGTTGTCTTCTTTAGCGTGTGTGCTTTTTGTGAACATCTGAAGAGCTTATTTCTAAATGTTGTTAATCGATATTCTGCTTACATGCTCATGGGACATTTCTTTATCTTTCTCTATCTTGGCATGTGTGTCAGTTGGTGCAGGAATGATATTACTAATATTGCATGGAAACCAAACACACTTTAATGCTTAAGTGCACCCTTGTGCCTCACTTCTAAAAAAATGCAAATGTTGGTAGGAGTTGTGTGGTCCTTGCTTGAAACACTTATTTAGGCTAGTAGCTTCAGTGCAGCATTGACTGCTTTTACAGGGAACGCACACCACAGTGAAAGCGCCGAAAGCCTTCCAAAGGAGCTTGAAAAGGTTCAAAGGCTCTAAAAGACAAAAAGGGCTAAGCTTGAATTTTTATGTACACTGAAAAGAAGAATAAAATATAAATTCTTTAATGCAGCCTGTTATAACGGGGTTGACTATATCAAAGCATTATGTGGCATTGGAAAGAGCTTAAAGATTTTCTGGCTCACCATATGCGAAAAAAGAGTAGAAGGAACAGTTTAGGAAAGTGGCCATTCTGCTACATGAACTATTCAGTGCCCTGTTTCGACACACTATTGAGAGAACAAGAAGCCCAAACAGCTTGAACCTGAACAAGTGTTCGCCTTCAATAGGATGTATTGTGCTTCAGAAAGGACAACAACAATGCCAAGCCTGCCTCCCAAGTTTTAAGACTGCTATTTTGTGTGTAATAGGCACCCCAGAAATCGGACAATGGTAATATAAAATTGGGAGCCAAAACCAGAATTGTCTACTCTTTGGAGCATGTTATACTAAATTATAGAAAAAGCTTTAAGTGGATCTCCATTAAGGAAGCCTGGAGTAGCCATCAGGCTCCTGATTCCCCCACCCACCAGGCATCCCAATTTGAAATGCCCATCTGCTTTCACCCATAGAAAGCCCAAAACTCAATAATATTTCTCACCTGATCAACACTCAAGTGCCTTGCATGCATCTCTGCCCAGCTAACTCCAAAACAAAATTGTAAGTAATATTTCTGATATTAATATGGTGGGTTATAAGACACCCTATGGACAGTTTTTGACTTTAGGTGTGCTTTAAGAAGTTATGATGGCTAGCATTCCTGGAATAGTCTTCCACTTTGCCTACTGCTTTTCACGGACTGGACAGGGAGTGCGTTGGCTGACTTGTGGCCACAGTCCGCCACTACTGGAGGTGGGAATTTAATAAACTTCTATCCCATGGTCTGCCAGTGAGGATACTGCCCACCTTCCTGCCAACACTACCACCCTGTGACCCTTAGGCTTTGTGTGAGCAAGTGTTATGTGAGCTTAGGTGAGTATTGTGACAGTGCTGAGCAAAGAAACACTGAAGAGACACCCAAATGAGGAAAAGTGCAGCTCCCATATGCAGACACAATAGTGCAGTACAAGCAGGGTCCACAGTAGTGTTTCCATATCAGCTTCACTAGCAAACTAAATGGCAGCCAAAAATTGCCAAAATCAACTTTGTTTTCATTTATAGGTTTTCTGTTTGTGGAGCGATGTTTCTCATGTTGCAGCTGCTGTATGCCTAGGCCGTGGTCCTCTGGTTGCAGTAAAACTATCATGACAGGTCATCCCTGGTGGGGGCAATAAGCAGGACAGTCTGGATTGTGGCTGACAACTGAGCATAAAGCAGGCAGCGAACAGCTGACAGAAAAAAAAAGATCAATACAGACACCTTGGGTAGACAATCAATAAGACATGCAGAGGCCGATAGGTCAATTCAGTTTCATAAGTCAGAAGATCCAATCCAAAGCCAGAACTACATCCACAAATCTAAGAGTGTATAAAATATATCTTTTAATAATTCCTTTTAAAAAATGCAAGAAACAACACAAAAATAAAAAAAACCTCCAGGGTTCTTAGTCTTACTTAGGCCCTTATTTAACAAGGGATAGCGCCAGGTAGCGAATGGTGAGCGAACGGTAATGACGCTCACCGACACGAGAACGCCGGCTCCCCTCCGCAATCACACATTTATCAAGCCGATCCTGCTTAGCGACTGACAGAGCGCCAGATAGCGAATCATTCATCATTATTCCAGCCTCACCCCACAGCGCCAGCGAGCGACCTTAAACAGCGACAGGTATGACCTCTCGCTACCTGGCGCTCTCCAATGCATTTCAATGGAGCAATCTTTAAATATTCTTAATTAAATGCTATTCATTTTTTTTTTTTTTTTTTTTTTAAATGTCAAAAATTCTGTGACCACTTCTGCAATGTTAGATATTTTTTTTAAGGTTAAAAAAAAAAAAAAAAAATTTGTGCAGAATTGATATTACAGGTCTGATATTAATGTATTCATATTACAAAATGTTTTGAAAAACATGTTTTTTTTTTTTTCAAAAAATATGGTTGTTTGGGGGTTAAAAATCTACTTTTAACCCATCGCCGCCAGCGCTCTGGGGTTTAAACAAGCATTTCACAGCACGAGAATTTTTGGAGCGTGATTTGTTAATGAATATGCTGGGAGCCGTTCGCTATGGCCATTCGCTGTCATGCGCTCCCATACAGCGCGGAGCCTGTCAAACAGCAACTCCTAACCCCGTATTCAACATTACCGCACACCGACTGAGTCGCTGTCAACAGCCGAACAACGGGCAAGCACAGCGAATACTAGCGTGCGCTGTGAAAATAACGCTACTGGCGCTCATCTGTCGCTACCTGTCGCTATTAATGAATCGGCCTCCCCATCTCACAGAGACCCTAAAGAGATGAAAATGACACTTCACTTGACTTTCTTCATTTATATGGATTTTATTTGCTGTCATTCTTCAAAGATGATTTTTCAGTTGGTAGGGAGACATGGAGTTTTCTAGGGGTGAGAGGATTTTAACATTTAGACCAGAAGATATGTCACCTGCCATCCAGGCTACTGCAACCAGAGACCAGGGACAGGTGGGTAAAAATAATCAACCCAGGGGAGGGGTGGTTAAACAAAATGCAACTGTATTGAGCTTTTAAGAATTTAGGGAATAGTAAAAGTCCAGCTTAGAAGTTGGGAACCCCTTCCAGTTTGCAGGGAGCTAAACTGACCAAATCCCTTGGTAACCCAGCTCCAGAGTCTAAAAGACTCCAGTGCCAGGTAACAGCTTGCCCATGATCACCCATGTACTCACCTCCAGTCACAATCCCATCATGCATGCTCAGGCTTGTGGGGGCATCCTTGGCACCCCTTTAGATGCTCTATGCACCCACTCAGCATCTAGAGGAATGGCTGGCAGAGGATGAATGAAATAAAGGGTGCTCTAGGGGTGTATTATTCAGAACTCATTGCCGTGTATGAATATTCACGGAAGTGAGTTCTGATTGGACAAGAGCCTGTGCATGCCCTGTGGTAGCGAAAATCGATGTGAGTAAACAAGTTAACCAAGGGTTTCACTGCATGGCAACCAAAACCCAGGTAAATGTAATTGCTGGTTTTTTTTGTCCAAGTAGTAAAAGAAAAAAAACACCCACGCCGAATGTAAAAGCATTTTATTATAAGCGAAATTTACTATTGTCACCTTCAGCGTCTTTTTTCTCATCCATCACTAGGCAGTGTCTTCCCTTCAGGTCCAGTTGCTTCACCAGACAGGTCCTAGTTGTCAGCTGCAGTGGCAACATCTCCCTGCAGTTGGCTCTTCCTCTGCAGTGGCGGTTATGGAACTGCTTCCTCAGAAGGACATATTTCCCACGCAGGTTCCCAGCCAAATTAATACCTCAGTAATTGTGGACAGAGGTTTTTATACTCTAGAGGAGAACTGCTGGAGCCACCATCACTGAGAAGGATACATCCAGTAGAAGACGACCTGCCAGGAAAGAAGAGAAGCCACCAGGGGACCCAGGATCCACCATTTGAGTTGTCAGGCTTGAAGGCATGATGCTTCCCAGTGGGAGGGGATGGCAAGCCACCTGTCAGCAGTCGCTGTCAGCCTGCAACCCATTGAAGAACACTGAACCTTTACCGAAGGGCATAGAGGCTAATAACTCTTAAAGGGGCCACTGAACCCTGCTAGCTTGTAACCAAACCTATAATTTGTCTCTAAATCTGGTTAAAAACAGAGGTCTTGGAGGTGCAGTCCTAACTCTAATCTATGAGAGCCCCCTTTGGGGTAAACAATGCAATGGATAAATTGGGAGCAGCTTACCTAAGGTTGCCCTATAACCTTGAGTGCAGCACATGGGGAGGAAGGGTCGAAATCTTCAGACTCCCCAACCACATGTGCTTGCACAGAATCAAAGGAAACAAACCTAGAGTGGCAGCCACTCACACCAATATATAACTAACCTGGGAGGTGCACATGAGCAGGGCAATTAGGATACACACATTGTTTAACCAGATATAGAGACGGATTATAGGTTTGGTTGCAAGCTAACAGGGTTGAGTGCCTCCTTTAAGACCTGTGTATCCTACTCATGTGGTTAGTTATAAATTGGTCTGAGCGGCTGCTACCCCTCCTTTTATTTCCATAGAGGCTATTAAGCTTGAAGGACCATGGGCAGGCTGCCTTTTCTCTGGGGTGTCCTGGGCTATGCTCAGGAGGAGGAACACTATACTTTTTATCCAAAACTAATATATATATAAGAATAGAAACATGGTTCTTTAAACTCTTGCAGAGCTGAGCCATGTTCTGTACAAAGTGAAACATACAGTACATAGACTATTACAAGAAGATGCTACAAAGTTCAAAATAAATGCCATAAAACAGGATACAATAGGAGTCACTTAAGAGTCTAAACAAAAAGGGGGGGGGATAATAGCTCACCTGCTGCTTCGATCCTCTTGCAGTAACACTGCTTTGCTCACTTCCATTCTGAGTCAGCTCACTCCTCAGCCAGTTTTGGTGCATGCCACTGCTTACAGTCAAAAGAGGGCGAGAGCAAGCTTCCTCATTGGCAGCAGGGAAGGCACAACTTCTGGTGTGATTATCTTCAGTGGATGATTAAAACATGCCAGAAGCATGCTGTCAGCAACAGAGCTAACAGCACAACAACAGAAATAAGTAAAGCTTTATAGCTTTGAGGGATAGAGGCAGTGGGTGGTCAAGTGAGTGTCAGTTTTGTTAAATACAGTTGCACTTCTGAAGATACATTTAGGGGTTAGGACAAGCTTTAGGGTAACATTTGCAGGTAAAGTTAAAAAGCTTTGGAGACTAATTTAGCTATAGAGCATATCTGCCTTTTGCCCCAAGAAAGTATTGTGGGGCACTGAACTGTCTATACATGCCCCGGAAATTTCCAGAGTGTTTGGTATTCTAGTCCTAGAGTTGGAAGATGAGACCTAGAAGAAAAATACAGACAGCTGAAAATGTATCTCTCAAGCCCCAGGGGAGAACATTTAAGTTGGGGTTCACAACTGTGCTCTTCATACAGCGTGCCCATGAATGTGCCCATGCAGATTTCCTAGGTACAGTATCCAAGACCTCCCTGTGTAGTTGGTATAACATTATCTATTCAGACTGCTTCACTTTAATTCAGTTCATGTAAGCAATTGCACTAAAACAGATGCTGTGTTAAGCATTGATTTAGTTCTTTTCCGGGGAATTTGCATAGGTTTAGCTGGTGTTTAGGTTTTTCACGAGCAGTTTTAAGTCTTTACAATTTGTCATGCAATTTTGCAACAATTTTCTGCTGGGACTTTTCCGCCATCTGCTGCATTTTTGTACTGTCAGGTTATCTCAAGGCAACTGCTGGAAGTAAACCAGATTTCATGTTCTCTATTTTCCCTTATTTGTTAAAAAAGGACAAGACATATTTTATTCCCTTATTGTGATGTCACACTATTTATCTACTTAAGACATACTTAGAGTATTTAAAAATGTAAAAGTCATTGTAAAAAAAAAAATCACTGATATAATGTAGATATCAACCAGTTGTTCTCTCTGCTCCAAATTAGGAAAGGTGATATTAACCATAGGCTCAGGAAGCCAGTTGGTTAAATAGTATATCTAAATTCACCTTAGCATTGTACATCAAAGTGGTGTGTTTAAATTACAGATCAGAGACTTTCTGGCTCTAGCTTTCTAATCATCTTATTGACTGACGCATAGACAGGAGTATTAACAGCTTCTGCTCTAATTCAACCTCTTCAGATGGGAGCAAAATACTCTTGTGTTCCAGCAGCTAAAGGGTTACTGGCAGCATTCTCAGCTGGGGAGGTCATTATTGCTGCTTTGTTTAGTCAAAGCTGCTAATGAGGTCACCTGTTAGAGTGGAAGGATTCTGGGAGTTGTAGTAAGAAGGTATACTAAATGAATTATCCTGGCCAAATAAGCCACTCCCACTTTTTTTACCAATACAGAGTCAGAGGAATATAAGAGACTTGGAAATAGCATTCTTATAAGTAAATCACAGGTCTGAGAGCCTAATCCTAACACAGATGTGTATTTTCCATTCCAGAAGAGGAAAGCAATTAGGCAGAACAGCAAAAACCTTTTTTGAGTTCCGACTCTGCTCCTGGCCACTTACCCCTCCTGTACACACATCCAGAGGCATAGCTTCCCACTACACAAATCAGAAATGCTGTTCTAGCATGATTCATTCACACCACAGAAGAAGTCGGTGCTTACTTAATGTGACTTGACAGGAGGAGGGGCCAAGAGCATGGAACTGCTGCTGTGATACTGGTGCCAACTTCCTCTGCTGTGTGAGTGGTTACCCATGCTGCAAGGCTCTGCAATTGTATTAAATTCCCTCTTGCCCAACATCCCCAACCATTGCTGGCATAACTACCACTTTTCTCATTCTTGTCAGTGTAGCTGAGGGAGGGGTAGCAGCAATGTGCAGGGACATAGATCAGGTATCTGTTGCCTCCTAGGTTTCTGCTCCCCCCCCCCACAGCTGGACGGAGCTGCAGAGAAGGATTTATGACACCTTGTCTTGCGCCTCAATGTTGAACAATCTGTAGGTACCACAGAATTTCTAGTTGAATATGCAACATGGCTTTTGCTCTGTCATCACAGAGACTCATACTGAGAATTGAGATATTCTTACAAATCTGTCTGATGGATAGGGCCTTAATTGAAAAGAATAAATAGTCAGATTTGGTGACAAGCTAATTATGAAATCAATGGAGGTTGGTGTTCTTTAATAATGAATGCAAGTACAGACACTTCCTCCTTTGTTTTGGTGAACAGGGATTGTGGAAGCCTTATGGAGCACCCAAGCGAGTGGTCCAAGGGTGGGTTCAGACCTGGTGTAGCACAGGGTCACGGTGGCTACCTTTTGCAACACTTTTAAAGTAGACCTATCACCAGGATTTTACCTGGCATGTTTTTGAACATAAATGATACAAAATTTCCACAGCAAAATAAAATGTAAACAAAACCACTTTGTGGTGCCTAGAAATGAAAGAAAAAGAATGTGTCAGTTTCTCTAATAATTTCCCTTTTTGCTCCTTTTTTATATAGGAATTTTTTAGGTCGGCTTTAGCTGGGTACACAGAACCCCTTGCTATTGCATCAATCCTAGGTGACTTTGTGTCAATTACCTGGAAAAATGATTTAACCATTTGTGCCAGTCTGGGTGTTTTCTACACTGCGGGCATGTCTGGGACTTCAGGCACCAGTAACGTTTCCTAGGGCTCTTTCATTTGCTGGAGTATGCAGAGAATGTGTTGCACACAGCAAGGCAAGAATTATCTTGGACGCCTTCTCTGAGCTGTACAGCATCTTCCCTCCTGGCTGGGCCAAACATAGGAAGCATGCTTTCAGCAGACTGATGGTACCTCCAACAATGCATCTGGTCTTGCGGTGAGCTGCATTGTAGCGCACTTCATCTGTGGGTTCCACACATCATGAGCCATATCTTTTGCCTGTATCCCTTATCAGCTAAATACAAACACATGCATTAATGTGGTTTTCTACACAAATGCGTACCCCCACCGGGTTTGCTGCATTTTGCCTTCACCTTCCCCACCCCCCTAGGTACACTGCTGGTCCACTGTTTATAGGTCTTACCATGTGGCCACATACTTACCTAGTAGCCATCATGACGGCATTTCATTATTCTCAAATTTCTGCCACAGCTCCGACTGGTGCAACACATAGGAGTCATGGCAGGATCCCGGAAAGCCCGACCTCACAGTACGCAACCGCGTCTCATTATCACACACAAACATGACATTAATGTAATGAAAGCTCTTCCATTTGCGGTAGTGCAGCTCTTGTGCTTAAGCTTAGCTAAGCACGTTAGGAATTCCTGCCAACCGATCGAAAGCCAGATTGATGTTTTGTAACTCTTCCTCATCGGCTGGAAACCTGATGTAGGTAGGGATGAGGTCACAGATGGCCAGGACCACCTCATGAAATATGCGGCACATGGTAGGCTGGCCAATGTCGCTTAATAGAGCAGCAGTGTTTTATAGACACAATGGACCACGCTAAACTCGCAGCACAAGCTTCTGGTTTGGCCAGCCTCACCCTGGTTGTAATTGGTTGTAGTTTGTTGTTGCTAGTCCCTGTTGGAAAAAATTCTTGTCTGTGTGTGTTTGTACGCAGCATTGAGGTCCACCACACCTATGGCTGTTGGGAACTGTCCATTCAAAACCAATGTGCCAACCCCGTGTCTAAATTGCCAGCTAGCTGATATTTGTCACATAGATTTTCATGTTCCCCTTCTCGGTCAGGTATGTAGTAGTTGTTTTTCTATTGAAGAATTGTTAGGCGTTCCACTGGGAATCACAATTCTGTTACAGAGTATGGAAGAGATTGTCATGTTGTGAGTCAACATAGCTGTCTGGAGCATTTCCATTTTGTTGATTTTCTACATTGTTGCTGAGGTCTCATATTTGGTGCAGGGCCCACATAATACATCTTGTTAGACTGTCATTGTGTTTCTTCTTTATGTGGGATATGTAATGTTTGGCTGCTTTTTTAAGTGTTAAAGTACTTATCTTGACAATTGCTATTTCTCCACATTTTCCTTCTGTGCCTCTCATTCAGCTTGTTATGATTGGCCACCTGCTGTCCATACCACCACAGATGTCGGAAGCATCAAGGGATGAGGCAACACAGGTATGTAAACAGTAAATCTAAAGCTTGATCCAACTTACAATTTAGGCTTACAATGTGTGAAATTTGCTGGGCGACTTTGTCTGCGACCAAATTCTCATTGGACGTGTGTTGATTTCCAGGATCCAATATTTCCTCCGCTTACACAAACACCATCTGTAAAGGAGACATCCAATGATGATCTGCCTTGGTACGTTACTTCTATTTTAATCATTCCACACCAAAGCCCATTTGTGGGCACTCCTGTGGAATCCCCTTAATGCTGGCAAACATTCAAAAATTGACAATTGCCATCACTAACTCTCCTCAAAGAAGTATAGGCCTGAACACAGATAGAGAAGTTTTGGTCTCCTCACATGTATCTAGCCAACACCTAACAACACACAGCAAACAATATGCAGTTTGAGCTGCTGGGTTAACAAGAACCCAAATACTAACCCAGCCATTTGTGTTATTGACCTTTCTTGTCAAATTTCCAGGCTCCAGTGGTAGTTGCAGAGGCAGAAAGGCAACCCAGTAGTGTCCAGCTACGAGCTGGGTATCCAAATGCTTAATGCATACAATAGACAACAACGTCATGGCCAACTGGCCGATAGAGTTTAAGGCATTAAACGGCAACTGCATCAAATTCAGTTGGAAAGAAATCCTTTGGCCTTGCAGACAGCACTGACACAAGAACAATGGGCAAAGCTTGAACACCAGGCAGCACGTGCACAGGAACAACATGTGGCAATAATTTCAGCCATCCAAGAGTCTGAGGGAAATGGGAAAATTCTTCCCACCGCAGAGGCAACCAGGAAGTGCACAAACCGAAACTGAAAGCAGAACAGTCATAGCTGTTAGGGCGAGTGCTGCACGCCCGTCTCACAGCATTTCATCTACCTCCATGGCTGCATGCAGCCGTCATCCATCTTCCCTCGGGGCTGCTTCCAGCTGCCGCCCTTCCCCCAGTGCTTCCTCCTTGCATGCGCACAAGTCTCCGTCCACTAGAGGGCGAGCGCACAGGATCCCTGAGATTTAAAGGGCCTTTACAGCACTGATTGGTGTTTATGTCATCCAATCCTGCATCATCTTCCCCTATTTAAACAGGCACTTCCTTCCTTCAGTGCCGGATCTTGGTCTCTCCATGCTTGTTGAAAGTCAGACATTCTTGGATTGCTCACCCGTGTACCGACCTCTGCCTGTTCCCGACTCTGAACCTTTGCTGCCTGCCCCGACCTCGGCTACTCACCTTTACTGCGAACCTGTGCTGCCAGCCCCGATCTCTGCCTGTACTTACTACGCCTTTTGCCTGCCACTTGTGTACCTCACTGAACCTCGGCTGACTGTGGGACTGGGCCGCTGTTAGGGGGTAGCGACCTGGGGGTCACTCGCCGCACAAGACCAACCTGCCTTGCGGTGGGCTCTGGTGAATACCAGTGGCCTCTTAGACTCCGCTCCCCTGACACGGTACCCGCCATCGGTTCCACAGTTAAAGCGGATCCACACCCGAGTCCGCTCCACCCGGTCCGTGACAGACAGCTCTTATCGTCCTAATTTTCCCCCATTTTTTTAAGTTAAGTCCCACTATATTAGGATTATCTTCTATTAAAGTCATTGGTGGCGGCCTTGGCGCCACGTTTTCTAACCCTCTTACCTTTTGAAATACTATTGCTGTATTTCCCATTGATGACAACAAATCTTTGCAAATGAGTTGCCTGCCAATACAAAGATTGCAAACCCCAGTCCCCCCTCATCTTTGCTTCTCTAAAGTATTTTTAACCTTATCAAAATTGCCTGGTAAGGGGCACTACTGATATGGTCTAAAGGCTTCAATCAAATCCTGCTTGGGTGCTCCCTGAATTCCACAACATATGTTTACTGAACCACAAAAAGAAAAACTGTTGGAATTCATGAAAATGGGCCCACCAGCAAAGGTATAAGAAAAATAGTAGTATTTATTAGTGGCATATAAAATTAAAAACATACAAAGGACAAGACAAGGGAGAATAAAAACACATTGTCTCCTGGTAATATTATTGTGAGTAATAGCACAGTTGGCAGAAAGATCCCTTAATGCCAAACTGTGTCCCTGTAATACCAAGGAATCAAGCTCTAATATATAGTCAACAATATATAAAGTGCATAATTAATTATGCATAATAATTAATAAATGTTATAAACCCAGATGGATCAGGTCCTATTATATAGGGCATGATGTTTACCAGCCTATTCGCCAAGATAAGATCTTGCCATAATTTTATTATCTACTTTTAGTAGTGAAATCGGTCTATAACTGCTACATGACATTTGGTCCTAATGTAAGCCAAAGTAGCTTCTTCAGGGATTTTTTCATGATGTTGTTTTTATCTTAGATCATTCATCATTGCCAAAAATAAGTTATTTAAGGTGGACCAAAACCCACGACCGATTCCCTCCCTCTGGGGAATCCAAAATCGGGATGCCCAGCTGTGTGAAGCCCCCTAGGTCGCCCATACATTACCTTCTTTCCCAGACCAACGGCGCATGCGCGACACAATGTGATGTCAGCGGATCCAAATGAGCTGATTGGACGAGCGGCTGCACATGCACTGTAGGGCCGAAAACCTGGGGGTTTCACACAGTGAAGCACCCCCTGATCGTGCTATGCTGACCAAAACCCAGCATAGTCAAAATCCTTGGTTTCGGACCACTTTAACACTGGAAGAAATGGTTTGTAGTATTCAGCTCCATACTATACATATCCATCAGGGCCAGCTACCTTTCCATTGAGCATTTCTTTTACTACCTGTTCTAATTTCCCCAATGTGATTGTTTTTTCCTCCTTCCATTCTAATATAGACTACTATACTTTCGATTTCTCGATATATTGCTTTGCTCTCCATTTTTCTCATAGTTCCACCTTTTCTATTCTGTTGAATGTTATATTACTGCCTAAAGTGCTCCCTTGTCTTTAGAGAGAATTTTACCTGAAATAGTGTTTCCCCATATTATTTGTATTGCCCTTTTATTTATTTATACAGTTAATCATGTCCCCCCTCAGTCGTCTCCTCTCAAGACCAAACAGATTTAATTCTCATAATCTTTCCTCATAACTAAGATCCTTCATTCCTCTGATTAGTTGGTGGCTCTCCTCTGCACCCTTTCCATAGTCAGAGCGTCCTTTCTATGAACGGGTGCCCAGAACTGGATGGCATATTCGATGTGTGGGGGCGCACCAGTGCACTGTAAAGAGGCCAAATGACATCCCTATCCCGTGATTCCATGCATCTTTTAATGCATGATAATATCTTGGTGGCCTTGGAAGCAGCTGCTTGACATTGCATACTGTTATTAAGCCTGTCATCTACCAGTACCCCCAGATCCTTCTCAGCAAGTGTTTCTCTCAGTTTTACTCCCCCGAGGATATATGTGCCCTTCAGGTTGTTAGACCCCAAATGCATGACTTTACATTACTCCTCAATGAACTTCATTTGCCAAGTATATGCCCAGACACTCAAAGTGTCCAAGTCAGCCTGAAGCTTGTGAACATCTACAATAGACTGCACTGCGCTTCATATCTTTGTGCCATCTGCAAAAATAGAGACAGTGCTTCTAATTCCATCTTCTATGTTGTTTATAAACAAGTTGAATAAAAATGGGCCCAGCACTGAAACCTGGGATACACCACTAACTACCGGTAACCATTCGGAGTAGATATCATTAACCACAACTCTCTGCACACGATCCTTCAGCCCATATTCAATCAAACTACAAACTGTATTTTCTAATCCTGAAGATCTCAATTTCCACAATAAGCATTTATGAGGGACAGAGTCAAATGCTGTTGCAAAATCCAGTAAAACTATATCCACAGCCGCCCCTCTGTCTAGGCTTCTACTCACCTACTCATAGAAGCCAATCAGGTTAGTCTGGCAGCTTCTGCCCTTAGTGAAACCGTGCTGGTTATCACTTATAATATTATGGATTGTTACATATTCCTGTATATAGTCCCTTAATAGCCCCTCAAGCAATTTTCCCACAATGGATGTTAAACTTACCAGTCTGTAATTGCCCGGAGAAGACCTAGAGCCCTTCCCTGGTGATAGGCGATTTACCTGGGGTATCTTGATTTGGGATGATCGCTCACACAACTTACCTTTACATCATTTCTATGGCGCATGCGTAGACTTTCTTTTAATCAGGATTTTATACCATGTTTACTAATGCATGACATAAAGCACTGTTTTGAACAGAGTGTCAGCTTACGGAGTTTTTCCCGGCAGTGTGCCGCAACACCTAACTAGGTGGCTGGACTGCTCCTCAGCTGCAGGGATGCCAGGAATGCAAGACCACTGGAAAGGTGAGTTATTGCTGGCCTGCATGAGGGGCTCACACAGTGGGGCACCCCAAATTGGGTGTCTGGCCACAAAGAGTTCATCAGCAGGAGAAATACTTGCAAAATTGTTGTTCCTACAGCAGTCACATCATTATGTTCATCAGTTGGGGAATGCAAAAGTCACGCCCCATCTATGCCACACTCACTTCTGTCCTCAGATAAAAAAAAAAAAACAGGTCTTTGTATTAAAGTAGATTTTTTTTTCTGTTTAAACTGGGGTGAATGAAAGTGGGTATCGATAGCTACAGCTGTTATTTCTGCCTCATTTTAAACAGTCATACTGTTTAATTTTTTAAGTTTAGAAAACAGATATTTGGGGTTGCTCTAAGCAGTACTCAACAATTAATTCAGATACACCTGTTGCCCTTCATTTTTCATAGTCTTGAAAATTAAACAGTGAGCCTTCAGAACAACCCCCATAGCCTAACATTACCAACCTTCTTTGTACCTTACACTATCAATAACCACCAGGAGGAATATCTTCTGGTCGTTGTGCATGTCTAAGTAGTAATAGCATAGTAGCATATTTCATATGAACCAGGGAGTGAGGATAATCCCTAGATCTATGTTTATTAACTTTGTTAGCATCTGTTTTCTGTATCTGTGTAAATAATTTGCATATGGGCATAGTGTTGTTGTAAAGCTTATAAATGCTAAGTATTAGATTCGGCCTGATTCAGTGCCTCTCATGTATGCATTCCCACCTGCAGGAATGACGTCAAAGGATCGTATTTGGTCTATTTTCCGTGTCGGATGATTCAGAGCCCTGTTCTTGTGGCCGAGTGGTCCTTTTTGCGAGAAATTACAGCATGCATACACCAAACTGAGTTTTCTCCATATAAATACGGCTCAAGGAATCCGTGCGTCCGTAATTATACAGATTTTACCTGCGCTTGTGTGGGATTCAAAGCCCTGATTTGTGGGTTTCCGGACCTATAAAAGCCGAAGGTTTCTGGTTCAAACTTACGCAATCTTTTTGCTAGTGGGAAAACCTGAATAGTCTTTTGTTGCTAATGAAAATACAGCCTACATCCTCCGAATCTACGAAGGAGCTCCTTGATGAGTTCTGTGAAGAGTATGAGCGTCTGCAGCAGCACGAGCTGTTAATCATGTACCTTCCAGAGCTTAGGCATACCAATCGGATGACCGATCAGCAGGTGCTGACCCGATTGAACCGCCTTTCTCTTGAGAAGCTATACTCAGAGTTGTGGCCATGGTTGGCCCCCGTCCACAAGAAAGTGTCATGCAATTGGACGTATGACCATATTGCTTGGCTGCCTTAAATTTTTTAAGAATGGCTGCTTCCAGAGGTTAGGGTCAGTTGGCATGTCCCAGCCTTCGCTGAGCAGCTCCCTGAATAAATTTCTTGAAGTCATGGCTGTCCTGTGGGAGAAATACATTTCTTTCCCTGACAGTATGGCAGTCTGGAATGCGATGAGGTTGGGTTTCTTCAACATTGCCATGCCATCAAATATGCCAAGTGTTAGAGGTGTCATTGATTGTACACATGTGGCCTTGGTTCCCCCAGCTGCTCAGGAGTATATATTTCAGTATGTTTAGGTCCACATAGCTCCTCCTTGTAGCCCACACTCTTCTCTTGAGGCTAGCTTAGCTTCCCCTCCCCCCCAAACAGCTTTCCTGTGTCCCATTTGGCCCTTGTTTTACTTTATTTTTGCTCTTCATTTGTTGTTGCCAGTCTAGTGACCCTTCCCTGACTTGCCCCACCATGCATTTATCATTAGGAGTTCCGGGGTATACACCCGTTTAGAGAGTGGCGAGCTGACTGGCGATTGGCTTGTGGGTAAGTCTGTTAATTGCTGGAATGGATATGCTTGTTTATTGTTTATGTTGCATTTGCAATGTGTTTTTCTTTTGTTACGTGCCCCCTCTTTGTGTTAGCCAATTGCTCTCTCTGCCCTCCATCACTTAGACTGTGCTCATGCCCCTCTTTGAATGTCCCCTTCTCTCTGTTGCAGTTACAAATGCTTAGTCCGAGAATCCTGCCTTACCTTTTGCTTGTTTGGCCCTACTCTTTTGTAATACTTAATATTTGGTTTAGGCTGTTTTGATGTTATGTTGCCTGTTAGTTATTCAGTTTTCATTTTCATTTGTCTGTTAGGTGATTCAGGTTATCTGTTGCTGCCCTGGCTCCTGACACCCTTCTTAAGGCCCCAGAAGCCTGGCCAGGAGGCTTATGATGAGGTTTACTGCCACACACGGCTGTAGTTGAGAATGTCTTCGGTCTGTTGAAGGCCCAATTTCTCTGTCTGGACCACACAGGGGGCGCCCTTTAATACAAGCCAGAGAAGGTCATGCAAATTATTATGGCTCCAGAGATTCCTGGACATCTGTATGCTGGCACCCAGAGCTGTGCGGGCCAAAGCATTCGGCAGCATTTGGTAGACACCTCTTTTTCTTGAATTTTTTTTTTTTTCACCAGTTTGTGATCAGTTATATTCATTGCCTTGTCTGAATGTGATTAAATAACATCCACACCAAGGTCTGGTTTTTGGGATTTATTCTCTAATTACATTTTAATTGTAATACATTGTTGGGTTATGGCACAACTGTGGATGCAAGTCAACAGAAAATTGATCAATAAAATGTGCCAGTCCGGCGTAACTAAAGCTTGCGGACCCCCCGCAATCTACAGTCCAGCATGGCAGGTTAGGGGGATGTTGCCCGTCTTTTTCTGTTTGCAGATTGCTGTGCCTCATGCCTCTACAGCCTTTGAGGGACAACCTGGTTGGCCTCCACAAGAGCCTCAACCACTGTTGCCAGGTGCTGCTCCACAACCACTGCAGCCAGGTCTTCATGGAGCAAACTGGTGGTCCGTTGCACAACTTATCAAAATATATATTGATGTTTTGCCAAAAATTGATGCTGTTGAGCCGCCAGCTTGCCACCATGATTTGGCAACGCCTTTCCAAAGACAAGTGACACCTGGCTGCAGGCCATGAATGTCTTCCTCCTGGGTGCTCTGTGGAACAGGTGGGGCTGCTGTTGGGAGAATGAAGCTGGAGCTGCAGGGAGGAGTGGTGATGGTCAGCGTCCGTGGTGCCAGCAGCTGGTGGAGGTGTCCAGATAATACTCGGGTTCTCATCCAAATGTTCAGAGTGCCCTTCCTCCAGCTCATTAATTTCATCCAGGAGTGGTGTCATCTGTGTGGAGAAAGGTCAACATTAGTGTTACCACACAGCCTCCAGGGCAGCAAAATTTACCCTGGGTTCACCCTCCTCCGCCACCCTGCCCCTTGCTCTTTGCCTATAAAGCTCACTCCCCACATCCATGTCTGGACTCTGCTCCCTTGGTGGCTGGTGGGTGGGCCTGGCTTCGATGTTGTCTTGGTGGTAGCCAGCTGTGGTTGCAGGTGGTGGGTCGTGGGGGCGAGGTGCTGCTGGCTGGGATGTTGCTGCAAAGTCAGGGTAAATGCACTGGTAGATTCCCCTGACAGTATATGTGCCCCTTCAAATTCCCTACAAGGGATACACACTGGGTCCCACATTGACGCGGGCCCCAAAATTTTGCTTTACTCACACCCACATCTACTCACATGTTAAGGGTTACACATAAATGGTGTGTGTAGTCACACAACATAAGTTGCATAGGCAAGCCCTCAACGTTGGCTGTGCATGAGATAACTAAGGTTGGTGGGTGGGAGTTGTCCAAGGTTTTCTGTACAAGCAGCCATCTGGATATTCAGCAATTACCCCTCAGCCCATCTGGTGCTGAGTTTCTGACGAACCACCATCTTCAGTTCATCACACTTTTTCTTGGCCTGGGCACTATCCTTGAGTTTTGGCCCCGCCCACATCATGTTGTGAGCAATCTCCAACCATAACTGTTCCAGCAAACCTTTGGAGATTGAGCAGGACCGGGACCCAGCCGGTCCACCGTCCGGAACCTCCAGCTGGGCATCATTAAATCGGCCACTCAACTTGCCCCTTGTTAGTTTGTGCGAGTGGCCGATGCTGTTGTCTGCTGAGTGGTGTCTTGGCTTAAGGGAGAGTCACTATGCCCACTCCCATGCCCAGAACAGATGGATTCCAGGCTACTGGCCAAGGAAAGAGCAGGCCTTGCTGATGCAGCTCCTGTTGGCTCCACTGTGGACTCCGCAGTGGGGCCCGTTCTGGGGTCTGTCCTGGGTCCGCATAGTGCTCCGGTGTCCTGAACATCGGTTGGTTCGTGGTGGGCTGTGCTGGGAGTCCCGGAAGCCGTGGTTTTCTGACTCCTGCTGCTGATGCCTTAAACTGTTGTGGGTGTCCCGCTCAGAGTGGCTAGTGTGGGTATCAGCAGGGAGTGCCTGCAGAACAAACAGCAGGTTCTGGGGCTGGGGCTATGGAACCTTGGCTGGGTGCTGCTGGTTCTTCCGCCATGCCTGTGGCAGGGAAATCTGACCCTCATCTGTGTTATTTTATACCTAATTGAGTGGGTAATTATATTGGAAGCTATTAGGTTTATTTAACAGACCCTCAAAGGGCAAGCAACATGTGCGTATGGACGCAACCACACTTAGGTGTCTTCCAGGGCACGTCACCTGCGCATGTGTGCAGCATTAAACATGGCACCACAGTAATGGCAACACAGGGGTGCTTAAGTAATTTAGGTTTCACTTTTTTATGCAATCCACTACTATTGTGGGATGGGAGAGCTGGCTTTACCTTGTTGCTGCCCGTGGCCAGCGAGCCCTATCCGACAGTTGTAGCAGAGTGGAGAGTTAGGCACGCCTTTTGGCCTAAGTGCGCCTGCGCTTGCAATTTGCTACTATTGTGGGATGTGAGAGTTAGATTAGTTGGCATACACTGGTGTATATGAGGCTTGGGTGCTTGCACTGTCCCTGAAAATTACTTAAAGGGACAGGGGCATGCATGTGGAGCTTAAGGAGAACCAAACAGAGGACATAGGTTAACCATGCAAATCTGTTTGTCCTTTGCAGACTTTCATGGACGAAAGATACAACTTCAAGCCCAACACACATGAAAAGAGGACTTTGGCAGAGTAAGTGGCAGCCAATGTGAGTGGCAAGGGGACGTCGCATTACACCTTGACCCAAATAATGCAGCCCTGGTTGACCTCAAACAGCCAAAGTGGCCCTGGGTACAGAGGTTCTACAGCCAGAACTTCCCAGGTAAGTGAATGTACAGCAGAGAAGGTGAGTTATCAGGGTAATGAGTAACATGTTTAATATATTATTTTTTATTTTGTAGCTAGGGAGTTCTCGCTGCAGATCAAGCCCACCCAGAGGTGAGGGAACTGACCAGTGGGGCCCAGAAGACAGGGTGTGGGTGTAAGGCGGTGGCCCCAAACCCTGCTAACATCCTCTTCCTCCTCTGAATTAGCACCATCACCAGCCATGGAGCCTGCTGAAGAGTAGAGTGTGTCGGGCTTGGAGTTGCCCACAACTCCTGCATACTCTGGTAGGACAATACCCAAAAAACACACAGGTTGTGCTACATGTAAAGTCATGTTTGCTAAAACATAATTTCTAAGTGCTGGTGTGTTGTGTTTCCCTGTCTCTACAGAATCATCAGAGGGTGAGTGCACAGCGATGGGGGTCACCCGAGACAGAAGCAGAAAAAGACTCAGGAGGGTGTCAAGCCAGTGAAGCAGAACAATACCCAAGCATTACACAACACGTGGCCAAGAATACTAACTCAGATTCTTTCTTGTACTGACCCTGAAGAAGGGATGGCATCAACCAGTTTGGGTATGTAAAAGTGTGCGTGCATGTACAGGCACACATGTGGATAAAAAAGTGCTGAAGTATATTTATTTAAATATGGCCGCTTACGCATGAACAAACTTTTCTCGGAATGTGGCTGCGAATAATAAGGTTTCCCTGTTTCCGAGATCAGTTCCTAAAAAACGAGCATTCACGTGTAGGCTCTGAATCAGGCCCATTGTCTAGCACAGCTACCTACCTATGCAATATACATAGCTGATATCAACCCCTGACCCCAGAATGGAAATCATGGAGGTAATAGAAAATTGTCATTTCATGTTCACTTTAATGTATTGACCTGTTTGGCATTGACTCTCTTGCTTGATGCCTTCTGTTAGCTTCCATAACACAGAGATTTTGGATGCATTCCAGGACTGCATCACACGTGTTTTTGTCAGTAGTACTATTGTTTTCCCAATTATTTATGTTGCTAATTCTGCCTGCAAGACAGAAGAAAGGTGTCAACAAGTTTATTCTTAAACTGTTAATCATCACTTCAATGTCTTTTCTGTAGCTCACAAGCCTTTTATTAAAAAAGCCTCTTGCTGAGTTGCTGCTATACAATTTTCTAAACTAAACTTTTCTACAGTTCTTGCTAACGAACCAAAAAACTTTTTAAAACTGATTATACTTGAAGGCACAGTCCAGACAACAGCAATAATAAGTTGGCAAACAGCTCACCTGATGCCTGTCCCATGTACCCCACCTTAATTACCTCACCTTAGTTTGCCCTCATTTCCATTCTATTCCTTCACAACTATGTTTCAAAGTTCTGTCTCTTCCCTTTGGCGCTCCTAGTGAGAGTAAGCCTGGCGAGTTTTGTCCTGGCATTGCTTCCTCAGACCACAGCTGAGTGCCCTGCATGACATGTCTTTCCTAATACAGACCCATCCAAAAATGGAAGCTACGTCACTTGGAATACCATAGAAATTTACATACTATAACTAAAGATTTTGAGATGCTTTGAAATAACTCATTTTACACTGTTCCCACACTTTAAACTCAAAGCATTCAATGTGATAATGTTTTATGAGACTTTTAGATACTTGCTATTATATATAGTTAATATGTTATAATAATATGTTTCATATATATATATATGCACAAAGAATGGGATTGCACAGTCTGCTCTAATCATAAACAGTAATGTCTGGAGTGTGCAGACATGTATGGGTCACCAATCAACTGTACACATTTGCAGTCACACAAGGTGTCCAAATACCACAACCCTTCTCACACAAGTCACACCACCCCAAACAAAGTAAAGCCCAATATGATCAAAAGCATGCAAAATCCAAATTAAATATTCATAGAAATGTATACCAAAAATGTGAACTGTTAAAATAATAATTATATATATAATTGTAGATTTCCTCGGTGACTAGAGCCTATAAATCAGGAAGCTGAATAAGAAAAATTATGAATAAGACACATTTACGGTGTTAATCAAAGGCGTGGCACTATTCAGGTTTATTCACATCCCAAGCCAAACAAGTATATGAGGGGAAAAATCATCTGAACAAATTGGCGCTTTATTTATTATTGACGCTACAAGTTGCGGCACCAGGGATACTGACTGCTAATCCAGGACTCAGAGACCGAATGGCCAACTCCAGCCATGCAGGTATACCAGTCCCTATACCCATTGGAAAGAATACAGGGCCCATGCTGATAGATACCAGACTCTACCTCACCTCTCCAGAGGGAATACAAGTATTCAGATAAGTATATCAGCAAGTCACACACTGTATCCTGGGAAAGTGCTTTGCCCCCCCCCCCCCCTTTGGACCAAAATAGGGGACCTCTTATCAGTTCACAAGTAGTGTAAATAGGTAAAGCAGACCAAAACCTAAGACTTTTACTCTCCTGGGTTTTGGTCTGCTTTACAGGGGAATCCTGATTTGGTATGCCCAGGTCTAAGTTACTTACCTTGATCCATGATCCCATGATGGTCTCCTCTCCAATCAGCATTCATCTCCCTGCATATGAATGCCCAATAATTCTTAGGTAATGTACTGACTCATATCTCCCTTGGGCTGCTCCCTCCATCTGTGCCCACCCACCACCAACCATTCTGATATACGTGGTGGGGTGAGAGGAGTGCTGGAGATGCTGGCAGGGGCCTCTAAGATCGAATCTTTAGGTCGGTATTAGAGATGAGCGAACCGATTCTGACGAACCCGAATTCGTTACGAATTTCATGAAATATTCGATTTGTTACGATCCTGAATATCGCCGCGATTCGATCGCTCGAATCGCTTCCTTAAAACTCCATTTACTGCTATACAGCCCATCGAAAATGGTGGATCCACATGTCAGGACATGTCCCATGGGGAAAGGAATCCTGGGTAGGTGTCACATGCTACCTGTACGCAGACAGGCTTACCGATGCAGGCTTACCGATGATGTCACAGCCCCATATAAACGGCGGCCATCTTGTGGAAGATCATTCTGACACTGTATTGTGGTCAGAGCAGACCAGGCAGGGAGAGAGCGAGGGATGATAGATAGATAGATAGATAGATAGATAGATAGATAGATAGATAGATGGAACAGCAGAAGCGAGGGACAGATAGATAGGAGAGAGCCTGTGACAGTGACAGAGAAAGACAGGGACAGTTTAAAGTGTTTGCTTTAGCTTCCAAGCCTATTTAGTGTTAGTAACACACCTGCCTATTTAGCTTTTCCCTTACCTGGTGCCATTCTTTAAAAAGCGTGCTAGCATTAATATTTCAAAACTACCTGTCTAATAACTGCTTGCATTTTAGAATCAACGTCACTTTTCCACAATCAAAGGAGCCCACCTCTGTATGTGAGGAGGGGGCATCCCAAACACTAGCATTAATATTTCAAGACTACCTGTCTAATAACTGCTTGCATTTTATAATCAACGTCACTTTTCCACAATCAAAGGAGGCCACCTCTGTATGTGAGGAGGGGGCATCCCAAACACTAGCATTAATATTAATATTTCAAAACTACCTGTGTAATAACTGCTTGCATTTTATAATCAACGTCACTTTTCCACAATCAAAGGAGCCAACCTCTGTATGTGAGGAGGGGGCATCCCAAACACTAGCATAAATATTTCAAGACTACCTGTCTAATAACTGCTTGCATTTTATAATCAATGTCACTTTTCCACAATCAAAGGAGCCCACCTCTGTATGTGAGAAGGGGGCATCCCAAACACTAGCATTAATATTTCAAGACTACCTGTCTAATAACTGCTTGCATTTTACAATCAACGTCACTTTTCCACAATCAAAGAAGGCCACGTCTGTATGTGAGGAGGGGGCATCCCAAACACTAGCATTAATATTTCAAGACTACCTGTGCACTAACTGGTTGCATTTTGTAAGCAAAGTCACTTTTCCACAATCAAAGGAGCCAACCTCTGTATGTGAGGAGGGGGCATCCCAAACACTAACATTAATGTTTCAAGACTACCTGTCTAATAACTGCTTGCATTTTATAATCAATGTCACTTTTCCACAATCAAAGAAGCCCACCTCTGTATGTGAGAAGGGGGCATCCCAAACACTAGCATTAATATTTCAAGACTACCTGTCTAATAACTGCTTGCATTTTACAATCAACGTCACTTTTCCACAATCAAAGGAGGCCACGTCTGTATGTGAGGAGGGGGCATCCCAAACACTAGCATTATTATTTCAAGACTACCTGTGTACTAACTGGTTGCATTTTGTAAGCAAAGTCACTTTTCCACAATCAAAGGAGCCAACCTCTGTATGTGAGGAGGGGGCATCCCAAACACTAGCATTAATATTTCAAGACTACCTGTCTAATAACTGCTTGCATTTTATAATCAATGTCACTTTTCCACAAGCAAAGGAGGCCACCTCTGTATGTGAGGAGGGGGCATCCCAAACACTAGCATTAATATTTCAAGACTACCTGTCTAATAACTGCTTGCATTTTATAATCAACGTCACTTTTCCACATTCAAAGGAGGCCACCTCTGTATGTGAGGAGGGGGCATCCCAAACACTAGCATTAATATTTCAAGACTACCTGTGTACTAACTGGTTGCATTTTGTAAGCAAAGTCCCTTTTCCACAATCAAAGGAGGCCACTTCTGTATGTGAGGAGGGGGCATCCCAAACACTAGCATTAATAATAAATATTACCTGTTTAATAACTGCTTGCATTTTATAATCAATGTCACTTTTCCACAATCAAAGGAGCCCACCTCTGTATGTGAAGAGGGGGCATACCAAACACTAGCATAAATATTTAAAGACTACCTGTATACTAACTGGTTGCATTTTGTAAGCAAAGTCACCTTTCCACAATCAAAGGAGCCAACCTCTGTATGGGAGGAGGGGGCATTCCAAGCACTAGCATTAAAATTTCAAAACTACCTGTGTACTAACTGGTTGCATTGTATAATCAATGTAACCTTTTCCACAATCAAAGGATCCCACCTCTGTATGTGAGAAGGGGGCAACCCAAACACTAGCATTAATATTTCAAGACTACCTGTGTACTAACTGGTTGCATTTTGTAAGCAAAGTCACTTTTCCACAATCAAAGGAGACCACCTCTGTATGTGAGGAGGGGGCATCCCAAACACTAGCATTAATATTTCAAGACTACCTGTGTACTAACTGGTTGCATTTTATAATCAACGTCACCTTTCCACAATCAATGGAGCCCATCTCTGTATGTGAGGAGGGGGTATCCCAAACACTAGCATTAATATTTCAAGACTACCTGTGTACTAACTGGTTGCATTTTGTAAGCAAAGTCACTTTTCCACAATCAAAGGAGGCCACCTCTGTATGTGAGGAGGGGGCATCCCAAACACTAGCATTAATATTTCAAGACTACCTGTGTAATAACTGTTTGCATTTTAAAATCAATGTCACTTTTCCACAATCAAAGGAGGCCACCTCTGTATGTGAGGAAGGGGCATCCCAAACACTAGCATTAATATTTCAAGACTACCTGTCTAATAACTGCTTGCATTTTATAATCAACGTCACTTTTCCACATTCAAAGGAGGCCACCTCTGTATGTGAGGAGGGGGCATCCCAAACACTAGCATTAATATTTCAAGACTACCTGTGTACTAACTGGTTGCATTTTGTAAGCAAAGTCCCTTTTCCACAATCAAAGGAGGCCACTTCTGTATGTGAGGAGGGGGCATCCCAAACACTAGCATTAATAATAAATATTACCTGTCTAATAACTGCTTGCATTTTATAATCAATGTCACTTTTCCACAATCAAAGGAGCCCACCTCTGTATGTGAAGAGGGGGCATACCAAACACTAGCATAAATATTTAAAGACTACCTGTGTACTAACTGGTTGCATTTTGTAAGCAAAGTCACCTTTCCACAATCAAAGGAGCCAACCTCTGTATGGGAGGAGGGGGCATTCCAAGCACTAGCATTAAAATTTCAAAACTACCTGTGTACTAACTGGTTGCATTGTATAATCAATGTAACCTTTTCCACGATCAAAGGATCCCACCTCTGTATGTGAGAAGGGGGCAACCCAAACACTAGCATTAATATTTCAAGACTACCTGTGTACTAACTGGTTGCATTTTGTAAGCAAAGTCACTTTTCCACAATCAAAGGAGACCACCTCTGTATGTGAGGAGGGGGCATCCCAAACACTAGCATTAATATTTCAAGACTACCTGTGTACTAACTGGTTGCATTTTATAATCAACGTCACCTTTCCACAATCAATGGAGCCCATCTCTGTATGTGAGGAGGGGGTATCCCAAACACTAGCATTAATATTTCAAGACTACCTGTGTACTAACTGGTTGCATTTTGTAAGCAAAGTCACTTTTCCACAATCAAAGGAGGCCACCTCTGTATGTGAGGAGGGGGCATCCCAAACACTAGCATTAATATTTCAAGACTACCTGTGTAATAACTGTTTGCATTTTAAAATCAATGTCACTTTTCCACAATCAAAGGAGGCCACCTCTGTATGTGAGGAAGGGGCATCCCAAACACTAGCATTAATATTTCAAGACTACCTGTCTAATAACTGCTTGCATTTTATAATCAACGTCACTTTTCCACATTCAAAGGAGGCCACCTCTGTATGTGAGGAGGGGGCATCCCAAACACTAGCATTAATATTTCAAGACTACCTGTGTACTAACTGGTTGCATTTTGTAAGCAAAGTCCCTTTTCCACAATCAAAGGAGGCCACTTCTGTATGTGAGGAGGGGGCATCCCAAACACTAGCATTAATAATAAATATTACCTGTTTAATAACTGCTTGCATTTTATAATCAATGTCACTTTTCCACAATCAAAGGAGCCCACCTCTGTATGTGAAGAGGGGGCATACCAAACACTAGCATAAATATTTCAAGACTACCTGTGTACTAACTGGTTGCATTTTGTAAGCAAAGTCACCTTTCCACAATCAAAGGAGCCCATCTGTGTATGTGAGGAGGGGGTATCCCAAACACTAGCATTAATATTTCAAGACTACCTGTGTACTAACTGGTTGCATTTTGTAAGCAAAGTCACTTTTCCACAATCAAAGGAGGCCACCTCTGTATGTGAGGAGGGGGCATCCCAAACACTAGCATTAATATTTCAAGACTACCTGTGTAATAACTGTTTGCATTTTAAAATCAACATCACTTTTCCACAATCAAAGGAGCCAACCTCTGTATGTGAGGAGGGGGTATCCCAAACACTAGCATTAATATTTCAAGACTACCGGTGTATTAACTAGTTGCATTTTGTAAGCAAATTCACTTTTCCACAATCAAAGGATGCCACCTCTGTATGTGGGGAGGGGGCATCCCAAACACTAGCATTAATATTTCAAGACTACCTGTCTAATAACTGCTTGCATTTTATAATCAATGTCACTTTTCCACAAGCAAAGGAGGCCACCTCTGTATGTGAGGAGGGGGCATCCCAAACACTAGCATTAATATTTCAAGACTACCTGTGTACTAACTGGTTGCATTTTGTAAGCAAAGTCACTTTTCCACAATCAAAGGAGGCCACCTCTGTATGTGAGGAGGGGGTATCCCAAACACTAGCATTAATATTTCAAGACTCCCTGTGTACTAACTGGTTGCATTTTGTAAGCAAAGTCACTTTTCCACAATCAAAGGATGCCACCTCTGTATGTGAGGAGGAGGCATCCCAAACACGAGCATTAATATTTCAAGACTACCTGTCTAATAACTGCTTGCATTTGATAATCAACGTCACTTTTCCACAATCAAAGGAGGCCACCTCTGTATGTGAGGAGGGGGCATCCCAAACACTAGCATTAATATTTCAAGACTACCTGTCTAATAACTGCTTGCATTTTATAATTAATGTCACTTTTCCACAATCAAAGGAGCCCACCTCTGTATGTGAGGAGGGGGCATCCTAAACACTAGTATTAATATTTCAAGACTACCTGTGTACTAACTGCTTGCATTTTATAATCAAAGTCACTTTTGTATTTATTATTAATATTTCAAGACTACCTGTCTAATAACTGCTTGCATTTTATAATCAATGTCACTTTTCCACAATCAAAGGAGGCCACCTTTGTATGTGAGGAGGGGGCATCCCAAACACTAGCATTAATATTTCAAGACTACCTGTCTAATAACTGCTTGCATTTTATAATCAACGTCACTTTTCCACATTCAAAGGAGGCCACCTCTGTATGTGAGGAGGGGGCATCCCAAACACTAGCATTAATATTTCAAGACTACCTGTGTACTAACTGGTTGCATTTTGTAAGCAAAGTCCCTTTTCCACAATCAAAGGAGGCCACTTCTGTATGTGAGGAGGGGGCATCCCAAACACTAGCATTAATATTTCAAGACTACCTGTGTACTACCTGGTTGCATTTTGTAAGCAAAGTCACTTTTCCACAATCAAAGGAGGCCACCTCTGTATGTGAGGAGGGGGCATCCTAAACACTAGTATTAATATTTCAAGACTACCTGTGTACTAACTGCTTGCATTTTATAATCAAAGTCACTTTTCCACAATCAAGGGAGCCCACCTCTGTATGTGGGGAGGGGACATCCCAAACACTAGCATTAATATTTCAAGACCACCTGTCTAATAACTGCTTGCATTTTATAATCAATGTCACTTTTCCACAATCAAAGGAGCCCACCTCTGTAAGTGAGGAGGGGGTATCCCAAACACTAGCATTAATATTTCAAAACTACCTGTGTACTAACTGGTTGCATTTTGTAAGCAAAGTCACTTTTCCACAATCAAAGGAGGCCACCTCTGTATGTGAGGAGGGGGCATCCCAAACACTAGCATTAATATTTCAAGACTCCCTGTGTACTAACTGGTTGCATTTTGTAAGCAAAGTCACTTTTCCACAATTAAAGAAGGCTACCTCTGTATTTGAAGAGGGGGCATCCCAAACACTAGCATAAATATTTCAAGACTACCTGTCTACTAACTGGTTGCATTTTGTAATCAAAGTCACTTTTTAAGCAAAATTTGCCTTTCGCCGGGGGGGGGGGGGATTCCCAAATACTAGCATAAATATTTCAAGAGTACCTATCTATTAACTGGGTGCATTTTGTAAAGAAAGTCACGTTGTCAAATTGACAGCAGCCATTGCCTTTAATCGGGGGGGGGGGGCACACACTGGAGTTGGAAGCAGCAGCATTAGAAGCCCATATATTGCCTGAAAGACACACATATGAGCTGGCAGCAGCAGCATAGGGAGCCCATATATTGCCTGAAAGACAAACCCTGGAGTTGGCAGCAGCATAAGGAGCTACCATGCATCAGCTACTACCATGGATCAGCCATGGTAGGACAGCTTTCCCAGGGCAAACTCTGCCAGTTGCGGCCACAAGTCAAGTTTGGCTGCCCAGAAGTCCAGCGGGTCCTCAAGGTGCTTTGGCATGGTCATGTCAAGGTATGACACTACCTGCTGGTTCTGGGACTGCTCCAGGTCTTTCTGCTGCTCATGATTAGCCTCACTATGCGGGTGAAGAAAGCTACTCATTAGCGACTGAAGACTCAGGCTGCTGCTGATGGAGCTGCTGCTGCTGCTCCTGCCACCGCCTCCAGCAGCCATGGCAGTGGAAGGTGAGCGCAGAGGTCCCCTCGAGTCAGACCTGCGAGAGTATGTGTAAGGGACTAACCTCTGCCAGGGGGGCGGCGGCGAGCGTCTGCTGAGCGACGCGGCGATCCTGCTGCTGGGGGCGCGGCACCTCACTCTGGCAGCCTACCTCGCCCCTCTCTAGCTGTGCAGTCGAGTGCCCCGCAGTCTGTAAATTTCACCACTAGGAGGCGCTGTGCTGCGAGTGGCAGGCAACGCAGAGTCTTCCACACCTGAATCAGGGGCTGATCAGCCTTGCAGCCAAGACTGACCAGCCCCTGGATAGTGTGTTCAATCACTCACAGTGTTGTAAGTTGCACCAATCAGCACATACACTCCCCCCCAATGTGGCCATTGGTTGATTCTCCAATAAATATGGAGTCAGCCCAGCACTCAGTGCCCGTGATAGTCGCTTGTGATTAGGGTGTGATTCTGTTAGTTGTTATCTGATTCTGACTCGGCTTGATCGACCATTCCTGTCTGCTGCCTGTACCGACCTCTGCTTTGTCTGACCACGAACCTGCCTGCCCATCTGGATACCCCGTGATCTCTGACCTCCCAGCTTGACCCTTTGGCTACCCCTGACTATGCACCTGTCTCATCCCTGTACCCTGCACCCTCCGGATTGACTACCTGTGAACGACCTCGGCTTCGGGATACCCTCGTGGTTCATCGGCCTTCACCGTAAGCAGCCATCCTTTGCACCTATTAAGACCTGGGGGCAACCGTGTCCGGTGAGGCATACCTAGCGTCCCTGCAAACAGGGGCTTGACTATAGGCAGAAGCGGCGGTGGAGATTGGGGGTTGCCTGCTTACAGAAGGCTGGTGTCCCGCTGGGCATCACAGTATGGACCATGGCGCAGATAGGCATCAGCCAACTGACTATGTAGAATGTCTCTGTAGTAGGTCAGTTTGTCCTCCCTCTCAGTGGGTGTAAAAAATGCCCCCATTTTGTGCCGGTAGCAAGGGTCCAATAAGGTGGAGAGCCAGAAGTCATCCCACTGACAAATAGAGACAATTCTGCAGTCACTACGCAAGCACGTGAGCATGCATTGTGCCATTTGTGCAAGTGACTCGGAGGGACTACCTGTCTCCATCTCCACTGCATACTGCCACAGTGTGTCTGGGTCCTCTGTCTCGCCTTCCTCACAACCCTCTAGCTTCTCTGGCTGCTCCTGCTCCTCCTCTCCTGTCACATGACTAGATAAAATGGCCATTTTGTCAAACCTAAACTGTGCTTCGCTGTGCCCCACCCCCTCCTCCTCCTCCTCTACTTCAGCCCCCACAGGCTTCATGTGGCCATGAAATATAGGCGCCATGTCTCCAGTGCCCTGACCAGCCATGGTTTTCAATACGTGTTGTAGTACATGAAGCAGTGGAATCACATCGTTCATCCCGTAGTCCTGGCGACTGACTAATAATTGGCTTCCTCAAAGGGCCTGAGCAGACAGGTGTCACGTATGAGCTGCCACTGGTTTACATTGAAGTTACACAGGGGAGTCCCCCTATCCGCTTGGATCATCAAGAAATCAGTGATGGCTTTTCTCTGTTCTTATAGTCGATCCAACATATGGAGGGTGGAAACATCGCAAATCAGACTATGTTAGGGGGTACCGTTCAGACACTGTAGCTCAAGAAGGGTGTGCTTGGCGGTGTAGGAGTGGCTGAAGTGCATGCAAAATTTCCTTCCCATTGTTAGGATAGGTTGCAGATGGGGGGAAGACTTCAGAAAATGCTTGACAACTAGGTTGAACACGTGTGGCATACAGGGCGCATGGCTCAGGAAGATGTTCTTCCCATTATCAGTCACCATGGTTCCCATTGGCAGTTTTGGTGGAGATTTATGATTTTTAGCAGTACCTCCCATGTGTGACTCCGTGGCTCAAGGCAAACCATGTGAAGAAAAGCGTGAAACAGCCGTGTCCTGCACACATGGTAGGCTGGAAGGGCACTGAAAAAAAATTAAAAAAATAAACAAAAATAACGAAAAAAAAATACAAAAAAAAATTAAAAATGAAATTAAAAAATTGTAAAACAAAATAACAAAATATTAAAAAACTGTGGAAAAAAATAAAAAAAAAATACAAAAATATATATTTTTAAAAAATACAAAATATTAAAAAAAAAGAAAATGAAAAAGAAAATCAAAATTAACCAAAAAAAAATTGATAAATGTTATATGTTATTATTATTATGTTATGTTATTGTTATTATATTATATGTTATTATATGTTATTATAAATGTGTTCAAATAAGATACATTTTAACAATTAATATGTAATTGGCACTTTTTTCTGTGACAGCATTGCTAAGTGCAAGTGCCCTGTCACAGGCACAATGGCCTAGGAGCGTGGAGGCCACAGCGGAGGGACCTGTCCAAGTTGCTGTTGTGGTTGTGCAGGAACCACAATCACCCAGTGGGGCATAAAGGATATGTATTGTCCCTTACCATAGTTACAGCTCCAGACGTAGGCACTGCCGTGCACTTTGGTACACACTGACAGGCTAAAGGACTGGCCCACCTTCTGTTCAACAAAATTGTACAGGGCTGGTACTGCCTTCTTAGCAAAGAAATGACAGCTTGGGACTCTCTACCTCGGCTCGGCACAAGCCATCAGTTCTCTGAAAGGTCCACCACCTCAAAAGGGAGGGACTGCAGCACCAGCAACTGGGACAGGAGCACATTTAGCTTCTGCACGTTGGATGAGTGGGAACATACTGTTGTCTCTTGGACATGGCTTGGCCAATGGATTGCTGGCAGAATGACTGTCTCGGATTAAGAGGAGGAGGAGCATCTGGAGCGACAGAGGATGGGTATGACACACAGGAGGTGGTGGAGCCTTGCCTGGCTGGAACAGGAAGTGGCATGCCACTGGGTAATGCAGCAGGCTGGACCGCCACTTTGGAGCCAACTCTCCCAGGCCGCTTTATGGTGACGCTGCAAATGTTGACGCAGGGCTGTGGGTCCAACATTGGGACCCTGGCCACACTTCGCCTTCTGCCTACACATTTTCATATAGCCATGTTAACCTCCTGTGGATGCTTGATGAAAATCTGCCACATCGCTGAGTAGCTGATTTTCCTACCAACAGCCCGCACTAATTCACTGCTGCCTGCCGCGCAGCAAGTGGTCAACCCCAAGCACATTTGCCTCCATACTTTCCCCTTCTGCCACCATGCTGACCGCTAAATCTGTCACTCTCTATCACTCCAAGCCTTTAAAAGTGCCCTCAAAATTCACTGATGTCCTCCTCAGGTTCCTCAACAGTGTCTGCTTAAGAAGCCAAAACGCTTGCAACACCACCTCCCACACCACTCTCCTCATCACTACTTGCCTGTCTAGTGGAAGAAGCGGTGAGTGTCTCCTCTACTTCTTGGCTGGGCAGTAGCTGCTGATTTTTCAGATTATCAGATCCTCCTCACTGAATAGCAGAGCTGAACCCAAAGCATAAGATATAACTGACAGTTGACTGGGGGTGTCAGATGTCACTTGTGATGAAGTGGATGATCGTGTTAACCAATGGATGATGGCAGATGGGTTGCTGGCTGAGACACGACCACTAGCTGATACCGGTAGATCAGGCCTCTCACTGAGACTCCTGCTGCCACTCACCCCTAGTCTGCTGCAACCTCTGCTTGATGAATTTAGGCCTAATATGTTACTATGTTACTAATATGTTACTATGTTTCTAATATGTTACTATGTTACTAATATGTTACTAATATGTTACTAATCTGTCACTCTCCATCACTCCAAGCCTTTAAATGTGCCCTCAAAACTCACTGATGTCCTCCTCAGGTTCCTCAACAGTGTCTGCTTAAGAAGCCAAACGTTTGCAACACCACCTCCCATGCCACTCTCCTCATCACTACTTGCCCGTCTAGTGGAAGAAGCGGCGAGTGTCTCCTCCACTTCTTGGCTGGACAGTAGCTGCTGATTTTTCAGATTATCAGATCGTCCTCAATGAATAGCGGAGCTGAACCCAAAGCATAAGACATAACCGACAGTTGACTGGGGGTGTCAGATGTCACTTGTGATGAAGTGCATGATCGTGTTAACCAATGGATGATGGCAGATGGGTTGCTGGTCAAGACACGACCGCTAGCTGATACCTGGAGATCAGGCCTCTCACTGAGACCTCTGCTGCCACCCCTAGTCTGCTGCAACCTCTGCTTGATGAATTTAGGCCTCTGCAACTTCTCTGTGCCCATCCTGGCACTTCTCTGCCTGACATACTTAGTACGTATATGAGGGGAGGACAAAACTCTACACTACACTTAAAGCAGGATTTGTCGATAACAGCAGCAGGTGTGTAACTATCTATGGCCTTTATCTAAGTAGTAACTAGGCCCTGAAGACTTTAACAGGAACAAAGTGATGAAACTCTTAGATGTGCGTTTGTGATGCTCTGATGAGGGCAATTCACTGTATTCCAGTACGCTTGAAACATGTTTTTTTGAGAGACTGGCCTGCGTGGAAATGAATCGGGCATGGATCAGCCAAGATTTCCACCCACCAATGCCTGCATCAGAGTTGATTGATCATGGTGCCAGACCAACACTAAAGAAATATGGATAGTGCAAATCAGATTTTAGGCGCTGCTCTCCAGTTACAGACATTCCTCCGCATCAGACCACAAGTAATTATTGAGGAAATGCTTTACGTTAATCTTAATTTTTATTAATATTCTTCGGATAAGATATATGTGCCCAAAATCTGTATATGTTCTCTTCATGCTGCTGCCAACTCAAGGGTGTGTCTTTCAGGCAATATATGGGCTCCTAATGCTACTGCCACCTCCAGTGGTCTCTTTCAGTCAATATATGGGCTCCTAATGCTGCTGCTGCCAACTCCTGGGTGTGTCTTTCAGGCAATATATGAGCTCCTAATGCTGCTGCCATCTCCTGGGTGTGTCTTTCAGCAAATATATGGGCTCCCTATGCTGCTGCCAACTCCTGGGTGTGTCTTTCAGGCAATATATGAGCTCCCTATGCTGCTTCCAACTCCTGGGTGTGTCTTTCAGGCAATATATGAGCTCCCTATGCTGCTAAAAAGTCCAGAGTGTGTCTTTCAGTCGATATATGGGCTCCCTATGCTGCTGCCAACTACTGGGTGTGTCTTTCAGGCAATATATGAGCTCCTAATGCTGCTGCCAACTCCTGGGTGTGTCTTTCAGGCAATATATGAGGTCCCTATGCTGCTGCCAACTCCTGGGTGTGTCTTTCAGGCAATATATGGGACGTTAATGCTGCTGCCAACTCCAGTGTCTCTTTCAGTCAATATATGGGCTCCTAATGCTGCTGCTGCCAACTCCTGGGTGTGTCTTTCAGGCAATATATGAGCTCCCTATGCTGCTGCCAAGTCCAGAGTGTGTCTTTCAGTCAATATATGGGCTCCCTATGCTGCCAACTCCTGGGTGTGTCTTTCAGGCAATATATGAGCTTCCTATGCTGCTGCCAACTCCTGGGTGTGTCTTTCAGGCAATATATGAGCTCCCTATGCTGCTGCCAAGTCCAGAGTGTGTCTTTCAGGTAATATATGGGCTCCCTATGCTGCTGCCAACTCCTGGGTGTGTCTTGTAGGCAATATATGTGCACCTAATGCTGCTGCCAACTCCAATGTGTTTTTTAGGCAATATATGAGCTCCCTATGCTACTGCCAACTCCAATGTGTTTTTCAGACAATATATGGGCTCCCTATGCTGCTGCCAAGTCCAGAGTGTGTCTTTCAGGCAATATATGGGCACCTAATGCTGCTGCTGCTGCCAACTCCTGGGTGTGTCTTTCAGGCAATATATGGGCTCCCTATGCTGCTGCCAAGTCCAGAGTGTGTCTTTCAGGCAATATATGGGCTCCTAATACTGCTGCCAACTCCTGGGTGTGTTTTTCAGGCAATATATGGGCTCCCTATGCTGCTGCCAAGTCCAGAGTGTGTCTTTCAGGCAATATATGGGCTCCTAATACTGCTGCCAACTCCTGGGTGTGTTTTTCAGGCAATATATGGGCTCCCTATGCTGCTACCAAGTCCAGAGCGTGTGTTTCAGGCAATATATGGGCACCTAATGCTGCTGCTGCTGCCAACTCCTGGGTGTGTCTTTCAGGCAATATATGGGCTCCCTATGCTGCTGCCAAGTCCAGAGTGTGTCTTTCAGGCAATATATGGGCTCCTAATACTGCTGCCAACTCCTGGGTGTGTTTTTCAGGCAATATATGGGCTCATCATGCTGATGCCACCTCAAGGCTCTGTAATTGCGACAGCGAATCTAATAGCGACGCCTGTGATCTGCATGTCATACTTCTTTCCAATAGTATTTCACTAACACAGCATGCATCCTATGCATGTTACAGCCAAGCAAAACATTCTGCAACCCTATGGAGGCTCTCAGACGCCCAGAAATAGCCATTTTTAATAGCGATTTGTTGCGAATAAATTTGTACCGAAACTATTTTTCCTCGAAAATTCGGCAAATCCGTCGAATCTAATTTTTCAAAAGTCGCTCATCTCTAGTCAGTATACTGGATAACCAGGGGGTTTCACATTCCATTAAATTATGACACAGTCCTGGAAATGTTTAGATTCCAGAGCGGGTTACATGGGTTTTGGTCCAAACATGAGATTCTTCTTTTAAAAACAATCTTGCCTACATTTGGATCTGGCCAAGCCGAAAGGGCCATGTTTAGTTCATGTACTAAGCAAGACAATGAAAATAAAAATTGGGAAATAATTACATTTGCTGTGTTCATACATGATTTATTTTTAAGCTGTTTTCAGCAAGCTATTTAATGCTGGTTTCATAGCCTAGGTCTAGTTGTGAAGCCAGAAAGTGAATGACTGTGTATGGCTGTATTAATAGCATATACATGGAGGAAAGCTGCTCATTTACCTTTACATATATCTTGCTGGCATGTTTGATTTAAAGAGCTTTCCTAATCAGAACTTCACCTTAGTCAGTACCACTGATGTATGTGGCTGCTCGAACTGCAAAAACAGTTGTCAGATTTTGGTATCTATGAAAAAGTGGGTAAGCCAAAGTGAAATGCCTTTGGGAAATATATCAGAATACTTTAAGCCATGTTAGCTAGATGGACAAACCTTGACAAGTCAATATTCAGTTTAATATCAAAATACTTGACGGGTTATATTCACTAACATTTTGGCTTAGATATAATTATCATTCCACCAGAAATCTTCTGATGTCATAACCAAAGACGAATAGCATGGAAATGCCTAGTGTGCGATGATGATATTTGAATATTTTGTGCTTGTAAAATATCACATCCTTATGGTTTGTTCTTCGAGTGACATGGGTGAAAAATCAGACAGGCTTGTTATAAGAAAAAGTTGTAAATTTCATCTTGAGAAACAGAAACTTGGCCCAGGTCATACATTTGACACTTGAATTTCAGTCAGATTAGTTCACATCAAACATAATGCCCTTTCTACTTTTTTCCTCCTCAAGCTTCCCTAAACTATCAGAGTTATCACATATATATATATAATACATAAAATAACTTTGACTTCGTTTGTAAAAAAGCTTTCATGTAAAAAGCTATTGTTTTAGTTTGGCATTTCAGGTTTTCCTGTTTAGGTTAATGCCAAAATCCTGCCAAAAGTGTGTTCTCATTTTAGATGTGGTAGAAGGTTAACAATATTTTTCAGTCTGTAACTCCACTGAGAATATCTAGACTGACTTTTCAGCTCTGGTGACTACAAAAATTGTTATGGGCTTCACAGGAACAAGAGGGGTGGATCTGGCAAAAGAATCTCATATTGTGAACTGGTTTTCCAATTACAACCCCCTCTTCTGTTCAAGAAGAATCAATGTTAAAATGGGGTTCAAAGACTGTCTGGATGATCCCCCTGGTTGCCCCCAACACAAGTATACCAATCGAGATGCCATAAAGTGTTAATCCCCCTCCCCCGGGATGACCATATACTCACCTTGTTCCAGGGTCCTTCAGAGCATACATGGCCCTCATCCATCATCCTTGCTTTTGGCATTCACTGTGCCCAGCAGACTTGAATATCTGCCATCACAAGCATGCAGGAAGGAGAGAGCTGGAATGCCAATGACACAATGTCAAGCCCCGTGGGACACCGCCTTCTAGGTAAGTCCACAACCGCCAATCTCCACTGCTAGCTTCACCTATAGACAAGTCCCCATCTGCCGGGACGCTTTACATGGCTCACCGGTCAGAACTTCGTAGCAGTTCTGCCCCCAGAACTTGCCCCCAGAACTTCGTAGCACAAAGGATGTGGACTTACAGGGAGGAAGGCGGATGAGCCCGAGGCAAGACTGGGCAATGTCGGATAAGCTGGGGTCATACACGGGTAATCTGTCAAATATAGTGCAGCACCAAAGGGAAGAGACAGGAGAAGAGTCAAGATTGAGCCAGGGGTCAAGGGTCACGGACACAGAATCGTTGTCGGGAAACAAGCAAGAGTCGGTCCAGGCGGCAATCACGGGAAGGTCAAACAAGGCAAGGTCGGCAACAGAATGGAATCAGGAATCTAAAATAAAATCACACGCAGCAGCACGCTATCACGGGCAAGGGACAAGTGTGAGGAAACAACCTTTAATTGATGGGAGCTGACGGGATTGGATGAAAGGAAGGCTATCCAGATGTAATTTGACCAAAATTCCTCACAGGACTCCCTGGGGATATGGGAAGCCCCTAAATGCGTTATTAGAGGCTCCCTGATAAAACATGGATCTCAGATTAAACTGTAGTCCTTGAACTCCTGACCCAGATTAGTAAACTAGAGACCCTACATAAGCAATCACTAGCTCAACTATATGCCGAGCAACACCATACCCTCAGAGAGAAGCTCAGAGAAGCTTGCTGCACTAAGGCACAGTCCTTAATTCTTAAGAACCGCAGAACCTTCTAAGAATCGGGCAATAAATGTGGTCAATTACTAGCTAGATCACTTAGAGCAGAAAGTGCCAAAACATTCAACCCCAAAATACAAACATCCCAGGGGCAAATGGTGCACAAATTACAATAAATTGCCTAGGCCTTCCATAAATTCTATAGCGATCTCTACCATCTCCCTGAACACCACAGTGACAGATCCAAACAATCCTTTTCCGACCACCTCACAGGGTCCAGCCTCCCCAGGTTTCCCAACTTTGTGATAGAAACCTTTGAAGACCCTATCACGGTTGGGGATCCCTGACCAATTCTGCCTCAGGAAAAGCCCCCGACCCTGATGGCTTTACTCTGCAGTATTACAAAATCTTCTTCCCACAATTGGCTAATATATTTGTCAAGGCCTTCAACAAACATAGCAAGGGCCCCTGCCTAAGTCCATATCACGGTAATCCCAAAGGAGGGGAAGGATCCCACACTGTGCACCAGCTAAAGACCCATCGTTCTGCCTAATGCAGACTTGAAACTCTTCACCAAGGTCCTTACCCACCACATTGCCCCTCAGCTCCACCACGTCATTCACTTGGAACAGGTGGATTTCATGCCTCATAGAGAGGCTAGGAACAACACCACCAAAGTCCTAAATTTGCTCCGTGCTGCACACTCACTTAGACTGCCCCTACTAGCTCTCGCCACAGACACCACTGAAAAAGCCTTTGATAGAGTCAAATGGAATTTTCTGCAAGCCACTATTCACCATGTTGGACTACGCCCCGCTTTGTTGAACTGGATAAGTGGCTAATACAATAATCCCTCAGCCCCTGTCCAGTAAACTGGTTCCTATCCGAGACATTCTCTATCAGAAATGGAACCAGGTAGTGGTGCCCACTTCCCCCCACCTCATCTTCATTTGAACGTTGGCACCTTTTCTTTGCAAAATTAGCGCTAACTCTACCCTCTGAGGAATACAAGGTTTCGGCTTATGTCGATGACCTAATCTTTTCTATTACTTATTCAGAAATCTCCATCCCATGCCTCCTAAGCGGGCTGAAAACATATTGATCTCTATCCAACTAAAAAATCAGAAATCAGAGGTAATGTAAGCATGGTGAATAGCAGAATCATTCCTCTAGAAACCACCTTTTCATTTAAGTGGGCATCAGAATCCATCACATACTTACTAAAGTCAGCACTCACTAGATTCAATATTTAAGCTCAACTTCCCTCTTCTACAGAAAAAAAATATCCAATAACTTAGATAGATGGGCCCTTGGCAAACTCTGCTGGTTTGGGAAATTTAAAATGAATATTTTGCCACGTCTACTATACCTCCTACAATCTCTTCTTATCAAGATACTTCTTATTTCAAAAGTCCAATCCCTTTTGTCTAAATTTACCTGGGCAGGTAAAATACCCAGAGTTAGAAGAAACATTCTCACCAATCCCAGAAATGTAAGGGGCATAGCACTCCGTGATCTTTCATTATACTATGCTGCCTCCCACCTAAATAGGGTAATTGACTGGTGCTGACATAGAAACAATAAGCAATGGGTCACCCTTGAACATTACTCACAACCCCCTTGTAACATCCCACTGTAGGTTCAATCCTCCTGATGTGCTACAAGCTCTTCACAAAACAAGGCTTTTCTCCCACTCCTTCTCCAATGAAACCTGTGTTGGGAAACCCTGCTTTCCCTCCAGGCATTAAGAATCCTGCCTCCAAAGCTTGGTCCTCCATAGGGATCTTCAGACTGGCCCACTTCCCAATAAATGGAGATCCAGGTAAACTGGATAGTTTAGCCTCCTGCAAACAGGTCCCAAGATGGAGCCAATAGCAAAAACTGCAAATAAAACACTATCTGACATCCCTCACACACTCTCAGTCACTCCAGCTACAAAAGTTGACACCTTTTGAAAAGATGTGCACAGGAGAGGGTCCATTTACTGATTGTTGATCTCCAGGAGTACACCAGACCTTGACCTGCCCTTCCTCACGAAATTTGGAAAAATACTTAGAAACCACCTTTACAGATGTTCTCCTTACATACATCTCCTTACATACAAATCCTTAAATACAAAACACTATTAAGAAACAAAAATGTTGGCTGTAAATGCATGCCGGGGTCATTACTGCATATTAGTTGTAAGTTGGGCAGTAGGCAGTAGGCTTGTGCCCAAGAAATGCTAATGTTCCTTAGGAATTCTGCTAAGCACTTGGTCAATCCTATCCTGCTGAATAAGTGTCCAAACATGCCAGCCATGCCATGCTTTGTCCCTCACTGTCTTGCCACCCCATCTAAGGTCTACCTAAGCCATTTGGTGTTTAGCTGTACCATCCCCTGTCCTCTGAATAATGACTTCAAGGGGGGTGGGCACAACCTGGGGGCAGCCCCTGTAAAGCCCATTTACCCCTTTTAATTTGGACCATAGGAAATTCATTGGTCAGAGGCCAATATAAGAGAATGCAATCACCTAGCGCTGAGAATATAAGCTGCAATGGTTCTACACTTATACTTCCCCAATACATTTCTCTGTTTCACTTGTGTGTCTCTGGTCATCGAAAGGAAGAAGAATCCCTTTTTCCTCTTTGCTGCCTCCAGCTTCCCCCTGATCCTGACCAAAAATTCAAGCCTGGGGTTTGTGTCAGGTTGACGCCCCTCCATTAGTTATAGAGAGACCCTTTCTTTATTAGGACTACACATAAGAGATTCATATCAGACCCCCCACCTGCCCCAATTTTAGTGCCTAGCAAATACAAATAAAAGAAATGGCAAGCTGACATAAATTCTGCAGTTGTTTGCTGATAATGAAAGCTCGCTGCTGCCTCTGGTGGTAGCCTTGACATTACTGGTCCTGACTTTACATTTTTGTCCACACTGCCGCAGGGAAGCAAATAGGAGCTATTATGGGATCATGATCACAGTTCAGTTGGATGTCAGTGGCTGATCTATCTGATTCCACAATAGAGAAAAACTAATTTGACATTTTAATGCATTATGTCGTCATTATACAGCAGTGAAACAATAAACATTTTAGGTAACATTAATAAATTGTTGAGCTGACTGCATAAACTATGCCTATTTGATCGTTTCCAACATCTAATTTCTGTGTAGCTCTCTTTCCACTACATAAAGTAAAAAAGTTATAAAAGCAAAGTATCTGTCTTCAGAAATAAGATGAAAATATTTTTAATAGTCAAATGTCTGGTAAACATTTTTTTGTAAAGAGGGGAAATCACAGGATTCAAGAAAAGCAATGCAGCGAAACTATATATACAAACACCTCACTATTTCAAACAGACTAGGTTTGTAGAAAAAAAAAACTTTTCCCTTTGATATCTGTTAGAAGGATAAAATGAAAGGGACAGTGATACATATTTTAAGGCCTATGAATTCACAATGGGACTTTAGAATAAAGAGATAAAACCTTTGAACTAAAGTAAGGTCCATCACTCTTTTCTTTCTTGCAAGACCCTACAAAAGAAATTGTGGTGCACGGAGGGCACCAGCTGGTTTTTGCCACTGTATATCTAGTGACGTGACTCCGAAGCCTTATTTTTTCAGGTCCTACCTACGCATCATGTGTTGCAGTGCCCCTGTTGGAGATGATCTCTTATCCTGTGTGTGCTCGGCTTTGTCGCATATGCCCCTGTGAAAGCATCCACTCGTAAGCTTACATCTGAGTATCTCTTTGTACTGTCTCAAAGCCTATAGTCTAGAAGGCTGCATTAAGTTGATTAAAGTGGTATCATAGACAGTTACTTAGGCTCTTACTGTGCCCTTAGATTAAAGACAAAAAAATCCCCTCTGCTCAAGATTATTTTTTGTAAAACTGCAACTTTGAAAGGGGTCACCAGAAGACAAAGGCTCTGACAGAGGAGGAAAAAAGGCTTTTATTACAAATTATTTCTAATTGCTCCTTTGTTCCAAAGAAGCGGCCGTTGCATTGACTGGAAGATAACAAGCAATTGACATTTTGCAATAAAAAGCTTTGGCTAATCTTAGAAACAGACCCCCTTTCCCAAGACAAGTAATTTTCAAATATACTTGTATGAAAATTGCTCTCTTTTTCCCCTGATCTAGAATTAGCCAAAATTGAAAAAGTGAAGTCAAATTGCTGGCTATTTCTTGGTCTGTATTGACTAGTAATGAAAGAAAATTGAAAGTGCATCAGCGTTAAAATAATAGGTCAGCTCTTTGTATTTCTTGAGAGGATCGTTCACTGAAAGATGTTGTAGCTGTTGCACTGTAGCGGCTACAAATTGCTTATGTTAGTTTTTATTGTAGTATAGGGTTATTTATACAGGCAGAGCTCAAGGCCTCATTTTTTCAGGAAGCTGCAGAATGCTGTCATTACCATTGTTTGCATGGAAGGACACCATAGAGGGTCAATGCCAAGGCATTGTCAGTAAGCTGGGATATATAATAGGATGTTTAAAAAATGGAGCAACCATGCTTAATTTCTGAACTATATTCATCAGAATTCTCAATATAAGATCACAAATCATTTACAATATGTAGTTTCCTAGAGGAAAACCTTACAGGGATAGGCAAGGTCAGAGTCAGAGTAAGAATGCACCACCAGCCAACATCTTGCTGTGGGATTGTTGACAGCGCATTCTAAAGAGGAACAGAACGAATTGCAACCAGTATGACTCCGAACAAAGGGATGTCTAAGTGCACAGGCCCTCCCGAAATGCTTGAAATATAAATATTTACTAGTGCCTTGTGCTTTCATGATGTCTCAGTCAGCCATGTGACTGCTGGTGACAAATGGGGTTTGTCAGACTGCACACTGTACCTGTTCAACTGGTGAATCCCCTTTGTTGCCAGTTGGTTACAAAGCCAGCTACCCTACCATGTGAGTACTGAATAAAATGTAAGTTCTTTCCTAAATAGGAACAATCAGGTGTTGGCTGACCCTGGAGTCTAAAAAAATCTCTGGTTCATCTGTATTTGGAATGCTCCAATGTGTGAAATCCCCTGGGATCACCTGTATACTCACCTCACCAGCAAGCCCCCAATCCATGCATGGGTAGAGCCAGTGGCTTGTCCTCTGTCCATCTTTCTAAGGCCAGTTTTACTAAGCTGACATGGAGTGGCTTAGTAATGCTGAATGCAGCATTGATTGACTGGCAGCCCATGGGCCATTGGATCACCAGAAACATCTTACAACACTTCAGATGATTTCACAAACTGGCATGTCCCACTATCTTGGGGATAGTGAAAATTCTGGTGGTTGTTCCTCTTGAAAACAGAAAGAATTGTCATGTCACATACAGACCAAGAATAAAAGGAATTTCACATAATCCTTAGCAGTAGGCAAAGTCATACAAATAATTTATTTTCTCTGTGAGAACTCGAGTGCCCAGAAAGTGCAGGTGATGTGTGCAATGCCTGAGTATAGATTCTAATATTCACACAGCCATCATTTTCTCCCCGTGGTCATGTGTTTTGGGCCTGCAGCCCTGGCAGCACAGGGCTAGAAATAATGACTGTATGGTAGGTAAGGCTTGGGAGCACCATAACAGAAGATAAAGCCACAGATATACTCCTCCCTAAGCATCTTGGTCCCCTCTTCTCTGCTTATTGATACAATGGCACTAAATGCCAGCACATGCAGCAAGATGGCTGCCTGCTGACAGCGGATGTGGGATTGTATTTTAGGGACAGGCCAAGGTCTGGTCAGGGTAGACAGGGTAGGGTCAGTTCAGTCAGTTCAGGATCATGACATAGTAGACAGGTTGAGGTCTGTTCCACCTGCTCAATATCATAACAAAGCAGAGAGATCAAGGTCTGTTTACGCAGTTGGAGTTCATAACAGTCAAAGTCTGATCAGGCAGCTCAAGAGCATGGCTTCATAGACAGGTCAAAGCATGTCCAAGCAGCTTTGGATCATGAACAGGTAGACAAACTATGGTCTGGTCAGGCAGCTCAGGACCATGACAGAGTTTACAGGTCTAAGCCTGTTTAGGCAGCTCAGGACATACGTGCATTGGACATTTTGGACACGTATTTTAGTAGCAGACTCTTAATTTAATGGAAAAAGTGAACCCAGCATGTTTACATTTATCTTAATATATATTAGAACATTTTGGAGGAAAATAGCTCCATGACCACAGAAACCAGTTTATCACCTTTTTTTCTTCTTTTGTGGAGTTGCTGATAAACATCTATTGTAACCTTACTTAAAATGGCCATATGAAAAAAGACCTTAAAAGCTATGAGTGACAGATCTGTTAATGCAGAGCCGTGCATTTCTTAATGCTCGCAGGTATATCTGCACATATGTCAGAATGGGTTTTTTGTTCCATCTCAGCAGATCTTCAAATAACAGTTGTGGATGTTGCGTACATTTGTTGAGGTCAATGGAGCTTACGCTTTTAATGAGAATGCTTTATGGTGATAAAGGTTCTACATACCTAATTGTAATTTGCCCTTGCTGCTTTACTTTTTTAGATAGTTTGCCCCTTTGCATTTATTTAATTATGTGTTTGTTTCTTCTTTCTTTTTATAATTAGCTCCTAAATAGAAATATGGCTCCCTAAAGGACATATATATTCAGGGGGCTCACACAAGCATTCAGTATATACAATACCTGCATTATAATACAGATTGTAATCTGCAGCTTAACTAAATAAATATGGTGAGTGTCATCATTACATATCATTCTATAAAATACCAGATTTTACCAGAGTCTAAATCATATATGCTCAACCCCTGGCCCAGGATCTACATGTAGCCCTCAGAACCATCTGATGATGGCCTGAGGTGGGAAAGTGGAAGGGGTAAATCAAACTTGCATATAAAGATAGTTAAATAGAGGCTCAGTAAGGAGGATTGCAAGGGGAGCGATAAAGGAGGGGTGCATTGCCAAATAGAAGTGTCAATGGTGGCTTGGAGGATACTTGGTGATATTGATGGTGCAACAGAACTTCTGGATAAAATCTCTGACACTATAACAAGATAACTTTTTTTTATATTTAATTGTATGCTTAGCATTGGTAGGTGTTGAGTATTGGAAATGCGGTTATAATTTGTGACAGATGGAGGGATTAGCTATATATAGGGGGCCATGTGTATTTCTAGCATGTGGGGATTGTTAGATATAAATTTGGTAGTGGGATGGGGTGGTGGAAGGACATACGAGTGTAATAAAAAAACAATTTAATAGAGTTTATGGAGACAGTGGGTTTTCTGATAGTTGTTTAAAATCTTCATTATGTAATTAAAAATGATACATTTGAAATTCTGTACCTATTCATTGTGGCCGCAGGCCAATTAAAAAAATTACTTAAAATAAAAATAGCCAAAGAAAAACAGAAGGTCCCACTGATGTCCTGAGGAAGTGACGCTGGTGACGTCACGCAACGCGTAGACATGGGGACAGTGGGCTGGTGGTCGTTTTTACATGTAAGTGATTTGGTTTGATTGTTGGGGGTCTCATTTTTACCCCTCCCGGGTGGTTCTTGTAGTACATTTCACACATTTTCTCAGTTAGGGTTGACATTAGGATACTGAGGTTTTACACTTACACCTTTGTTAATTTTGGGATATAATATAATAGTGTGGTATGTTTAAATAAATAATGATGGATATGCACTAGAGCACTTTATGTCTTTTTGTACCGGCCAGGCAGTATTAACTTTGTATAGCTATTATATTTACCACTTGCTTCCTGCCCCTTATATGTAGGTTTTTCCCTTCCTTACAGACATTGTTTTGTCTTGGATGTTTTTTAAATTTGTCTTTTGTGTGTATAGCTATCATGATATTGTTAACAAATAAATGAATTTCTTATGATAAAATATTTAGTAGTAGTGCCTTATATCATAGGGGTGTTTGGGAAGAAGTGGGACCTTCCGTTTTTCTTTGGCTACTTATGGTAATATTACCCCTTGTGCACACTATAACATTTTGTTAATTTGTGGAGGTGCAGTCTCATATGTTTTTCTTGGTATTAAAATAAAAATAAATAATAATAATAAAGTGCTCAAGATTTACCTATAATTAGGCAGGCAAACAGGTTCTAGCCCACTCGCATAGATGCATTTCAGACCTCTCAGAATTAGAACCTGTTTGACTGCCTAATTATGGGTGAACCGTGTACACTCTATTTTTAGCAGATTTCAATAAACGTAATTGTTTTTATTTTTATTCTTGTTGCCACTTTTATTCAGGTCATCTTTTTTTGTCTTGTTTCTGCTTATATAAAAATAGCACAACAGGTTAAAGTAGGTTTTTAGCTTGATAACGCAATAATGCCTTATTTACACTCCATTTATTGGGATATTTTCAAGAATGATTAATGACTTGATGACTTGTTAAATGAGACCATAATTCCACGGCACATGGTCTCTGCATGTGTCTCTTTTTTTTTTCTTTTAACTTTCGTTAATTCTAATAATAAAAAAACACCTATTAACAATCACTAATTGGCTGCTTGACATTACAATTAACTTTGAAATCATTACAATAGACAATGAGTGTCTCTGAATTAAAATGAGTATAACGGACTAATCTGAAGTTTTTTTCTATGAATAGGTGCCTGCAAGAACCAGGTGGTGTTTTTTCAGATGAATGAGCATGTTACAATGTGTTCTTCCTTTTGGATAAAACATTAGGGTATCAGATGTGACAATTCAGATGTTCATCTTCCGCCCTCCTACATTATTTTACATCAAGAATTAGATCTTTCCCACATCAGATTTAATGTTCAATTATTCCAAATGAAAAGAAAGAGGAAAATTAAAACAATTTAAACAATTGTTCATAAACAGCACAAAGTAGTAATATCTACTAGACATCAATCTTCATAAAATTATAAAAAAAGGTGTAAAATAGTGAATCTGTCAGCAATAGAAGGGTGCTTGTGCATGTTGCTATTCACTAATTAAGTATTTTTGCTAAGTCTAGTTTAAGTCTGTCAGTGTCCAGATTAATTTCACAGTACAATAAGTGTCCTTAAGCACAATGCTGTTGAGTAATAGGACTCCAAGCAGCTTTTTATTAGACAATAGGCATTTCTCCACTCTTATCTCGGTAAATAAGACAAATAATACTTTATCTATTTTTTAGAGCTGCCAGAACTGATTAAAATTGAGATTTCAAAAAGTGCTCCACCCTTCTTGCCTCAGCTCCTTATCTAGGATGGGAGCAACCTTGTGGTCAAAGGTGGGCAAATATGAGCAATGGTCTTTGCAGTTGTCCTGGGCTAAGTGAATTTTGGTTAACAGAGGTTTTCATTTCTTGAAGATTTGTGCAATGTATTGTTGGGGATCAAGGTTATTCGAATAGGCCTTACTAACATTTTCTGCATAGTCTACTGTGTCTTGAAGATTTGTGCAATGTATCGTAGGGGAATCAAGGTTATTGGAATAGGCCTTACTAACATTTTCTGCATAGTCTATTGGGTTCTGGCATTTCCAAATAAAAGAAACCTTACCTCATTGGAAGAATTCTCTACCTTACCTGTAGAAATGCACAAAAAATCGCACTCAGAATGAGGATGCAAAGTACACCCTAAGTAAACCTTGCTTTACCAAGTAATAAGCAGGATTTCCATTGGTTTGTCCTATGGACAGGTTTGCTTATTTAATCTGTTGTCTGCCCAGATACATATATTCTTCCATTTCTGATTAAACTTCATAAGCACAATTATTCTCTTTACGTGCGGTTGTGATCTTCTCCTTTGGGGGTGTTTGTATCTCTCTAAATAATTAATAAAAATCTGTTTCGGGAAATCTCTCCCAAAGGAGAATGATATGTTTCTGAGCTTCCTCCAAATATAGCAAGTTCAGTCTGATGGGCAGAAATGTTATTCTTTGTAAATTCAGGCCATAAAAAGTTTGCCCAGTAGATTATCCTACCTAATTTGAAAAGAAACGGTGAGGCTGATTCATCATTAGCGGCAGGTAGAGACAGATGAGCATCTGTAGCAGGCATTTTCAGAGCGCCCGCTAGTAGTCGCAGTGCTCGGCCGTGAGTCGCTACTTTATAGCAACTCAGTCGCTGTTCAGTAATGTTGAATACATTGTGAGGAGTCGCTGTTTGACCAGTACAGCGCTGTATGGGAGCGCATGTTAGCGACTGCTCATAGCGACCGACTCACACCATATTCAGGAAAAAAACAGCCTCACAAATCTCTGGCGCTGAAAAATATTTGTTTGAAGCCCAGAGCGCAGGAGGCTGTGTGTTTAAAGTCAGTTTTCAAGCATCTATCAACTAGTAACAAAGCGAAAACATATGGAATTACATTGTAACAACATTGTAACATGAACACTTTAATGCCAGACCTGTAATGTAAATGAAAAAATTATGCAAAAACTGCTATTTCAATGCCAGGAGAGGTCACAGAATTATTTGTGATTTTTTTGAAAAAAAAACCCGTTTAAAAAGAAGAAAAGGATCGTCCATTGAAATGTATGGGAGAGCGTCAGGTAGCGAGAGGTCATACCTGGCGCTGTGCAAGGCTGAACGCTGGCGCTGTTCGCTGAGGCTGTGAAATTGATGAATTATCCGCTACATGTCGCTATTCCAGTCGCTAAACAGATTCTGCTTGATAAATGTGCAATAGTGTGCCGTGTCCGGCGTTCACCAGTCGCTATCAGTCGCTACCTCTCATTAACCAGGCACTACCTGACGCTATCCCTTCTTAAATAAAGGCCTAAGTGAGAATTATTCGGGGTCATGCTAAAGATCTGGTGAAGCACGTTTACCTTTGGGTGTGCTTTCGGGTATGAACTAAAGCTTACATCTGAGTAATCTTTTTAACTTGAACAAACTAAAAAAATTCAGTAAAACATTTTTGTCCTAATCTTTCCCAAAAAATCACCTACCCCTGTGATCCGGCATTTTTACATGAGAGCTACATTGTTTTTTCAATGGTGTAAGGAAACTTTTTCTTAAGTTTGGAAAAAACAGCCCCCTGCGGGCTATGCTAAACAATTTGCTCTGCATAGCCCATAGGGTGATGTTGTTTCCAAGCCATTGGAAGGATTATGTACCTCATCTCTAAAAATCACAGGGGTAGGTGATTTTTTGGAAATAATAAAACATAACTTTTTTTTATAGAATTTGTAAAAAAGCTCACTTAGATGTAAACTTCAGTTCAAACCTGAAAGCACAGCCAAAGGTGAACTTGCTTCACCAGATCTTTAGCATGATCCCAATTATGAGAAATCCAAACAAATATGTTAGAGGTTAATTTTATATGTGTATTGGATTGCTCATAGGCTTACAAACATAGCATAAAATATTTTCTCTAAACTGTGTGTGTAGATAGTCCTAGTAATAGAACTTGTAGTTAAACAAACTGCCCCCAAAAAACAACTCCTTACTATCTCATCTTCTCCACAGCTGGTCTGTCCTTGTCCACTGAATAAAACTTACAGGTTCCTGAGATCAAATCCCATTCAGAGGTGAGCAGCATGTCATAGCCCCCCCCCCCCCCCGGTCATAGTAACTAGCTATGGTCACATTTCCCACTGCAATGGAGGCATGCCAGGAATTGGCACACTCCCTCCATTGAAGTGAATGGGGTATATTGGACACCCTCCACCGACTGGTGGAGCACAGCACTGCTGCCTTATGCAGCACATTTGAGTTCAGCCTGTCCATTGTTTGCATTGCTTAATGGCGAAGGGCTGACAGGCCACAACTATGGAAGAAGTCCGAGCAACATTTACAGTGAAGCAGTGGCAGGGTGGGGGGGGAGGGGCACGGGAGCTGTCAGGAAATCATCTCAGGAGGAAGGATGGGCTGTCATTTCTTAGGATGTGCAGGGAGTGGATACCTGGCCACAAGGAGTTTAGCAGGAAAAGGAATACCCAGAAAATAACAAAAAGTCACCATTGATGTTGCTGTAGCAGTCACATCCTCATGTCCACTAGTCCAGCAAAACCCATGCCTCCCCCTTCAATTAAATTCTTGGGTCCTCCACTGAGTCTGAGCGCTAACAGCAGTATTTCGCTAGCCAGTGCTAAAGGATGAAGGAATGGGGGGTTGAAAAATTATACTGTAGGTGTTTTTGTTTTTTTAATAGCTTCCTATTTTGAGCCATGGATGTCACAGCTGTCTCCGATGGGAATTGGAATTCTGGTTGTTGACACAACTCTTGTGGAATCTCTTCTAATGTTATCTGTGTGTGTTTCCCTTTACAGCAAGTGTGACAATATCTCTTTAATGGGAGCAGCTACAACAATATCAATCTTTTTTAACTTATGCTTTAATCACACTGTAATTCATTGTTCTTTGACAAAAAAAAAAAACACCAAACGGGTGATGAAACTGCACTTGAAAAGCTTATTTTCTGTTTTTATTACATGTTTTTATTTTGTTGCCTTGCATTCAACTCCAAATTTGATCTATATCTACCCACTACAAAAGACCCCCCCCCCCCAGAGGCTTTACTTTTGTTTCCTGTAGAGCTTTCTAAATTAAAGACAACTCCGATATTTGCTTCCAACTAGGACCCAATCATATTTGATACGGCTCTACAGGTCTTGACGTGCAGGAAACCATATTGCAATAACCAACTCCATTCTGGGGGCATGTCTTCTTGTGTTTTATACTATATATTTACAACTTTTTTGGATCTACTACTGTAAGTCATGATACACATATTATACAAAGAAATGTATATTCTAATTCATTATGTATTTTTGCATTATGTCTGTTTGCCATCAGCGTGGCTATCTGCTACAGATCGAACAATTTGCCAGCTAACAATCCAGAAATCCTGTCCAGTATAAAAAAAAAAAAAAACAAATGTAAGGAAAATGATTCGCAAATCGTATAGTACTAATAAGACTTCCTGCTACGTTTTGCTATTAACACCTAAGAAAGTTTTACTTTGTCTTGAAAAACATGTTGAACGCCTGATGAGGAGTTGCGACAACAATAAACCGTGTTATATTGCTTATCAAGACTGGCAAAAAAAAACTGTTTTGCGGAATCCTGAGAGGTGGGGGGGGGGGTATCACAGCATGATTTGCTAATACACAGCTGTCAGGAATATCAGCTCCCAATTTACTAGTCGTACACAATGGGCCAGTTGGAACTTGTACGATGTTCCAATTTGTCACAGCTCTTGTTTGTAGTCTTGACGAAACCGTCTTGTGAACGCAATGGAAACAGCCCTCCTGGATCCCATGAGTCAATGAAATGCTTTTACCTCCCGCTGAACCAAAATATCAGGTGGCTTTGAGTGTCTAATTATCAATAGGAAAGAAAGTTGGTAGTATGGTTGTTGTGGTGCTGCATGTGACCGATGGTGCACTCTTATTATTCCTGATCAAGTGTGGAGTTCACAAGGGGGCATTGCTCTAATTACTGAAGAATATTTCAAGAAATAGCAAGTGGTCAGGGACACGCTCATTAGTAGTTGTTAAGTCACAACTACTAATGAGACTGTCCCTGACCACTCAACTTGTGCCATCATTTGTGATCCACAGGGACAATCGTTGTCCAACAGAGATGCATAAACAACAAACTTAAAGCCAAAGATCTTGCTTATTATGAACCCATAATAGTTCTACGACTAGTCAGACAATACATTGTGGTGAGATGGGAAAATATAGAAATGTCTTTAGGATTGCTGTTGTACATTGTGCATATTATATGCAAGCATAGAATATTCTTAATTATTCAGTAAGCTTACGTTTTCCTTAAAGCGGACCAAAACATGAGATTTTCACTTTACCAGGTTTTGTTCCATCCCCACTTTGGGATGCCCTGCTCCCAGAAACCTGTTCACCAGTAAAACTCACCTCTCCTTGTTCCAATGGTGCATGCGCGGGCTCTCGTCCAATCATCTTCTCCGGATGTGCATATTATTGTGCGGCTGGAGAGGCTGAATAGAATCCCAGTCGCACACATTGGCGCCGCGTGTCATCACTCACGTTCTTCAGCTGTGCACTGCCATACACAAAGCCATTTAGCGTATGCACTGTGGGCTCATCAGACAGATACGATTATAGAGTGAATGGAGGGATTTAATACCAGTTTGGGATGCCCTGGGGAGAGGGAAACAGCCGGCCCTGGCATCTCATAGACACCAGGGCCAGTTTTGGAGGCCTCACCATCTAAAAGGAATCCCAAAGTGGATAAAACACTTAAACCAGAGCTTCAGCATGATTTAATGAAAAGCCCAAAGAACTATTCCCCAGTATCTAAAATCAATATATTTTAGATCACTTACTATTCTTTCCCCCACTGGGCTTCAACTCTGTTCAGGACTCTAGGATACGGGCACCACCATCTTGACTCAGAAGCATCACATACTGAGGGGAGGAGAGCGGGATAAAGTACGGGGGTTACGGCTGTTCTTTACTCAGACAGAGCAGAGTTGGGGTCAGGGAAAGGACAGCAATCCCAGAATGCAGATCAGCACAGTCAGAAGACACTTCCTGTTTGCAGGCGGCCTGATGCTCCATGGGCCGCCATCTTGGATGTTTAAAGGCTTATAACATGTAGTAGATGGAGGTAGGATGATTTTTAATGTGAGCAATCTGTATGTACAAGGTGTGGGAAACATATAAGATAGGCTCTTATTGAGGGTGAAGGTCCACTTTAATATCCATATATGTCACTCTGGCATTCCCCACTGCTGCAGAGTTCACCAGGCTGGTGTGCATATGATTTGCACACACACATATCAGAGGTATACAGAGCGCCTTAATTATAGGCTTTCTGAGTGGGTTGTGTGGTGACACAAAGGCGTATATGGAGTATACAGACCAGAAATCTATGTATAGCCCTTAAACCGAACCGTCACCATGATTTATCGAAAAGCCCAAACCCTTAAAAAACAATTCCCCAGCATCTAAAATGAATATATTTTACGTTTTTAGTCACTTACTTATAATTCTTTCCCTCACTGGGCTGCAACTCTGTTAAGGACTTTAGGATATCGGTGCCGCCATCTTGACTCAGAAGCATCACACTTACTGACTAGAGGAGAGTGGGATAAAGTACAGGGGGCGGGTTATAGCTGTGCTTTGCCCATACAGAGCAGAGCTGGGGTCAGGAAAAGGTCAGCAATAATGCAAAGCAGCACAGTCAGAAGGCACTTCCTGTTTGCAGGCTGCCTGATGTTTCATAAGCCGCCATCTTGGATGTTTAAAGGTTCATAACATGCAGTAGATGCAGGTAGGATGATTTTTAATGTGAGCAATCTGTATGTACAGGGTGTGGGAAACCTATAAGATAGACTCTTATTCAGAGTGAAGGTCCGCTTTAAGAAGTTTGTTGACTTTCCTGACAGACCCCAAACCAGGGGTGTCATAGTGAGCACAAGGTTCACCTACTTAACTTAAAGTCCAATGTTAGTGAGCTCTCTGTAACAGCCCCTAGGGTCCGCTCCTGCTAGTCTGCACAGGGCTGGCTCCAGGTTTATTTGGGATCTTGGGTGTTGAAGTGTCAGTAGGCCCATTTGCACTGTGTTATGACAAACTTGGCAGTAACGTTAGCCCTGGTATGTAAGGTAAACAAGTGCCCCCCCCCCCCCACACAGCGCCCAACACCACAGCCACTTTCTCTCACTTAGGCCCTTATTTATGAAGGAATAGCGACAGGTAGCGACTGGTGAGCAGCCGGTAATGACGGGCCCCGCCACGAGAACGCCGGCTCCCCACCACAATCACACATTTATCAAGCCAATCCTGCTTAGCGACTGAGTAAGCGCCAGATAGCCACTCATTCATCATTATTCCAGCCTCAGCCCACAGCGCCAGCGTCCGACCTTGAACAGCGACAGGTATGACCTCTCGCTACCTGGCGCTCTCCAATGCATTTCAATGGAACAATCTTTAAATATTAATAATTAATTGTTATTCATTGTTTTTTTTTTTAAATGTGAAAAATTCTGTGACCACTTCTGCCATGTTAGATAATTTTTTTAAGGTAAAAAAAAAAAACATTTGTGCAGAATTGATATTACAGGTCTGATATTAATGTATTCATATTACTAAATTCTTAAAAAATTTTTTTTTTTTTTGGTTTCCAAAAATATGGTGGTTTGGGGGTTAAAAAACTACTTTTAACCCATCGCCGCCAGCGCTCTGGGGTTTAAACATGCATTTCACAGCGCGAGAATTTTTTGAGCGTGATTTTTTGATGAACATGGTGGGAGCCGGTCGCTCTGACCAGTCGCTATCATGCGCTCCCATACAGCGCGGAACCTGTCAAATAGCGACTCGTCACCCCGTATTGAACATTTAGCCACACCGATTGAGTCGCTATCAACAACCGAACAACGGCCAAGCACAGCGACTACTAGCGGGCACTGTGAAAATGCCGCTACAGTCGCTCAACTGTCGCTACCTGCCGCTATTAATGAATCGGCCTCCCCGTATTCTCTGAACACTAAAAAAGTCACAAACTGAAGTGAGCATCTTCCCAGATGTAGTAGGTGCAAGAACTATATACTATACACCTGCCATCATTTTTAATTTAATGGACTGAAAAGGAAATCATGGGTGATAGGCTAAACCCTTCACCTCTGGATTTTATTCTTACCAAAAGAGAGTAAACCACCAGCTTGGCAGGAATTTTATTTAGTCTGGGTGTATAAGTGACCCCTCCTCGTGATTATATGGATTTTTAATATTACACAAGTTTGTGATAGTGATCCTTTAAAGTGGTTCTGGTCCTTGCCTCGCTGTGTGAAACTACTTAGGTCACTTAGGTCACTAGGTCCTGCGGCGTATGCGCGGCTGCTCGTCCAATCAGCGAACTCAGATCCGCTGACGTCAAATCTTTCGTCCAAGGCCAGCGGCTCCGAGCTCGTTGGCGGCCTCATCCTCCGCTACCCTCTAACAGGGAGCGTGCCCGCGTGGGCCATTCACAAATGCCTGGATCGGGCACACACCCTGCTACAGGGATGCGGCCGCAGCTTGCACATGTGCCGTTGGACCGTGAAAGTAGGTAAGTGTATGGGCGACCTGGGGGGGGGGTTCACACATCGAATTTGGATGCCCTGAGGGGAATCTATCGACCCAGAATTCTTATAGATTCCCAGGCCGATCGCCATGGGTTTTGGTACACCTTAAGGGCACCCTGCTGAGCCTGTTCACTGTCATACACCTCTTAATGTGGCACCTGGCTTCAGATAATGGGGGCCACAGGAGAGGACTGCTTGAACATAAGCAGGGGAGCCTTGTTCTCCATATGGCATCACTGATCTGAGGTCTGTCAGGAAAGTCCAAAAAAGCGGTCCTTATGGTGGCCTTCCCATATGCCAGTTATAATGTCATTCTCCCATGATGGCGGGGATGTACCTTTGTATTAAAGCTTAATTAAAATGCACAACTTTTTAGGGGTAATTATTCACTTATACCTAAGGGTGGCGAGTTAAGTGTGCCTTATTTTGCCCTAGCTTCTACATTAATTGTGCTAATAACTGAACAAAGCTATGCTGTAAGTAAAGGACAAAACACCATAAACACACAATATTATGGGAATAAGAGAAAGTCACTTTAAATAGAGCTGTAATTGCTGTAAATAAAAGACCTGTGAGGAGGAAAGTAAAGCTAATGATGCCATTGTGCAGCTATCGATTATGCGGCGTGCAGGTAGTTGCGCTCTGTACTCCAGCGCTCACACCCGCCCGGCTTCGCTGCCTTGTTTGGCAATTGCTGCTTCTAAACAGTTTACTTTGAAGGCTGTCCTGCGGTATTCAATATGCTGCCTCCCGGGGAGCTCATACTGAACGTCTCCATTCCTCCGCACTAGAAGGAAAATGCATTAACATACCAGCGGGAAAAAACAATAACAATAAAACAGTGGCAGCCGATCATTATTAAGTGAGGAAGAATATGATTGATTTGTCAATTGTATTTTGCTTTTTCTGATTATTAAATATCACTTGTATAGAGAATATTTGCCATAAAACAGAGAGACTTTTCTTTCTAAATATGAGCACCCTGGGTGTTCCCAGGAAGACATATGCAGACTGCATTCTTTTTAACCCCTTCAAAACCAATGGAGAATTGGGCCTAGACACCCGTGCAGGAGCACATAATAATAAAATTGTAATAGTAGTTTTGTTTGGCATTTCGTTATTGGCAACAAAGTAACTTTGAGGCTGATTCAGTACCAGCTCCAGGTATCTGCAGATGAGCGTCTGTATAGCGGCGCTTAGAGCGAACGCTAGTATACGCTGTAAGCGGTTATTGGGCGCTGTAACAGAGCGCCTCAGTCGCTGTAGTAACCTGGCCGGCATTGATGAATGTGATGTATGTTGGGTGCTGTAACACCAGTACAGCGCTGCAGGGAGCGAGAGGTAGCGCCAGCTCAGTGCGATCGACTCTCAGCGACTCACGCCATACATATCAAAAAACTATAAAAGATACAGATAAGGGAGCCCCACAACTCCCAAATACCCCACCCAGACAAAAACTTGGTGGCACCACTATCTATTCCAAAATATCCAAAATTGTTATTACTGCATACTTTTACAATGTAATACACATACACATTAAAAACATACTAAAAAACACATAACAGACATAGCCTAAGAAGGAGAACAGGGAGGGGGAGAAAAGCCAAGTTGTAAAAATTGCTGCTGGCAAGACACTAGTACAAATCAATATCACATGCAATGATTTCCGGCCGGTGCGCGCCACAGGTATCAGCGGCTGGCGCGCATCCAGCTGGAGCATGTCTGTCATTGTGGGCGCTCAGGCGCGGGGCGAGGGAACGTGGAGGGGTGAGTATAAAGGGACGGTATAAGGGGGAGGGCAACTATCTTTTTGCCCTGAAGAAGTGACGCGCTGACGTCACGCAACGCGTCGGTGGCTTGCGGGGGGTTTCGGCTGTGGGCTTGACACTGGACATGTGAGTTATTATTGATGTTAAGGATATATATATGCTTTCTTTGTCCCAACCTGGCTGGTCCTCTTTCTATGATTATTTGGAGATACATTTGCACTTAGGCAGTTTGCACTTTTTAATAGGCTTAGTATAAGATATATGATTAGGTCTATTTGGTATTTATTAGGGTTGTATATATAGGTATTGGTTTGGGTGGTTTCCAGCTGGGCTTAAAGTGGACCTAAAGCATGTAAAATCATTGTATGTGATATTGATTTGTACTAGTGTCTTGGCTGCAGCAATTTTTCCAACTTTTCTCCCCCTCCCTGTTCTCCTTCTTAGGCAATGTCTGTTATGTGTGTTTTTAGTATGTTTTTAATGTGTATGTGTATTACATTGTAAAAATATGCAGTAATAAAAGTTTTGGATATTTTGGAATAGATAGTGGTGCCACCAAGTTTTTGTCTGGGTGGGGTATTTGGGAGTTGTGGGACTCCCTTATCTGTATATTTTATACGTTTTGCATCCCTACCCATGAGTGTGCACACCTGACATATTTTTAAATAGGCTGGTGCAGTCCCATTTTTCTACTTCATATCGAAAAACTACACACAGCGTCGGCGCTCTAAATCTGGTCGCTATAGCATAGAGTGCCAGACACTGTGTGATTAAAGTCTGTTTTTGAACACATATCCACCAGTAACAAAGCGAAAACACATGGAATGACATTGTTGTAACATTGTTGTACCATTGTGAGATTATGACATTGTGACATTAATACTTCAATGCCAGACCTGTAATAACAATTGTGCATAAAAAACAAAAAAATCTAAAAAGTTTATAAAAATGACTTTTTCTAGCCAGGAAAGGTCACACAATTATTTGAGAGAAAAAAAAAACCCTGTTTCAACAGAAGAAAAGGAACGTCCATTAAAATGTATGGGAGAACGATAGGTAGCGACAGATAATACCTGGCGCTCTGGAAGCTAGAGCGCCGGCACTATACGCTGAGCCGCCTGTAATGATGAATCGTACGCTACATGGCGCTGTTAGAGTCGCTCACCAGATTTGCTTTCATAAATGTGGTTTTGCGTACAGCAGATGCTGCCTGCTGCTACGAGGCGATACCTGGCGCTATCCCTTGATGAATAAACCCTTTTGTTTTATTGTATTTCGTACCTGTAGCAAAAAAGAAATATACTCAATTTACCTCTCCGAAAGCAAATCGCATGTGGTCTGGTTCTTCAATCTTTATAAAGGTGATCCAGCCCCATACTCCACAGATGGCTGCTTAATTTTACCTGCCCCCATTCTGTTATGTGCAGAGCCCTGCTGAAATCTAATATAACCCTAAGCACATAACTAACACTTGTTAAAAACAGGGCCTCTTAGTTAAAATGAGAAGAGCTTCAAATCTGGGCTGAAGCTAGATTTGACCTTGGTCTAATCATACAGGCACCTAATGGCCCACCCCCTTACTCTTCTAATTTTTATAGAGGTCCCTTGGAGCCCTTACCATTTTACGGAGAGTTAAAGTCACCAATGTTCTACTACTTTTACTAATAACTTAGGAACTACAGGGTCTTTTTGAAAATGGATTCAAGTTTGGGACAGTGCAACGTGTAGCCCGAGACAATGGAAAAACAATGGCTTGCCTTTAGCATAACGTTAAGTCTGCTTTCTGCTCTCCCCATGCTGGCTGTGAGGAGCTGCATCTTTCATACAGCTGCGCTTTATTTTACTTGATAAGCCCTAGTGAAATGTCTATCTTCTGCTTGGCCTTCTCATGCATACGCCATCCCTGTGCAGTTTTAGAATGTGAAGGTCCCTGGTTTACGGGCAGGCTGATTCATCATTAGCGGCAGGTAGCGACAGATGAGCGTCTGTAGCAGACATTTTCAGAGTGCCCGCTAGTAGTCACTGTGCTCAGCCGTGGGTCGCTACTTCATAGCGACTCAGTCGCTGTTCAGTAATGTGGAATACATTGTGAGGAGTCGATATTTGACCAGTTCAGCGCTGTATGGGAGTGCATGTTAGCAACCGACTCACAACATATTCAGCAAAAAAACAGCCTCACAAATCTCTGGCGCTGAAAAATACTTGTTTGAAGCCCAGAGCGCAGGAGGCGGTGTGTTTAAAGTGTGTTTTCCAGCATCTATCCACTAGTAACAAAGCGAAAACATATGGAATTACATTGTAGCAACATTGTAACATGAATACTTTAATGGCAGACCTGTAATGTCATTTCTGAAGAAATATATGAAAAATTAGATTCGAAAATTGTGAAAAAAACTGATTTCAATGCCAGAAGAGGTCACAGAATTATTTGCGATTTTTTGGAAAAAAAAAAAATAATAATTCCCCGTTTAAAGAGAAGAAAAGGTTCGTCCATTGAAATGTATGGGAGAGCGACAGGTAGCGAGAGGTCATAACTGGCGCTGTGCAAGCCTGAACGCCGGCGCTGTTCGCTGAGGCTGTGAAAATGATGAATCAGACGCTACATGGCGTTATCCCAGTCGCTAAACAGATTCTGCTTGATAAATGTGTAATTGCGTGCCGTGTCCGGCGTTCACCAGTCGCTACCTGTCGCTACCTCTCATTAACCAGCCACTACCTGACGCTATCCCTTCTTAAATAAGGGCCTTAGTTACATAGTTAATATGGTTGAAAAAATACATATGTTCATAAAGTTCAACAGAGGGATGGGGTTGGAGAAGTTATTTAATTTAGAGAGCGTACTGTTTGACTTGATCAGTAGAAGGGAGCATGTTCAATAGGTTTCATCAAGAAATGTAACATTCGCCAATAGGATGCTCCTTTAACACAAAACGTATCTTGTTACAGTGGGCTTCTTTAGTCCTCTGTCTCCCCCATGTCCTACATAGATTTTAGCCGTCATTTTAAAGGACATTTCAAGAGGCCCAGAGAAGCCAGTCAGCAGGATGCAGCAGAGTTGTTTTCTCCAGAGCAGACTTTGCAAGAAAGCCGCGGCGTTGTTTGGAGAGCATCATACATTTTCTTCAATAAATTATTAAATTACTTAATGGACAGTGCATTACACAGAAAACTGGCAAATTACAGAATAATTTAACTGTTGCAAAGAAACACAGCAACTTGCAGGACGTAAAACACTCCATTTTGACACAAAATGCCTGAAGCTAAAGCAATTAAGCCTGCAAAGTATTGCCGTCTGACATGATGTGTATGTAAATTTGTCACTCTTTGGCGAAGGCTTTGTAACAATCACGGGGAATGCGCGCAATAAGCGAAGCCATGTGGCAGAAAACGTTTTTCGCTAGAGGAAGTCTAAAAAGAGTGGTTATGTATCATTTAACCGTATTATCATAATACATGTGGCATTCGGCTGTGAGATGGAGAAGAAACTTTGTGAGTCACTCATCCAAAGCTTTAGGATACACAAATCTTTGCAGGCAGAGAACACACAATTTGTTCAGCATTGCCCTTCTGTCCTCATTGTCTTCTCCACTGCCACCAATTGTCCTCTAGATCTTCCCACCTTCTATGCTGCCGCGAATCATGTTCAATCATTTGTTTTCTTCTAGCTTTTGCTAATTATCTTCTGGTTCATAACATTGCCCTCCATTCTATGCCACCTTCTCTATTGCCACTGATTTCCCCTGGTCCTGAGGCCAGCTGTGAGCAGGTTTACACAAAGGATGTCTAACTCTCTATTCCGGTAGGTGGAGCCGAGGGCCGGATTATGAGGAGGGCACAAGGGGCGCATGCCCCGGGGCCTCCACCACTTGCCCTGCAAAGGGGGCCTCCACCAACCTTTGGGTTATGGGCTGGTCCAGGAGGCTTTTCAGTCTTTGGCCTGACGGTCCACGAGCATAGAAGCTATCAGCGGCAGTGGGGGCAAGCCTTTTTTCATTTTTGCAAACCTGCAGCCAAAGCCACCACAGGGCAGGATGGGGAGTCTAAAGCAGCAAAGCCGCCGTCAGCAACGCTACAGCGATGGTTGCGTGCAGAGCTGTCAATCGGCGGCCGCTCACTGCACATAAGCCACCAAGCACAGCCGCTGGCAGCTCAATGCAGGGAGCTGTTTTCCGCTGGACCAGCCGGGCGACTACACCCCCCCACCCAGAATGGCAAAGCAGGAGTTCCCAAGAGCACGCACCCGTACAAGGGCGGCACAAGGGACTCAATCTGATGTTCCAGTAAGTAGGCGGGTGCCAGACAACCACCAAGTAGTTACTTGGCTGGACTATTATTTTAAAGGAAAAAAATACTGAATCTGGGCCCCCCACCAGATTTTGTGCCCAGGGGCCTCCACCACACTTAATCCAGCCCTGGTGGAGCCCAACAGAGAATTATTCCACAGCCCAGTCCGAGGCTGAGTGAGCCCATGAAGATGCCAGGGACCCCAGGACTTGCCCAAGTATGCCCAGTGCTGGCACCAGTCCTGGCCCTAGGTGCATCCCACTTTGGGATCCTTGTTGCTGCAGCATCCCACAGCATGCTCTCTTTGTCCCGTGTGCCCTGCAAAGATCCAGTTCTTCTGGCCGCACAGAGCGCGGGTGCCACGTTAGAGTTACATATGCACAATTGGATCCTGGAAAAAGGTAAGTATATGGCAAATGGTGGTTCACACTGTGGGACATTCTAAATAGGGAACACTGCAGCTTTGACTCCAATAATTAGTGAGGCGGAAGAGTATTATTTTTTTTTAGAGAGAGAGCTTACCTCCTCAGTTGGACAGTTCTCAATATTATTGGAGAGCTCTTCACTTCAGCACACACATAAGTGTAAAACAATTCTATTTTTATTCCTCTACACCTGGTTGGTTGGCTGGTTGCCGACACCACCCAGGCCACACAGCTATCTAACAGGGTTCATCTTCACAGACCAGTCCCCACAGCCACCTAACTGGCTCTGCTACCACTAACCTGGGTCAGGCCACCACCAATCAAGACCTACTGATGATGCAGGGCCAGGCCCCAAAAAACGGACCCTGCTACCAGACAATCACAGGAGACAAGCAGTCACTGCCCAGGCCCTGCAGCCACCTAACTGGCTCTGCTACCACTAACCTGGCCTGGCTCATGGCCACAAGGGTCAGGCCACCACCAATCAAGACCTACTGATGATGCAGGGCCAGGCCCCAAAAAACGGACCCTGCTACCAGACAATCACAGGAGACAAGCAGTCACTGCTCAGGCCCTGCAGCCTCCTAACTGGCTCTGCTACCACTAACCTGGCCTGGCTCATGGCCACAAGGGCCAGGCCACCACCAATCAGGACCTACTGATGATGCAGGGCCAGGCCCCAAAAAACGGACCCTGCTACCAGACAATCACAGGAGACAAGCAGTCACTGCTCAGGCCCTGCAGCCTCCTAACTGGCTCTGCTACCACTAACCTGGCCTGGCTCATGGCCACAAGGGTCAGGCCACCACCAATCAAGACCTACTGATGATGCAGGGCCAGGCCCCAAAAACGGACCCTGCTACCAGACAATCACAGGAGACAAGCAGTCACTGCCCAGGCCCTGCAGCCTCCTAACTGGCTCTGCTACCACTAACCTGGCCTGGCTCATGGCCACAAGGGCCAGGCCACCACCAATCAGGACCTACTGATGATGCAGGGCCAGGCCCCAAAAAACAGACCCTGCTACCAGACAATCACAGGAGACAAGCAGTCACTGCCCAGTCCCTGCAGCCTCCTAACTGGCTCTGCTACCACTAACCTGGCCTGGCTCATGGCCACAAGGGTCAGGCCACCACCAATCAGGACCTACTGATGATGCAGGGCCAGGCCCCAAAAAACGGACCCTGCTACCAGACAATCACAGGAGACAAGCAGTCACTGCCCAGGCCCTGCAGCCTCCTAACTGGCTCTGCTACCACTAACCTGGCCTGGCTCATGGCCACAAGGGTCAGGCCACCAGCAATCAGGACCTACTGATGATGCAGGGCCAGGCCCCAAAAAACGGACCCTGCTACCAGACAATCACAGGAGACAAGCAGTCACTGCCCAGTCCCCACAGCCACCTAACTGGCTCTGCTACCACTAACCTGGCCTGGCTCATGGCCACAAGGGTCAGGCCACCACCAATCAGGCCCTACTGATGATGCAGGGCTAGGCCCCAAAAAATGGACCCTGCTACCAGACAATCACAGGAGACAAGCAGTCACTGCCCAGTCCCCACAGCCACCTAACAGGTGCTTGCTGCCCCCAACCAGGCCCCAGTAATGGTGATAGCCAGGGCCAAGACATTGTGTGTAAACAGGTTCTGTTGCTCTCCATCTTGTGTGCCTGATGCTCCTTTTCTGCACACAGGTTGTTGTCTCCAAAGCAGATGGCCGCATCTTATCCACACCACTGATTTTAAACTTGTTGAGCCAGCGGGGGAGTGGCTGAAGGTGTGGGGCATGATCTACAGAATATTTACATGCAAGGTGTGTATTCATTTTTTCTAATGTGCTCTCTACATCAGTTGGTCAGCTCACAGTCTGTTTTGATGATCTCTTCCCTTCAACACACAAATAAGTGTAACAGTGACATTATTTAATTCTGTTACACCTGTTTGGCTTTTGAGGAGATGAGGTGCCAACGTTTTCCAAGAAAGACCACAATATAGTAAACAACAAAGGGCATTCAATAAAATGTGTAGAAATCGTCTCACATAAGGTAGATATTTAATGAATAGCCCCCATTAATCATGATTCCAGCAAATGAAGTGGCAAAACAGAGAAAGCAGAGGTTGCCCCAGCAGTCTGAGCACAGTATTAGATGTGTTATTAGAGCTAATAATACACTCTAGCTTGCCACTGACAAACTCACAGCTTCGTATATTTTGGATAACAGTTGCTGTAGCACTATTTCCACGCACTTGTAAATGCATCTGCAGTATACAGGCAACTTTCTGGGTTTATTGAAGACACATAGCCAATTGTTAAATGACATTCCACGTATCACTTTAAAGTCTGACACCAGCCACAACTTGGCTCTAATCATATTCAGTTTATTATTATCGTTATGTATATACAATGTACATACTAGGAATTCTTTCAGCAAGAGGCATTGGGGGGACATTCAGTGGCAAATCAGTGCAATATACAATAACCTCATCAAGTTCAATACAGTGAAAGTACAATACAATCTATGTTACATCTATATAATACAATCTATCTTACATCTATACATTACAATCTATTTTACATCAATAAAATACAATCTATGTTACATCTATATAATACAATCTATGTTACAACTATATATAATACGATCTATGTAACATCTATACAATACAATCTATGTTACAACTATATAATATAATATATGTTACATCTATGCATTACAATGTATGTTACATCTATATAATACAATCTATGTTACAGCTATACAATATAATCTATGTTACATCTATACAATACAATGTATGTTACATCTATATAATACAATCTATGTTACAGCTATACAATACAATCTATGTTACATCTATACATTACAATGTATGTTACACCTATATAATACAATCTATGTTACATCTATACAATACAATGTATGTTACATCTATGCATTACAATGTATGTTACATCTATATAATACAATCTATGTTACATCTATACATTACAATGTATGTTACACCTATATAATACAATCTATGTTACATCTATACATTACAATGTATGTTACACCTATATAATACAATCTATTTTACATCTATACAATACAATGTATGTTACATCTATGCATTACAATGTATGTTACACCCATATAATACAATCTATGTTACATCTATACAATACAATCTATGTTACATCTATACATTACAATGTATGTTACACCTATATAATACAATCTATGTTACATCTATACAATACAATGTATGTTACATCTATGCATTACAATGTATGTTACAGCTATACATTACAATGTATGTTACAGCTATACAATACAATCTATGTTACATCTATACAATACAATGTATGTTACATCTATACATTACAATGTATGTTACTTATATGCATTACAATGTATGTTACATCTATATAATACAATCTATGTTACATCTATACAATACAATGTATGTTACATCTATGCATTACAATGTATGTTACATCTATATAATACAATCTATGTTACATCTATATAATACAATCTATGTTACATCTATATAATACAATCTATGTTACATCTATACATTACAATCTATGTTACATCAATAAAATACAATCTATGTTACATCCATATAATACAATCTATGTTACATCTATACAATACAATCGATGTTACATCTATACATTACAATGTATGTTACACCTATATAATACAATCTATGTTACATCTATACAATACAATGTATGTTACATCTATGCATTACAATGTATGTTACACCTATATAATACAATCTATGTTATATCTATATAATACAATCTATGTTACATCTATATAATACAATCTATGTTACATCTATGCATTACAATCTACTGTATGCTACATGCATACATTACAATGAATGTTACATCTATATAATACAATCTATGTTAAATCTATACAATACAATCTATGTTACATCTATATAATACAATGTATGTTACATCTATATAATACAATCTATGTTACATCTATACATTATACATTACATCTATACATTACAATGTATGTTACATCTATATAATACAATCTATGTTACATCTATACAATACAATCTATGTTACATCTATATAATACAATCTATGTTAACTCTATACAATACAATCTACCGTATGTTACATTTATAAAATACAATATATGTTGCATCTATACAATATTGTTGTGGTTGTAACTTTCAGTGCTATTACTTTTGTTATGTAACAATTTTATATCACATCTATAGAGTGGGCAAGTTCCAAGACTGACATTAGTTGATGCTTAAGTGTGCAGTACGTTCATTTCTCCAATGGCTAAGGGGTAAAAGCTGTTCTTGTGCCTATTTGTCCTTGCCAGAGGAACTCTGTACCATTGTTTTGATGGCAGTAAGGTGAAACAGCAGTGACCAGGGACAAGTGGATCATTAATTATTTTTTCCGCCTGGGATTTGAAGCAGCTTTCCATGGATGGTAAATTTTCACCGATTATCATTCAGCGGTTCTGGTGATGTACTGTAGTCTGAGTTTGTTCTTCGCTATGGTTTCCCCAAACCATACTGTAATTGAATTGCACAAAATAGATTCAGCAATTGCTTTATAGAATGCAGCCAGCACTTTATTGGGCATGCCCTATTTCCTGAGCTGACACATGGAGAACAGTCTTTGTTGGGCTTTCTTGAGTCTATGTTCTTGAGTCTATTTGTCTTATGATTGTCCTGAGAAATTTTGTGTTGTCCACTCTCTCCATTACATTGCCATCGATGCTTAGAGGAGACTTTTCCAATGGTGACCATCTGAAACCTGCTATTTCTACAGTTTTTCCAGCATTCAGCATAAGATTGTTGGTTTTCCACCAGCATTCCAACTTGTTGATAACATATGCAGACTCATCATTGTCACTGATGAGACCAACGATAGTCGCGTCATCAGCAAATTTCAGTAGTTTTACTAATTCCTCAGTGGAAACACAGTCATCTATGTAGAGAGTGAATAGTAGAGGGGAAAGCACACAAACCTGAGGGGCGCCTATATAAAGCAGAAAACTTAGAAGCTCTGTAGTCTTTCTGCCTTCTGTGACCCTTTTAGAGAGATTTAGCACCTAATTATTATTTGATTGCCAAAGACAGAAAGTTTTACAGAGACTTCGTCGCCTGACACCCCCATTGGTTGACAACCGTTGACCATTGTAGGAGGGCACTGCAGGCTGAGAAAGGGGGATTTTTCAGGAAGAGAAGCTGATGATCAGGTACTTCCTTTGTAAGTGTACAGCCACTATGTAAAATTATCTCACAATAGCTAGATCTAGCAAAGTAAATACATATAAAGCGGACCGAAATACACTGAGCATGTGAAATACATTTAACCAAAGGCCCTGCCATTACTCCCTTTTTAGGGTCTAGCACTAGAAATAAATTTACGTTTACCAAATTCTCCTGGATGACTAGTTGCATAGGTGAGACATTGTTTTTGTATGGCTTCCTAATTTAAACACAATAGGGTTGATTTAGTACTATGGGAGAATGCGTTCTTGCATTGTTTCAGGGAAAACAAAAATAATTTTTTCACTCTGCCTATTCAGCTTATTCATCTTTTCTCAGTGCAAGTTTTTTTCGAGAGAGAATTTGCATACAACTGAGAATTTCTCTAATTGTCTTTCTCTCGTCTAGAAAACTCTCGCAAATGTGGGAATCTGTCAAAAAAAAAATTACTTGAGTGATTCTGGGACTGTTTCTTTTGAGTGAGATGCTCAGTGCAGGAGAGAAAAGTTGGCTTCACCAACTGACATGCTGTTTTCATTGAAAAAAGAGATGCTGCAAATGGCTATATGTCTTTTTTTCCTTTTTTTAATGAAAATGACATGCATGAGTAGTTGTTTTTTAATTGTTTTAAATTCCAACAATTAAAAAAAAATTGTACCCCTCTTCTAGAGCCAACCAGCCCAGGCACCAGTCATAGGGTTTGGTAACTCAGAGTCAAGGACCAACTGGCCAGCCCCTGGGCCTGTTGGTTCACCAACCCTGTGCCCTTCGAAATGGGTCTGTTGCTCTTCCAGAAGTGCCAGGGGCTTCTGAGATATAAAGGCCATCTTTTCCAGCTCCATTCCCAGTTCCCACGTCCATTTCTCCAGGCCGGCCACCCCATTAAATAGATGGTTTCACCACTGACTTGAGAAGACCCCCAGCAGGAGGAGGAAAGACATGAGAAGACCCCCAGCAGAGAAAATGCATGAGAAGGCCCCCAGCAGGGAAAAAAGAAGAACCGACAAGGAACGGAGAAGAACCGCCAAAGCCAAGTAGGATGCCACCTGGTGGTGGACAGGGTGGAGAGGACACAGACCAGTAAGTAAGTGAAATAAAAAGGTTAGAAACAAGATTAAACCCATGTGGCTGAATAAAATGTTTAAGGAGGAATAAACAAAAAAAAAACGTTTACACATTTGAAGCAAGAAGGCATCGTGGAAGCAGTACAAAACTATAAATAAGAAAATAAATATGTAAACAGATAAGGGCGGAAAAGATGGAGACGGAAAGACTAATGTCCAAAAAGAGTAAAACTAACCCCAAAATGTTCTTCAGCTACATAAACAGTAACAATGCCCTGAAACATAAGGAGGGGAGCAACCAGGGCAAACACCAGGTGTTTTGGGGCCCCGTTCAGAAATAAAAATAAATAAAAGAAAGAAAGGAAAGAAAATGGCCAAAATATTTTATGGTATATATTTTACCACGTCAAGATTTTAGCAGGGCTCTAATCTAACCTAACCAAATGCTGGACAAATCAGGAATGTTGTCCCTCACCAGTTATCTTTATTTATGTGTGACCAATGTTGACCATGTATATACTGTACATAATAAAGCTAATGTTTATGATGATTTAGATTAATAGCCTCCCTGACTAAATGCTGATGGAGCATAGTGTGAAAGATAACAGGTCTCAAAATTCTTGTAAACCAAAGTGTAAAGGTTGTTACTGCAGACACTGTATGGCTAACAATTAGGGTATAGAATGAACAAAACATCTAAAAATGCATTTATATAAAGGCACATCCTAAAACCTCACCCTGATTCAGAGACCTGCTATTTCTTCACCTCTCAAACCACATACATAAAAAATAATCAATTGTGCAACTGTGTCTGCAAATGTTTAAACAGGTCAAATATACAAACAGAAATGTAACCAAACTCAGGACTAGTTGCAAACCACAGGCTATGAAATTGCCTTTATTAATAAAGTAACAGTTGCACAAAAATGTACATGTCTAAATACTGTTCAATCCATTTACACAATGAATCCTGTTGGCCATAGGTTTAGATCAATGCACTACAAAAAACAATCCCAGAGCATTATCTAAGCAAGTTGGGTGGACAGTCTTCTCACTTTCAGGCTGGCCAAATTTTGAATTAGGTCCTTGAAATGTAGCCGTCTTGCAAGCTCATGTTCAATGGAGAGGATGGCAAGGCTATTCAAAAGCTGTTCACTCATTGTTGACCTTAAGTAGTTTTTGACAATTTGCTGAATGCCCTCTCTTCTTCTGCCACAGAGAGTGTAACAGCAAGAAAAATCCTAAGTGCAATGCACGCTTGACCAAATATTCCTTGAAGCCGTAGATCATAAATTTGATTTAGCAGATCCAGTGCTCCACTGAAAATGTAGCTTTATATATGTTTTTTAGATGTTGAAGCTGAGGTAGTAAGGAGTCCGCAAAGTCATTGCAGCACTGCAGCAATCAAACTGAGGGCTGATGTCCCAAGATCTTCATCACAGAGTGCTTTCAGTTAGACACAAACATCTTGCATGGACTTGAGGCGCTGGTCCAAGTCATGAATAATCCTATCCAACATTTTTTGGATCACTATTGTCTTCTTGATTGATGAAGCTGCTGTGCATTCATCAACTCTGTTGTAATATTTCTGCCATTTGCAACCAGTTTGGCTTCTGAGAGCAGGGCAGGCCAACTATCCTGAGGTAGCTGCATTTCTTCAAACACTTGATGTTGGCAGCTCCAATATCTATGGAAACAAAACAATCATCTTGATTGTAAAATCTTGTTTCGCTCCTCAAAACATTGCAGTTCGCCCAAATGGTTGCAAGAAAAATTGCTCTGAAGGAAGATAACTTGCAAGTTTGCAAGCAACTGGACCCACAGCTTCAATTCTTGCATGTCATCTGGTGTCACTTAGCCCATGCAAAGAATGTCCCACTTTTTCAATCAAGATATTCCACTGCTCAGGACTGCTGCAGAAGAGAACATACATTCTGTCAAAGCTTTCAAAAAAGCCTTCATTTCTGGACAGCTTGCAGCTGCATGATCACCCACAAAATTTAAGATATGAGCTGCACAGGGACAGAAAATTGCTTCAGGGTACTTTTCCTGAATTATGGATCAAAGCCCTTATATTCTGCCGACCATGGATGCTCCATTATCGTACCTCTGACCTCTGCAATTCTTAAGTTGCATGGTGGCTTAGTCTTGTGGCAGTGGGCACACTGTCAAACATCAGGGCCCATGTTAGGCACCTGGGACCAACAACTTTCCATACCAATTGCGGCCCCCTCATGGGGGGGAGGACAGGCACACTGGCAAACTTTAGGGCCCCACCATTTTCCGAACCCATGGGTGCCCAGACAGGCTCTATAGTCTGTATGATCTGGCCCCCCATAACCTAGGCCCCGTTTGCACATGGCACACCTGATGGCCCGCCCATACTTTATGGGGCCACCAAACTAATGATTGCCAGATGCCATTTTAGTAAATAAGGGGACAAAAGGGGACCTAGACTATGGGGAGGAGCAGACAGGCACCTGTATGGTCTGGGGCCCCACTTGGTGTAAAAAATTGTGGGGCCCAGGTGCATAAAATGGGCCCTGAGGTTTGCTAAAGTGCCCACAACATGTCCTCCCCCCATCTTCTATGAGGGGCCCCAATGGGTCAGGGAAAATGGTGCCCCCCTCATCCATGTGCCACTATGGGGTTCCATCAGGTGTGTGCAAATTGGGTTCACCATCCATGTGCCATTATGCGGGTCCCCCATCCTTGTGCCATTGTGGGGACCCCTATCCATGTGCCATTATTAGGCCCCTTCAGGTCAGAGAAAATGATGGACTCCAATCTATGTGCCCTTATGGGGCCCCATCAGGATTCTTCTCTGTAAGAGCAGTGAGGCTATGAAACTCTCTACCAGAGGAGGTGGTTAAAACACAATAAATCATAACATGTATAAACAGGGTAAACTTGATGGATTAAAGTCTTTATTCGGCCTTACATATTATGTTACTATGTTACAATGTGCTGTGTATTTTGTTTTCCACAGTTGGTGAACTGGAAAGGGGGCCAGGGGGACCCCTTTACCAGTCCACAGGGTGGAGGGGCCGCACATGTCGGCACTGGCGGAAAAGCCCAGTGCCCATTGGTATGGACCTGGTGTTCTTCCAGGGATGCACATGGCCCCCTGAAAGAGCAACACACCCAGATAAAAAGACACAGGCCTTGGTTACTAGCCTTTATGCCTGGTGCCCAGGCTGGTATGGCTCTGGTAAGGGGGATACACTTTTTTTTAATTTTAAAGAGGAAACCTAGGAAATGTGCTTTCTTTGGTTGTATTGCTCTCTGGCCTCTAGCTGCATTCAGAATGTCCTGGCCACAGCTAGAGGTATGCCAGAGTGGTTAGCCAATCGGGCAATCTGGGGGGTTTCACACAGCAGGGCATCCCAATTCTGGAAGCCCCATAAAGAGGTAGGGCATCCTCCACTAAAAATACATTTTCATTGAAAATTGCTGTCATTTGTTGCATGGCTTTTGTTCAATAAACAAAGCCACAACTTGCAACCTGTCATTCATTTGACTACGACTGATGCAAGTAGAAAAACACTTGCACCCTACTAATGTATTAGTCAGATCCATCTTTGAGCAGCCCAATACACGACCCAATACACTCACCCATACCATGTTTCGAGCCCTCAGCACATAACGCACATAATCCACTGATGAGGTAGGTTGGCTAGAGCTGCACTGTGTGTCACTTGGTGCCTTGCCCGTCCTGATCTATTGTAGCTCAATATATTTTGTACCAACCCTGATCACTGCTGAAACACAAAGTTGTGCATAACCAAACTGTTTTAGGGTATGTTTGGAGCTGCCGCACAGGATTAGGCACTTAAAGACATGTGAAACAATAACATGTATAAACAGGGTAAACTTGATGGATTAAAGTCTTTATTCGGCCTTACATATTATGTTACTATGTTACAATGTGCTGTGTATTTTGTTTTCCACAGTTGGTGAACTGGAAAGGGGGCCAGGGGGACCCCTTTACCAGTCCACAGGGTGGAGGGGCCGCACATGTCGGCACTGGCGGAAAAGCCCAGTGCCCATTGGTATGGACCTGGTGTTCTTCCAGGGATGCACATGGCCCCCTGAAAGAGCAACACACCCAGATAAAAAGACACAGGCCTTGGTTACTAGCCTTTATGCCTGGTGCCCAGGCTGGTATGGCTCTGGTAAGGGGGATACACTTTTTTTTAATTTTAAAGAGGAAACCTAGGAAATGTGCTTTCTTTGGTTGTATTGCTCTCTGGCCTCTAGCTGCATTCAGAATGTCCTGGCCACAGCTAGAGGTATGCCAGAGTGGTTAGCCAATCGGGCAATCTGGGGGGTTTCACACAGCAGGGCATCCCAATTCTGGAAGCCCCATAAAGAGGTAGGGCATCCTCCACTAAAAATACATTTTCATTGAAAATTGCTGTCATTTGTTGCATGGCTTTTGTTCAATAAACAAAGCCACAACTTGCAACCTGTCATTCATTTGACTACGACTGATGCAAGTAGAAAAACACTTGCACCCTACTAATGTATTAGTCAGATCCATCTTTGAGCAGCCCAATACACGACCCAATACACTCACCCATACCATGTTTCGAGCCCTCAGCACATAACGCACATAATCCACTGATGAGGTAGGTTGGCTAGAGCTGCACTGTGTGTCACTTGGTGCCTTGCCCGTCCTGATCTATTGTAGCTCAATATATTTTGTACCAACCCTGATCACTGCTGAAACACAAAGTTGTGCATAACCAAACTGTTTTAGGGTATGTTTGGAGCTGCCGCACAGGATTAGGCACTTAAAGACATGTGAAACAATAACTCTTTGTTGTGACCACCCCTTTTTCTCCCACCCACCATCATATTCTAAAAGGAAGAATAATGCACCATCAGACTCAACCACAGAACTCTCAAAAGGCAGAATTTGGATTACTGAGGCTTAAACCGCTGGGCTGTTGGCAGTGAAGGGAATGAACTTACATGTCTGCTGTGGCCTCAGGGGTGTGAAATGGTATTCTCTCAGATTTTGGCTTTTTATTGGGTCTTTAAGCATTTGCGCATCTAAAATTTGAATATCTCAGGGGGGGGGGGGATAAGTGTGTACGTTTTTAAAGAAAAGCTCTAGTTAATAATGGCTAGATGGCTGCACCACGACAGGGGGAGGGGGATGGGAGTTGGCTGTTGGGATGCCTAGCTACATAGCAAAACAAGCAATCCCATGTTCTGCCAAAAGTGGTTACAGGTGGCAGTGCTTGCAGAGGGGTTGCAGAGCTTGCTTGTCCATATGGTTACATGTGGCAATAGAGCAGCTCCAGATTTCCGCCAATCTCTCAGCCCCATCCATTCCTGTCCTCCTAATTCTACCCATCAATCCCTTCTCCCAGCTCTCTCTCCATCCATCCCTGCCCTTCCTGTTCTGTGTATCCATCTTCCTTTCAGGTTCTCTCACATTCATCCCTCTCCCCCGAGCCCTATCTATCCATCCTTGTTACTAGACCTTATTGCCAGTAACATTTTGGGCCCTAGACTCCCCCTGTACATGACCTGCTCAGAATGCATGGGGGGTTATAGCAGTGTGCCATGGGCCAGAGCTGTAGGGGGGCAAAAAAAAGCTCCTGCTTTTTCCCAGTGTCCAGTAGGATTACTGGGGTGGGGTGGGGGGCATGCAACCTTTTTTAGTATTACCAATGGAATATATCCCCGCCATGCGCTGAATTCTAACTATCCACCCCCGCGACAGCCCTCCACCTTGACCTTCACCACTCACATGATGTGAGGAAGTGGCTGAGTACCCCTGCAATAGAGCATCTGCTACAAGCAAAGGAGTTGACAGTAGGCAAATATCTTTGTCTAATATCAGCCATGCTTTTTTCTTCTATCTGGCAAGACATGCCAATTCGGGATGCCCCTATTTGCAAGGGTCAGCACACCACCAATTATTTTAGACAGGAGTTACACTTTAAATGATCAGCCACCTCCCACAGCTCTAATGCTGGATATCATTCAAGAGTTAAATTAGCAGATTTTAAAGTACTACCCAAAAAAGAGAAAGGAAGTAAAACCCTTTCCCTCCACCGGATCTTCCCTCCAGGCTCAAGCTTGTTCCTAATAGGAAATACAGCCCAGCTGTCAGACTAAGGCAGCATTTTGGCTCATATATCATACAGAACAGTCTTATGGAGGATGCTGATCATCAGGTAGGTTTATTTTATTTTATCCCTTGTCACCAGTAACTAAAATACATCTTTGTTATAACAAAGCAAACGCAATGCAGGAATACACTGAGCTGCATTATAGGGAGAGATAACGCTCTAAATAATAAAATAACATAGTCACTTGGGTCCTAAATAAATGTAAATACTTGCTTGAAACCAGAATCCAGCTACCATCATGTAAAAACAACTTGGGTTTGATTCTTTTATTTACAATTAAGTTCTTCGTAAGCTGGGTTGTAAATCTTAAAGTCAAAGTACACAAGTGTAATTTTTTTACACATTAGTAACTGAAGATACATTGGGATTGTTTTTCTCTTTTCCCAATGTGCTGGCTTTACTGGAAACATAGCTACAAAGAATAAAGAGGGAAAAAACAAATAAATATTTCATATGTCAGCACCTGCCATGTCGTTTCTGGGTATTGCACTGGTGCCCACAGTGACTTCTATTCTAACCAACTTCATTAAAGAATAAAAGGAAAGTAATAAGTCATTTCACACCCCGTGTGACCATTATACAATAATAGCAAGATTGTGTGCAAGGGTATAACATTGTGCCCATCACAGTCTCTTTGCAAAAATCTCAATTCACACTTCACATGCAGCTAACCTTGTTACTATCTCCTTCCAAACTCATCAGTATTGCAGCTGCACGTCTTCACAGTCTAACATCTTAAAATTCATCCCTTTGGCACCTTTGCATCACCAGAGGGTCAAGATCTAGCATCTAACCAGGAATAATTAAGGGGCACCCAGATGTTTGGTTTACTCTCCTTAACTCTTTTCATCAAATACTTAATTGGTCTTCTATTGTTTCCTCTTGCCAAAAAGATTCATGTCAGGTGAACAACAACCAGTTCCTGGTGCGTGCTATCTGTAGACTGCTTTGTAGTTGAGATTCGAACAAGCCGTGATAATGAGTATGTTGGAGGGAGAGAAGGTGTTATCTCATTAAGGTAATGACTAAGATATGTCCACTATTACATCAGTTTGAAAATGTGGCAATTAAAGCCCCCGAACATGCTCTCCTGTAGACAAGGGAATAAGGCGAATCTCTTGAAACATCTATGTTGGGTTAATATGTGTCATGTAAATGAAGGGGAAGCCTAATGCTTTTTAATTCTCGACTGCAAGCTCGTCTGAGCTCAGGTTCTCCAATCACGGTCACTTTCTGGAGAGCAGCATAAAAATGGACACAGGCAAAAAGAAGATATAGGGACTGATTTGTGTAATTTTCCTCATTTGAAGGGGTACTTTACTAAAGGTGTGGCATGGTCACAGTGATATGGCAAAAGCAACAGCACTTACTGTTACAGAGTGTGAGTGCTGGGTGCAGCAGAGTCAAATCCGGGTAGATATTTGTGGTGTAACAGGAACTGGCTTTACTGGACCATGAGTGCAGTATGAAAAAGTCACCTTACATGGTGGATAACATAGACAGGAAAAAGAAGCCATAGAGATCACCTGGACAGGAAACACAGCATACAGTAGTGAATGTACAACAGAGACTACACATAGATATATTTAACAGCACCATCTACTGTCATCATTATATACAGAGACAAGATCACAGACAGGCAACCTGTAAGCTGTTGCACAGTACTTACTGTCAGGAGCATAACAGCAAATCTTAAAGCTTTATAGCATCTTTATCGGCAATCAAAACAGAAAATATCCACTGGAAGTCTATAATAACCTTTTGCTTACATATTAGTGGATAGCCTTGGGCAGAGCCAGCCTTTTGAGTGTGCGAAAGTGTGCAACCACTGAATTTCAAAGGAACAACACTAGCAGCATTTCAGTTCCAATGCTGCTGTGCCTAATGTCTTCTACAGGGAGAAGAGCTGTCTCATGCTATACTGAGCATGAGCACAGCTCAAGCAGGCAGGGGAGCCAGTGTCTTAGTACAGCAGCCTTGGGAGTTGGACAGTGGACACCGCCAAGGAGCGACAGGCAGTTTTGGAAAGGCAAGTACAGTATGTTTATTAATCTTAATGCTTTTGCCTTTTGAGTCAAGTGGATGGATTATTTGGCTATGGGGGTGTTGGGCTTTCACCATGTTGCTAAAATGCCAGTTTACCTTTGGGGTTAGGTGATCAAATGGCCGGAGTGGTGTGTACATTGTTAAACTAAAAAGAAACTGCCATAAGGCACATACAGGGTACCCCACCCCAGGACCCTACATTTTATTTGGGGTGAAATTATATGGCTGCAGGTCAGGTTCACATATTGAGGGTGTACCATGTGGCTGCCTAAAATAATATTTTATTTTTTGGGGGTGGGGATTCATACAGCTACAGGACATATATTGTAGGATGTTGGGGAGGGTGGTGCCATGTGGCTGCCAGTACATTTCTGGGTACTGTGGAGTTGCATGGTTGCAGGGCAGGCACACATGCAGTTCTGGAGTGGTTGAGAGGGGAGCCACATGGCTGATACATCTGGTAGTTAAAGCAGACCAAAAGGGCAAATGCACTTTTGATCTGCATGAATTTGTCCTAGGTAAAACCTGATTATATAAAAACCTAAGGCCCCCTAGCCTGAACAAAACATGTTTTTACTGCCATGATCTCACACTGTTCAAATGCAGCACAGAGCAGAGCATCTTGGCCTTGCACTGGCACCCCCTCTCTGTGCATCTAGCAGAACATCAGATGTTGGCAGTGGACACACAGACACTCTGCTTGGTGCTGCATTTGAGCAGCATGGGATCCTGGATGAAGATGGGTATGCACTTTGTGCTGTGGAAGATGCCCCATGGGACACATTTAATTAGACCATATATTCATCCTGACTTGTGAATGAACAAGTGCACAATTTGTTGTGTTCTGGGAGAAGGGGCGCTATGCTCACCTCTGCTCTGCCTTTATATTTCTATTTTAGGGGGGTGCCATCCTGCAGTCTTGCTCCTGGGTGTAGGTAAATGGTGAGCCGAGGCCTAATTATTTGATTCCTACCTAATAAATGTTGAAGTTGGTTTTGAGTGAAAATCATTGGTGAAAAGGGTATTTTAATGTATTTGGTAACAATATTGCATCACAAAGTTAGAGAGCAGAAACAAAGCCACATTTTCTTAAAATAAAACAATATGCAAACAAGAAAAATCTGAAAAAACAAGTTCCCCCGAACAGAACAATACCCAACCTGCATAGGTACTGGCAAGGGAAGAGTTGCCAAGCAACCCAAAGTAATGCGCGTAAGGGTAATTTTACTTTAAAATGACAGCTCTGCAGACAAAATGCACACCTTGCGTGTTTTCAACCAAAACAACCCTTTATATTTGAAATACACAAACTGAACAAAGGGGGTGGGAGTAGCGCCATCACTATTTATACAAAATTATTATCATTATTATTCAGGGCCTGGGAACCAATTTACCGCCCAGTTTAACCCTCTCATCATCCAAGTATTAAGCACCAAACATGTCTAGCTATGTGGAAAGACAGAGATTTGGCTGCATATATCTGCAGATACATGTGGAAGCCACACTGCCCCGGCAAGGCACTCTGTGTTTAGTGTGGTCCCTACTCTTATTTTTGAGACCCCAAAGTTGGGACATGCAATGCAGCCAGTCGGGGCGGTGTGGCTTCCACATGTGTCTGCAGATATATACAACCAAATCTCTGTCTTTCCACACAGCTAGACATGTTTGTTGCTTGATATTTAGTTGATGAGAGGGTTAAACTGGGCAGAAAATTAGTTCCCAGGCCCTGAATAATAATAATAATAATTTTGTATAAATAATAGTGATTGAGCTGCTCCCACCCCCCTTTATTCATTTGAATTGCCATGAGCACAAGCAGGGAGGAATTCAGTGAATATGGATTTCTCCCTGTGAAGTGTTCTAAAGGGAGGCTGGCAGCTTCCCAGGTGAGTAGCTCTCAAATATTTGTCTGCATTGCATGTCCCAATGTTGGGGACTCAAAATTAAGAGTAGGGACCACACTAAACACAGAGTGCCTTGTCGGGGCAGTGTGGCTTCCACATGTATCTGCAGATATATGCAACCAAATCTCTGTCTTTCCACACAGCTAGACATGTTTGTTGCTTGATATTTAGTTGATGAGAGGGTTAAACTGGGCGGTAAATTAGTTCCCAGGCCCTGAATAATAATGATAATAATTTTGTATAAATAATAGTGATTGAGCTGCTCCCACCCCTCTTTATTCATTTGAAATACACAAACCATATATTGCCTGAAAATACCCACTTTAAGCTTTCTAGGTGTACACAGCTTGTTGCAGTGGGTGCAAGTAATCCCTTGAAGAATTCTTTGGTTGCACAGGGTTTCCCTAAAAAAAATAATAAAAAAGCTAAATCAACAATACCCAACATGCATAGGTACTTTTAACCCTTTTTATTGCCAGCCTACTTGAGATTCTGTTGTCAGGTAATTTTTCACTATTTTGCACTATATTTAACTGCAGGAATTTCCAGGAAAATAATATATAGTTTTTATTCAGCAGAGTTAGGCGTTAACATGAAATATCTTGTTTGTAATGTTTCAGTGCTTTAATAATTTTGTGTAAAAATGTAAAATAAAATAGATCATTTTTAAAATGTTTTCTCATTTTTATTTTATTTAATCATAAAGAAAACTATATTGTGTGTAAATGGCCGGGAGATAAGGTAGGTAATGGGGGGCGCTGGGTTAATGGCAAGTCACCTGTTTGCCGCAAAGAGTTCACAAAGAGTTAACTGTAAAAAACACACAGGCACATTGCATTTATTAAAAAATTAAAAAAAGCCACGCCAACGCTGCTGTGTCCTCCGCTGCGCTGATCACTGACAGCTGGGCGATGATTGGCAGAAGCCAGGTGCAAGAAGCAGGGAGATTAGAGACCCTTAATAACTTGGCACTTCTGACCGCTTTGCCAGTGTCCTGGATGTGGAAAGAGCTGGATGAAGGAGCAGGATGATGTCATGCCACTCCTACTTTACAAGCTTTTCTCATAGGCAGCCACTGGAGGTGTCAAAAGTGGAGGGCACTGGAACAGGCCCTTGGCGTCTGCCAATGACTCCAACAGGGGGATCGGAGCCACCCCCAGTATAAGTGGAGACCCACAATGCTGGATTGCAGCCCCAGGTACACGGCTTTTTCCTTTTCTTGCCGCAAACAGGGGAAACAACATGCCCATGGATTGGCATTTAAAGGTTGGAGAGGCAACCATATGAAATTCAGGGGCTTGGCATTTAAGGGGTTAAGCAGACCAAAACTCAGGGGGAAGAAACAAAACTAGGTTTTGGCTTAAAGAGGAACAAAACCTAGATTTTCACTTACCTGGGTTTTGTTCCCAAATTTAGGGTAAAGGAAGAAGAAGAAAGAGTGACTATCCCAGGTTTTGGTTTATTTCTCATGGGGATTGGGCTTGAGAATTGAATTGAAACCCCGTTTTGTGGAAATGCCATAAAGGTGATTGCAGTGAGGGATGTTAAAAATGCAGTTTGGGATGCCCTAGGGTTACTAAATTTTTGACTCTGGGGCCAGTCTAACAGGTGGTTGGTCATTACTTTCATATCTCAACCGCACCGTGTTGACTCCTCAATGCGTGACGCAACCGCAAAAGAGAGGGCAACACACACAACAGAGGGGGCGTAGGTCACAGCATGCAGAGTACAGAGGAGGAGGGAGGGAGGAGGGTAGGTAGAGGACACGCTGCACACATTGTGTAAACATCGTAAGCGTATGCATCTCTGGGGAGGGGGAGTCAATACCAAGGTAATAATTTATTCCCTGGTCTCCCATCAGGGCAATACAGTCAGTACTTCCATCAGTACACTTTTACTGCCACTGAAACCCATATTCTGTTCACTATTAACAGATTACATTGTTGAGTTGGCAATTTGCAATAAATACATCGGGTTTGGGTCACAGTTTGGGCACTCTGTCTAAAAAAGATTCACCATCAACGGTTTAGGTGGTCATGAGATGCAAGGGCGGACTGGCCATATAGAGACCTGGGGCCGCACTGCTTTGGGGTCAGTTGGGCTGCTGCTTTTAACACCCACATTCAATCCCTGCCCCCTTAGTCTTCCTCTCAGCTCCCTGTACCCACAAGCCAAGGAACCTCAGCCCCCAATGCTACCATGGATGGGGGCCACAGCAGGAATGTCTCGGGCCTACTAGGGTCTGGTAAAATCCAAGTCTGATGTTTGTCCCTAGTCCGCCACTGATGAGGTGTGGGGTGGGTGACAAGGTGATATGTGTTACTGTAGAACTGTATGAGTGAAGCACAGAGCGCTTGGAAGCCAATGCAGGATGAGGGTGGTATGATGGGTCAAACGGATGTACAAAGTGCCCCTGGAAATTAATGAGTGGCCCACAGTGTGTGTGGAAGGTAAGCAGGGGGTGACTAACACCAGCAACAGTGTTAACTGTTTGTATGACAGCAGTGACTTTGTATTGATTGCATTATTGTTTTTATTATTGTTTTTATTATTTAAAATAAGTAATACAATTTGGCAATTTCAGCCCTAATTTAAAAAATGTACTATTTACTATTGGCCTGGTGACAATAATATAAAAAAATAGACAGATAGATAGAAAGCCGAAAGATAGATAGATAGATCTTTTTTGTTTTACAGCAAATCATACAGGAAAGGAATCTTTACAGTAACATCTCCTACACACTTAAAACATGTAATATAGAATACTGTAGGCATAATGTAAATACAAAAGATATACTGGGATTGCAACAGCATCTATAAAACAAGTACAAACAGAACTGCATTGAATCAACAACAGAATTAGCATTTTAACTGGCATATGCCATAAAAATTCACTTTTCTGTTTCCTGAAAATTTATCCCGCATGCCTTCTGCCACATTCACGGCTATAGACTTGTACAGACAGTGTCCTAAATCAAGGTATTATAAGTTTTTTATTGGCTTATTTTGATGTATTGAGATTTAAAGAATAACATATATTGTATTTTTTTGTAAAATATCTGAGGTCCTTTGGATCAGAAAGGTATAAAGAAAGGAATGTCTGAGGTCACGATATCGAGTTTTGTTACTGAAATCAAGAATGATGTAAAAGGTGTAAAAATCCCAGCCATCAGTTCTGATCAGCGACATGAAATTGAACGTGTAAGCCACCAGCCATACTGTAGCTGACCAAACCGTCTTTAGTCTTCACTGGTCTTTATTCTAAATGAGGATATTTAATGTATATGTAATAATTTAAGACGAACATAGTCCAGAAGCCCGAATTCAGATCCTATTACAATTTATGGAGGGAAACCCCTTATGTGTATCCTGTAAGGCACGGCATGTTAAATGCTTCTAGAATGCACAGGAACGCCCCCAAAGGGTTGCAAAACATTCTGAAAGTTTTTAATAAGCTATTATATTGCAGCAATTAACCACATTCCACACTAAAAGCCCAGTGCAAAAATGAAACACGTACAGGCAGAGGGCCACAACAACCATCACATTGGCCATAAAAGCTTTCATACATTCACATTACAGGATGAAAATGCAGAGGGTTTAATGCATTGTAAATTTGGTTTTGAGAGTGCAGAGGGCCTTGGCAGGGCAGGACTCTCCCGATCCAAAGGTTTGCATGATTATTGCCCAGTTTAGGACAGAAGCCCACAGCAGCCAACACATTGCCCACAAAGGTTTTTAAATATTTTTAATTTGATTACTTATGTGTGGAAGGCGCTGGCAGGGTTCTCTCAATCCAGAAATTATCCCACCTAATATTTTAACAGCCCCCCCCCCCTGCAATCTTACATTTTTTATATTAATGCAATGGCAAGGTGTCCAAACTTGGACTGGTTTTTCTTTATGAAGTGCTGTCCGGTAGTCCCTTGCTTATCCTTGGGGGAAGCTTATATAACCCAGTTAGCCCCTGCTTTTCTTTTTTTTTTTGAATAGGTTTACCCTGAAGAACAAAAAATCTATGCTTATAAAAAGCCTGGGGCCAAGCAGAAGACCATTGCAGACAGGCCAGTACCACATTTTTATCTTAGTTTTTGGAGGAGGAGTTATGTTTTAAATTCAAATTAATAGTTTAAGATTTTAAATGTAGTTTTTACATCCCAGGCTTAAAATTTCAATGCTGAACCACAGTACAAGAAGCCGGGGAGCAACTGTTTCTCCAAAAGACATGGCTCACAATCGGAACCCGGTGGTTCAATGGTACTGTAACCACTTTAGCAGAGATCCAGCCACAATATTATATTTTCATTTTAATAGTAAAGGAAACCATCTCAAAGTTCTCTGCCATTTTGTGTGGGGGGGTCTTGCCAGTATCAAGGGGGAGGCCTGGCTAATTCTTGGACTGTTGGAGGTCTGACACCCTTCCAGCCATTACCCACCAGAGTGGTCAGTGCTTGAGGCTAGGTAAGAAACTGACCAAGATGGGCACCTTCTTCATGACCACCAACCACATGAGAGACCACCGCCCTATGCCTTGGAGTGATCACCTGGCCCAGAGGCCACAGCAACTGTCTTAAACTGTGGTTCCATCTGTCTCTTCCTTACTGCCTGTTCATGGGAAACTAGTCCCCTTTGCTTCCACCAGTCAAAATAGGGACCTAAAGACCCTATAGCAGGCCCAGGAGGCAATCTGCCCGCAGCAGCGATGAGACTTTGATGCATTAATGCCCTTTTTCCACATTGTGTAGAAATGGAAATTTGGATGTATCCCAGCTGAGCAGGCAGTCTTCCATCACAGATGTTTGAAAGCGGAGGAAATGCCACCAACACAACCACCCATGATGAGTATAAACACAAGTCTTGTATGTGTTTTTGCCTTTACACTACTCTCTTACAAGATATTGGATTATCATGCAGTCCATGTTTTAATGGTTTGGGAGCAGAAAGGATAACAATGAGGTACCATCTCAGTTGTATCTTTTCTTTCTTTGTGAGATGGTCTTCTGTGTTCACTTTCCTACTCGGTGGTTAGGCCTGGCTAATTTTTGGTCTGTTTGAGGAATATTTTGTGGAAGAAGGCAGGGCACTGTACTTAGGACAGACATTATGGTTTCTGGGGACCTTTAAGTGGGCACCTATGAGTACCCTCTGACAACTGATAAGACACGATAAGACACAGATAATTTCAGGATAGCCACCATCCTTGATTGACACTAGAGGGAAAACTTTCAGCTAAACCTTTCAACATCATTGAAAAAATGTCAGTGTGGTAATGGACATTCATCTGGTACTTGAAAAACATCTGGCAGCTTTGGAAGTTTACCAGCCAATTGCCACAGGAAGAGCTTGTCCTCCATGCTCCAGGAGTATGTCAACTGCAGCTTGGATCCCAGCTGGATGGGTAGGCTCAACCGGTGTCCAGAGCTTGCAAAATCTGTACTATTGTGTTGTCAGAAAGGGAATAGAGTGCAGTGGGATGTTCTTCACTGACAAACACATCTACCTGTCCATAGGCATTGGAGACTGCTTGATCTTTCTAAAAATAAACCACAATTGGCTTGATTCAGGTGCCTAACACTACCCTCCTCATACATAATAATAATATTACAATTGTCAAGTCCAAGAAAACATTTGTGGGCATTGTGCTGCTTGCAGTGGTTCTTTGACTGGGATAGGCTGGCTATTTTTTGGACAGCCAACCACACATACTGCAGGAATACACACAACGTCCCCCCTCCCCCACCCCAAGTATACTGATATAGTGTGGATAAATAGAATATTACACCCCTTTTAGATTTAGCGTGCAAATAGGTAGAATAATAACAATTTATTTTTATTAACGAATAATGCCCCCAAGTATACTGGTATTTAGTGAATAAGCAAAAGATAACTGTAGGTACAGGCTACTGGACTGCATACCCAGCCTTTACATTTGGTGTGCAACTAGGTAGAATACCTTTCTTTTATTAAAGAAAAGTGCTCCAAAATAAACTGTTATGGAGTGAAAAAGCAGCAAATTACTGTAGGCAGAGGCCGCTGGATGGTATATTCCCCTAAACAGTCGATTTTTGTTTTCACATGCTGACGATAACGCAACAAACTCTACATTTTATTCCAGCCAAAGTGATACGATGCTTGACCAACTACCGACAAATTATCAATGATTTCTTGATGGCATTGGGCATTTCCACTGGTCATGTATTGTCTAATTGCTTTATTGATTATTCGCTCACCAATGTATCTGTGGAAAGGGGCACTAGAGAGCTGAACCAGCCCAGTTGAGGCACTGAAACTGACCTGTTTCCAGCATGCATTGGAGTGTCCACTACTTATAGCATATCAGGTATACACTCACATGATGCGCCCCCTGCAGCTAATCAAAGAGGCAGAGACATGCACCAAGACTGTGCGAGGAGCGCACTTTTACCAGATACCTGAGCACTCTAAATGGATCATTCAGCCTGTAGGAATATGTGGGATTAAGCATGTGGGTTGGTAGGTGAGTGAATTTCTTTACTTGCCTTGACAGAAACAGAAACAGTTGGGCCTAGAGTAGTGTCCTTCTTTTTGACATTTGCCCACAGCTAATTACTTGACCTAAAAGTATGTAACTTATTTGTAGGATAGAGCAATTAAACTTAGCTTCCTTACTAAATGAGTCGGACAGGTCAAAATGTTTATAAAAAGTCTTAATAGGTTTTGAGTGTAATCCATTTTGTTGAAGGAACTCTTAATGTATGTGAAAATCATTTGTGCTATAGGCAATTCTAATTAGATTTTGGCAACTGGCAACTTTATTCACTGTGAAAAGAAAAAACGCCAACACCCTCTCCTCTTCACGGCAAATTGTGTCAAGCCTGTAAACTGTGCATGAAACCTCTTACAGATCATTTCCATATTACAAACAGATGAAACGGCTGCTGTGTATAAGGTGGCGCGAGTAATGAAAAGAAAAAAGAAAACAGTCAAAGGATTGTTATAAATGGGACTTTATGCTGCTTTAATGTAATCACGGAGGATGCCATACGATGTGCGCTGAATGCCAAAGTGCCCCCCCACCAACATAATGCTCTCTAAGGCATGCTAGTCCCCCACTCTCTCATCCCACATCATGATGATTAATAAATACAACAATGGAAAATGAATGCTGGTCCTCTGAGCAATGTAGCAGGGGGGTATCCAGTTGCTGAATGTCCCTTTCGACATACCAGCCAATTCCCCAGGGGAACCCTAACCCCGGCCCCCTTACTCACCTACCTTTGTGTTTTTGTAAAACCCTGCATGATGGTTAACAAGTATCAAACAGTGGAGTTTGCCAGGTTTGTCTATGCAGAGCACTGTACAGTCCTGCCCTATGAACTTCACTTGCTGCCAGCAGTCAAATGGGTCCAGAAAGCACAGTGAGAATGAGGAAGTTGGTGAGTAACTTGGTCAGTATAGTCCCCCTGGTTTGGCAACTATACTAACCGAGCTGGTTTTCATATAGCAGGGCATCCCTTATTAAGATGCCCCTCGAAAGCAGACCTAAAAATGGGTTTTGTAGCACTTTAATGCACTTTTGATTGGCAGACTTTAAGCTAAATCTAAAGATGCTTTAGCCCTGCCTCTTGAAGGTAACAAGGCACACACCCCTCCCCACTTACATTTAATCGGCTGTTCGTGCCAGCCATCTGTCTGAATAACTGCTGCAGGATTGCGCCACCCCCCCTCTAGCAGTGTGCTGGCCACTTAGATGTATGGAATGTAGCAGACTGTAGTGGTGGATGAGCTTTCGTTAGACTTGGCCAAATTTTGACTTCGACCCAGTTCCTTATTATTAGATACCATCCTTCACATTCTGTTAACAACTAGACAAGACTTGGATGCCATACATGGCTTCTGTGTCTCTTTTGAAATAGCAAGCATGAATAGATATATGAATATTTAAGAATCTGTTCTGGGCCCAACTAAATCAGTAACAACAGAGAGCGAGAATAGGATGTACCATATATGCTAAAGGTGAAGTAGGAGGGCCAGGCAACTGCCAAGTCTAAATCATATTTTAGCAGCCATTGTGGACCAGGTAAATGTCAGCTGGCAAGGTGGAACTTGCCAGCAAAAAAGAGTAAAGATGTGCCTAGTTTTCCTTTAAACCCTAGGTGGTGGAGATGGAACTTCAGTGCTCAGCAACTCCCAGGAAATACATCTCAGGTATGCCCAAGCAGTATTCCTAAACAGGAACTAATATTAAACCAGGAGTATTGACACTGTTAATCAAATTAGCAGCTTGAGGGAGATCAGGGATGAATCTAAAGTCAATTGCAAGTTATCTAAACAAAGATGGATCTTAACTGCTAGGCCAAGTGGGAGTAGATACCAGTGTAGACAAATGTATATTCAAAACTACTACTAAAAGCTGAGTCAGAAGCCAAGTGCCGAGGACTACGAAAACAGGCAAAACTAAGAAGATAAATTAAGCAATGCTCTGTGTGTGTAGGGACAATTTTTTTTACTATATTACTATAGCTGGGATTTATAAAAGTTCCTCCCTAGTGACTACTTTAATACATATGGCACCTTAAAGTATCATCGAGCATAAAAGCCAAAGAGACCAAAATATTTGAAGTGCTCTCTTGTAGACAAAATGGTTCAGCAAACTTAATGTCATCACATCATATGCATTAATTACTTTTAATTAACATCTCTTTTGTGTGAAGTATTTACATGAATTATGTGTAAGTTAATATCAATTTAATTTATGTAATATTCAAGCATAATTAAAGTTACATGACATGCTCTGAAAGGAAAATCTGTTAATGAGTAATAATTAAAGGCATAAAGCCATATTGATTAAAGGCAGTGATTAGCATATATGATTTGAGTGGTTATCAATATAAATTATTAAACTATAAAAATGATTAAATTATTCCAATTGCAAAGACAACAGGGTAAAAGGATACCATTGGGGCTAATCTAATAAAGATGCACAAGTCTGGCTTCAAACATCCAATGAGGTTAGAGGGGCTTTTTATTTCAAAGAATTTTAGTTCAATTAAAAATGCATTCTGCTATCTGAGGGACTGTAGATGCACTAAACATTTATAAATATATCTATTTCTTGACATAGGAGAGGCGACTGAGGTGGGTGTGTGTTCTAGGCTCCTCCTCCCCTTTTAAAGCAAGGAACTTGTTGTAACTTTCACTTCATTCCTTTGAACTACATAGTCAAAATGATAGACAGGTAACATTTCTTTCAAAGGGTTATCAGTGGCAATTTCCATTATCTTTTAACATCAGGAAACATTTACAAAAGTACAGCTATGATTGACATGTCATGTAATCCTACTACACTAAGATCCTTTGTAATGTTGCCTTCAAAAATATAGTTGCTGAGCAGTCAGGGGGGCCTGGCTTGACATGGTGCCGTAGAGACGCATGTGAGGGGAGCTCCGCACTGACCTTGCGATTTTAGAAACTCAGGCGATCCAGCTGAGCTGCCAACGCAGATGCCCAAGAAGGGGAGAGGCAGGGGAGCCTCCAGGAAGGTCCGTGATCGCTCCATCCCCTCTTTTTTCCGCGCGCGGGAGGACGGGGGGGCGCGAGGTGGAATCCAAGATGGCGGCGGAACGCGCTAAATTGTGTGGAGACATGGCCCGCTCTGCTCCTGCTGCCCGGCGCAGCCCCGACCTTCTGAAGGGGGAGGAGGACCGGCGGTCCTGTGGAGGTGAGGCCCCTGCGTCGCCGATGGGAGAGGCATGCGCGGGTCGGCGGGGAGGCTCCCCCTGCCGCCTGCGGAGGACGGCGGAGACAGACACGCTCCGGCTGCTGCCGAGGCCCACAGCTGCACGGGGCCCTTCCTGCAGAAGGGGGGGGATCAGCAACAGGGGCGTAATGGCAGCCTCCCTCTACAAATGCAGATACATATGCATTCAGACAGAGCCGGGTTCCCGTAACCAGCCAGCAACACCCCAGATTCGCCGCCTCGGAGCATGGGTCTAACACACATGTCCCCAGATAGTGGGGGTGTGATGGGGCTCTCATCGGGGTCCATCGCCTTCTCCCCCGAACCGAGAAGCACGCCGGGTGCCCCGACGTCTCCGGAGAGTCCCGTCCCGTCTTGGAGGCCCCGCCGCGGGACTGCCCCCGAATAATGGGCTATGCGGCCATTCCCCTTAGGATACACTTGAGCTCTCACAGCAAGGTGGGCACAGGTGTGTCCCCTCAGCCATAGGGGGTTTGACCTACCCCTCCCACCCCACAGCCCGTCAAGCTGAGCAAGACACCCACGACTCCCGGTCCAATCCCGGAAAAACGCTCCTGCACAGCCACACGCTCCTGGCATATAACCTTAGCGCCTGCCCGTCCATTCCACTCGATCTTCTGTCGCACGTAGTTGCAGAAGCGGTTAAAGTCAATGTCAAAGAAGCCCTATGTGGTCTCCCTACCAAAGGTGACTTTGATGGATACGTTTCCAGGATGGAGGGGGCTTTTAAGAAAGAGCTGGCGACCCTTCAGGGAGCTGTGAATGATGTTGCGCTTAGAGTGGATGGTGTAGAGAACTCGCACGGGACACGGGAGGCGCGCGTGGCAACTCTGGAGCAATAGCAAGCGGAGAACAAGCGACTTGTGTCTGACCTGCTCAACGACGCTGAGAACCGTAACCGACGAAACAACCTTCGATTGCGGGGAGTACCCGAGTCTGTGGAGCCCCGCGACCTTGCGGCTACGATTACATCTATCTTCAATGAGCTTCTGGAGCTTCCCAGCACCAACCACATTGAACTTGACCGCATGCACCGCGCGCTGGGCCCTCGACCGTCGGAGAGAGATAGACCCAGAGACATCATATGCAGGGTCCACTTCTTCAAAATCAAAGAGGACATAACCCGCTGAGCTTGGGAGAAGGGGCCCCTTTGCGTTCCGGGGTGCCCAGGTGGTTGTCCTGCAGGATCTGTCCCGTAGGACTTTGAAGATGAGGAGGCTTCTAAAACCCCTGCTGGAAGCTGTTCAGAGTAGAGGTGCCACCATCGTTAAGGTCACCCCTTTCAACTGAGAGTCCAGAAAAATGGTGACCTCTTCGTGCTGAAAGCCCCAAGCCAGCTTCGGGACTTGTTCCATTTCTTAGAGACGGCCCCAGTGGACGTGCCTGATTGGACTGCCCCGGAATTGCCGGTCTTCGGTGGTCGGCTGCAGCGGGGAGCGGATGGTCCAGTGCGTGGAGGTGGCAGAAGAAACAGACTGGGTCGTTGATCCTGCTGCGCCGATGCTTGGGTCCTCCCTGTGTCGGTTTGTCCCACCACCCTGTGATTTAAAGCTTGGGGGTGGGCGACCGAGGCGGGTGAGGAGGGTGGCACGGTGGCAAAGGGTTCTTGATTCTTTAAGACTGGTTTGAAATGGTTTCTGTTGGCTCGGGCCCCGACTGGGGACTCGCGTCCCGCAGGTCGCCGGTCGGATGCCCGGAGTCGAATTGTTGAGATAAAAGTTAAGATATATGTCTATATTCCGCCCTACGCGATTGGGCTAACGTAAGCCCCCGGCCTTTTTACCTGAATAACAGTATGTAGTTAAGCTGAGTTTGTTTGGATCTATTCCTGTTTGATCACATATGTATATGTGTGTATATGTATGGGTGCCGACCGGTCATGGTTGTGCGGGGCCTGCCGGCTGGCCGCGTGGTGGGCCGCTTCCCCCGGGAGGGGGGCCCGTCTCATGGGCATTGTCCACTGACATGGGTGCCTGTCGGCCTCCTGATAGGGTTGTGCTGCTGGATGTGCGGCCGCGCCCTGCCGGCCCCGGTGCGCCATCTTACGGTCTCCAGCCATTGTATCATCTGTGTCCCCCCCTACAATACCAACGCCTTAGAGTGCAGCAGAATGAAAGTTTACAATATAGTGCGGTTCATCCCCCGAGGATAGCGACCTTAGTCCTCCTATATATATAACAGGTGCACCCCTCCAGCGACGACTTCGGCCCTCGTGGAGGGGAAGACAGAAGCGGACCACTATCCACCCTCATATCTGGGGAGATAGTGTGGAATTCCACCGTCCTCCGCTAAAAAGCACCATCTCCGGAACATGTGCATCGTGATTTACCGGTTGACTACCACTTAGTCTAGTTCCTTGTTACATATTTGTTTGCTCCCCTGCCCCTGTGTTCCCCGCGGTCCTCATCGCTACCCTAACCCCCAACCCCCCTCCCGATCCCCCACAACCCCAGAGGCTCTAGCAGCTGCCTCATTTTACCCATTCTACTTAGGTGGTGTCTACAGCATTCATATAACATGGGCTCGCTGAAGGTTGTATCCCTCAATGTGAAAGGCCTTAACACGACAGAAAAAAAAACGATACTGTGGCAAGAGTTAAGGAGATATAAGGCGAAAATAATATTTATCCAGGAGACGCACTTCAAAAAAGGAGCCTCCCCCAAGCTGAATAGTAAATTTTTCCCGCAAGTCTTCACCAGCAGTACCTCGGAGGGCAAGAAGAAGGGGGCGGCTATCTTAATAGCAAGGGACACCCCTTTTTCATTGTTGGATTCCTGGGCTGATGACTCGGGGAGAGTGGTCATGGTTAAAGGTACAATTAATCAGAAACGATACACCCTGATCTCGATATACGCTCCCAACCAGGGTCAGGTTCAGTTCCTCAAGCAGACATTAGACAAAGTTGAAAAATTTGCAGAGGGTGAGCAGATCCTCGGTGGTGATTTTAACCTACCGATTGACCCTCTCATCGACACCTCAGCGGCAAATCGACAATTACCCAACCAGCCTTGAGATCCCTAAAAAAGAGACTGCATAGTCTGCAGCTGGTGGACGTGTGGCGAATTAGAAACCCCACGGCTAGGGACTATTCATTTTATTCGAAGGTACAAGGGACTTATTCCCGAATTGATTATCTCTGGGTCTCGCATAGCTTGCTGGAGTGAGTTTCAGGTGACGGCATTTACCCCACCTCATTCTCGGATCATGCCCCGGTCTACCTGGATTTGGATCTGGTGAACAGGCCCCTCCCCCCCCGCAGCTTTGCTGGCGAGACTGACAGAGAGGGTCAATGCCCTAGAACTCTCCCACAAACAGGCAGAGGCAGCGAGTGTACTCGGTGATCTTACGCAAGCTACAGTGGCTCTCAACGCCCTACTAAGGCAAAAAGCCAAGCATGTGATTAGGAAATGTAAAAGGCGGTACTATGAGTTCGGCAACAAAAACGGCGCTCTCCTCGCGAGAGCCCTCAAGCAGCAGCAGGCCCAAAACTTCATATCTGAAATTATGGACGAATCCCAACAGAAACAGCACATTTCAGAGTCTATAGCAGGCACATTCAGGAACTATTACTCAGGTCTTTATGGGCTACGTGGGACACATCGGGGTTGAGGCAGTTAGAGAGAATTAAGCAATACCTGGCGGGCTCTAATATGCCGAAGATCTCGGAGGAGGCCGCAGCCCTAATTGAAGCTCCAATTAACACGGGGGAGCTGGCCGAGGCCATTAAATTTACACCCGCAGGCAAGGCGCCGGGACCAGACGGCTTTACGTCTAGGTACTATAAAACCTTTGGAGCCCTGCTGGGTCCGCGACTGGTAAGGGCCTGGAACACAATATTGGACGAGGTGAACCCGGGAGCTTTCTCATGCAGGGAATTAGAAGCCCACATTACAGTTATACATAAGTCGGGGAAAGATCCGTTATCCTGTAAAAGTTATAGGCCCATCTCTCTGCTTAACGCAGATATGAAGCTGTATTCCAAAGTCTTAGCTAATAGGCTGGTGCCTCTGGTCCCCCATCTGGTGCACCTGGATCAGACTGGGTTCGTACTTCATAGAGAGGCCAGAGACAACGTTATCCGTGCCATTAACGTCATTCACGCAGCCAAAACCTCGGGGACCCCCCTGATGCTTCTCTCTACTGATGCCGAAAAGGCCTTTGACAGGGTAAGCTGGCCTTTCCTGAAAGAGTCTCTTCAGTGCATCGGGCTGGGGGACAATATGAGACTGCTCATAGAGGCATTGTACACCACTCCTTCGGCGCGAATAAGAATCAATGGCCACCTATCGGACCCGGTGTGGATCAAAAATGGAACCCGCCAGGGCTGCCCCCTCTCGCCCCTCCTCTTTGCTCTGTCACTTGAGCCGTTCCTGTGTAGAATTAGGAATAATAATGACATCCAGGGACTGTTCTCCCATGAGAGTACCCACAAGGTCGCTGCCTACGCGGATGACCTGCTCTTTTTTATTACTAATCCCTCCGTAACTATCCCAGTCCTGATGAGGGAGTTTGAGACCTACGGGAGACTCTCATACCTAAAAATCAATTTTGAGAAGTCCGAAGCCATGAATGTCTCCCTTCAGGGAGACCTGGTCAGGACCGTACGGCAGTCCTTTCCCTTTAAGTGGGCCAAGGACTTATCTGGGAACCCAGTTGCCATGCTCCTTGCACAACATAGTGTCCCTGAATTTCCTTCCCCTGGCCAGAAGAATTAGAGCAGACCTGGAGAGGTGGGACCTTCCCACATTCTCCTGTATGGGGAGGGTAAACATAATAAAGATGACGGTACTGCCCAGACTGTTGTATTTGTTCCAGGCCCTGCCGGTACGGATCCCCGCAGGTTTCTTTGCTGACCTTAGCAGGTCCCTCTTGAGCTTCGTCTGGAACAAGAAGTGAGCGAGACTCGGGAGAAGCATGCTATATAGACCCAAGAGTCAGGGAGGCATGTCACTGCCATATTAGGCTCTACTGGGCGGCCTCCCATTTACAGAGAACTTGTGAGTGGGCGACATGCCAGGACACAAAACGGTGGGTCCAGCTGGAGCGTGCCGTGACCCTCACCCCATCGGACGTCTCGATGTGGGGCAGGGGGGACCTGCCCTTAGACCTAAAGAGGCACCCAACCATTGAGGCAACACTGTGGGTCTTTGGGAAGTACAGATCCTATTCGGAGAGCTCTCCGTGGCCTTCCCCCATGGTCCCTATAATTACTAACCCGTTACTGGCCCCTGGATCATCCAGAGCAGACCTCAGGGAGTGGGGTGGGTTGACTCGGCTGAGAGCGGGGGATTTGATTACGGAGGGGGGGTGGACACCACTGTCAGACTTGAGATCCAGGTGGGGAATTGCAGACCTTGACCCATGGACCCTGGTTAGACTACAATCCTTTGTAGCTGGGCAGGGATTGAAGAGAGAAAGGTGCAGGTCTCATACCGAGCTCGAGAGGGTTTGCCTGGGTGAAGTGCCAAATGGCCACCTGACCTCCAAATTATACTCGTTATTTGTAGGAGAGTGTGATATCCCCCCCCCCCCGACGTTTTGGAGGGAATGGGAGGCCGACTTAGGGATGGAGTTTGATGAGGAGCAGAGAGAGAAGATTGCATCTCTTGCCCACAGATCCTCGATTGCCACCAGAGTGCAGGAATCTAACTATAAGGTTCTGACCCGATGGTACTATACTCCCGACAGGCTCAACAGAATGTCTGTCTCAGTAGATCCGCATTGTTGGAGGTGTGGGGCCGAGCGGGGCACTCTAATGCACATCCTGTGGTCCTGCTCCAAGATTCAAGCATACTGGGAGGGTGTGCTGGCCATAATCTCTCAACTCACGGGGGGCCAGATCCTCACTGACCCAGCTCAGATTCTGCTGCACTCGACGAATCACTCCGTAAGCAAGTATAAGAAATCACTGCGGGCTCATTTGTTGAATGCAGCTAAGCTAGCGATTCCAAGATTTTGGAAACAAAAAAGAGCTCCCACAGTGAGGGATTGGGTTGCAGAGGTGTTAAGCATCTCGGAGATGGAGGATCTCACACTTGCTATACACGATAGAGATGAGCAATATAGGCAAACGTGGATGCCCTGGCTAATCTACCAGGAATCTGAAGAGTTCAAGCAGTTATTCAAAGAGCCAGAGTGCAGATGACTAGGACCTGTGCTGACGCGTTGACATGCTGCGGTAGGGGCACACCCCCGCCCCCTCCCCCCTTTTTGGCCCCCCTCGCGGTGGGTTTATTATCTTTCTATCTTAACTCCAATTGGCCCTGGGGGCGCCCTGCGGGGAGAGACATTGGCATTTTGGGACCTGGTGGGTGCATTTCGTGTCCATTGTGGGCGATAAAAAATAGAGCAAAAGTTTTTACTCCCGAATTAGAAAAATTTTTTTGTTTTGGCTAGTGATGAGCTCCATGTCCTGTTCAGTGTTACATTTGAATCCAGGTTAAATAATCCGGTCCATACGATTTTTCCAAATCTTTTTTTTTTACTATGAATAAATGTTTCCACCCCTCAATATGTCTAGTTGATGATTTATTTAATTATTTTTTGATGTGGGAAATGTCTTACAACGTCAGCTTTAATCTCAATCAATTACAGAATGGGAGTTCTACATGCTGTTCATAAAGTAAAGAGGACCCAATTAATTTATTCTCTTCCTCACTATACTTTCAACAAAACAGACTTGTTTTCGGTCATCAGTAAATCTATAGTAATACTGTCTGTTTGAAAAAAGACAAGCAGAGGAAGATGCTTGGCCACACACAAAGGGAATGGCGTTCCTCGCACAATGCAATAAGGGGGTGGAGTTCAGTCTACCTCTTGGTCTAGCAGAAAGTGGTTGAACTAAAAAAATTGAGTAGGCTAGAAATCAGCAAAAGCAATTTTAAGGTCGACCAATACCCAGGTTTTTCCCTTACCTAAGTTTTGGTCCACTTGACAAGGGCATTACCATTTGAAATAACCCACTTTGTGCTTTCACTCAGGTCACCCATCCGGCATGTTCACGGCGCAGGCGCAAATGGACAGTCAATCAACTTGCTTGGCTCTATTCAATTTTATGATGCCAACCTGGAACTAAATGAAGCCGCCACACCACCATCTGCATCCCATTTTGTCTCTAGCTGGGGGCATGCCCACACCGGCCATTTAGTAAAGCCTGGCATGAGTGTGCCCCCCAAACAGAGGTATGCTAGGAATGTGGCTGTGGCACCATGACAAGGGGAGGGTTCCAGGAAGAGATACAGAAAATGGGCAATCTGAGGAGTTTTCGCATGGTAGGGCATCTCAAATCTGCCTGCCTATCCAGAATTTGAAAGCCGAACAGAGCTCTGCTGAAAGCTTAAACAGCAGCCGGGAAATCATAGTAGCGGCGGTCAGCTGCAGAAAAAGTACTGGAGACTACTGACTTGCTGACTCTCCACCTGATGGAGAAGAAGGCATCCATTAACCCCATCCATTGGGGGTACAGGTAAATATAGGTCAAATTTTGATCAATAAAGATTTATTTTTGTGGTTTGGTTATTTATTTAACTGTTTGTGAACTAGTAAGCCTTCCAATTAAGCTCAGTATTTCATTTGTAAAAAGACCAATTATTTTGAAAAGTTGCAATCTTGGGATAATTGGTGGACCTTGGTGGACAGATGGCCCTTCTAAGTCAAGCTTATTGCAGGGAGTAATAACAACTTTAATACAATGTGCATTTTGATTCTACATACATTAGAACTATTGATACATTTCAATAGCAGTTATTTTAGTACATTAGGCATGGGAGCAAGAATTTTAATTTTGGCCAAGCTGGGCCATTATGAGTGTGATTTAAGCGGTTTCATAAAACCACTGCCTCAGGCTTAGTTTTATATAATCCAAGTTTGTCACAAAACTACACATACTATAAATATTTTTATTAAAGTATAAACTGATTCCTTCTAGAAAAAATTGCACATTTGTCCATGTTTCTTTTGTATAACTTTACTATAATAATTGCATTTTTTTCTCCTACGGACTAGGCGCTACGGCACTGTTATTTGTCCTGTGCATGGTTGGTAAGACAGGTAATTAGCATACATTAAATTTTTACCCTGTGGTTTAATACCTTTTCAGAGCATATTAAAATTACTTTTTAGTTCATGATAATATTTTACATTTGATTTGCACATAAAAGTACAGAGAGGAAGTTAAAAGAAAGACATGAAGTTAGTCAACCTGTTGCCCATTTGGGGCTTAATTGAATAAATATACAATAAGGAGAGAGGAGGAGGAAAAGGACCCAGAATAACATTTCAGATTTGTCTATTGGTTGTTATTCGTTTGAAGGATTTTCTCAATGAAGGACTTCTCCACCTCTAGTCTTAGACATCAAGAAATTAATACTAAACTTGAGAAACTAAACTAGACAACATTTACATCCCATTGGAGAACTTCTATGAGAGTAGAATGTCTATGTCTCATTGAAAGACTTCTCCACCTTAAGTCTTAGACATCAAGAAACTAATACTAAACTAGACAGTATCTACATCTCATTGGAGACCTTCTATAACAGTAGAATGTATATGTCTCATTAAAGGACTTCTCCACATCATGTGGAGAAGTTCTCCTCACTCACATGAATAAAAACCAGGTGTGGAGAGTGGGGTTATTTAGAACAGTGTGTAATACTGAATGTGGACAAAACAGGACTAATAATTTTCCCAACATCCCCTTTTGCTCCATTCCCTAACATGATCTCCTTTAACGACTTCACAATATTTGTAACTCCCCAAGCTTGATGCCTAAGAATCATACTTTACTCTGTCTTATCATTCAAATCTTACATTTACTCAATAGCCACCTGCCATCCCCAACTTAACCCCCCCCCCCTCCAATCCCTTGCTATCACCTGACACCTCTAAACTGTATGAGTGCATCATATTACTAGACAACTACAACAGCCTTCTTTGTGGTTTACCAAACCAACTCGTTCCCCTATTCTGAATTCTGCTGATTACCTACTCGCGCTCATCTATTGCTGCTCCACTTTGTCAGTTTCTCCACTGGCTGCCAGTTTCACAGAAGAATGCTGTTTAAAATACATTTTTAAAGACTTTTACATAATATACAACTTACAGTACATGCAACAATACACATACATAATATATCTCACTAATTGCTGGGAGACACATTAAGCCAGGGCAAGACAACTCAGTCTAAGTTAGTTTTTCTATCCATTTATTCCAGACTTTGTCAAATTGTTTAGGGCATGAACAGGATGAGTATTTCATAGTAACTACCACTTATACTTGTGGGACATTGTTGTCATTCCATTTTAATGCTATAGCCCTGCATGCATAGAATATAATTTGTTGACACAGTGTTGTTGACACAGTGTTCTGCTACCAGACCCCTGTACATATGGGTTTATCACAGAGAGGAGCATAACCTCAGGAGTAAACGGTCCCGGGAAGTATATATACTTTGCACCATCCCCCAATACACATTCAATCTGGAGCATGACAAAAACATATGTAACAAATTTGCTAGTACCCCTTTACATCTAGCACACCTTTCCCTATCCAATAAGCACATTCTGCAGGGCCTCTAAGGGCAGGCAAATTTCCAGTAGGCCAACCCCTGGGAAGGCTGCAGCTGGTGGATATTGAAGGGTGGCGGCATATATGGGAAGTGGATGGTGAGCAGCGGAGCGAATGGCAGCTGGTGAGCAGGCCCCGGTGCCCCTCAGTTGCTAAGGCGGTAGTTTCAGGTGACTGGTGGGCATGGCTTGTGTCTATAGGCTGCATCCATTGTTTCATTGTTTCATTAGACGTCGGCTATATTGGCCACACCCACAGGCCGCCCAGAACTACCGAACTGGGAACCAGGGAACGCCAGTAAGTGTGTGTGTGGCGGTAACAGCAGTAGTGCAGGCAGGCAGACAAAAACTGTACATTAAACATCATGACCTTAAAAAACATTGAGCTTATCCTTGTGTATGATATCTGTGATTAGTACAGATCAGAGTAGGGGTCAATTACCAGATTTTCCTCTTGTGATTTTAAGGAGGCTATTGGCATTACCAGATTTAGACAGGAGGGCCAATGCCTTGCCATTTTCCCACTGTTCTCAAACCATAATGCCACCTGGTATAATAGCTTTTTTGTGTTAACCCTGTGAAAAATACCTGCAGAGCTAGATGTTTTTATTAGGTGTATATGGCATAGCGTTACCTGAGCGTTTTATCTCAGGTCAATGGTATTCAAGATCGGATCATAGTTAAGTTAAAGTTAAGATTAACATATTTCCTAAATCAGCATAAATACATACTCCCAAATACTTGAATGTATTGACCCACGTGATATGCCTTCCCAAGTGTGATTGGTTTGGATACATTTTGTGTATTGTGCTAGGTGCTTTGTACCAATGCAAAGCAATCTTATATCTAGTCTCTTGTATTGAGCTACTTACTGAACCTTTTTGGCTCAGGGGGCAGATCTTTTCCCAGTCTGAGTCAGAAAGTGCCAGATACTGGTCTAGAGGTCAGCAACTACTTTGTTTTTAACTGTTGTCTTCCAGGTTGTTCATTTGTTCATTATTTGTATTTAGTGTTTAATAAAAGCTTTATTTTTTTTCAATTATTCTCAGCTGCGCCCCATTTCTAGACCCAGTAGCCTTCGGATCTTAATTTGTGGAAAAGGAGGGCCTAGGGGAGCACGCCCGGGTTTAGTTTTATTGGGCTGTACCTGCTTGATCTCAACATGCCTGGGGAAAAGTCAGGGTTTCCAATCATCGGGGTGAGGTGGCCAGGGGAAGTGGAAATGTAGGCAGGCTTGTAGAACAGTTACAATGCCATGTACAACGTGGTGTCCGATATTGAGCTATTGGGGTCAAATCACCAAGGTCCAACATGCATGGGCTAACGGTATATTATGCATGTCCTTTTCTAGCCACTCCCACTCTTTAGATTCTTCTCTGACTAGACGTCCTAGATGGATTGCCTTTGATACATGTTTATATTGGGTGCTCCCATTTCTCCTGAGGGCCTAGAAGCTCATTCGTAGCTCATTCTGGGGGATTTCCCTCCCCAGATACAAGTTCTAAACTGCTTTTTAATAGGATTTAATAGGATTGCGGATGTAGGATAGGGATACAATGCATTATATAACATCTTTAACAATCCACACTAGAAAATATATACCGCATTTGCCGGCGTATAAGACGACTTTTTCCCCCTATAAAACATGCCTCCGAGTGGGGGGGGCGTCTTATACGCCGGGTGCACCTGGGCCACATACATATAAATGTACTTACCTTCACCAAGCTGGGCAGCACGATCGTCCTCCTCCTGCAGAGCGATGCTCTTGCTCAGGCAGCACTAGTTGATCAGAGCAGGGAGAGACTGAGCAGGTCAGCAGGGTGAGCGCCGAGCAGATCAGCTTTCCTGCTCTCAGGCACTGTGTGGGCAGGCAGGGGGCTGGCTCCTGGCACGCACTCCTGACATCGCCCTCCCTGCTCTCCACTTTGAAGGGGACTCTTCAGCATCTGATCTGAGGTGTGATTTATTTAAGATTTATTAAAAAAAAAAAAGTTTCTATGGGGCATCCCCCAGTGTAAAACCCCCAACTGGCCCCTTTCCCAGACCCCACACATTACACACTATGCCATTAGATGGGACACATTCTAAACAACCCAGGCATGTCCCCAGCTATAGGCGAGCAGGGATGTGGCCGCAGTGTAATGTGCTGTGGACTCTGGGAAACGGGGTCATTGGGGAAGTTTACACAGGGGGCATCCCAAATTGGGGGAGTTTACACAGGGGGCATCCCAACTTGGGGGAGTTTACACAGGGGGCACCCCAACTTGGGATGCCCCACTGGGTTTTGTTTCCTGCATCAGGGGCAGCAAAATGGAATGCCCCACTGTCTGAATCCCCCGTTTGGCCTTTTTCCCAGACTCCACACCACATTACACTGCGGCCACATTCCTGCTCGCCTTTAGTTGGGGCCTGTGCTGGCTATTCAGAATGCGTCCATCTAAAGGCATAGTAGGGATGTGGCTGCAGTGTAATGTGGTTTGGGCTCTGGGAAAAGGGCCAGTTGGGGGGTTCCACACAGTAGAGGAAACCCAATTTGGCATGCCCCTGGAGTAGGGAACAAACCCACTGGGGCATTCCAATTCGGGATGCCCCACTGTAAAACCCTCCCTATTGGCCCTATTCCCAGAGCCAACACCACATTACCCTGTAGCTGCATCCCTACTATGCCTTTAGCTGGGACGCATTCTGAATAGCCAGCACAGGCATGTCCCCAACTAAAGGCGAGCAGGGATGCGGCTGCAGTGTAATCTGATGTGCGCTCTGGGAAAAAGGCCAGTCTGGGGTATTTCACACAGTGGGGCTTCCAAATTTGGGAGGCCCCACTGGGTTTTGTTCCCTACTCCAGGGGTATCCCAAATTGTGATCCTCCACTGTGTGAAACCCCCCATCTGGCCCTTTTCCCAGAGCCCAAACCACATTATACTGCAGCTGCATCCCTACTATGCCTTTAGCTGGGACGCATTCTGAATAGCCAGTGTGGACACATCCCAAACTAAAGACGAGCAGGGATGCGGCTGCAGTGTAATCTGATGTTCTTTTATGTTTTATTTGGTGTGCGGAAGAGGGAGTAGTCTTATACGGCGAGCATATAACAAACTCTATATTTTGAGTGGAAATGTTGGGGGGTCGTCTTATACGCCCAGTCATCTTATACGCCCAGTCGTCTTATACGCCGGCAAATACGGTAAAAAGGTTTTGGTTTAACTCTCTTAATAGTCTTTAAAGCTGGGAAAATCAGGCAGTGTTCATTTGCCACGAAACGCATTGGGGGGATCGACCTGGGACATTCTTGGGGGATACCCAGATTTGCACACTCAGGTGATGTGTTTATTGCTCATTTGTTGTAATCTAGTACTGGAATTTTTTCTTCTCTTGCCACATTAGCATGAATTGAATTATGGTTTGCACAAATGTCAGCACTATTGCACTTTATGAATTGTTTACAGCACTGGCACTTTATTGAAATTTAATGTTTGTAGGATTGGGATTATGGGTTTAATTGGGATGCCCCTGGGAATGTGTTGTCCAGTGTTATATGTCTTTTAATTGTTTGTTATGTGATTTGTATGGGTATTTGCAATAAATAATTTATGAATTCATGATATATATTTGGTTGATGTATTGATTGCCGTGGAGGGGGTGCAGTGATTTGGAACTATTTTGGGTGAACTGCTGGATTCACCATTTCAACACTATAGGAGTTGTAGTTAAACATTAACTATTAACAAAATGGTTGAGGTAAGGCAAGTAAACGTTACCAAGATGTCCCACCTGCATTGTATGCAAGATGAACATAACAGTCACGCACTGTTGACCATTGGCCTTTAGTCAGATATGAAAGTGAGGTCTCATTGCAGGAGAGAAATTAAGAAAAAGAGACATTTAAATATATGTCACTTAGCTGGACTCCTCGGGGCTTCCCGAGCAGCGGTCGCCACTTGGGTCCGCAGCAGGCCTTCTTCTTCTTAACCAGAGGCGATGATCCCATGGTTTCCTTGAATGGCAACAGGTCATAGTGCCAACTAGGTCCGGGCAGGGTATTCTTAGCGTGCCGCAAAAGGCATCTAGCGTCAGGGAAACACAGTGTGAACACTTTTCTGTTCCTGCTGGCAGTGAGAGCGAAGGGGAAGCATAACTTGTACTGCATTCCTTTGTCACGTAGAGCTCTTAAAAGTGGGCATAGTGCCCGTCGCTGCTGCAAAATGATTCCTGATAAAGCTCAATGGGAGCTTTGTTAAACATTATGGCATCCTGTTATGTCTTCTTTTAGTGGGCAGACAGCAAAGAATGTCCTTTCTGCCAGGTTTCTCAGTTTTAGAGCTCTATGAGCTCTCTCAAACGCCACAGAGCACTCTGGGGGGGGCTCCAACGTAGAGTTAAGGCAGGCTGGATCAGGTCATGCAACAATGTTTCTTGGATGCACCAGACCCTGATATTACAACAGCGACCCCTGGTTGTCAAGATCCTCCATGTGTCTGAGCATCAGGATGAGATGTCTACTGTGCGTTCTAGTTGTGTTGTCCAGCGCTCTCACTGCCCTGCCTGCCCCGGCTTTGTCTGCTTCTGCGCCAGGCCTGCGCATTGCCCTCTAGGGACTCGGCAATGGAGGCTTTAATCTCTGCTGCTATTGAAACAAGGTCTGCTTTAGTTGGTAGCTGGCTCCCCTGGTGTTCTGCACCAGGTGAACCAACAGGCAGTCTGGATGAAATTGGGGGCTTGGCCAACAGGCAGTCTGGCTGGACTTGCCCTTTAAAGTGAACCAATAGCCATCTTTGGTGGTCCTGGAATTTTTAAGACTGATCCTCGATCCAATGGCATGTGCATGGGCTGTGGATGCACTGTGCTACACCTTTAGCCAGGCAAGCGCCTAAAGAAAATAACGAAATGGAGCTGAGTGCACTGATTAGATGTGTGCCCAGGCCTGTGCTGTAGAACTGGGGAGTGAGGTAAGACATCTGGTTTCAAGCACAGGGGCATGCCAAATCAGGATGCTCCTGTTAAAGTGTACATAACACCAAGATATTGACTATCCTAGGAATTAGTCCTTGACCCAGGGTAATCCCAAATTGGGGTGCCCTGTAGTGTGAAACCCTTCAGGTCACCCACTCCACTAACCAACAACAACTGCAGTCTTATAAGATGTTGCCAGATAATCCACAATCAGTGGAACCAAATATCACAACAATGTTACTGGCTTGACGTTGGTGGATAGAGGTGGAATCAAAGCACAGCTGACAACAAATCATAAAACCAATGGTCATCCGGGTACTTCTTCTGCTTAGTGTTTCCTCTGCAGCCCAGAATGAGTAATCTTGGAATCCATAATATTTCTTATCAATGCATCTATTAATTATTTATTTTAATTACATATATTAATTGACTAACCAAATCATTATTCCAACAGAAAAGTTGGTTGTCCAAAATAAAAATGATGTGGGACTTCACATTTGTTCTCTACCCTGACCTAATGGTGGGAAATACTTACTTATTCCCTGTGAGGCACTCTCTGAGCGGGGACAGGTTGCTTCAGCACACAATGTGGTAACTGACAGCTGTCTCAGTAGGAGGAACCGGCTGCTTCAGTGTGTGCTACAGTTTAGGTTTTCTACCGAGATCAAGGTGTAGGGCCATTTCAACTGCAGTTATTGTACTTAGTGTGGGGAGTATCAGGAAGCCACATCAGCAATGACATATTTTGTATTTGGTCTTGATGTAGTTAAATTACTCCAGGCTGTAATTAAAGTACTCCATATAGACAGTAAAGAGTTCGTTTTCAGTAAGAGTAATATGCTTCTATGACAGGCTTATGTTTAATGCAGTATTTTATATACGACCTTTGTTTAATCCATGACAATGAGACACCACGAGCTTCATTCTATTTTCTGTAAATATAGTATCCTTTCACGTGTCATCCTATTCTTTCTCACCATCATAATTATTCACTTTGTCTGACCCACAGCAAAGCTCAAGTGCTAGTCATTAGGTGCTTGAAATAACCTGCTACCTTGCTCTGGCATTTTTAGTCTAGAAATATGACTTTACCCATCACACAGCCGTCACTTTAATAGAGGAACGGAGCCAGACAATTTCACTGTTAATTCCATATTACAAGGATGGAAAATTGGCCCCTTTTATCTTAATCTCAAATACTATTGTTCATTCCCTCTGTCTATTCTTCAAAGTAATTGTATTTAATTCATATACTTGTTTTTGTACTTATTTGATCTCAATCTTATAATTATACACACATCTGCTTCCATGTTTGCATGCAGCACCCCCATCAGAGTACCCTCTAAACATGGAGCCCAACAATAGAAATTGCAGTGATAGGTTTAAAGATGAACTATGAGCAAGTCAACATTCATGGTGTATGGCACAAAATGGCAGTTAATCATGTGACCAAAAACTCCTCAGGTTGGATGTGCAAGGCCACTGGGAAATTCAGATTAGTCACCAGTAGTCACATGATTAACTGCCAATTTGTGCCATATATCATGAATGCGGAAGTGATGACTTGCTCATATTTCCTCTTTAACTTCAGCCAACCTTGGCAGTACAGCACCCCAACAGGGTAGGATCTGGACCTGATCCAAAAAAACTGTGAGTGAACAGTAGCTTTAACCATATTTGAGGTTGGCACCATGTAGGAAAGTGTAGGGAAGTGTCAAGCCCAGAAAAAAGTTGTTGTAAAGGGTTGTACAAACTGCAGTAAGATGCAAGTTTTTAGTAGGCTGTTGGCCTGAAGGCAAAGACATTTGAGTTTTATGGAACCTATAATAGTCCCTTGGCTGCCAAGAAAGACATATTTAAATTTATCTAAAGGCATATCTAAAGATATCAGTTGTTGCTGTTGTATATGTTGTTCAAGCCTACAAAGCACAGGGCTCTATAGCTAAATGTGTATAAGACAACACTCCAACCAGATCTGAAAGCCTCAAATAATGGCTTGGTAAGCAACTGAACAAATGTTGTACTTTGTCCAGAAATCACCCTCTTCTTGGGCAGACTGGCTATGGGAAGCACCAAGAGAACATGTGGTGGGCCACACTGCTTCATGCTAGCTATGCTTGGTGCAGCTAGAGCACAAAGCCAACCTTCTGCGTCTACCCCAACCTCTCTCCCCGTAGCTGCTTCCACTGTACAGCCTATTAAAAATAACCAAGCCCATGTTTTGCCCCTGTTCTAGCCTTGGCATTATCATTGTGAGGGGCTTACCCACCTCTGTCACATTACCTTCCCCTTAGTACCATACATTTGTAACAGACATATAACAAACCTCTGCTAGGAGGGTTCTGGATAACTCTTCTGTGTGTGTGTGGGTGGGCGGAGCCAGCCATGAGAGAGAAGCTTGTGAGGTAATTCCAGCAGGTTATAAAAGGCACAGCACAGCTCTGAGGGAGCAGAGTCCGTGAGGTGGGTCAAAGGGAGCACTTCTGTGTCTGTATGTGTTTCTGAGCCCACATAAATTATAGGGCCACAGTGAAGTTTTTGGTTGAAACTAACTCTCTCCTTATTTACCTCACTGCTGGACTGTGTGAGGGGTGTAAAGACTTATTTTTTTGTGTGTTATTCACTGTGTGAAGCCTCCCGCGGAGCGCAAAGAAAGGGACTCAGCGCGGTTGGAGGACGCCCTTAATTATAATTTTATTTAGGAGAGTTTTGAGGCTGTGACCGTTGAAGAAAGAAATATCCAGAAAATATTTAAAGAAACAGCATCATTTTAGTCAGAAATAACAGGACATTTTCCACCAAGTTCGTTTGGTCTAAGGATAAGTGAACTTTTCTCAGTTCTCCTCACTATTTAAAGCATAGTTACAAATTTAGAGCATCATCTATCTGAAGTTTATTATATAGAGTTAATCTTACATTTAAAATAGATTGTGAATGTATTGATAGATTGTTTGAATTACACAGAGCATACAGTGTGTATTAAAGTTATCCAAATAGCCATATATGATAAAGTGACCTAGACACAAGTTTATCCTTTGTTTAACATATTCATCCTTCCCCCCCCCCATATTCTTCAAGTAGAAATTATACTAGATTCTTCTACAGTCATTTATTGCCTTAAACCAGTGGCTATATACACCAACTATTGTTTTCAATGTATTCAACCGTTAAATTCTAAATTGGTTCTTATTCATCTGGTGTGGTGTGTTTTATTCCCTTATTTAAACAACCACACCCTACATATTTTTGGCTGTAGTCGGCAGGATACAAAACTCCGTGCCATGAAGTCCTCGGTAGATGCCGGTGAATCTAGTAAAACAATGTTTAGCCAAACTAGTGGGGTTGGGTCTCCCCTTCCCATTATTGTGCCTATGGGAACAGCGGGAGCCAATGTACCTAAATTTGATGGATATAATTTGGCAATAGGAGATTGGGCAGAAAGGCTATGCACTACTGCCAGATTATATCAAGTCCAACCTGCACACCAAGTTGACCTGGCATTACAATCACTGGAGGGAGACGCTCGTGAGGCTATTCTGGTGTTGCCTCAATCTCAGAGAACTAGTCTGGATATCATTATAAAAAGGCTAGAGTTACTGTATGGGGAGACAACTGAGACAGCAGAATGCAAAACTCGTTTTTATGGTCGCAAACAGTTGGATGGAGAGTCAATTCAGAAATTTGCTGTGACATTACAAAAACTTTGGAAAAAAATTTCCAAAAGTGAGGGGAGTGAGGATGATCAGACCCCTGCAGTTGACCAAATAATAAGGGATCAATTTATTAATGGAATAAGAAACCCTGCTCTGAAAAGGTCCTTAAGAGATATGGTCAGGGCTGATGAGGATGTAGAATTTGATCGCATATTAGTGGAAGCATTAGATCGAAATCGAGATGAGGGAAATATGAATCTCTATTGGACTCAACCAATACAAACCAAAGAAAAGGGGGAGGACTACAGGGAAGCAAAAAGGGAAGAAACAAAAGTTTTGACAGATGCTATAAAGAGTTTAGGGGAAAGCCTAACTACTGTTTTAAAAAAAGAATTAGCCCCATTAAAAGAGGCCGTTATGAGTAAAGGGGCGGGAGGACGGGGATATCGAAGAGCAGAATATGACTCTCATGGACCTGACCAACGTCGATGTTGGAGGTGTGGTCAACCTGGACATCTAGCAAGACAATGTTCAGGAGGTTCTGTTTCCGGGTCATCTGGGTCTGGTATTCTTCACCCTCGACCTTTAAACTAGAGCATCCTACAGCTGAGGGGCAAGCTGTAGGAGGCAATGATACTAAGACCTCTGAGTTATTTCCAGCGGTAGTGGGCAATTGCCCAGTGATAAAAGCAAAAATCAATGGACAGATGATACGTTGTTTAATTGATACTGGTTCGGAGGTGTCATTAATTAATAACGAAACCTATCTTCAGATCGCTGCCAACCTGGATAAATTAGATGAGATTGACATTAAGCTAAAGGCTGCTAATGACCAACCTTTACCCATACTGGGGGTGACTTGGGTGGACATTGAACTTTTTGATAAAATTATTGGTCAAAAAGGGTTGATCGTCACACAAAACACTGCATTGCCATCTACTCCAGTAATATTGGGAATGAATGTTCTTCGGGAACTGGATGGTCTAATGTTTAATGAATTTGGACCAGCATATTGGTCCCAAATCTCTGAAAAACGAAATGATCAAAAATGGTTGCTCAAGTTGAAAAGAGTATGTAGCATACATTGCACCTTGCGTAAAAACAGAGGGAGGGTGGGAGTCATACGCACACCATCTAAGAAAAAAATAGTCCTCCCCCCTAGAAAAGAGGTAATCATACCCTTGAGGGTGGGGGGTCATTGTAGAGTCCAAGGTATCCCTTTGCTAGTGGAACCAATCAGAGAATTTGGAGTGAATGGGGAATGGTTGGTAGGACGTACTCTCTCCCATGTCACACAAGGGGTGGTTTCTGTCAGACTCATCAATCTAGGACAGATACCTATAACATTGCCCCGCCATTTCTTGATAGCTGAAGTACATGCAATAGAGTCCACTGTTAATTCTGTCCTAGAGAAACCGCATCAGAAAAAACATGCTGAAATCTCCATTACCGCACAGCTTGAGGAGTTATGGACACAGCTGGGGTTGGGTGATTCATGTTTGACTCCTGAGCAATTAGAAGAACTTCGAGAAGTGCTGCGACGCAATATAACAGCTTTTGCCCTAACAGAAGATGATGTGGGACATACTTCAGCTATTGAACATCATATAGTCACAACTGAGGACAAACCAAGTCGTGAACGCTATAGAAATATTCCCCCAGCACTTTATCAAGAAGTAAAGGACATATTGGATAAAATGATAGAAGGAGGAGTGGTGAGACCAAGTCAGAGTCCTTGGGCTTCTCCCATCATACTGGTCCGAAAGAAAAATGGACAACTCCGGTTCTGTGTAGATTATAGAAAATTAAACGCTTTGACATTAAAAGATGCGTATCCCTTGCCACGAGTAGAGGAATCATTGGCGGCATTAAGAAAAGCTACCTTATATACTACCCTGGATTTAGCCTGCGGATATTGGCAAGTGCCTATTAGAGAGCAAGATAAACCAAAGACAGCGTTCATTACACCCATGGGACTGAATGAGTTTAACCGGATGCCATTCGGACTGTCAAATGCCCCCAGTACTTTCCAAAGACTCATGGAACGATGTCTGGGAGATTTAAACTTTCAAACCGTTCTCATCTACCTGGATGATGTGATCATTTTTTCTAGAAATTTCCAGGAACATTTAGAACATATTGAAAAAGTATTACAAAGAATTATTGCATTTGGACTCAAACTGCAACCCAGCAAATGCAAATTTGCTCAACAACAAATCAAATATCTCGGGCATATAGTTGCAGAATCGGGAATAGCACCCGACCCAGAAAAAATGGAGGCTGTGAAAAATTGGCCTCGGCCAAATACTGTGAAGGAAGTAAGAGGTTTCCTGGGACTAGTTGGCTACTACAGGCGGTATATCAAAGGATTTGCTCAAAGTGCAGAACCTCTCCATCGACTACTTAGAGGTAAACCGCAAGGTAAAAACAAATGTGTGGCCGGAAACATCCAATCTGTATGGAAAGAGGAACAGGAAAAAAGTTTCAATGAACTAAAGCAAAAACTTTTAGAGGCTCCAGTCTTGGGGTACGCTGATTACAGTAAGCCATTTATATTACAAACTGATGGCAGTCTACAGGGATTAGGTGCAATTCTGGCACAGAAGCAAGAAGGAAGAGAGAGAGTCATTGCGTATGCCAGTCGCTCTCTCAGACCGACTGAAAGGAATCCTAGTAACTACAGTTCATTTCGTCTCGAACTCCTAGCAATTGTATGGGCGGTAACTGAAAAATTTCGTGAATATCTAACCGGGGGTCGAGTGGATATCATTACTGATAACAACCCTTTACTATACCTCAATACTGCTAAGCTGGGAGCCCTTGAACAGAGGTGGGTAGCTCGATTGGCCTCATTTGATTATCATATTCACTATAGGCCAGGACATAATCATACCAATGCTGACGCCCTATCTCGCTTCCCCTTGGGGAAACTGGACACTGATTCCGATCAGATGTTAGAAGAAGTGGAAATTCCTCCCTTACGAGTTCGCCCATTGGAAATCAGAGAAAAAGAGATTGAGGAGGTTCAGATAAATGCTACAACTGCAGAAATATGCGACAAAGGGGAATGGCAGAAATGGCAGTCTGAAGACTCAGATTTGTTGAAAATTTTGACTCACCTTCAAATTGGTGATAAACCCTCTTACCGGGAGAGAAAACGGTTGACTGATAGAGGAAGAGCCATTTGTCGACAATGGGACAAATTGTTCATCAAGGATGGAGTTCTGTATCGCCGTGCATGGGAAAATGGAGAAGAGCGATGTGTTTGGCAGTTTGTAGTGCCAATTGAAATGGTGGAAGGTATTAGTTCAATTCTACACCAAATGGGTGGTCACTTCCAAGGCGATAAATTGGAGGCTCTGGGAAGAAGGTACTTTTATTTCCCACGGATGAGGGAGCACCTAGAGCAAGCATGTAAAAGTTGTAAAGAATGCAATATCCATAAAGGCCAAGAACAACACACCCAACCTATGACTATAGTGGCTAATGAGCCTTTTGACCTGTTGACCGTGGACTTTATCAAGATTGCCGAATCCTCTTCTGGACATCAATTTGCTATGGTCTGTGTAGACCATTTTACAAAATTTGCGATCGTGATACCCACTCATGATCAAACAGCCCATACCACGGCTTGTCTACTATGGAAAAATGTATTCAGACCTTATGGCTGCCCACGTAGACTACTTTCTGATCAAGGCGCTAATTTTGAAGCACAAATAATTAAGGAACTGTGCCAGCTTCATGGAATTCGTAAAGTACATACTAGTCCCTACCATCCTCAGGGAAATGGGGTTTGTGAAAGATTTAATCGAACCCTGTTGGAATTAATCAGAACCCTGGGAAGTGAAAAGCTTGAACAATGGCCTGAACATATCGATGATGTGGTTTGGATTTATAACCATATGTTACACTCATCCACAGGATTTACACCGTACTATTTAATGTTTGGGCGACCAGGAAGATTACCCCTGGACTTCGTGTTGGGGACCCAAGAAGTGGTTGAACCTAGAGCTACTGATCAATGGGTGAAGGAACATAGGCGGCGCTTATTACGAAGTAAAGAAATGGTTCATCAACGGTTACAAACCGAGGAAAATCCTACCCAGAAGTGCCCATTACTGCAAACTGGAGACAGAGTGTTAGTCCGTCGGACCTTTGCACGAAGAAAAAATAAACTAGTTGCAAAATGGGAAACTGATCCTTATGTTGTAATAAAGCAGCCTTTTCCTAATTTGCCTGTGTATGACGTGAAACGAGAGGATGGGAAGGGATCAGAACGGCGGTTACACCGGAACTTGCTTAGACCATGTGGATTTATAATGACTTCAGAAGAAGAGCTGGTAAAGACGTCTGAGGATAGTCCCACCAACAAAAACAATTGGCCAGAGGAGGATGACTGGTGGGTCACCCAACCCCAACTTCCTGCAGGGTCAAACAAGGAAAAAGAGAGACCCATGGAAACAGAACTAAATTTAACAGAGGAACAGGTAGCAGAAATAGAATTGGGAGTGGAGCCCTCATCCCTCATAGGAGACCCCCAAGGACATTTTCCCCAACAGACTGAGGACGAAAGGGGGGAAGCGAGGGATTCTGAAATAGAAGCTAGATATCCAAAAAGAGATACTAGAGGGCAGCTTCCACAATACTTGGAAAATTATCAATTATAGGCAGAGGACTGCTAATAAAAAAAAAAGGGGGAAATGTGTAACAGACATATAACAAACCTCTGCTAGGAGGGTTCTGGATAACTCTTCTGTGTGTGTGTGGGTGGGCGGAGCCAGCCATGAGAGAGAAGCTTGTGAGGTAATTCCAGCAGGTTATAAAAGGCACAGCACAGCTCTGAGGGAGCAGAGTCCGTGAGGTGGGTCAAAGGGAGCACTTCTGTGTCTGTATGTGTTTCTGAGCCCACATAAATTATAGGGCCACAGTGAAGTTTTTGGTTGAAACTAACTCTCTCCTTATTTACCTCACTGCTGGACTGTGTGAGGGGTGTAAAGACTTATTTTTTTGTGTGTTATTCACTGTGTGAAGCCTCCCGCGGAGCGCAAAGAAAGGGACTCAGCGCGGTTGGAGGACGCCCTTAATTATAATTTTATTTAGGAGAGTTTTGAGGCTGTGACCGTTGAAGAAAGAAATATCCAGAAAATATTTAAAGAAACAGCATCATTTTAGTCAGAAATAACAGGACATTTTCCACCAAGTTCGTTTGGTCTAAGGATAAGTGAACTTTTCTCAGTTCTCCTCACTATTTAAAGCATAGTTACAAATTTAGAGCATCATCTATCTGAAGTTTATTATATAGAGTTAATCTTACATTTAAAATAGATTGTGAATGTATTGATAGATTGTTTGAATTACACAGAGCATACAGTGTGTATTAAAGTTATCCAAATAGCCATATATGATAAAGTGACCTAGACACAAGTTTATCCTTTGTTTAACATATTCATCCTTCCCCCCCCCCATATTCTTCAAGTAGAAATTATACTAGATTCTTCTACAGTCATTTATTGCCTTAAACCAGTGGCTATATACACCAACTATTGTTTTCAATGTATTCAACCGTTAAATTCTAAATTGGTTCTTATTCATCTGGTGTGGTGTGTTTTATTCCCTTATTTAAACAACCACACCCTACACATTTATTAGGCGCCATAGTTAACGGTAACGTGTATGTGTAACGCCTGTTTACACTCTCCACCCTTGTGATTCAATTTTTCTGGAATAGTGGTGAGTTTCTTTTCAAAGTCTTCAAGATTTATTTTTGTTAAGGTGGGGCAATATGACTGTCCTTATCTTTCCTACCATACACATCTTTTGCGGGCTAATGCTAACTGGCTGTTGGTAGAAACACAGACCTACACTGGAGCTTCTTCTGTAAAGAATCTTGCAAACGGTAAAACTCTTTGCTATAAGTTATGCACATATGCAAATCAATCTTTTTTATCTATATTTACTGCGGCATGGCAGATTCCTGAAGAAGCACAATCAGCCCGATTAAATCATTGTACTGTATTGCCTGGGAGCTGTCTAGGGTGCTGAAGGCTGACCTGCCTCTCTATACAAGCTTACATTGTTCTAGTGCTTTATTAAAAAACACAGTGGGCTCGATTCTATAAGATTGAAAAAAATTCTCATGGTAGTAAAAAATTCATTTCATGAGAAAATGAAAGTCAATGGCACTTTTTTACTCCTAAGAAAAGTAGAGAACTTTTTACTCCTTTCTACCCTGTAGTAAAAGCTGCCATTGACTTTCATTCATATTTGTATTTTTATCTAGTGATTCAGTAACAGTGACGTTCTCAGGCTTTTTTCTCATGAATTGAATTTTTTACTACCGTGAGAATTTTTTTCAACTCTTATTGAATCGAGACCAATGTACAGATTTTACATGAATCACATATACCGAAAAAACAGGTTAGACCCATTATACTTAGTAAGAATGTGGAGCCATGAAAAATGATCTGTTTTCATTTCTTTTACTATCTCAAGAACAGAAAGAACTGGCTGATCATACAATGTTTGAGTATTGCTTTTAATATATACATGTTAGCGTCGATTTAGCACCAGGCGCAAAAACTACACATTGAAGTAAAAAGTGCAGTGATACTGAATCACCCACTAAGTAGACAATGAGTGTGAATTGCATATTTTACCCCCCCCCCCCCCCCCAAAAAAAAATAAAGTTTACTCATTGGATTTAGCAGCAGGTGCAAATGCAAGTGCGGTTCTGTTTTTTTATTATTTACTCCAAAGTGTACTTTTTGCACCTGGTGCTGAATCAGCTCCATTGCCTCCTACATGTGTTTCAGCCACATAGACCTTATCAGCACAAAGCTGGAAGTTGCTGACTATATGAGGAGTGAAGCTTAAGAGTCCCATAACCAGGAAGCAAGAGACCCATGTAAGGCTTGTTAGGGCGAGTGCTGCGTGCCCATCTCGCAGCACTTCACTTACCTCCATGGCTGCATCCAGCAGTCGTCCATCTCACAGCACTTCCCTCACTTCCATGGCTGCTCCCAGCTGTCTCCCTTCCCCCCTGTGCTTCCTCCTCGCATGGTCAGGTGCGTCCCCGTTCATTAGAGGGCGAGCGCACTAGATTCCTGAGATTGTACAGCACTGATTGGTGCCTGGTCATCCAATCCTGCATCTACTTCCCCTATTTAAAGAGGCACTTCCTTTCCTACAGTGCCGGATCTTGATCTTCCATGCCAGTTGTAAATCAGTTGCTTTTGGATTGCTCACCCGTGTACCGACCTCTGCCTGTCCCCGACGCTGAACCTTTGCCGCCTGCCCCGACCTTGGCTACTCACCTTTACTATGAACCTCTGCTGCCTGCCCTGACCTCTGCCTGTGTGTACTACGCCTTTTGCCTGCACCTTGTGCACCCCACTGAGCCTCAGCTAGCCATGGGACTGGGCCGCTGTTTGGGGGTAGCGACTTGGGGGTCACTCGCCGCACAAGACCAACCTGCCTTGCGGTGGGCTCTGGTGAATACCGGTGGCCTCTTAGACTCCGCTCCCCTGACACGGTACCTGCCATCTGTTCCACAGTTAAAGCGGATCCACACCCGAGTCCACTCCACCCGCTCCGTGACAAGGCTTACTATAGTGGGATAAAAGAGACAAAACTCCCCTCATATTCAAGGGTACAAGGTAAGGAGTGCTTTCTTAAAATTAAAAGTAATATATGGTATATACACAACAAGAGCAGGATTTACCCATGATTCTTACTGTGTAGATGGAGCCATGTGAATCATCTCTTTTTGTTTCTCTTGCAAAGTGCTCCTTACTTTGTACCTTAGAATAGAGGCCCTTATGGTCTCTTTTATTGCACTATTTTTAAGTACATCTATTGATAAACACTTGTGAAAAGGAAATGCTATTACATAAATAACTACATAAACAGCGACGGGGCTGAGAGCCTGACAGGTGGGGGGGGGGGGCAACAAAGGCCTGCAACAGAGCTGAAACTGGAAAGCTGCAGTCCGCAGTGCTCTGTGGGACCAAGCCTGAGACTTGGTAAGTAAATGCCCTTTTGTCCTGCCTGGACAGGGACTTTAATTTACTTTGAAGGTACGTGAGGAAAAACAGGGAAATTATAGTAAACCCAGATGGCAATGAAAATGCTGAAAAGAGAACAGTCATTTCTCTGAGCCCTTTATGGCCACCTTGAGTCACTTTTACTTTTCGCTTTTAACACTTGTCATTTTTGTTCATAGATGATTGCAGATTCCATTGTGTAGGAAACTATTTCCCTTCACCCCCATTTGTGCCATAACTCCCCTCTGAAGGGACATGTGGCCGCTTGTGTGAACGATCTCTTCCTCTCCAGCATAATAATAGGCTTTATTCTCTAAACGATAGTCTGAAGTGGCACCGTTTCCTCAAACCTGTCATAGAGTTTACTTTAAAAATCATTTTATTGCATAGAGAGATTGTAAAAAGTAATGGACAAACTTTGCTGAGTGCTTGATGCTTAAACTTTTAATGTCACCCATCTCACTCACTGCAAAGGTAGCATTTAAACCATTCTTTAATATCGCAATGTTTACTTGTGAATGAAAATGCAGAGAAAGGGAACAATGAAAAGGTATCTTCTGACAGCGATCACTGTCTTTAGTAAAATGAATGGTGGGTGCAGGGCAGGTCTGCCACCAGAGCCTACAGCCACCACTGGCTTTGGTATAATAAATAGGGGAAGGGGGTTCTGCCGCCAGAGCCTACAGCCACCATTGACTTTGGTATAATAAATAGGGGAAGGTGGTCTGCCACCAGAGCCTACAGCCACCACTGGCTTTGGTATAATAAATAGGGGAAGGGGGTTCTGCCGCCAGAGCCTACAGCCACCATTGACTTTGGTATAATAAATAGGGGAAGGTGGTCTGCCGCCAGAGCCTACAGCCACCACTGGCTTTGGTATAATAAATATGGGAAGGGGGTCTGCCGCCAGAGCCTACAGTCACCATTGACTTTGGTATAATAAAAAGGGGAAGGGGGTCTGCCGCCAGAGCCTACAGCCACCACTGGCTTTGGTATAATAAATAGGGGAAGGGGGTCTGCCGCCAGAGCCTACAGCCACCACTGGCTTTGGTATAATAAATAGGGGAAGGGGGTCTGCCACCAGAGCCTACAGCCACCACTGGCTTTGGTATAATAAATAGGGGAAGGTGGTCTGCCGCCAGAGCCTACAGCCACCACTGGCTTTGGTATAATAAATAGGGGAAGGGGGTCTGCCACCAGAGCCTACAGCCACCACTGGCTTTGGTATAATAAATAGGGGAAGGGGGTTCTGCCGCCAGAGCCTACAGCCACCATTGACTTTGGTATAATAAATAGGGGAAGGTGGTCTGCCGCCAGAGCCTACAGTCACCATTGACTTTGGTATAATAAATAGGGGAAGGTGGTCTGCCACCAGAGCCTACAGCCACCACTGGCTTTGGTATAATAAATAGGGGAAGGGGGTTCTGCCGCCAGAGCCTACAGCCACCATTGACTTTGGTATAATAAATAGGGGAAGGTGGTCTGCCGCCAGAGCCTACAGTCACCATTGACTTTGGTATAATAAAAAGGGGAAGGGGGTCTGCCGCCAGAGCCTACAGCCACCATTGACTTTGGTATAATAAATCGGGGAAGGGGGTCTGCCGCCAGAGCCTACAGCCACCACTGGCTTTGGTATAATAAATAGGGGAAGGGGGTCTGCCGCCAGAGCCTACAGCCACCATTGACTTTGGTATAATAAATCGGGGAAGGGGGTCTGCCGCCAGAGCCTACAGCCACCACTGGCTTTGGTATAATAAATAGGGGAAGGGGGTCTGCCACCAGAGCCTACAGCCACCACTGGCTTTGGTATAATAAATAGGGGAAGGGGGTCTGCCGCCAGAGCCTACAGCCACCACTGGCTTTGGTATAATAAATAGGGGAAGGGGGTTCTGCCGCCAGAGCCTACAGCCACCATTGACTTTGGTATAATAAATAGGGGAAGGGGGTCTGCCGCCAGAGCCTACAGTCACCATTGACTTTGGTATAATAAATCGGGGAAGGGGGTCTGCCGCCAGAGCCTACAGTCACCACTGGCTTTGGTATAATAAATAGGGGAAGGGGGTCTGCCGCCAGAGCCTACAGCCACCACTGGCTTTGGTATAATAAATAGGGGAAGGGGGTCTGCCGCCAGAGCCTACATCCACCACTGGCTTTGGTATAATAAATAGGGGAAGGGGGTCTGCCGCCAGAGCCTACAGCCACCACTGGCTTTGGTATAATAAATAGGGGAAGGGGGTCTGCCACCAGAGCCTACAGCCACCACTGGCTTTGGTATAATAAATAGGGGAAGGGGGTCTGCCGCCAGAGCCTACAGCCACCATTGACTTTGGTATAATAAATAGGGGAAGGGGGTCTGCCGCCAGAGCCTACAGTCACCATTGACTTTGGTATAATAAATCGGGGAAGGGGGTCTGCCGCCAGAGCCTACAGCCACCACTGGCTTTGGTATAATAAATAGGGGAAGGGGGTCTGCCGCCAGAGCCTACAGCCACCACTGGCTTTGGTATAATAAATAGGGGAAGGGGGTCTGCCACCAGAGCCTACAGCCACCACTGGCTTTGGTATAATAAATAGGGGAAGGGGGTCTGCCGCCAGAGCCTACAGCCACCACTGGCTTTGGTATAATAAATAGGGGAAGGGGGTTCTGCCGCCAGAGCCTACAGCCACCATTGACTTTGGTATAATAAATAGGGGAAGGGGGTCTGCCGCCAGAGCCTACAGTCACCATTGACTTTGGTATAATAAATCGGGGAAGGGGGTCTGCCGCCAGAGCCTACAGTCACCACTGGCTTTGGTATAATAAATAGGGGAAGGGGGTCTGCCGCCAGAGCCTACAGCCACCACTGGCTTTGGTATAATAAATAGGGGAAGGGGGTCTGCCGCCAGAGCCTACATCCACCACTGGCTTTGGTATAATAAATAGGGGAAGGGGGTCTGCCGCCAGAGCCTACAGCCACCACTGGCTTTGGTATAATAAATAGGGGAAGGGGGTCTGCCACCAGAGCCTACAGCCACCACTGGCTTTGGTATAATAAATAGGGGAAGGGGGTCTGCCGCCAGAGCCTACAGCCACCATTGACTTTGGTATAATAAATAGGGGAAGGGGGTCTGCCGCCAGAGCCTACAGTCACCATTGACTTTGGTATAATAAATCGGGGAAGGGGGTCTGCCGCCAGAGCCTACAGCCACCACTGGCTTTGGTATAATAAATAGGGGAAGGGGGTCTGCCGCCAGAGCCTACAGCCACCACTGGCTTTGGTATAATAAATAGGGGAAGGGGGTCTGCCGCCAGAGCCTACATCCACCACTGGCTTTGGTATAATAAATAGGGGAAGGGGGTCTGCCGCCAGAGCCTACAGCCACCACTGGCTTTGGTATAATAAATAGGGGAAGGGGGTCTGCCACCAGAGCCTACAGCCACCACTGGCTTTGGTATAATAAATAGGGGAAGGGGGTCTGCCGCCAGAGCCTACAGCCACCACTGGCTTTGGTATAATAAATAGGGGAAGGGGGTCTGCCGCCAGAGCCTACAGCCACCACTGGCTTTGGTATAATAAATAGGGGAAGGGGGTCTGCCGCCAGAGCCTACAGCCACCACTGGCTTTGGTATAATACATAGGGGAAGGGGGTCTGCCGCCAGAGCCTACAGCAACCACTGGCTTTGGTATAATACATAGGGGAAGGGGGTCTGCCGCCAGAGCCTACAGCCACCACTGGCTTTGGTATAATAAATAGGGGAAGGGGGTCTGCCGCCAGAGCCTACAGCCACCACTGGCTTTGGTATAATAAATAGGGGAAGGGGGTTCTGCCGCCAGAGCCTACAGCCACCACTGGCTTTGGTATAATACATAGGGGAAGGGGGTCTGCCGCCAGAGCCTACATCCACCACTGGCTTTGGTATAATAAATAGGGGAAGGGGGTCTGCCGCCAGAGCCTACAGCCACCACTGGCTTTGGTATAATAAATAGGGGAAGGGGGTCTGCCGCCAGAGCCTACAGCCACCACTGGCTTTGGTATAATAAATAGGGGAAGGGGGTCTGCCGCCAGAGCCTACAGCCACCACTGACTTTGGTATAATAAATAGGGGAAGGGGGTCTGCCACCAGAGCCTACAGCCACCACTGGCTTTGGTATAATAAATAGAGGAAGGGAGTCTGCCACCAGAGCCTACAGCCACCACTGGCTTTGGTATAATAAATAGAGGAAGGGAGTCTGCCGCCAGAGCCTACAGCCACCACTGGCTTTGGTATAATAAATAGGGGAAGGGGGTCTGCCACCAGAGCCTACAGCCACCACTGGCTTTGGTATAATAAATAGGGGAAGGGGGTCTGCCGCCAGAGCCTACAGCCACCACTGGCTTTGGTATAATAAATAGGGGAAGGGGGTCTGCCGCCAGAGCCTACAGCCACCACTGGCTTTGGTATAATAAATAGGGGAAGGGGGTCTGCCGCCAGAGCCTACATCCACCACTGGCTTTGGTATAATAAATAGGGGAAGGGGGTTCTGCCGCCAGAGCCTACAGCCACCACTGGCTTTGGTATAATAAATAGGGGAAGGGGGTCTGCCGCCAGAGCCTACAGCCACCACTGGCTTTGGTATAATAAATAGAGGAAGGGAGTCTGCCGCCAGAGCCTACAGCCACCACTGGCTTTGGTATAATAAATAGGGGAAGGGGGTCTGCCGCCAGAGCCTACAGCCACCACTTGCTTTGGTATAATAAATAGGGGAAGGGGGTCTGCCGCCAGAGCCTACATCCACCACTGGCTTTGGTATAATAAATAGGGGAAGGGGGTCTGCCGCCAGAGCCTACAGCCACCACTGGCTTTGGTATAATAAATAGGGGAAGGGGGTCTGCCACCAGAGCCTACAGCCACCACTGGCTTTGGTATAATAAATAGAGGAAGGGAGTCTGCCACCAGAGCCTACAGCCACCACTGGCTTTGGTATAATAAATAGGGGAAGGGGGTCTGCCGCCAGAGCCTACAGCCACCACTGGCTTTGGTATAATAAATAGGGGAAGGGGGTCTGCCACCAGAGCCTACAGCCACCACTGGCTTTGGTATAATAAATAGGGGAAGGGGGTCTGCCGCCAGAGCCTACAGCCACCACTGGCTTTGGTATAATAAATTGGGGAAGGGGGTCTGCCACCAGAGCCTACAGCCACCACTGGCTTTGGTATAATAAATAGGGGAAGGGGGTCTGCCACCAGAGCCTACAGCCACCACTGGCTTTGGTATAATAAATAGGGGAAGGGGGTCTGCCACCAGAGCCTACAGCCACCACTGGCTTTGGTATAATAAATAGGGGAAGGGGGTCTGCCGCCAGAGCCTACAGCCACCACTGGCTTTGGTATAATAAATAGAGGAAGGGAGTCTGCCGCCAGAGCCTACAGCCACCACTGGCTTTGGTATAATAAATAGGGGAAGGGGGTCTGCCGCCAGAGCCTACAGCCACCACTGGCTTTGGTATAATAAATAGGGGAAGGGGGTCTGCCGCCAGAGCCTACAGCCACCACTGGCTTTGGTATAATAAATAGAGGAAGGGAGTCTGCCGCCAGAGCCTACAGCCACCACTGGCTTTGGTATAATACATAGGGGAAGGGGGTCTGCCACCAGAGCCTACAGCCACCACTTGCTTTGGTATAATAAATAGGGGAAGGGGGTCTGCCGCCAGAGCCTACAGCCACCACTGGCTTTGGTATAATAAATAGGAGAAGGGGGTCTGCCGCCAGAGCCTACAGCAACCACTGGCTTTGGTATAATAAATAGGGGAAGGGGGTCTGCCGCCAGAGCCTACAGCCACCACTGGCTTTGGTATAATAAATAGGGGAAGGGGGTCTGCCGCCAGAGCCTACAGCCACCACTGGCTTTGGTATAATAAATAGGGGAAGGGGGTCTGCCGCCAGAGCCTACAGCCACCATTGACTTTGGTATAATAAATAGGGGAAGGGGGTCTGCCGCCAGAGCCTACAGCCACCACTGGCTTTGGTATAATAAATAGGGGAAGGGGGGTCTGCCGCCAGAGCCTACAGCCACCACTGGCTTTGGTATAATAAATAGGGGAAGGGGGTCTGCCGCCAGAGCCTACAGCCTCCACTGGCTTTGGTATAATAAATATGGGAAGGGGGTCTGCCGCCAGAGCCTACATCCACCACTGGCTTTGGTATAATAAATAGGGGAAGGGGGTCTGCCGCCAGAGCCTACAGCCACCACTGGCTTTGGTATAATAAATAGGGGAAGGGGGTCTGCCACCAGAGCCTACAGCCACCACTGGCTTTGGTATAATAAATAGGGGAAGGGGGTCTGCCGCCAGAGCCTACAGCCACCACTGGCTTTGGTATAATAAATAGGGGAAGGGGGTCTGCCGCCAGAGCCTACATCCACCACTGGCTTTGGTATAATAAATAGGGGAAGGGGGTTCTGCCGCCAGAGCCTACAGCCACCACTGGCTTTGGTATAATAAATAGGGGAAGGGGGTCTGCCGCCAGAGCCTACAGCCACCACTGGCTTTGGTATAATAAATAGGGGAAGGGGGTCTGCCACCAGAGCCTACAGCCACCACTGGCTTTGGTATAATAAATAGAGGAAGGGAGTCTGCCGCCAGAGCCTACAGCCACCACTGGCTTTGGTATAATAAATAGAGGAAGGGAGTCTGCCGCCAGAGCCTACAGCCACCACTGGCTTTGGTATAATAAATAGGGGAAGGGGGTCTGCCACCAGAGCCTACAGCCACCACTGGCTTTGGTATAATAAATAGGGGAAGGGGGTCTGCCGCCAGAGCCTACAGCCACCACTGGCTTTGGTATAATAAATAGGGGAAGGGGGTCTGCCGCCAGAGCCTACAGCCACCATTGACTTTGGTATAATAAATAGGGGAAGGGGGTCTGCCGCCAGAGCCTACAGCCACCACTGGCTTTGGTATAATAAATAGGGGAAGGGGGGTCTGCCGCCAGAGCCTACAGCCACCACTGGCTTTGGTATAATAAATAGGGGAAGGGGGTCTGCCGCCAGAGCCTACAGCCTCCACTGGCTTTGGTATAATAAATATGGGAAGGGGGTCTGCCGCCAGAGCCTACATCCACCACTGGCTTTGGTATAATAAATAGGGGAAGGGGGTCTGCCGCCAGAGCCTACAGCCACCACTGGCTTTGGTATAATAAATAGGGGAAGGGGGTCTGCCACCAGAGCCTACAGCCACCACTGGCTTTGGTATAATAAATAGGGGAAGGGGGTCTGCCGCCAGAGCCTACAGCCACCACTGGCTTTGGTATAATAAATAGGGGAAGGGGGTCTGCCGCCAGAGCCTACATCCACCACTGGCTTTGGTATAATAAATAGGGGAAGGGGGTTCTGCCGCCAGAGCCTACAGCCACCACTGGCTTTGGTATAATAAATAGGGGAAGGGGGTCTGCCGCCAGAGCCTACAGCCACCACTGGCTTTGGTATAATAAATAGGGGAAGGGGGTCTGCCACCAGAGCCTACAGCCACCACTGGCTTTGGTATAATAAATAGAGGAAGGGAGTCTGCCGCCAGAGCCTACAGCCACCACTGGCTTTGGTATAATAAATAGAGGAAGGGAGTCTGCCGCCAGAGCCTACAGCCACCACTGGCTTTGGTATAATAAATAGGGGAAGGGGGTCTGCCACCAGAGCCTACAGCCACCACTGGCTTTGGTATAATAAATAGGGGAAGGGGGTCTGCCGCCAGAGCCTACAGCCACCACTGGCTTTGGTATAATAAATAGGGGAAGGGGGTCTGCCGCCAGAGCCTACAGCCACCACTTGCTTTGGTATAATAAATAGGGGAAGGGGGTCTGCCACCAGAGCCTACAGCCACCACTGGCTTTGGTATAATAAATAGGGGAAGGGGGTCTGCCACCAGAGCCTACAGCTACCACTGGCTTTGGTATAATAAATAGGGGAAGGGGGTCTGCCGCCAGAGCCTACAGCCACCACTTGCTTTGGTATAATAAATAGGGGAAGGGGGTCTGCCGCCAGAGCCTACAGCCACCACTGGCTTTGGTATAATAAATAGGGGAAGGGGGTCTGCCGCCAGAGCCTACAGCCACCACTTGCTTTGGTATAATAAATAGGGGAAGGGGGTCTGCCGCCAGAGCCTACAGCCACCACTGGCTTTGGTATAATAAATAGGGGAAGGGGGTCTGCTGCCAGAGCCTACAGCCACCACTGGCTTTGGTATAATAAATAGGGGAAGGGGGTCTGCCGCCAGAGCCTACAGCCACCACTGGCTTTGGTATAATAAATAGGGGAAGGGGGTCTGCTGCCAGAGCCTACAGCCACCACTGGCTTTGGTATAATAAATAGGGGAAGGGGGTCTGCCACCAGAGCCTACAGCCACCACTGGCTTTGGTATAATAAATAGGGGAAGGGGGTCTGCCGCCAGAGCCTACAGCCACCACTGGCTTTGGTATAATAAATAGGGGAAGGGGGTCTGCCGCCAGAGCCTACAGCCACCATTGGCTTTGGTATAATAAATAGGGGAAGGGGGTCTGCCGCCAGAGCCTACAGCCACCATTGGCTTTGGTATAATAAATAGTAGAAGGGGATCCACCACCAGAGCCTACAGCCATCAAGGTGCAAATACAAAAAAAATGAACAGTAGCTTACTTTACCAAACCTCCTTCCAGCGCTGTCCTTCCTCTCAGGTCGGCTTCATGAATGAGGAAATAGATTTCCTCATCTGTGACTCCGATCACCACCCGCCAATGTGTGACACCAACAGGTCATGTCCTGCAGATCTCCAAACAGATGTACAATAGTATTTAGTGCTCAGAAAGAACTATAGAGCTGGCTATGTGGAGATTGACAAAACATGACCTGTTGGTGGGCCTTGAGGAGGAGGGTTGTGAACCCCTGCGCTATGTCACTGCAACCCCAGCCCCTTGACCCTACCATTTATTCCCAATATTTTTATTCTCTACCCCCTCACTCCAGACACAGTCTCTCCACCAAATCTGTTTTTTTTTGTTAACTTGGGTATTTTCACGTGCCCAGTAGAGTCCCATCTATGTCTTCTCCATGAGTGCCATTTACCTCTGTTTTTCTTCCTCTGCATCTTTGTCTAACCTCTGCCCCGTAAAAGTCCTTATAACCCCATGCCTTCTCTTTCCCATTTAATTTTTTTTCTCCTTTGTATGCCCCATGCACTCGTGCAGCTACCTATGTGTATCCAGTGCATATTTTAGCCTCTACCTGCATGCACACTTTCCACTTTAAACCTTGTATCCCTTCTTACCTCCATACTGTCTGCTCACAAGTCTGTTGTCCTCTTTTGCCCACAAGGTATAGCAGTACTCTGCAGTGCTCTTTATCCTTTCATCTTCTTATACCAGTAGCTCCCTCTTTGACCATGCTTCCAGGCCCAGATAAAGTGTGCTGGAGGCCCCTGGACAGAAAGTCTGCCCCTCCTACCCATATAGAACTGTAGATTATGCTGGCTGTTGTTAAAAAGCGCTGTTCTTCCCTTCTTTAATGTGGTTTTTCATACTTTACAACTGTCCCACAATTATAGTAATACCCCCACTTCCAGCTCTAAGTAGCTGTATAGACCTGAGCAATTGTGACTGATAATCACCCAGGAAAATTGTATTTCACGCAAACATTATATGCAGTAAATGTGTTGATAGATTACTTTATAATTTTTTTTAAAATGCAAAACAAATATTTTTTGTAATCTCTTTGGTGTACAGTTTTACATTTTAGCACATTGAAAAGTGATTCCATAGCCTGTTTTTGTAGCTTTCTTCCTTTTAGTCACTTTTTACTGTGGTATCCTGTGCTAGTGTGTTATGGTATCCTCGGTTGCTGTGTTATCCATGTTCTGGCGTGTTGTGTTATCCTGGATTGTTGTGTTGTCCTGCGTCGGTGTGTTGTGTTATCCTGTGTTGGTTTGTTGTGTTATCCTGTGTTGTTTTGTTGTCCTGGGTTGCATCTCCCTGCAGTATCCTGCCACACACATATAACTCGCCATCAGCATCAGTATTGGTGGTGATGGTGATGTTAATGGTAACATATTTTAGCTCAAATAGCTTGTTGAGCAGTGTATGATTTTTCTAGTGTGAAAAAAAAAATTTAGTTTGAATACATTGCGCAAAGGCAAATTGGGGACTGATTTATGGGGTGTTTAGAGGGCAGAAAAGCGAGTAAATTTTTTATTTTCCTCCAGCAAAAAATCTGGAGTAAACTGCTGACTTCACTGACTAACAAGCCTATTTCATTCCTAAAACACATGTCAGAAATGCATGTTTTTTATCAATGAAATTGTCAGCCGCAAGTTTTTTTTGTAATTTTTTTGTTGTTGTTGTTTTGGTGGGAAAAAAAATGAACCCAACACCTTAAAATTAGGAGTAATAAGCATCTATAAATAAACGACACCTAAATATTTCTCCCCTTTCTTTACTGTTTCTAATTTGCAGCTTTGTCCAGCTTCTGTGTCTAAGGCGAATCTCTATTCTCCATTTCAGAGTGTATTCCCTGTCACCTGAAAGCCATGCACGCACACAAAAGAGTGTGGATTCCCTGGCGCTTGGTTTGGGGATTTTAAATGTACAATCATGAATCAACCCTATAGAACAATGATACTCAACTGGTGGACAAGGGTCCGAATGCGGACCTCAGCACCGGATTTCCAGATCCCTGTCCTGATAAACCTGCACTCAGTTTGCCCCATCCAAATCTTTGCCCCAGCTCAGCCCAGTCTATCTCTCTGTCCCACCATCTTGTCCTCCCAGCTCTGTCCTAACCATTCCAGACCCCGTAGTTTTGTCCCATCCATCCCATCACTATCCATTCCTGTCCCCCAGCTTTGCCCCATCCATCCCTGCCCCCCAGCTCGGCCCCATCCACCCATGTCCCCCATCTTTGCCCCATCCATCCCTGCCCCCCAGCTCGGCCCCATCCACCAATGTCCCCTCAGCTCTGCCCCATCCATCCCTGTCCCCTCAGCTCTGCCCCATCCATCCCTGCCCCTCAGCTCTGCCCCATCCATCCCTGTCCCCTCAGCTCTGCCCCATCAATCCCTGTCCCCTCAGCTCTGCCCCATCCATCCCTGCCCCTCAGCTCTGCCCCATCCATCCCTGCCCCCTCAGCTCTGCCCCATCCATCCCTGTCCCCTCAGCTCTGCCCCATCCATCCCTGTCCCCTCAGCTCTGCCCCATGCATCCCAGTCCCCTCAGCTCTGCCCCATCCATCCCTGTCCCCTCAGCTCTGCCCCATCCATCCCTGCCCCCTCAGCTCTGCCCCATCCATCCCTGTCCCCTCAGCTCTGCCCCATGCATCCCAGTCTCTCTGCCCCATCCATTCCTGTCCCCTCAGCTCTGCTCCATCCATCCCTGTCCCCTCAGCTCTGCCCCATCCATCCCTGTCCCCTCAGCTCTGCCCCATCAATCCCTGTCCCCTCAGCTCTGCCCCATCCATCCCTGCCCCTCAGCTCTGCCCCATCCATCCCTGCCCCCTCAGCTCTGCCCAATCCATCCCTGTCCCCTCAGCTCTGCCCCATGCATCCCAGTCCCCTCAGCTCTGCCCCATCCATCCCTGTCCCCTCAGCTCTGCCCCATCCATCCCTGTCCCCTCAGCTCTGCCCCATGCATCCCAGTCCCCTCAGCTCTGCCCCATCCATCCCTGTCCCCTCAGCTCTGCCCCATCCATCCCTGCCCCCTCAGCTCTGCCCCATCCATCCCTGTCCCCTCAGCTCTGCCCCATGCATCCCAGTCTCTCTGCCCCATCCATTCCTGTCCCCTCAGCTCTGCTCCATCCATCCCTGTCCCCTCAGCTCTGCCCCATGCATCCCTGTCCCCCAGCTTTGCCCCATCCATCCCTGCCCCCCAGCTCGGCCCCATCCACCCATGTCCCCCATCTTTGCCCCATCCATCCCTGCCCCCCTGCTCGGCCCCATCCACCAATGTCCCCTCAGCTCTGCCCCATCCATCCCTGTCTCCTCAGCTCTGCCCCATCCATCCCTGCCCCTCAGCTCTGCCCCATCCATCCCTGTCCCCTCAGCTCTGCCCCATCAATCCCTGTCCCCTCAGCTCTGCCCCATCCATCCCTGCCCCTCAGCTCTGCCCCATCCATCCCTGCCCCCTCAGCTCTGCCCCATCCATCCCTGTCCCCTCAGCTCTGCCCCATCCATCCCTGTCCCCTCAGCTCTGCCCCATGCATCCCAGTCCCCTCAGCTCTGCCCCATCCATCCCTGTCCCCTCAGCTCTGCCCCATCCATCCCTGGCCCCCAAGCTCTGCCTCATCCATCCCTGCCCCCTCAGCTCTGCCCCATCCATCCCTGTCCCCTCAGCTCTGCCCCATGCATCCCAGTCTCTCTGCCCCATCCATTCCTGTCCCCTCAGCTCTGCTCCATCCATCCCTGTCCCCTCAGCTCTGCCCCATCCATCCCTGTCCCCTCAGCTCTGCCCCATCAATCCCTGTCCCCTCAGCTCTGCCCCATCCATCCCTGCCCCTCAGCTCTGCCCCATCCATCCCTGCCCCCTCAGCTCTGCCCAATCCATCCCTGTCCCCTCAGCTCTGCCCCATGCATCCCAGTCCCCTCAGCTCTGCCCCATCCATCCCTGTCCCCTCAGCTCTGCCCCATCCATCCCTGTCCCCTCAGCTCTGCCCCATGCATCCCAGTCCCCTCAGCTCTGCCCCATCCATCCCTGTCCCCTCAGCTCTGCCCCATCCATCCCTGCCCCCTCAGCTCTGCCCCATCCATCCCTGTCCCCTCAGCTCTGCCCCATGCATCCCAGTCTCTCTGCCCCATCCATTCCTGTCCCCTCAGCTCTGCTCCATCCATCCCTGTCCCCTCAGCTCTGCCCCATCCATCCCTGTCCCCTCAGCTCTGCCCCATCCATCCCTGCCCCCTCAGCTCTGCCCAATCCATCCCTGTCCCCTCAGCTCTGCCCCATCCATCCCTGCCCCCCAGCTCGGCCCCATCCACCCATGTCCCCCAGCTTTGCCCCATCCATCCCTGCCCCCTCAGCTCTGCCCCATCCATCCCTGTCCCCTCAGCTCTGCCCCATGCATCCCAGTCCCCTCAGCTCTGCCCAATCCATCCCTGCCCCCTCAGCTCTGCCCAATCCATCCCTGTCCCCTCAGCTCTGCCCCATGCATCCCAGTCTCTCTGCCCCATCCATTTCTGTCAGTTTTGCCTATCCAATCCCTGTCCTCCCAGCTTTGCCAATCCATTACTATTTCTTGCAGCTCTGACCAACTACCCCCCACCCAGCTCTGCCCATCCATTCCTGTCCTTCTAGTTCTGCCCATCCATCCCTTCTCCCAACTATCTCTCCATTCCTCCCTGCCTGTCCTGTTCTGTCTATCCATCCCACTTCCTTACAGCTTTTCTTCCATTCATCCCTCTCCCCCGAGCCTTATTTATCCATCCTTGTTACCAGACCTTATTGCTAGTAATATTTTGGGCCCTAGTCGCCCTCTGCACATGGCCTGCACAGAATGCAAGGGGGGGGTTAAAGCAAAGTGCCGCTGGCCAGAGATGTAGGTTCTGTGGAGCCAAAAAAAGGCTCCTGTTTTTTTCCTGTGGGGGGATAAGCAGCCTTTTTTAGTTTTGCCTGGGAAGAATATAGTCCCTCCCCAGTGTGCTGATTTCTAACGCATCACCCCCGAGACAGCTCTCCGCCTGGACCTTCACCTCTCACCAGATGCCTTTAGATGGACCTTTACAAGAAGTGGTTGAGTACCCCTGCTATAGAGGATGAGTAGTGCTCAATAAACTATAAGTAGAAGAAAGCCACAATTGCCTCTTAGCATTGGTCCTGGAATATAACAAAAAACTCCAAAACTATGTGAAAACTGAACTACAAGTCTGACTTAATTTAGTTTGTGTTACATATCTTTGCACTAGTCCCCCACCCTCCACCAACATCACCACCAAATGTACTTCTAAAAATCTAGAACTTGATTAGCCAGTAGACATGTTACATAGTAACAACTGGTGTTTCCAATTTAAATCACAATGGCCTTGATTCACTAAGAGTTGTAAAAATATCATATTGGAGTAAAGAAATCATTTTATGAGAAAAAGCCTAAGAATTTCACTTTTTGTGAATCAGCAGATAGGAATACAATGAAAGTCAGTGGAACGTTTAACTACACAGTAAAAAGAAAAAAGTCAATACTTTTCTCAGGAGTAAAAATGTGGCATTGACTTTCATTGTCTTCCTATTTTGTGATTCACTAAAACTGAAATTCTCAGGCTTTTTTTCTCATGAATTGATTTCTTACTACCATGAGATTTTTTTCAACACTTAGTGAATTGTCTAATATTGTCTAATATTCACTCCCTATATATTACTGATTTTAATGCTAACACTTCACCTTACCCTCAGCCTGGCTCTAAATGTAAAAGTTCTAGGGAAACAAATAACAGTACTATCATTAATAGTTTAATACTCACCTTTTCTCCCACACAACATTTCCATTCTAGTCAGGTAGAATAAAACATGCCTGGTCCCAAGATCGAGTCCCACAGAATTCAGTAGCAACTATTGTGTCATAAAGCCTTGGCATACCCCTCTACACAGTGAACTAAGTGTCAATCACTGTGACTGACAGAGAAAAAGGTAATGCCCATATTTTGACAGAGTGAGAAAAGATTAAATCCATTAATAAACCATTAATAAACCATACCCATTGCATCCTATGGGATTTGAAAGTCCTGTGAAAACTGGTTGCATATGTATGTATATGTACAGTATATACAAAAAAGCAATGCAAGCTTGTGAGGGGTTTGTGTAGTGTGAGTATATTATAATGCTTGATTATTATTTATGCAGCCCCAGCACAAGCAGCACAAGGTGATATAAGTAGCAATGCTTTGGCTTGCCTCTTGTGCCCAGACAGGTGGGCATGCCTAACAGTGATTGTTCCCAGACACCTTCCATCTAGCTCCATGCCTAATAGAGCTAAGAAGACATTACTAGGTGATATGTGTTGTGAAGCAGAGAAAGGAGCGCTGTCATTATTAGGCACCGTCCGGGTGGATGGAAGGCCGCAAGCGAGGGGGCGGTCGGCCATTGTCAGGCTGTTGCAGAGGTCAATCTGGTTTTAACGCAAATTTATTAGCAGTGAAATCAGCAAAGCACCGCCTAATTAGCCAAGCCCAAATAAATGTGCCCAAGGGCTCTCCCACCATCAGAGAAAGCACATAACAAAGGAGGACCAGGATAACCCTCCAAGGAGGCTCATGGCATTCCCTCCCATCAATTCTTTAGATCTAATTGCTGGATAGTCTTCTCCCTTATTACTGCAGCACTCCGACACCAAAATCAAACCTTACCTAATGTGACCTTTTTTCATGTTTCTTTTTTAAATAGTGTTTCCCCCACATGAAGAATTCAGCTCCCACTGACCACACTCAGGAGGATGTCTGCATTGAGTATGTGACTATTGACATTATACAGTGCATTGTAAATGATTTATTTATTTATTGACTTTTTACCGACATACTATTTTAGGGTGTAGTGTGTACTATTTACACACACACACACACACACACACACACACACACACACACACACACACACACTTATCTAAATGTCAATTAATGAAATATATATATACATTGGATATATAGGGCCTGATTTTTCAAGCACTATGACAGGGTGTGCCCAGTGGGCATACATGGTCGCACCCCGTCATAGGTGAAACACATACTCATCAATTTTTGCAAACCTCAGTGCATATAAAACTGACATTTACTTTACTTACTTTATTGTCAGCATACAGCAGCGCAGCACTTGTCAGTGTGCCTGGTTTTACTGGTGCAGGGCTCTCAATTCCCATAGGATATAATGTGAATTGAGAACCCTGTACCAGTACAAGTAGACCCACGTTGTTAGCTATGTAAAAAAATCAGTTTTTACTCTGGAAGCCTATGTGTCTATGATAAATATATTTTGCAAAAGAAAGCACATCCTGGCATAGTCTATGTAAGAAAAATGCAGGTTGCTATCAGTTGTAAACACGACATTTTGGTGTGCTAAAAATCAGCACCATGGTGCGTTCTCAGGGGAGCCCTGTGCTATTGAAAAGGAAGCACTGGAAGATCAACAGTAAATCAGGCCAATAATCTATTATGTGTGTCTGTGTGTGATTGACAGATAGTTATATACACGATCACCCTCCTCCTATAGTGGCTTCTGTTATTGTTTTAATTGCAAGACAACTTACAAAGTCTGATTTTGTAAGTTTACCATTGTCCCATGATATCCTATCAAAATAGAGAGCCATGCGCCAGTAAAATCAGGTGTACTGACAGGTGCTGTACTGCTGTACACTGAAAGTCAATGTTACATTCTCTGATTGAGAAAAGTTTGATAAATACGTTTTTCACCTATGATGGTGTGCACCTGTGTATGCCCATATGATGCACTCCATCATTATGCTTGATAAATGAGGCCAAAGTGTTTATGTCTATTTATATTTGATAGATAATGTGTAATATAATGTATATATATATATATATTTAGCCTGATTTATCAAGCACTATGACAGGGTGCACCACATGAGCGTATGGGGTAAGTAGGTAAAAAAAAACAGATTTGGCAATTTTTCTAACCCCCCATCCCATGAAAAACTGAAAATGTATTAACCTGGAAGTGTACACCAGTGCAGCACTTGTCAGTGCGATGACTTTTTCAAGAGCAAGGCTCTATATTACTATAGGATATAATAGAAATTGAGACCCCTGCGTCAGTGCAAGCAGGGGCACGTTGTCACTTACTGTACATGAAAGAAAGTCAGCTTTGGTATGTATGTGTATGTGATATGATAATATGATCATGTGTATGATGATATGATAATGATAAATATATGTTGCAATTGTAGGCCTACCCTGGCGTATATATATATTTTTTAACCTTACTCTTACGAGTTAGATATATATATGTGTCTGGGCCTATGTAGTACATATTCTTATTTCTTTTGTTCTAAGCAGCTGTTTTGCGAATGTAATTATATATATATATATATATATATATGTATGTAACTTACTCCTATCGAGTCCATATATTTATATATATTATATATCACCTTCATCCTGTGGAGTCTACTCTCCCCTTTCTCATACATATTTATTTTAGTTGATATATCCATTTACATAAATAAATAAATATATATATATATATATATATATATATATATATATATATATATGTAGAAACCTTACACCTATGATGTCCATATTTTTCAAAGTATATATATATATATATATATATATATAGAAATATTTGTATATATGGCTGCCTTAAAGGGCTACTGCAGACAAAGGTAATTGTTACACCATTGTGTCAGGCTACATTTGGCAATGTCCTAAACTGTTTTCCGTTTTTATATTGAAGAAGAAATGGCCGAGATATCGAGGTTTATATTTTCACCTCATGATTTATCTTTAGCAAAAAGTGGGTGTGGCCCTTGGCTCTGTGATACATAATGATCAACATAATGGGCTGTCCCAGCGCTGACAGCAATGTGATGAATGGAGGAGAAGGTGAAGGAGGAGGCAAGGGGAGTGGCAGGAGGAGGGAGGGACCAGCAATCCTGTCCCTCTCTGCTGAACCAAATGGGGACAGGATGAAAAAGAGAATGTCATTGGCTAAACCTGTAAACCTCAATAGCTCAGCCATTTCTGCTTCAATTTAAAAACGGAAACAATTTAGGACAGTGCCAAATGTAGCCCAACCCAATGGTGTTTCAATTACCTTTGCCTGCAGTAGCAGTGTAAGCCTATGTCTTAATTCTGCTTTCACTTTTCCACGTAACTTGCCCATATTTTATAAGGTCTTTATAAATGTATCTATCTATAGGTAAATATATTGAGTGGTGCAGATAGATAGTTGCTCATATAATCACCTTGGACCTACTGAGTAAATATTCTTATTTATTTTTTTTCAAGAGAGCTAATAAACCGTGTTGATCACCAAATTGTAAAGTCATTATACTAATTTTATATATTTTTGGGAGTTTGGACAGCTAGCACAAGTGCATATGCCTATAGTAACATTTACTTGCAAACTTCTTGAAAAACCAAAGCCAATTAAACATTGAATGATCTCTATGATGTCATGTTATTAATAATTATAAGGAAATATATTGTTATAAAAACTAATGCCACAATGAGATATATAGAGAGAGAGGGAGAGAGAGAGAGAGAAAGAGAGAGATTAAAATATGTGAAAAATGGGTAATTATAGTCACATATCTAGAGAGATGAAATGACGATTGTTTGATTGATTAAGGTAAACACTTATGAAGAGGTATATAATGAAATAAAATTATATATATATATATATATATATATATATATATATATATATATATATCGCAAAGCCATTTTTTGTTGGTAACTCGTTTTTCCTCCTCTGTTCTCTCCATGTAAGCTGTCTAATTGCCGGGCCAGTGCCCCCCAGTCTGTCTGTCTATCTGTCTGTCTGTGTCTCCTGTGTGTGCCTCGCTTGCAGGCTGTTGTGGAAGCTTGCTGGCCTCCTTGAACAGCTGTCAGATTGGGCCCCCCACCCTCCGTTCCCAGGCCGGCCACCCAACCTTACAAATCCTTCATTGTGCTCATTAACTTGTTGGTAGTTGATAACTGAACCCCGTCCCGGATCGCATGGACGGCGCATGAAGAGACTGGAGAGGTGGGTGGATCTCATGGAATCAGGTGCACTTTTATTATAGCAAAATCCCTTTTCATGTCATTAAAAAGTATAAATTTGAATGGTTTTGTGTTTTTTTTTTCATCATTTAAATCACCCAAAAAATCGATAGATTTATTCTAAGCATTTATTTCAGTCGCTCGAAAAAAAGACATAAAAAATCAACGAATAGTGGTGACCTTTTTATGGACAACATATAATAAATAGGATATTTTGTAGTCTTTTTTTGTTTTGTTTTTAATGTACATTTTACATTAGGGAGCATGCCACCTCGTGAATCCGCTCGCAAGAGCCCAGTGCAAAGGTGCTGCTGGATCGCTTGGATCTACATCGGCCGAGCTTATCGGCTAGCTTTGGACTCGTGTCTGTCTCCATTCACATTCCTGGGAGGGCCGCCATTGCGCCAAGAGTGCGTCCATACTGCGACAAGAGTGCGTCTCTACTGCGTTCTTGTGCGCATGCGTGTGCTCTCCTCCCACTCCGCTTTTGGGATGACTGTCTGTAGGGCCCTCCCCCCCGTTGCTCGAGGTGAGTACAGTCCATACTGTAGGTGAGCTGATGTCCATAATCTGCCCCCTTCAGGTTTTGTCCTTTGTGGGGGGGGGGGGGGGGCATGAGAGTGCTTTAAGAAAATAAAAATGTCTGCTTGTCTCACCGCGTGTGAGGGGTGCCAGGTATAGGGTTACCCATGGGGTTTAGAGCTGGTTGCCCCCCTGGGCCCAGGCCGTGAATAAGCACCCTGGGGACCAAAGGTCTCTGTAGCTGGGGGTGGGGGGCAGGGGGAGTCCTGTACATGCTGCTGTACATGGCTGCGGCTGCCGCAGCTGCAGTGGTGCTGTCCATGCTGCTCAGCAGACTCGGGTGATAAAAGTAAGGCGAGGGGAACATCCTCTGCAGAGCCGAATAATTCCCAGCCTCAGCCAGCAGCTCCAGGCCCACCGCCGTCTGTCTCTTCCACTTTGTCCTGTTTAGAGAAAACAAAACAGATCTAGTTACTCGTATCCTGATTTCTCTGATCAATTTATTGAATGCAACAGACCAGTATTAGTAATAATCACCATTATCTAAGTCTACTTGGACTTTAAGATTAGATCTATTATTTAACAGTGTTTTCTATAGTCTATTAAATTCCCTTTGTAACTGTCTCCTGCCCCTAATCCAATATTGATAGCAGGTCTTTCTATTAGTAGTGGCAGTGCTTTAGCCCAGGTAGCCGGTTCTAATCTGCTAGTATTGCCATAAATTCCTAGGACAACTTATTTCTAATAACAGATAATTCTGGACCCCAACCATATCCACTGTTGCTATATATTTATAATACAACCTATTTCTAATAACAAACTATTCTGTACCCTATCCTAATTACCTAGTGTCACTATATAATCCTAGGACAACCAATTTCTTTAAACAGATTATTCTGTACCCTATCCTTATCAACTAGTATCACTATATAATCCTAGGACAACCAGTTTCTATAAACAGATTATTCTGTAGTCTATCTCTACTAGTAATACCATATAATCATATGACATATATGTCTTTTTTAACAGATTATTCTTTACCCTAGCCGAATTTATTAGTTTTACCATATAATCTTGGGACAAACTATTTCTAAAAATAGATTATTCTGCACCCTATGCTTATCTGCTAGTTATACTATTAATTTCTAGGACAACCTATTTCTGATAGCAGATAATTTTGTACCATATCCTTAACCACTAGAATATTATCCCAAATCCTATTAAAGGATGTTACTAATACCTGCAATCAATCCGAATCCTTACGTATTGTTTATCCTGTAGCCTGTTATGTTTTGGTATTCGTATTCTTTTTTGCCTCTTATTTTCTTGGTAGTTGCAGCTAATCTTATTTCTCTAACCATTTCATACATTAGATGTATTACTGCTAGAAAGTCATTATGTATCATGTTTATTTAGTTTAATTTTACAATACTTTTACTAACAGTAGCGTGTTCTGTTTTAAAAACACGATTATTATGTACTGAACTAGAGCTAATCTCACAGACTGTTCTGCATCCCATCCATTTAGAACTACTAGTATTCTAGTCTACACATCGTTGTAACCTCTCACTAATAGCAGTAATGTACCCTACCCTACTGCAGATTGTGATGCAATTGTAAACCTGCTGCTTTATATATTCACTTATCTAATGTTTGTTGCAATATATTCTTGTGCATCATTTGAAACGTATATTAACAGTTTATTAAATTATGAATGAATGTATTATTATTATGTTATTATTATTGTAATTACATTATTAAAGTTTATTAGATTAAACAGATTTAAAAGTCTGCTATTTTGAAATCTTCAATGCATTTCAATGCTATCCGTGTCCTGAACTAGAGCTCAGAACTTTAAGTATTGCTATATCGGTAGGTGTCCTGTCCGAAGCTCTGAAATCATTTTGAACCCTATCCTACTCTCCTAAGAAGCAACTAATTATGAGTTCTATCCTATTTCAGTCAATATTTTGACAATGTTCCCTGTCCTAATCTCTATCTAACAATTCGATCTCTTCCTTATCCCAGTCTCTTAAAAAAACTCTTCCTAACAAAATCCTAATCTCTTATTAACAAAGGCTCATTCTGTGCTATATCCTAATCTGTTCCTAACAGCAGATCACCCTGCACACTATACTAATCTCGTACTAACATCAGATTATTCATTATCACATCTTAATATATGACTAATATCAGACTAATATCAGATCAGATTATTCATTATCACATCTTAATATATGACTAATATCAGACTAATATCAGATTGTTCTATACCCAGGTTATCCAGCTGCCTGCCCTAGTCTAGTTCATCTGTGCAGCTTCGTAATCTTTTAGGAGTAGAAATCTAGAATGTGTCTATGCTAATTTATTCCTTACAGTAATTAGTACATTCGTCTATCAAGTGGTGTTGCTCTGTGCCATATTATATCATATTTTATTATTAAAAATGCTAAATGAATTATTGTATGAAACGTATTAAATATTTGTTTTTTCGAGAAGTAATTACTGGAAATGGTAGATCTACTGGAAATGGAGATCACAGTAGGGGACATACAGTAACTGTCGTTGCTAATAGGCTAGCACGGGATTGAGATTAATCTGCTAATAATGACAGATTAGAGCAGCCCAGGTGTATTTAGTGTTGTAGTGTAATCTGTCTGGAGGGGAAAGTGATGAGCTCTGTTGTAAGTGCAAGGTTTGGGCATAGCCTTTATATTGGCATGGCATAGCCCTGCCTGGCATGTCAGTAGCCCGGCTGTGGCATGGAGCACAGGGAGCTAGCTGGTGGCTCCGCTAATAAGCCCGGGACACTCTCCTTAGATGGCAGACAAATGACACTAATTTTACGTGACAGAATGAGGGTGGCTGAAACCGTCTGTAATGAGACAGAAAATTATGGAAAATAGAAGTGGACTTCATTTGCTTGTAGAAGATGAGCCCGGACACCCTATTAAAGGGACACGGGTGGCTGAGCCGCAGCCTTCTCTATACAAGTCATGTAATATACATTTGTTTAATTAGAATCATACAGTCCGAAGTCAATCGAAAGCAAAAAAAAAAATGCAAAATACTTATTTTCTAATTGAATTATAAAATAATGGTGTCTGGAAGCCAGCGCAGCCCCGCATAATGAGCCAGCGCAGAGCCATCCACCAAACACGTCCCCCCAGTTTTGTCATCAAGATTTACACATTATTAATTCATGTGTGTATGAGTTAGGGATTTTTCTTTCTTCTTTCTTTGAAGCTGCTAATTAGCCATATTTATCTCATTAGAAGCAGTTTGTGGGTTTTCAGGAAAATTATCCTGGGAGGGACAAGACTGAATGGGGGAGGGGGTCTCCTTTAATAATGAAATATAAACATATCTGAACTGGGATTTCTATTCTAGTCTATTGACATCTGTTTTGTTTTTGTGCTCATCTTTACGTCTAAATTGTATGTATTTCCATTCTCATCTCCCATTCATTATCCTTTAGATTGCAAGCTGCTGGGGCCTCCTGTTCTGTTACTTCTGTGTAGGGACTCGCTACACAAATGTTTCTTATTGTGCTTTCGTATAATTGTTACATTCAGCTTCACAAAAGGACTACAACCCTGGGGCATTGTTACAAATACGCAAATTTTACATAAACCTATGCATTTTAGATTGCAAGCCTCTATGGACACCACATTCCTAATGTTGGTTTTAAATAAAGCACCAGACAAACTTCCCTTTGTGTTTAAATATTATATATTGTTCTAATGATCATGGTTATTAATTCTAATAATGTTTGCCCTATTGTGGGTATTGAATAAAGCGTCAGAAAAGGTGTCATCTGTGTTTAAATATTAAATGTGTCTCTAATTATAATTATTATAAATTAAAACAATGGTATTTCCTATTGTTGGCATTGAATAAAGCATCAGAAAAGCTGAACTTTGTGTTTAAACATTAAATATTGTTCTAATGATTATTATTAGTAATAACAATAAAAGAAGTGTTTCGTACTGTTGGTATTGAGTAAGGCATCCGAAAAGCTGTAATTCTTTCATCCTCTTAAGGCGGTTGCTATTGGTTACATCACTTGGCATTGTGTTCACTGTCTAATTAACCCACAAGCCTGTGCTGCTTTATTTCCTCTTTCGTCAGCTTCGACCAATGTAATAGAGCTACAATCAGTGCTGACATTGTAGGTCACCATATCCCCAATGCCCAGGTATTGCCAGTGTATTTTAGCTGGATAACTATAGACCCCAGAAATACCCCAGTATATTTTAATACACACCCCATATGTATAAAATATGCATTGTACAGGCTTATTATACATGTATACCATACATAATACATTTCAAATATATAACGCAATATATATTTCTATATTATCTTTACAAGATAATAATGTAGCTTATAGCCTCCCTGTATGTATTAGGTAATGTTTGTACAGTATTATATAAACATGTTAAACAAATACAGTTTACCTAATAATCTCCCTATATGTTTTATGTATGTGTATTTTTTATACATATTATACATGTATATATTATTCAGTACAGTTCCTACATTCATTCCTGTAAACCATCTTTAGACACGTATATGTATAGTGTATTTAAGATTACATTCATGTACTATATATATTTATATATATATATATATATATATATATATTTATTTATATATATTTATTCTACATGTATAGAGTATTTAAAACACGCCCGTGTATATTATATATGTTAATAATTTTTAGACATGTATAGCAAATTGAATACATTTCCAATAGTATATATGTATACGATTATGTATAAGGTATATATGCATATTCTACATGTATGATGTGTTTTAAGGCATTCTCTAAACGTATTTTATAATATATAATATTATATACCTAGGAAACATGTAAACTGTATTTTATACATTGCATGTATTAGTTTTCTTTCTCTACTCTATTCACATAAAAGAAATCAAAGGGCGGAAGTGTCCTAGTTGAGAGGCCATGACCATGGCCATTCCATCAGTGGCTGCAGGAGACTACTTTATCTCATTAGGGATGGTATTGATGACAAGGGGTACATGTGGCGCAGATGTTTCTGCCTATCTCACTACCCCCCTTCTGGTTGTGATTTCTATAGTTCCTGGCAAAGCTTGTGCCTTTGCCTTATGATATGGCATTCGGGTGACTGGATTTATATTGCCTTTGCTCAGTAATAGTCCTGTCTTAGCTGCTTGTATTATTGATGTGGTGCTCATGTACTATTATGCTCTCATACATTGCTCCCTGTAAAGCTGCCTGTATCCCTGTAGGTCTCAGTGGTGTGCTGTCTGGCTCCATGTGTGTGTGTGTGTGTGTGGGCTATGTGTGTGTCAATCTTTGTAAGGGCCATGCCCTGACATTGATCTTACCTCCTGTTCTGGTACCAGGTCTTGACCTGAGTGTCTGTAAGGTTGAGGGCTGCCGCCAGGTCCATGCGGTCCTGCACGCTCAGATATTTCTGCCTTTCAAAGCTCCTCTCCAACTGGTTGAGCTGATGGTCGGAAAAGGCTGTTCTGGCTTTCCTGGGCTTTTTGGACCGCACTGGGGGGCTATCGCGGCTGCTGCTGATTTCCCGGTCGCCTTCTTCTTTGGTACCTACACAGCCAGAGGGGGACATACACATACAATGAATCCATACAATGAATTTCTACAAGATATATATATATATATATATATATATATATAATATATTATATATATAGTATAATGCTTCGTAAAATTGGCTTTTAGTTTACTAAAGGAGAGCTCTCTCCGTCTTGACGAAGTAAATTCGAATCTTGCCAAATAATGGTTGTTGGACGAAAGAAAGCTCTAATTTACTAGCATGTCCTTCATGTACTTAAAAAAAGTCACTACAGCTATTTTAATCTTGTCATTAACGTACCAATAGTACTATGCAATTAGTAATAAGAATAAAACGAATGCTACTAGCAGTCTGTAGCTACTCCTAGTCATAATACTAATCATATAAAAATACTTTTGAGCTATGAATGTATGTACAGCAAAACAAGATAGCATATCAGTAATTATGTAAACAATATACATACAACAATAATATCTATGTTACTACCATATAAAATATATTATCGTAACAATATTACTACTACTAGTAATGATACGGCTAATATTCTGTTTTCTTTTAAGAAGATGATGATGAAGATGATGATGATCATCATCATAATGTGTTAGCCTCTGTGTTCGCTGTTTGCCCAGCACATTCCAGGTGAGAGCGATGACATGACCAGATCCTATTTATCAACCTGATATTTTTGCTGAATTGAAGAAAAATCGATATGTCAGAACCCATTTCTGTTTGTAGCAGGTTTTTTTCTAGCCTCCCTTTATCTTCCCTGCAGAAAGAACAATAATCTCTCTAATTGACCCACTGGGGAGGTTGGTACACACACCAAAAAAAAAATGGCCAGACAAGACTGCACGTCTGTTTTTGATCATCAACTTACGAAGAGACAAATCACAATGCCAAAAAGGATGGATATTAAGTGTATTCATATAGGGAACGTAATTTTAATTATATGCGATGCAAATAAAAAAGGAACTTAATAGAAAAGCACAATAGCGTTCGATAATCAAGAGCTCGTTTAACTAAGGATTGCGGCTAAATTAAAGAGTTATTGCCTGAGCATCACACTGAGAGTTAAGGGGTGAGGGGCTCCTAAATGTCACCCTTGGCACATACTTTCCCAGCTTAAAATTAGTAAATTTACCTCTATGTAAATTAATGATATTTATAATATTTTCTGAATATATATATACATATACAGTTTGATTTGAAATACTATGCATATATATATACTGTATATCTCTCGATATATCTATTGTTTGCTTATATGTAATAGCTAATAATCTGCTGCCACAAATTACTCCTAATGTTTCACTTACTTCTCAGTACATGTTTCTCTTCTAACAAGCCTAAAACAAAATATTTTGGGGTGAAGGAAAATAAAAATCTTCAGCAGTTATAGTACAGTAATCTCTATCTATATAGTCCCCAAGCCAGAAGTCACATTCGTTTTATAATTATTCTTAATATTTATTTTGTCAAAATGTAAAAGTCTGTATATCGTATCTATCCTTTAGACTGTAAGCTCCCAAGGACAGGGTTTTCTCTATCTCTTTCTCATTGTATCATCAAGATGCTACATGAACTTTGTAGCATCTTGGTTGTAATAGTCGACGTACTCTCTGTTTTACCCTGTCTGTAATTACTACCTTGTACAGCGCTATGGGTGAGGAAGCCACTATATAAATAACCAAATCTTTTCCTGATGAAAATTGTCAATAGCGTCAGGGAACGATGCCACTTGAAACCATAACTAGAACAATCACTTATAGGTCTATAATATAAATATCTATAAGGTATAAGCTATAAGGTATAATTCGCGCATTTGTGGGTGTCATTATTAAAATTAAGGGTGACATTTTATTTAGCATTATTTATAAGTATTTAATCGTTTGCCCCCCAAATCCAGTCCCCAGTGTTTCTGAAATAAGTTTAAATTGTGAAACATCTGGGAGAGTAATCTCCAAAAAGTATTTAGCTAGAGATAAATATTACATGATATACCGGTAATTAGTTATTTCTGTGATTGAGCCAGGCAGAATATTTAAAAAGTATATGAATTAGAAACAGCCTCATACAAAACGATAGAAAATTGTTTCAAAACGTGTTCCTTTTGTCTATGTCTAGAGCGATCCTGCTGGCCACACATAGTTCGATCTGTGTTAAATCTTGACCAATGGATTAACTATATGTGACGGGCCCTGGTGCTAATATTAAATGGGGCTCATACAATAACATTTTTCTGTCTTTTAACTTAGTTGGATGCAGCTACACAACTAAAGACTGAAACAGAAGAGACAAGTGGTGCCTCCTTTCTCTAAATGATGCCAAGTGAGCACAAATATGATAAATAAGGTGGAGTAGCAATAATGATGACCCCTATGCTGTCGCTCCTGGTCTTGACATGGCACAAAACCATGTGATATGTGATGTATTTCTATACAGAACTGAAAAGACTTTAAAAAGTCTCAGTGATCAGAAGATACTCTGATTTTGATGCTTCCTTTTAGCAACGAAACACAAAGAATCTTAATTATGTTATATAACAAAACCAACCTACAAAGGCCAATTTGGTTGCCTTAGCGAATGATTGATAGGTGATTGAAATAAATGGAGAGTTTGGATCATTTGTAACTGAGGGTCTGGAAGAGGTTGAAGTACTTACCGAGGCTCTTCATGTCGGAATGCAGGTCGTCCCGGAGTTTCTCCCCCTTGCCCTTGCCATCGGGCCCCTCCTGCTCCAGTTTGGCTCGGAAGGTTTCGGGGGGAGGCTCGTGTTTGGGGTGGGGGTGAGGGGGGGACACGGTGCTGTATGGGGCGCAGGCGGCCAGGGGCTTGCTGTCCCCTAGGATGTCCTTGATGAGGAAGGAAGAGGTGGCAGTCCTGAGGAGGGGTCCCGGGGGCGGCTGTGGGGGTGACGGCTGCTGGCTGCAGTGCAGGGGGTGCTGCTGCAGATCGGTCGCCTCAGTGGTCACAGAGATTGGGGAAGAGGGCGAGCTGGCCACACTGTCTATGTCCGAGTCCGGGGATAGCGGGCCCTGGCTCCGAAAATCCGGGCCCCGGAACTCTCCATTCAGCATGGCGGGGCTGCCACCGGACAAGATGGTGTCTATCCCAAAGCTGGAACCCTCCATGGTGCCGAGTCCTCAGAAGCGAGTCTTCATAACAATCCCACAGCTGCTGTGTGATTCTAAGCGGCCCAATGCGGCGATGATGCCACTAGATCAGAGTGTCAGAGCTGTGGCCGCCATGGCGAGCTGTCATGTTACTGGCCCCCGCGCGCTCTCCACTTGCTGAACTTTCTTTGCAAAGTTGAGCTCGCTCACAGCCTGTGACTCCCGGCTACTGCCGCCGCGCTCCCTGTAAGCCTGCTCCTCTCTCGCCTGGCAGAGACTCCCTCCCGTGACGTCACCGCCCACCCCGCCCCCTGCTCCAGCCACATAACCTTTGCTGGGGAGCCCCATCCTCAACCCGCATTGGTCGGATCCGTGGGAGCGTCGCCGACGCGCTCAACAGGCAGCCAATGACGTGAGGCGGCGTCCTGCTCCGCGCTAGACTGTGCGGCTGGCGCGGCTCTCGCTTCCCGCTACCGGTAATCCTGTCACCGGCTATGAATAAAATAGTCCCACCGGCCCGGGACATGGCGCACACAGTAGTGGTAGAGGTGTATTTGTATATTACAATATTTCAGTGCAAGCACAGAATTGCCAGACACTGGAGCAAACTTCAACGGCTGCTTCTCAGTAAGTCTCTGACGTCATTTTTAATCTCAATGCTTGGGGGGGGGGGATTAAGAAAAACAACAATTTAACTTCCACTGTATTCTAATACATATATATATATATATATATATATATATATATATATATATATATATGTTATATATATCGAGGATATATATCTAGGGAAGAGCAAAGGCTTTACATATATAAATATATATATATATATATATATATATATATATATAGTCTCTGTTCTTCGGTTGATATATACATCCCATGTGTATATATAAATCCACTATATATATATATATATATATATATATATATATATATATACCGTGTGTATGTGTGTGTTTGTTTATATAACATATATATATATATATATATATATATATATATATATATATATATATATCCCCCATATATCCTCTGTGTGCTATAAGAAAGAAAAAAAAAAAATATATATATATATATACCGTATGTGTGCGTGTGTGTGTTTGTATATCCTCTGTGTGCTATAAGAAAGAAAAAAATAATATATATATATATATATATATATATATATATATATATATGGAGAGAGTAAGATAGATGGAAGTTTGTTCACTCTCTATCTATATATATATATATATATATATATTTGTATACAGAGACACACAAGTAAACGTGTGATCTATGGCAGCTGAAATAGAAACACTAGGTGATACTTGTGTGTGGCCCAAAGTTTAGAACTGTGTAAGTTATGTTACTATGTATAAGGATTTGCAGAACATGTGAAGGTGTCTTCAATAGTCCCAGCCTCTTGCCTAGAGTAAGAGTGTGGGTATAAGGCAGCAGCCAGCACGGTAGGAATAGTCGGGATGGAGAAGGGATAAAGGGATGAATGGTGCTGATGCTGAGGAAGCTGTGTGGGGGTCTCTCCAGGCTGTCAGATGATGGAGGGGGATGGGGAGAGTGACGAGACTATTCCATGTTCCTCCCGATTAAGTAGCAGGCTCAGACTAATTAGCACAGTAATTATAAGGTGCTAAGAATGATTTCCACTCACATTGTAGCTGCCATTGCCAGTTTTAGGAATCATGTCAAGGTAAAAGCGTACAAGGCTACGTGGGGGGCTGTGGGGAGACCAACACTGATATTTACATATAGACCTATGTATGGATGGAATTGAGAAAGAGTTCTCCGCTTTATCTGTTATTATTCTGTTATTTATGTTATTATTGTGCGCTTCTGCTCAGATTACAGTGGCGTTTTGGAAAAGCGGCCCCTGATGCCTAAACCAACTGCGGCCAGCCAGTGATATTTGTTTGGGTGCTGATGATGGGTGAGCAGGGCTGGGGACAGTTCTCTGTGTACAGAAAGAGGATCCGTGTAATCGCACCCATCCCTCCCTGTCTGGTTACATGGCTAAAACCAAAATCTGTTCTTTCTTTTTTTTTCTTACTTTTTCGATTTCCCTCTTTTCTTTCTTTGTGTATTCACACATCATATCTATCTATCTATCTATCTATCTATCTATCTATCGTATGTATCTATACAGCTGTTTCCTTTTCTACCATCTCCTTCCTCTTTTTTCTTTCTCTCTTTATTTTTTCCTTCTATCTTTCCTTGTCATTTTATTAGTTTTGTTAATCTGTACATAACATGATTAGAGAGAGAGATAAAATCATTTTTATTCGGCATTGCAAAAAATCATCAAGACTTTCTTTCTTCTTTTCTTTCTTTCCCTTGCTTTCCCTTTCTTTCTTTGCACAGTGTAATATAACATTAAAGTGTCGTGTAACGTTGGCAATAATCACCCACATCAAACTATCATCACCCTGAATAGTAAATCCAAACTACTCCAGTACACTTCACACCCGTGTTGAGACTCACTTGGTCTTGTGTTGGTGATATAACCGTATAACAGCATTTCAATACGAAATAACACAACTAATCACACATAGGACAGAGCACCATCAGATCTATAATATGGATTCTCCTTACTCCTTTTCTTTCTCCTTCGCCCTTTTTCTCTGATTATCTGTTTTTCTATCTATCGATCTACATATATGATTATCTATCTATCTATCTATCTATCTATCTATCTATCTTCTATCTATTTGATCTCTCTCTCTCTCTCTACTATGCATTCATGCAGCCTGTATGGTCTCTCTCTGTCTCTCTGTCTTTCTATTATCTATCCATGCACCCTGTATGTGAATATAACAGTGCCATGCAGGGTATGCAGTCTGTCTCTCCTCTGTCTCTCTATCTCTGTATGTCTATTGCCTATCCATGTAGCCTGTACATGAATGGGATAGTGCCACGCAGTCTCTGTCTGTCTATTATATGTCCATGCAGCTTGTACATGAATGAAGAGGTGCCATGCAGGGCATGCAGTTTTTCTCTGTCTCTCTATCTCTGTATGTCTATTGCCTATCCATGTAGCCTGTACATGAATGGGTTAGTGCCATGCAGTCTCTGTCTGTCTATTGCCTATCCATGTAGCCTGTACATGAATGGGTTAGTGCCATGCAGTCTCTGTCTGTCTATTACCTATCCATGTAGCCTGTACATGAATGTGACAGTGCCATGCAGGGCATGCAGTCTTTCTCTCTATCTCTGTAGGTCTATTGCCTATCCATGCAGCTTGTACATGAATGGGGAGAGGTGCCATGCAGGGCATGCAGTCTTTCTCTCTATCTCTGTAGGTCTATTGCCTATCCATGTAGCCTGTACATGAATGGGTTAGTGCCATGCAGTCTCTGTCTGTCTATTACCTATCCATGTAGCCTGTACATGAATGTGACAGTGCCATGCAGGGCATGCAGTCTTTCTCTCTATCTCTGTAGGTCTATTGCCTATCCATGTAGCCTGTACATGAATGGGATAGTGCCATGCAGTCTCTGCCTGTCTATTATCTATCCATGCAGCTTGTACATGAATGGGGAGAGGTGCCATGCAGGGCATGCAGCATGGCAGCGTTGCTGTGGATGCCAGGAGCTGCTGATTTGCACCTGTTCTCCCAGCAGCAGTAACAGTAGCAGCAGCAGTAACAGTAGCAGCAGCAGTAACAGTAGCAGCAGCAGTGCCCCCTGCTCTGTCAATAGCGCGTGATGAATGTTTGTCCAGGCCTAATCTCCCCCACATGACATTCAGAGAAGTCTTATTTTCGGACAGTTTTGTGATAGAGTTATTAAATACAAATAAGCAAATAACGGCCTTTTAATATTGAAGATGGGGAGGGCGGCATAGAGTCCAGATGGTTCTTGGCACTGTACGATGTTTATATCTACACTGTTATTTTCTCAGATTTATTTTAGCATATTAATAATTTGAATACACCATGGCGATACGCGTTCTGCATATACACTCTATCATTTATTTCGTACGTTGCGCGTTCATCTGGTTTATAATGTGCATTAGAGTCAAGTCTCGAGTCAAATATATGTAGATAGGATTAGTATGTAATGACACAAGAGCAAACGTAATGATGAAGTATACAAATATGCACTTCTATCTATTTTCTTATAAGGATCATAAAACGCAAAGATAATGACGCAAACATATTAGAACACACTGCCTTGTTAGTGTAAAAATGTTTTGTTTCCTATTTTCGGATTGTCGGACTTCCCTGAGAGCGACTCTTTCACCTCTGTCATTGAAATCTACAGCATGTGTATTCCTGACAGGAGCCACTGGGTGGCGCTATCGCTCACCCGCCGCTACCCACCACCACCTTTGTCTGATGGAACGCGCTTGCTTTTGAGTAATTCCTTGAATAAACTCCGACGTGAATTTTATCATCATTATCTTCCCGAATAAAAATGATATTTTTTTTCATTTCATACCAAACCATCAACAAGACACCCATCTTTATCATTGGAAGTGGATGGATCGCTGTTGTAGAACTTCACTTTGCATTAAACAAAATCAAAATACCTGGTAGATAAAAAAAAAGTATAAAAAGTATTAGAATACAAGTAAAAGTAAGATCAGTACAAAGTACAAATGGTTAATACGTGTTAGTACAAATAGATAAACAATGAGCTTAATCAATAATAACACGACTATCCTGTTTTATTACCGTTATTTTATCACTTAATTTATCATTATAAGTGTTTAGACCTGAATACAGATTTCTTTCTTTTTTTTGCATTGTGTACAACGAACAAAGAACTGAGACAAGTATTTCAATTAATATGCTGTATAAAGGCTTTTTTGTATATATCGCATTTGGTATTATGCACTTTATTTTTTCTAATTATATTAATTGCAGGTAAATAGATTTAAAAAAATTGATTCTTAAAATATATATATATATATATATATATATATATATATATATATACCTATCATATGTAGGAGTTCGGATATCAGCAGCGGGCTCCTCGATTTACTCTGCCTGATAACTTTAAGCTTTAGGATTCGGAGCTTAACCTGAGTCTGGGATGCTGGCAGGGCAGCTGGGATTGGCATTCGCCACTTTCTCCTAATAGCCCCTCAGCCCAGGGATGGATGGAGGCATCTCTGCTCTATCAAGGAGGATTCTGTCTCTGTTAATCTGCTTTCTTATTTCATGCTTATTTGTGCTATCAGCACTCGGGATCTGCCATGCTTTTCATTATGGAGTGAATCATGTCATGTCCTCTGATTTGCGCACGCCAGGCTTGTTCTTAGACAGGATCACATCTAATGTATTCAATTTATTAAATGTAATCCAATTCATTACAGTACAGGCAGCATGCAGCTTGTTCAGCCCCCCCCCCCCCCAGAAGAGCCTGAGGAATGAGCTCATGGCAGATGCCGCAGCTTCATGCTGTCCTATGATGTGTGGACTGTAGACAAAATGCAAATACAAACTATAATATATATATATATATATATATATATATATATATATATATATATATATATATATATAGTTGGTACTCATAATGTATTTTGCCACTGACATATATGGGGTTATCCTAGTGATATTGAATTTTTCTCAGAGCTTGTCCCAATTAGCACACAATAAAGTAAAATAAAAAAGTAATTTCTCTGTTTAAAAATCAAGTCCCCTGCCCCTGCATTCGGACATTTCTACAGGCAAGGAACAAATTATTATTAATGGGAAAGTTATATTATTTTAAGAAGTTAGAAGGTAACTATGGGAAATCCACCAAACGCATTAAAAATTACCCTCCACAAATAGTTTTTTTTTTATTTCCCATAGTATGTTGTTATGGGGTAACCTCTAAAATAAAATATATATTTAATTTTATTTAAAACAATTTGCACCCCGCCTGTAGAATTGCCCAGTCACATGTGCAAATTTTGATTTCCTGATAGTGGAAAAAACATGTTTAATTCACTTTATTTTCTGACAATTGAGAGTTCTGACTGCCTCTCCAGACTCCAACTCTCCATAAACACCCCAAAACATTTGGATAACCCCAATTTTAATACACATATGCAGTTAATCTTTATGTAGATACACACATATGTACACCTTTGTGTGTAGTTAATGTTTATGTAAATATACACCTATGCACACCTTTGTGTGTAGTTAATGTTTATGTAGATGCACACCTATGCACACCTTTGTGTGTAGTTAATGTTTATGTAGATGCACACCTATGCACACTGTTGTGTGTAAGTTAATATTTATGTTAATATTTATGTGGTATCTACATTTTTTTTCTGGAGAGGCAGTGATTTCTTTTCACTCAGCACATAATAAAAAGAACCGGAGTTGGAGACTTACAGTAAATTAAAAGACATTGTTTTCTTCTATTTGAAAATTCCATACTTGTTTGATAGGGCAGTTCTACAGGTGAGGTGGAAATTAATTTTTAATGGTATTCAACATTTTATTTTAGGAGTTAATAACAGCAGCCTATGGGGAAGCCACACATTTGGAGCGGATCAACTTTGTGTTCTTATTTTCTAGCTACACGATTAAAAATAACTTGCACCTTATCTGCGGAAGTGCCCCATCACATGTGCAGGGATTAAGATTTTTAAATAGATGAAAACTATTTTTTATTTAACTTTATTGTGGGCTTAGTAAGAAAAGCTCGGACTGCCGCTCCAAACTCAGCCTCTCCAGAAACATTTGGATAACCACCATAGTTAGTACCCCTAGAAGTGTGTTTTGCACACCTTTGTGTGTAAGTTAATATTTCTGTAGATACACACAAGGGGTAATCCAAATGATTTGGGATTTTTCTGGAGAGGCTGAGGTTGGAGAGGCAGTCAGAGTTGTTATCGTACATAATAAAGTGGAAAAAATAGTTTTTTTTATCTATTTAAAAATGAAAATCTATTGCAGTGATGCAGATGCAGGTGAGGTGCTCATGTTTCTTATTCTGTTCTGTTATTCTATTTTAGAAGTTTGGATATAACAGTAGACGGGCAGGCTGATTTATCACTAATGCCAGGTAGCGACAGATGAGCGTCTGTAGCAGGCATTTTCAGAGCGCCCGCTAGTAGTCACTGTGCTCAGCCGTGGGTCGCTACTTCATAGCGACTCAGTCGCTGTGCAGTAATGTTGAATACATTGTGAGGAGTCGCTATTTGACCAGTACAGCACTGTATGGGAGTGTATGGTAGAGACTGCTCATAGCGACCGACTCACACCATATTCAGCAAAAAAAACAGCCTCACAAACCTCTGGCGCTGAAAAATGCTTGTTTGAAGCCCAGAGCGCAGGAGCCGGTGTGTTTAAAGTCTGTTTTTCAGCATCTTTTCACTAGTAACAAACATATGGAATTACATTGTAGCAACATTGTAACATAAACACTTTAATGGCAGACCTGTAATGTCATTTCTGAAGAAATATATAAAAAATGAAAAATTTGTGGAAAAACTCCTTATTCAATGCCAAGAGAGGTCACAGAATTATTTGAGATTTAAAAAAAAAAAAAAAAAAAAACATAAAACAAAAACACAGTTTAAAGAGAAGGAAAGGATTGTCCATTGAAATGTATGGGAGAGCACCAGGTAGCGAGAGGTCATACCTGGCGCTGTGCAAGGCTGAACGCTGGCGCTGTTCGCTGAGGATGGGAAAATGATGAATCAGACGCTACATGGCGTTGTCCCAGTCGCTAAACAGATTCTGCTTGATAAATGTGTAATTGCGTGCCGTGTCCGGCGTTCACCAGTCGCTACCTGTCGCTGCCTCTCATTAACCAGCCACTACCTGACGCTATCCCTTCATGAATAAGGGCCTAACAGCGATCCAAAGGGATGTCTATAAATATGATTTTCTATAGACTCCTGTTATTTTGTAATGTTTGACACATAAATATCTACCCAAATAAAAGAAAATAATAATCTGCACCTCACATCCAGGAGTGTCCCATTATATCTGCAAGGTTTTTTTGATTTTTAAATACAATAAACTTTTTTTATTTCACTGATTTCTGCAGCCTGTTAAAACGTAATGCCAAGATCATTTGGATAACCCCTTTAGACATTTAGACAGGTTTCCTATGTGCTATGTCCTTTTAGTGTAAGTAATGTATGTGTAGAAAACACACACACACACACACACACACACACACACTTTTTTTTCGGTTTTAGCAAGGAATTAATTAATATATATATATATATATATATATATTAAGCCAAATTATTATGATTTTTTTGAAAAGCCGAGGTTTGAGAGCCTTTCTGAATCAACCCACTTCAAATTAGTGATTTATTTTACTTTGTTGTATTCAATTTCATTTGCAGGCCTTACATTACATGCATTACATATCTACCAATGTAAAAACCATCAATGCACCACTTATATAACGGCTCATCCCTAAACCTAATAAGGTTCAGGGTATTTCTTTTTAGAAGAATACAATACAATATATTATTTGTGTTACTTTAATTGCATGTTGATTTGAAGTCTCTAAAATTGCAGGCTCTCCAAAAATGTCAGAGGCTCTCATTAGGATAAGACTACCCCCCCCCCCCATGTGAGAGAGGGAGATTTATATTATAGTCCTGAGGGAGGAGGTTCCATCCTTTAAAATGCTGCCTTTATGTAAACCTATATAATTTAGTACTGCATACAGTATATATAATAAATATTTCTATACTCCTGACCAAAACAACTTCATAGTGACCATGTCAAACAGCAGCAAAAAGAAGACCAACAGTCAAAAATGACCTCAACCAGACCAACACAACAGTGCTCATATGAATCCCTCCCCAGGGCAATTGCTGCACATAAAAATTCATTTACATTTTTTAACTCCTGCTGCATCTGCAGGCCACCTACAAACAGGAAGTGCTGCTGGGCTTCCTGTTACTGTGCATTGTCGGTTATGTCAATTGAATCCAGGAAGCAGCACAGCTGAGATGCTGGGAGAGGGAGCTCCAAAATGGCCGCTACCTTTCTTTTACAACTGTGCCAGGCTGTTGTTCCGGTTTAAAGTGATTGGCAGGTCAAAAGCTAAAAATCAGTAGCTTACCTTACATTGAATCCCTCCAGTGCTCTCCTTCCTGCTATGTCAGTCTACTTAGTGAGTAAATCACTTCTTCATTCAGCTTTCAGTCTCCCTTGCTGACCCCCACTCTCTCCCCTGGCGTCCTGAATGGCTCACTCTCTCTCTGTTGTTATGAACCCCCCTCCTCCATCCTCTCTGATCAAACTATGTGCTGGCAGCCTGGAGTCGCTCTTAGCCTGCAGCATCTCTCACCCCCACAGTGTGCTTACATCACACTGCTGTTCCCACACCTGCTGTTTTTCCTAAGTTTTTCATCCTCCAATGCTCTAATACTTTTACTTGGAAAATACAGGATCTTTTAGAAAACAGAATGACGTTTGGGGCAATGCAATGTGTAGCCTGAGACAATGAGACAACAATCAGGCTTGCCTTTAGTATAACTTTAACTCTTATAATACATGCTTGTTATGGGTGTGATTTAATTCGATAAGAGCCTATCCAAGCTTACCTAAGTACATTTCCAATGAGATTGGAGTCTTTTCAACTCAACTGGCAATCAAAAATCATTTAGTAAAATTGGATATTTATACAAATTCAGAAAACAATTGGAGGTTGTTTTTTGAATTAAGAACAATAATCCTCACCTAATTGGCAATATTCTGGAGCTGTAAAACACAACATAAAAAATAGTATTTCCAAAATCTGTGCATGGGTGGTCAAAATAAAGGTTGGAGAGGCTCTCAAAATCAAATTGCATTCATCACCATCATATCGTCTTTCTCCCATGTCGGGGAACAGGGAACCCTGTAACTGTCATATTTAACTGGCTAAAAATGGTTTTAAATATAAATTCTAAATTTGCAGCACTCACCCTGCTCATCAGCTTGACAATTTTTTAACTAAAGAATAAAGTGTCAGGCTGATGTGCAGGGTGAGTAATACCAGTGTGGAAGCCTCGTCTGAGCTGGTAGAAGTCCTGGCAGCACCAACTGACACTTTGAGCCAGATAACAGGCCAGGCAATAAATCTGGACAACCTTTCACTAAAGGCCCCCACAAGGGAGGATAGGCTGGGCTGCAGGGGTCCAGGAGGCTGCAGGGAAACAGAGAATGCTAGGCCAGATACAATATACCGAAACCGTCTGGTATAAAGATAGCCTCATGAAACTGTGCATATCTCATTAAATATGAAAATAATAAAAAGCATGTATACATCATCATATCAATATGATAATCAAAATAATAAATAATCAGCTCTCCAGTGTAGTGCCATTTTAATGCTGATTTAGCATATATAGCCTTCCAAACACTTCTATGGTAAACTCTCTCTGCTCTCCTATGAGTTTCCAACGTTGTAACAATAATGAATGTTATTATAAGCATAAAAGGAAAAAATAAAAGCCAATAGCATGATTCTGCTTAAAATATAGAAGTATGCAACGGCTATCCCTTTATTAATGCTCACCAAATCCCACTTTATGTCAGTGTATTAGATCAAACATAACACAAATCCAGCATGAGTTGTAAAGGAGAGGCTCTCCCTTACAGCTCATGCTGGATTTGTGTTATGTGTTTTTTCCTTTTATGCTTATGACATTCATTATTGATACAACGTTGGAAACTCATAGAGAACGGAACCGAGAGAGTTTGCAGTACAAGTGTTTGGAAGGCTATATATGCTAAATCAGCATTAAAGTGGAGCTACACTGGAGAAATGATTATTATGAACATTGATATTGTTAATCTGGTATGTGTTTTTATATTATTGGTGATAGATACCGAACTGTACTGAAAAGTGTACACACTGGGTGGAAAGAAAGGTGATACTGCATTCTGATGAACTGTATCCCGCAGAGTAACAGTTTTAGATAATTTTAAAGAAGACCAAAACCCACCCTGGAGTCTATGCAACTCCATGGCAGGCATACATGCTCCCCCCGGGGCACTCTGATTGGGGGTCGCCCGTAAATGCACATTTGTTTCTGGTCCAACTGCGCATGTGTGAGCAGCGGTTGCATCCCCGCTATCCCTTTAGCAGAGTGCGAGTCAATGAATGGCCGGTACGGGCATGCTCCCCCATGCTAGCGGGGAATGCGTCAGCCAGCACGCTCGGATCCGCTAGCATTAGACGAGCTACTGAACGACAGGTGACCACACAGCGGGGCACCCACGATCGAGGTGTCCCAGGGGCAAGGACCAAAACCCAGGATAGTCAAGATCCTGGTTTCGTTCCACTTTAAGATCTACAGATCTTAAGATCAACAGATGAGTAGTGTAATTAGTTTACTGGTCAATGACAAGGGTCACAAAACAGCAGCACATCAAGAAAACAAGCCGAGGGTCTGTGCAGACAGTGTAGGGTTGTAAGCAAGGTAGGCCGAGAGATCAGTTCAGAGAGTCAACTTGGTTGGATGGGTCAGGTAATATCAGGTTGAGGTAGAAGCTCTGTCACCGCAGATAGTCTTGAGAACATGGATAGCACTTGGACAAATGGAAACCAGATAGGCCGATGATCAGGCAGTGTGATGATGTCAGGGACACAGTTTAAACATCTGTATGCAGGTGAAAATTCCCAGGAGCATGCTGCCTGCTGAAATGGGATCTGAGCTTGTGTACGGATGTGCGCATTTGAAAAGTCATGTAGACAGGCTGCCTGCTGAAATTGCCACCAGGCTTCTGTACAGATACGTGAACACTTAGAGCTTCTGGGCTGCTTGCTGAAATTGCCACCAGGCTTCTGTACAGATACGTGAACACTTAGAGCTTCTGTGCTGCTTGCTGAAATTGCCACCAGGCTTCTGTACAGATACGTGAACACTTAGAGCTTCTGGAGGCATTTTGACACAATGAAATGGCATTTGTACCCATTCAGGATTATGTTCGAATTATTCGGTTATGTTCTACAGAAGTCTGATTGTCAACCCCAGTAGAGTGTCATCACTGCCTTCAACAGGAGGAGCCCCACTGCAAACAGTAAACGCATCTGGGAGCTCTCACTCCATGGTGTAAGCAAGGTAAGCATTCTTGTCATGGCTTTTCTCCAGGGCCAGTCTTAGACCCTGGACTACACGTTTAAAAGTGTAGTCCTGAGCAAAATGTGGGGGTCCATAATTCTGAAACATTGTACCAACATCAGTCAATTTCAGTCAATTCGGTAAATAAATACAAATATGATCATGTGAAAATATATTAAAGCAGACCATCACTCTGAATAAAAGTCTATCTTATATGTTTCCCACACCCTGTACATACAGATTGCTCACATTAAAAATCATCCTACCTGCATCTACTGCATGTTATGAGCCTTTAAACATCCAAGATGGTGGCTCATGGATCATCAGGTGCCTTCTGACTGTGTCGCTCTGCATTCTGGGATTGCTGACCTTTCACTGACCCCGGCTCTGCTCTGTCTGTGCAAAGCACAGCTATAACCCCGCCCCCTGCACTTTCCCCCCCCTCTGCTCTCCTCAGTATGTGATGCTTCTGAGGCAAGATGGCGGCGCCCGTATGCTAGAGTCCTGAACAGAGTTGAAGCCCAGTGGGGGAAAGAATAATAAGTAAGTGACTAAAACTGTAAAATATATTAATTTTAGATGCTGGGGAATAGTTTTTAAGGGTTTGGTCTTTTCATTAAATCATGCTGAAGTCCGGTTTAAACAAATGCAACTGAAAAATTTCTCTAGTACATTTTTTCAATCAAGTACCACTTTCTATTTTATAAACACATCAAGAACCACCGGAGTGATATGTGTGGGTGGGCAGTCACCTAAAGCCCACAACAAAGGGCAAGAAATAAAGAAAAATGCACATAAATAAATTGTTAGTCCTTTTGGAGCGGTTTTGTATTTATGAAGCAAATAAGGTCAGTGCAACGTATAGATGGTTGCAGATAAGGTCAGCCCTTCCTAGGACCATCTGCTAGGACCAGTGGTATACCTAGTACAGGCTGGGAAATGCTGGCCTATAATATTTGATCAATTTGCCTCACAACCCCGGCGAGTCCTAGCAGTGTTTCCTAGGACCATCTGCTAGGACCAGTGGTATACCTAGTACAGGCTGGGAAATGCTGGCCTATAATATTTGATAAATTTGCCTCACAACCCCGGCGAGTCGTAACAGTGTCTCAAAACCAGCCAAGGCCTAGTAGTGATGTCCAGGAGTAGACTGCAGGTCTACAGGCCACTCTCTCACACAACGCACCTTGGCGGCCTATACACAGTCTGGCTGCAGTATGATGCTCCTGATGCCTGATGTCTGGCATACTACTCAGCGGAGCAGCCTGGACTTTTCTCCAGCAGAGGGTGGGGGCCAGAATTGGTGCTGTGTAGACAGGAGGAGGGATGTTGAGAAGTACAATTCAGTGTTTCCTCTAGAAACACTGTAGGAAGAGGCCGTAGTGGTGGCGGGGACCTGGACGGGCCAGACTCAGAATGGGTATGTTTTCAATGGCAGACCTGGAATAATCAGACTTGGGGGGCTAGAGTAAGTATATTTTCAATTGCGGATTCATACAGATGCTATACATTTTTAATTCCTTCCTTAAGACCATAGGCTCACAAGGGCAGGGCCCTCTCCTATTGTATCTCGAATTTAGAATATTCATTGTAAATTCTGTAACCCTGCATTTGTAATAGTCTATGTATTGTATGTTTCTACCCTGTCTGTAATTACTACTTTGTACAGTGCTACTGAAGATGATGGCACTATATAAATAAACAATAATAATATTAATAATAAAATTGAGTTGTCAACGGCCAAGGCTATAGAGATAATTACTCTCTCCTAACAGCAGGCCAAGGCTATAGAGATGATCACCCTCTCCTAACAGCAAGCAAAGGCCAGGGCTATAAAGATAATTGCCCTCTCCTAACCATATAAATATTTGCAAAGTTTCTGCAATGTATCTCCCAATGCCTGTTTCATATAAAGACAAATCCATAGTAGCATATTCCAACTATGTAGTCAAACCACTGTGTATTTATTGCTGTCAAATACTGTGGGAACTAACTATGGTTAGTTGTTTCCTAAAAATCAAAGAGATCTCGGATCCTTTGTAGGAAATCTTTACTACCAGGACGGGCTAAATAACATTATAGTGTTAGCCTCTTAATGCCATCTTGCAACGCAACAAAGTAAAAGGTAAACCCTGGGGTTTTAAAAAAAACTTATTTTTTCAACTTTTTTTAATCACCCTGCTTAACACACCCTGCCAACATTTAACCTCTAAGGTTAACTCAAGCCCTTGCAATTTTCCTATAATCTGCCCCTTAAACATAACTTTAAACCTAACCTTAACGCTTTTTATCCTGACATTAACACCTAACCTTACTTCAATGCCTAAGCTTCCATGGTGATGATGAGAGCTAAAATATCACCAGAGAAAAATGTCACATAACATCAAAGATGTCAAAAGTCTAACTTTCCTTCACCATTTCTCTGTGCTTCATCAGAATTATATATATACCGGTATATATATATATATATATATATATATATATATATATATATATATTCCCGCAGAACAGCCCACATGCATTCTGCGGTAATTGTAGGCAGTCTTGCCAGCATACATCAATGCCAATGATGATATTAACAAGGACAATTACTATGCTGGCTCCTCCTCCACTTATGTGATAAACAGGAACGCCACCATGTTATTTCAATCAATCAAAACAGTTTTATCACTCTAATTACCCAGGGGAATGTCATTTTCCATGCTTGATTACAAAGTGTTAGCTTGCGGTTTGTAAATATAGCTTCATTTCAGACAGCATCATATGGTAAACATTTAACTTTGGAAAGAGACATGGAACCAAAAGCCAGACTTACACTCAACAACATGAATGACTGAATAGGCAAGATTGCCCAATCTGAGCAACATTAACCTTTCTTCATCTATTCAAGTATATGTGAAAAAATTATAGGACACTGCAATAAAAGATCTTGCCTTTAATAAATGATCAATTAGGGGCCCTAACATGGGCTTAAAACTTCCCTGACAACTGCCAGGTAGGGTCCAGGTCCACATGACCCCTAACCCACCTACTACAGCTGTCTGTTAGCCCTGAATTTAGGAGTATATTTTCCTAATGGAGCTCTATATAACGGGGACCAACAAGCTTTCTTGCCCCCATAAGATGAAGCTAGGTTAGGGTGGGTAACTCTCTAATATAAGGCTCAGGTCTGTTTTCATACATTATGGAGTCTGCATTGGTTCTGGGTACCTTTATTTTTGCTCTATGAGGCATAATAGTTTTCAATTTAATGTTTTTTTTTTCAAAATAAATAAACCCCCCTCTACTCTCATCCATCTTCCCCCCCTTTTATGCCAGATTTAAAATATAAAGTAAAAACTCCCCTGGTCCTAGACTATCAGAGATCACACACTGGGGAGCTATACTCCCAAATTCGGGTCCTGCCGAAAATCAAGGCATCATGGGCAACAGTTATCACCCAATCACTGGAGCAGCAGTGGCCCTGGGTGACAAAACAGTTTCGTCAAGGGAGTGGGTGAAAAACTGGGACCAGCTTAGCATGTCTTGTTTTAATTACATAACCCAGCTTTGTTGGGGGGATATAGGTGCACTTTAAAGCCTATTCAATCCCATACAAATAAAGCAGACTCACATCATCTCCTAGGGGGTATAGATTTACTTGATGCACCCTAGATTGGGTACCATATTTCTGTACAGAGGGTAGAGCCCTTCCTCTCATGGAGACTATGCCTGGACCAGGGTGTTGTTGTGTATATTTAGGTGCCAAGAGCAGGCTTTCATCACTTAGTCACCCAACACTATCCTAAATTGGACTCATTGCTTGTGCTTATTGACATAGGTCAGTTAACCAATTTGTCTGATCCATCAGGGGCAACAATGTATTAAAAATTGAGTTGGGAACACTTCAATTTCCCCCAGGCTTTCTGCCTCCGATTTTTTGGGACCCAGAGTAACTGTCACACCATAGACAGTGGCAAATGGTATTCGCCAGTTTGTCTGAATTTTAGAAATGGGCCTTGATGCATGGCACTCCACTGCTTTTTTTGATTGCCCAGGTTGAACTGAAAAATGTAGAGTCTGCCCTGGCAGCAAAGTCTGCTGTTAGCAATAGCACAATCATGGTTGAGGGTCAGGTCAACAGCTAGTTCAAGATCACAAAGGTTAAATCAGGCCAAGATTGGAGCAAGCAGCTTTGGTTCAGAAATAATAAGTTAGGTTGAGACTGACCACAGAGAGTGTTGCAGTAGCCAAGTTGGGAGCTAATCAGGGCATTATTTTTATTGGGACCCCTCAGCAAGATAATTAAGGCTTTCTTTAAGGTGCCCACCTACAACTGCTTGGCCTCTACCTGATCCGCCTTTCAGAAGTCCTGCCCAACTGGGTGCTCCTTGTCACTGACAACTTCCAAGGCTTTGGCCCATCACGAGGGATAATTTTCTTCAGCGACTTCCAAAGCTCCCTAGGGAGGAAATGCTTCATTGGTGCTCCCACAGCAACCCTCTTTAGAGAGTACCAGCCAGTGCTTCCTTCTTGGGCACTGGTCTCCGTTCATTTCAGCCTCACGCCTCAGCATTTATGCTCTGCACACACAACACTCCTTGGGCTTACCTTATATAAGACCCCGGAACTAATCAGTGTTGAGGTGGGTGGCCCCTTTCTAAGTGCCTAAGAGTTAAACCCTCAGTAGCAGCAACCTAAAAACATCCCTGTCACTGTCCGACTTTTTTTTTTCGTACACATGATTGTCTTACCATATGTTTCCTTTTATTAACCTATAGGGTTTACAGCACAATGGCATGGTTCACGGCGGTGTTGGATTCAGTGTGCTAGCATGGGCCCTCTGCACAACTTAATTCTTTCTTCGTGTGTTTGGATAGCGGTCGGTGACAGAAGACGGGCCCGTTGGATGACTGAAACTAGGACCCAGATACCTTGCATACAATATATATAAAATATGTATTCTTTTTTGGGGGGGGGGTTGTTTTGGTCCACATGAGTTAGGTTGACTCCTGCAATTATTTTAAGGTCGTTATAACACCCTAAAGATCCATTACATTTTACTCTATTGTATGGGTCATATATGTATATGTATGTGTAAATATATATATATATATATATATATATAGATGCTTATGGAGGTACCTCTGGTATTTTACATATATGTATAAAAGTGCAAGTGGACCTGAATAGATGGTTACTATGCACCTCTGGTGCAAGTGGACCTGAATAGATGGTTACTATGCAAATTTAACTATGTCTGTTATGGTACAGAGAAATAAGACAACACATGCTTCTTGAATATATATTTTGATCCAGTACAATTTTATTATGTAGTGAGTGACTTGAATAGCTGTATACCATGTAAATAGTTGAGTTACACTTTGTTTAAAGTTGACCTTGATAGCATGGCTGAGCAGAGATATCTGCCTCCTTCCCTCCCCTCCCCCACTCTTTATGTGCAGCCTTCCTCTCTGAAGTCCAGGCTGTTATGCTGGTGGAGCCCAGCCCCTCCCCTTTAGCCGATGACACCGGCCGGGTCATCATGGGGGCGCGGGCTCTGCCAGCTGACGGCTAGCCAGGATTGATTTTGATCTTGTTGAGAGGGGGCTCGGCTGCACATATGGTGCTTAACCGCCACCCATCACTACAGTTGATGGGCACGTCCTTGTCCAATCGGATGCGCTGCATCAGGGGGCAGGAGATACACACTGGGGGGGGAGGGTGGCCTGATGCTCTGCCATGCCACATAAAAGGAGACACCATTCAAAGAGACAGCACCCCTGGAGAAGCCGTAGCGGATCAGCGGAATGCGTGGGGTCTCCTGCCTTCAATCCACTGCCCGTTGATTAGTCACGTTTGACCACAAGGACAGTATGATCTTTACTTTTTCTTTCCAGTGATTGCTTACTACCTCAGCTCACTTAAATAGCCCTGCACTAATAGCACTTTTGTGTATTGGGTTTACATTGGGGGTCTCATCCCCTGCTTTACTTGATGAATATAGCCTTCTGATCTAGCATTTGCACTTTAGATTTGATTGATTGCACAGGTTTATGGTCTTGATAAATTATTCGTAGTAATTACCTTTTTATACTTATATTTTTTGCACAAAGTGGAGTAATTGAACACTCACTTGAGTAATTAGAAATATATATAAAAAATATATATAAATCTTTTCTTTTTTTTTTGGCAATTTGTGGAGCTATTTAATACTGACTTCTATTTGTACTTTTTTATACCTTGTGGTCTTCTATAATATGGATTGCTAAGTATTTTAGCATCACAGGAATAGTGGATGAATTAATTTTAACAGTGTCTTTGTGTTGCATGTGTGTTTTTATTTTTGCTAAAGTGTAACATTTAATAAAATATTATTTTATGGCATTTGTGGAGTTGTGCCCCTTTCTTATGACCCTTGTCAATTTGGTTTGGCCCATCCCTGTCACTGTCCCTAAGTAAAACACCCCCTATACTTCACTACACTAACCATTAACCCTTAAACTACCTATTTCCCCTACAACAGGGGTGGTGGCTTATCCTCCATTAGCAATAGCACAATCATGCTTGAGGGTCAGGTCAGCTGGTAGTTCAGGTTCACATAGGGTAAATCAGGCCAAGGTTGGAGCAGCTTAGGTTTAAAAATAACAAGTTAGATCAAGGCTGGTACATACAGTTTAGGATTGTGGTTAGTGAACAGGCCCAGAAGAACCTTGGAATGATTTACAGGTTGAACTGTCAAATGTAAAGTCTGTACTGACAGCAACATCTTTTGTTAGGTTTAGCACAATATTGCCATTAGAACAACATACATTAGGTTGAGGCTGGTGCAGGACGTTTAGATTTCTGGTTAGTAAACAGGTCCAGCAGAACCTTGGAGTGATTACAGATTGAACTGACTAATGTAAAATCTGTCCATGGTGGCAAAGTTTGCTGTTAATGATATCACAATCATGGTTGATGGTCAGGCCAAGGCCAGCACAGGTAGTTCAGCTTTGCACAGCGTAAATCAGACCAAGGTTTGAACAGGCAGCACAGGTTAACGAATAATAAACTAGGTTGAGCCTGGTGCAGGAAATTTGTACAGACCACAATTTAATGGAACAGGTGTAAACAAGATCTTCCTGTGCAAGGCTGTTGTACGATGAAGGCGTTGCACCATCCACACACATCATGGCTTTAATGCATTGTGAGTGGGCATATACTTATTAAACATGCACATGGAAGTAGTCTAAATAGCCTTGAATTATCCTATATTGTTTCAAATATTGGCAGCATGGGACATTGGGATGCTCTGTTGTGCAGCACAGACCTGAAAGCCAGATACTGGGCATACCGATACCAATCACTTTCGCAATTCCCTGAGGACAGCCAAATGAAAAAGAAAATAACTATTCAGTTTCACCAGGCAGCTGTTCTCTTCACTATGAGCCTATCGAACCTGAGTAGTCACTAGTGGACACACGTTCACGAGAATGCAGAAGAAGACCCTTGCAACCAGGGTTGCAGGCCTGTGCCTCATAGTATTTGGGAGATTACAGAGGAAGTAAACTCTATTAAGCCTTTAATTCCTCTTTAATTAATTTAGTTGTCTGGATTGCATAAAGGGGCTGCTTTATGACATTTGGGGGTTTTCATATGCTCAATCCTTAGTTTGGCGTATGCGCTGCAACTGGGGAATAGCGTCAAACTGAGCCATGTCTCAAATAGACACAGATAGAACTATATTTGGACTGGTGAACTTAAGGAGAAGTGACTTTTTTTGTGCTTTGTTGGATTTAGCTGTACTTCGCATAGAACACTGAAGGAGGAGTGGGTCCTTGAGGATTTTGGGCTTGACTGTGAGTAAAGAGGTGCCTTTTTTGGTTTACCCATTTTAGGTAGGAATGATGCAGATAAGGTTGAATCAATGGAGGTCATGTAGAATGTGGACATTACTTTCAGGGGTAGGCCAATTTCCTGGGCTTTCTCTGAAAATAAAGCCTTTGCTGGCCTTTCTTTGGTACCATGTCAACATGCATGTCCCACTTGAGGTCATGTGTTACAGACTCTCAAAAATGTTGTCTCCCGTACTCTTCAACGCTGTCTATGTGAATTGGTGAAAAATTCAGGGGAGATTTGCAAAAGTTGATCACAATTAAACACCATGCTGTTGACTACATTGCAGTAGGCATGGTCTTCTTCAGTCGGTAATGACGATATCTTCTGTGAATTTAACTATTTTGACTGTGTCATCAGTGGAAATGCGGTCGTTGGTGTAAAGTGCAACTAGTATACAAAATAACACACAGCCTTGGGTTGCTCTGATATTGATAAACCGTAAGGCCAATGTGAACTGCTTGATGCACTGCACTCAGGTCAGGTCAGTGAAGAAGTTCCTCAACCAGGTGGTATGAATTGTGTGTCAGGATTAATGGTGTTAAAAGAGGATCCAAAGTCTACAAATCCAGACATTTGAGTTATCAATGTGTTCCAAAATGTTTGAAATCATAGTGTCAATGAGAATGCATACAACAAATGGAATCCTTTTATTAAAGTGGTGGGTTATGCTCCTAGATACCCAAAATTAAATGGACAGACTCTTGTAGTATGCAGAAGCCTCATTCATTGCCCTGAATAGGACCTTTTTTAAGCAGGGTCATTTGTTATTTATTTAATAATTTCATATAATGGTTGTATCACTCTTTGGAGCAATTCAATGTCAGCTGTGCTATTTTTGCTGGAATTTAGACAGGGACTTTAACACACACTTGACTTATGTTTTGAGGTGTAGACGTTCCTCAAACTTTAGTAAATACTATCCACGTAAGATGGAGAACTCCCTTTGTGATCACTCTCTCTTAACCATAGCTTATTGCCAAGCATGACTAGCCATCTTAGATTGAAACCCAGTATGACATCAAGAAGGTTTTCTTGCTACTCTCACGATCTCTCACAAGCTTCACTGCACAACGGTAACAAACGCCATACACTGTGCTGATCAGGGCTAAAAAAAATCATGAATACAAAAGTGAAAATATTATAGTTCTGCAAAATCTAACTTTAAACATTGCACATTTTTATTTCTAAGATACTAGAAAATAGGACATAAGTAGATTGTTAACATGGCCCCACCCACTGGCTAAGAATGATAGTTACTTTTGTTATTCTGGGCCAGTAAGCACCATGTAACTACTGTAATCATACCTACTAACTTTTCAGGGTGGGAAAGAGGGACATTTGTTAAATTTGGCCACACCCCTTCACTGAGGGATGGATAAGAGATACATTGTAACAGTTAAAACAATAAAACACTTTAAATAAGCAAATTAATGATTTATTGATGCAGATCTGAATGTTACATCCCAAAGAGGAACCAATGAGAACAACAAGGGACAGGGGGACATGGACTTAAAAGAGGGAACGTCCCTCCAAATCAGGGACACTTGGGAGGTATGCTATAATACAAAAAGCATACTTTTTTATCAAGCATAATATTATCAAGCAAACTTTTATTTTTTTTTAGATTAAAGCTAGATATTTCACTATTACCTATTTATCATCCCTCGCTGTAATGTTTGTTCTTTATGTCTTCTGTGACCTATATGTGTACTAATACCACACATTATGCTCATCTTAAATGAGCTCCTATGTGCGCTGCATGGAACAGAGGTTGTTTTCACATTTTATTAGGGGGTCGATTCTGGATGCACTTTGATTATTTCTACATTAATACAATAGGGATTTCAGTTTGACACATCTACCCAAGTATAATTAAAATATGAATTGAACCAAGCTGTGATGGTTGCTGCTTAATGAAGTACCAGGTACTATCCTGTGTGTGTGCTTTTGAAGAAAATCATACTGGCCCTTAATAACATAAAATCCAACACCAATCAATTAACCTCTTACTGTGCCATTAATGTATACGCTAACTCCCAGTGTTGTCTATTAGTATTGGAAAAATCAAAGCCAAGGGTGAACTCGACTGTGCAATAAAGAAACTAATTTAAAATGTTAATTACAAAGCTGCTAATTAAAATTGCTATTTAGAAGCCAATCAATTACTTTACTGCATTGGGGGGAGTAACTGGAACAAATTGAATGTTGCCAGTTTAGAGTATCAAGTTATTAACTTGAGCGGATGGTCGATGATGGGACAACGAGTAAAAGGTTTGCACTGTATTGATTTCTGTTTTCAGTGAGAGGTTGCTTTGCTGTATTTAAGATGAAGCATCCCAATGTAAAACGTGCATTGTGTCATCCAGCATGTCAATCCTTTTTTTTTTTATTTAAAGAATAAATCCATCTTAAAACTTCAAAGCAAATCAATCGATAGACCTTACATATGAATAGCTTGACTAAAAGAAAAACAATATTGTTACACATGACGCATCTTGGGGAGTAATTAAATTAGATTTTGAGGACCCCTGCAATATGGAAAGGCTGAGTTTGGATTGACCTTACAAGTTCCAACTTTACTTTTCTTCTAATTATTCTAAAAAAATAAGAGTTTTTTTTTTTTTTACAAATTTGTTAATCACAGTACCCTATGAAAGTGTAGTGAGTCTGATGAGTCTATTGGAATTTGTACCCTTTTGGTTAAAAAAAAATCTCTGCACCACATGAACATTCTACTTGTTTTACCTTAATTGTGTTGAACTGGAAAGTCTCTCTAAACTCAGTCTCTCCAAAAATTGCAGAGGTGGTCAAAATCAAAATTTAATTCCAAAATTGGGTAATAGATGAGATTCAGCGAGATAGTTTGCTCTACATTAACCCCCCTGGCGTTATGATAGAGGCAAATGTAATGGTAACGAAAGCGTTACCATTACATTTGTCTCTGACGCACGGCTTCGCCCCCATGAGCCTCTGCGGCTCACAGGGACGGAACCAGGAAGTGAGACGGACGCCGCAGCCGCGGCTCTCACCTGCGATCGCAGCGGGGACATCGCTGGATCGCAGGGAGAAGGTAAGGAGACTGCGCCGCCTGCTCCTGCTCCCAAATCGATCCCGAGCGTGACTCGGGGTTACCGCCACTTACAGCGCAAATTAACCCCGAGTCACGCTCGGGATCACCACTAAGGAGGTTAATAGATGAGATTATTCTCAACTCTTCACTGTTGTTTATTAAACTGGAACAAAACTCAGTTATCACAAAATAGGTGTTGTTCCTAGAGCCCTTGCCCCCCTGTGCATTACCTCCAAGCCATACACAGGTATGATTTTTTTTATTTGAAGATCTTCAAGTGAGGCATCTGTGGATGTCTGATCAGGACAAAGGTGGCTCTGACACAGGAACTCTAAACTTAGCCCTTTCAGTGCCAAGCACGTAGTTTCTACGTGCTCGCTTCCACTCCACTTAAGTGCCAAGCACGTAGAAGCTACGTGCTTAACTTTCCCCCCTGCTAGCAAAAAAAATAAAAATAAAAATACTCACCTGACCCCTCGTTGGATCCGACCGGGTCTCCTCTTTAATTTGGTGCCATCCGGGAGAGCCCCCGGAATAGCCCCCCCCCCCCCCCCCATTTGGCAGGAGCAGCTGCTATTTGTAAAAAAAATAAAAAAATAAAAATTACATTTACTTACCTGCAGTCGCGCTGCCTCCCTCCGGGTCTCCTCTTCACTGGGCGGGGCTTATGATGTCACTCCCGGGCGTCTTGCTGCCTCTCCTCAGCTCAGCTGTCAGATGCCCTGGTGATCGCTGGGCAGAGCAGTGGTGGGGCAGGGCATGCTCTGATCCCCTGCCCCCCTCCTCCTCTGGCCAGCGATCACCAGGGCATCTGACAGCTGATGAACACAGGAGCTGACAATCGGGTGAGGTGAGTAAAGTTTTTTTTTTTTTTTTTTTTTATAAATAAAAATGTTGTGTCTTTTTTTTTACTGTTAACCCTTTGTGAACTGGTAAGGGGTCCATGAGACCCCCTTATACCAGTTCACAAGGCTAGGGGCTGGCAAGTCACCTGCAACTAGCGGGTGGCTTGCCATTAACCCCCGCACCTCCAATTACCTGCCTCCCCAAAGCCCAGGGGGGGCAGAAGAGCCCGGGCCCACACAGGGTATGTGGGCTCGTAGGCTGCAGGGTGGGGGGCCACAAAAGCTGGCCCCCCCACTCTGTGCCTACAAGCCCCCATAGCTGGTCCCGGGCTGGTTATGACGGGTAAGGGGGACCCTACGTCATTTTTTTTTTAATTTTAAGGGTTAGGGTTAGCCTAACCCTAACCCTTAAAATTAAAAAAAAAATGGGTCCCCCCCTGGGAGGGGGGACCTTACGTAATTTTTATTTTATTTTTAAGGGTTAGGGTTAGCTTAACCCTAACCCTTAAAATTTAAAAAAAAATGGGTTACCCTCTACGTCATTTTTTTTTATTTTTAAGGGTTAGGGTTAGCCTAACCCTAACCGTTAAAATTAAAAAAAAAAAAATGACGTACGGGGGGGACCCATTTTTTTTTTTAATAACCCTAACGCTTAAGGGGGGACGCAGGGGACCCTGCGTCATATATATTTTTTTAAGTGATAGGATTAGGCTAACCCTAACCCTTAAAAATAAAAATGATGTAGGGTCCCCCTCCCAGGGGGCGGGGGGGTGGGACCCATTTTTTTTGGAATAACCCTAACCCTTAAAATTCCCAAAAAAATTGGTCTCCCCCCCCCCCCCCCCCGGGAGTTGGGACCCTACGTCATTTTTTTTTTATTTTTAAGGGTTAGGGTTGGCCTAACTCTAACCCTTAAAATTCCCAAAAAATTACATAGGGTCCCCCCTCCCGGGGGGGGGGGGGGGGCTCCCCATTTTTTGGGGGGAATTTTAATTTTTGTATATTTTTTTATTTTTAAGGGTTAGGGTTAGCCTAACCCTAACCCTTAAAATTCCCCCAAAAAAGGGCGGGAGGGGGGACCCTATGTCATTTTTTTGGGGATTTTTGAGGGTTAGGGTTAGCTTAACCCTAAACCCTTAAAATTACCCAAAAAATGCCCCCCCCCCCGGAAGGGGGGACCCTATGTCATTTTTTTTAAAATTAACCCCTTATGTTTATAGTGTGGATAGTAGTTGTATTTTATTTGTAAATGTAATAAAGTGCTCTTTTCAGTTTGGGGGGTCTCCAGGTCAAGAATGGGGGGGGGCTACCGATACATATGTGGTACCGTTGTAATTGGGAGAAATGGGGCTATCACATGCAATATGGTTTTCATTAAAAAAAAAAAAAAAGGTTTTATTTAAAATAAAGGAGACAATTGTCTAAAAATATATATATTTTTTGTTTTTTTTTGTTTTTTTAAGCAGAAATATTCAAAAAACAGTAGAAAAATTACAACCAAGACATTTCATGTTAAAGCCTAAACTCTGCTGCAAAAAATGTAATGTATGTATTTTTTCTGGAAATTCCAGCAAAAATCACGGTTAATCATGCCGCAAAATGGGGAAAAACGACCTGTCAACAGAGGGTGACAAAACTTCAAGTAGGCTGACAATTAAAAGGGTTAATAGTAACTATGCATGTTGGGTATTGTTCTGCTCAGGGGGCCTTGCGCTTTCAGATTTAGCTTGTTTTTTCTTGTTTGCATATTGATATTTTAGGAAAACATGGTCTTTATTCTGCTTTTTTTATAATTGTTTTTAGGGAAACCCTGTGCAACCTAAGAATTCTTCAATGGATTACTTCCAGAAAGATGAGCCCACTACAACAAGCTCAGTACTCTTAGAAAGCTTAACATGTTTACTTTCAGGGAATATATGGTTTGTGGGGATATTCTAAATTTAAAGGGTTGTTTTGGTTGAAAAATCGCAAGGTGCGACTTTGTCTGCAGAGCTGAAATTTTTAAGTAAAATTACCGTTATGCGCACGCTTTACTTTGGGGTGTATGGCAACTCTTCCCTTGACAGTACCTATGCATGTTGGGTATTGTTCTGTTCGGGGGATGTTGCTTTTTCAGATTTTACTTGTTTTTTTCTGTTTGCATATAGTTTTTTTTTAGGAAAATGTGGCTTTGATTCTTCTTTTTTATTCTTTTTTAGGGAAACTCTGTGCAACCAAAGAATTGATTGAGGGATTACTTCCAGAAATTGCGCCCATGTCAACAAACCTGGTACGCCTAGAAAGCCTGAGGTGTATACTTCCAGAGAATATATAGTTTGTGGGGGTATTTCAAATTTAAAGGGTTCTTTTTCTGGAAAGACAGCAAGGTGCGCTTAGCGCGGTGCATAGTTGTATTTTATCTGAAAATCTCCTAAAGCGCTGTTTCAGTTTGGGGGAGTCTCCTGGGCAGGAAAGGGTGTCTACCAATACATATGTGGTAACGCTGTGACCGGGATTAATTGGGGTTTCACATGCAATAAGATTTTATTGACAAACTTACATTTTTTATTACAAAAAACACTACAAATTGCAAAAAATAGATATTTTTTATTTTTTTGCACATATTTCACCCAAAAGTATTGAGAATACACCTAAAAAATTACAAACAAGACATTTCATGTTAAAGCCCAGACTCTGCTGAAAAAAACAATATATCATTTTCCTGGGAAATCCCTGGAAATCCCTTCAAAAATCACATTTGAACATGGGGAGCGCAAAATAGTGCAAAATGGTCTGGCAACAGAGTGTGACAAAAACTCCAGGTAGGCTGGCAGCGAAAGGGCTAGAAGGTTACAGATCAATTTTTTTTATTCAATAGGCTATATCCTATGCTAAAGCAGATGGGAAATGAGCCTACATTTCTCCAATGAGGTCAAATATATCTTGGCTAAGTATTAAGGTAAACACATTTAAGGCTCCTTAAACTTTCAACTCTTCAAACTAAATTGTTTGTGTAAACAATGTTAAAATCTTTAAAGTGGACCAAAACCCTGGATTTTGACTATCCTGGGTTTTGGTCCCTCTGTGTGAAACCCCCCCAGGTCACCCCGTCTCACTTACTGTTCTGTGGTACTGCGGCACATGCGCAGCCCTCTCTTTCCATCAGCACGCAGATGGCTGCATCCCTCGCTACCCTTTAACAGGGAGCGTGCCTGCGCTGGCCATTCACAAATGCCTGGTGTGGGCATGCACCCTGCTAAAGCGACCTGGGGGGTTTCACATAGCGGGGCATCTCGATTCTGGATGCCCTGGCAGAGGGAGTTCAGCGGATGTTGTGGCGTGGGTCTCAAGTTACTGTTAAAGACCTAATTAAAATCTGCTGCAGTACTGTACACTCAAAATGAAAGCAGCTGAATACTTAGTAACTTGGCATCTAAATGGTTCTTTACCTCTGGCAACTCAACAGACTCAGTATCCCCTTTGACTGGTGGGCTGGTGGCAACATCAATATCATACAAGTGATGGGGCTGCATGGAGACCATGGCAGCACTGAATGTAGGCAAGTATGACTGTGTATGACCCTATTATACCCTCTTCTACAGACCTGTTTGACAGCATCTTTTACCTGCAGGTTTGAAAAGGTACTTTAAAATGATGTGGAAATGTATTAAATATATTTAAATTTATTCGCTTGATCAATAATATCTATCCACCCTGTTTATATTTGCAATATTCTGATATTTACATATTCTTTCCTTCTGCTTGTTAATTTCTCGTTTTTTTCATTTCTGTAGACGTATCTGCTGTTTCTTATCCTTTGTTGTAAAATGATTTGTGGAGAGGTTGAAAAATGGCTCTGGACCAGATGGTGACTGGGCAACTCAGCACTAACTTGTAAGTGATCCACATCACAGTCAGCAATTGATGTCACAGGATTGTCCCATTACCACATGGAAGGAAATAATAGGGAGCAGCAGGTTGTCTCTACTCATCTTCTAATGATGCTGGTCTCCAGCAGTCTGGCCATAGACGCATTTGCAATTCTTTTTAAATTTCCTGATTGTGCAATTTGGTTTAAATGCTGAGCATGGAGCTAATTGTATCATTAGGCACAGTAGGCTATTATTGGAGTGGTGGATTTTCCAAACAGATAAACAAGATAAACTGACTCAGTGGTCCTGTTCTGGACCTGTTGATGTTTCACTTGGGATTATCAACTCTCTCTGATTCATTTTAAAGTGGACTAAAACACACCCTGGAGTCTATGAAACTCACTCCCCTGGGGGCATCCAGAATCGCTGTCCCACTGTGTGAAAACCCCCCAGGTCACCCAAAAACTCACCTTTGTTCCCGGTTCATGCGCGAGCAGCTGCCGCATCCCCGCTATCGCCAGGCATTTGAGAATGGCATGTGCGGGCACACTCCCTGTTAAAGGGTAGCAGGGGATGTGGCCACCAGCACTAGAATACGCTTGCATTAGGCAAGCTCCTGAATGAAGAGGCAGGACTGGAGTAGATCTAAGCTCGCTGATTGGACAAGAGGGCTGCTCATGCACCTTAGGACCGGAAAAGGGTGAGATCAATCGGGTGACCTGGGGGGTTTCACAAAGTGGGGTCGGGGGGCCCGAGGGGCAAAGGCCAAAACCCAGGATGTCCAAAATCCCGGGTTTTGGTCCACTTTAAGGTTCATACTCACTCCCCCCAATCGGGGTGCCCTGCTGTGTAAACCCCCCCAGGTCGCCCGAAAACTCACCTTTATACCCAGTCCAACAGCACATGCGCTAGCAGTGGCCGCAAAACTTACCTTTTCTCAGGTTTTTGGTTTTGCCTTATTGTTTTCCTTTTCAGGAATGCAAAATAAACATGTGTCAGGATTGTGCCCCCAGACATGTGATTTGCTTATGCTGTTGCCATGTTTTATATACCCCTGTGGCTCTGTCTTGGTAAAGTAGGAGAAGCTTTCCTGGTCTTTAGTAAGCTCTTACTATACTTTCTGACTACAAGTGCCAGAATACTTCCACTGTAGCAGGTGATCTCATTAGCACCTTTGGCTAAACAAAGCAGCAGTAATGTCCTCATCAGGTGATAATGCTGCCAGTAGCCCTTTAGCTACTGGAACACAAAACTATCATCACCCCTATCTGAAGAGGTTGAATTAATGCAAATGGAGTAGATCTGTCACCTCTGCTTCAGCCAATTAGATGATTACAGTCAGTTGTATAGCCCCTTTTTTCTTTTGATCCTTGAACTTTACTTTAACCTTTTTGACCCTATCTTTTCTTCATTCACTTAGTCTTCCTTGAAAAGCAGTTTTGCCTCTAGCCTAGAAGAACCAAGCAGGGTGCTGACTGGTTCCCAGTTGAACTTTAACATATAGAAGCATTTAATACACGAGAGGCCTACCTCAGGCAAATGTAAACCCGCTGAATTCATAGAATTACAACAAAATGAAAATAGCATTTTTCCAGGACCCAGAAGCTTAATCACATGACAAATATGTCATCTTTAAATCATTTTCTGTATGTAATATATGAATGGCCCTCTTGGTGTACCTCTCACCTGAGAACATGGGACCAAGCAGGCTCAGGAAAATCTGTCCAACATAAGGCACATTTGTAACCATACAGAAAGGACAACCTTTTGCCCTGGACTATTGTGGCTTGTCAGGCTCACTCAAGCTGTAAGCGCCAAGGTACAGGGTGGGACTGTCTGACCACATTTGGAGCATAGTCATGGAGCGTAGTCATGGACAATGGAATTCAAAAGGCCAAACATTGGAGACATGCTACAACATCTACAGAGAGCTGCAAGAAATGGAGGAGATGATTAATTATGGGTCAAGAAAGCCAACTTTGTTTCATAGATGGTTGTAAACAGTCATACAAACAACTAGAAAATACTAAAATATATTAGCACATGTTACTTGAGGGTAACTCCTGTCGGTGGCATTTTTAACACATTATTGTGTCCTCAAAGTGCTGAGCTTATCCGTCAAGTTTTCGTTTTTATTTGTTAGCAGCTCTGTGTTATAACAGAAACAGTTTTTTTTCTAGCAACTATGTGTTTACCTTAGCAACCTTACACAAACTGGTATGTTTGGTGTACAGAGCAGAGACTTCCTTTCTTTGGCTGAGGCAGAGATGATGCTCCACATTCCTGAGCTCACAAGTTTAACCCCTCCTGCTCTAAATCAAAGTAATCACAGTCTTTCAGGGTTTCTGGCAGCATTCTCACCTGGGCAGAGATGTCTGTTGTTTTTGCTGCTTGATTTTCCAAGCTCTGATATTTGTTGAGAGAGGATCTCAGCATTGTCAGTGTAAGGATTCTGGAATTTGTAGGCGTCAGTTATACTAAGGGCTTTACTCAAGGCTAGGAAAGCCACAGCCACCTGAGCAACATTGAGCCATAGTTAATGTCAGCAATGCTGCTCTTGCACTGCTGCAATGATGGCCATCCTAAAGAAATTTTTTTATCCTAATTCTTCTCTCCAAGCAAGTAGGTTGAACATCTAAAGGGATGCTGGGGATGCGCTGAACATCCTTGCTTCCTGTCTTGCATCCAAAAGCCCGCACATTCCAATTTCTAAACTGCACTACTCCTGACATTTTTCTTACTGCATTTACTGTCTAAGAGGGCTCTAATTCTTACTGAATCAAATAGTTACTAACTTTTACAAGCCCCACACTAGGCCAATTTGGGCTGTTGTATTAGCCTTCAGAGCAACTGTATGTGTAGGAACTTGTTCCCTGTATACAATATGCCTATATATTATATGGTATAACTAAATTAGATTAATTACTAATGTATGGGTAAGGTGGTGAATAATTTTAATTGCTGAAACATCCTCATGATCATAGGTATTTCCATTATGGGATTATAGGATAGTTTATGAATACTGGGCAAAAGAAAAATGAAAGGAAAAGAAAGAAGAAAAAAGAAATGCAGGCTGTGTTGGGGCACTGGGCTGGGGATAGAAGGTGATGACATAAACTTCCTTTCTGGGTATAGGATCACTTTAATGTTCTCTCCAGGATCCTTGTTAAATTCACTTTGGAACTGCCTTGACTTCAATTTGTTTCTTCTTTATTTCTATTTGTTAGAGTTTATCTTCTGTATAATCAGCACTGTTTAAACGATTAATACAGTAGATCCCCAGTACCAAAATTCACTTTAACATCATGCTTATATACACTGGGGTCTCATTTAGCATGTAGTTTGAAATAATTTATAAGCAATTTACTGCATTCGTTAAGCATTAAAGGCAATCTTACAAAGTTGTCTATAAGTTGTGAAACACCTATTAAATGGAACAAATGAAACGTATATTAAACATACTAATCAGGTATAATTCAACAAAAGGAATTCTGTTCCGTAAATATGCAAGTGCTTTAAGGCCAGGTTGGAGCTCTAATTATACTCCTATTTAGAAGAGTTAAACGTGATGTCTTTTTTGTTATGGATATTACATGTTAATCTGTGAGGTGCTTTTGTTATTGATTGAGAGATTAATGCCTACATGTGACAGGACAAGAAATTTGGCATCAATGACTAATGTGCTTAATGCAACATATGTTGTATGCTAGCATAGGCAGAGAAAATTAATTCAACTCACCACCAAGTTTATTACATTTGTATGCGACATCATAGCAATGACAACACAGTACGAAGGATAGGAATGAGGCATGGGTTTGTGTACACAGTTTTCAATCCACATTTGCATTGGATTGGTTTGCATTTAAGATAAAAGATAACATTTAAAGTCTTTAATTATAATCTAAATCAGGGGCTGTATTCAAGCAAATTTGTGCTGTTTTTAATTTGTGTGACATCGCTTACAACCTCAGAATTTACTTTCAACATCAAAATGATTGCATTTTTAAAATGGGTTTGGTGACTGACATCCCTTACATGGCACCCAGGAACCTCTGGTATTTGATATTAGGGGGAGAAAGAGGCACTGGTGTTCTGGACCATAGGTTGTATGAGGCTTAAAAATAAATGAAGGCTCCCTTGTCTCTTTGCGCTCCTTTAGCCCCTTGGTGTATCCTTAAAATAAATGCATAAGGTTTTTCAAGGGACAACCCGATTTGGGGTGCTGTGCAGCGTGAAATCCCCTGGTGTCCTCATAAACTCACCTAAATAGTCGATTACATGGCTGTGGCTTAGATTAACCACACTCCGAAGCACCTCTCAGCATACTCACTCCTTCTCACCTGTGAGGCCCCATCAGCAGACGTTGAAGTCTTCCTAAACAAGCACATGCAGCAGAGCAGAGCAAGGCACATGATTAAGGTTTGAGGTGATTAGATAGGGAAACCAGGGGGTTTCACGCTGAAAGCTATGTCAAACTGAACTGCCCCTAAGGGAAGTATTTTATCCAGTCTAGAATCTTTTAGTCTCAAATTTAGGCTCAAATGATCAAATTTAAAGCAGAAACAAATAGACATGTGGGAGCCACATTCAAAACAAAGGGTTGTATGACACTGATGTCATTGTGCATTATCCATATTTTGTGTGTGAACCCCTTCTTATCCACATATAAGTCAGCGAAATTTCTATGGACACCCCGTACCATAAAATACTTGCTCCCCACAAGCAAATCCCCCAATCCCAAAGAAATTAAATGGCTACCTTGGGAAAGTGGAGAGGTACACTGGCTTACCTGTTTCGGCAGCTTGCGTCTTCCACGTGGTGAGGTTGAGAAACCAAGTGTGGGTAGGCCACCACACTTCCCTACCTGCCTAACTCATCATTAACCTCAAAGAGGCTAGATATGTCAAAAGTGGCTACACCATTATACATGGAAAAGTGCACCAAATATTTTTCTTTTTATTATATGTTTTATGCAAACAGTGAAGCATTGCTTAAACCGGGCCTTCGCTCTGAATAAGAGCATATCTTATATGTTTCCCCCACTCTGTACATACAGATTGCCCACATTAAAAATCACCCTGCCTGCGGCCCATGTAGTTTCAGGCAGCCTGAAAACAGGACATGTCTTCTAACTGTGCCGCTCTGCATTCTGGGATTACTGACCTTTTCTTGACCCCAGCTCTGCTTTGTCTGTGCTATCCCACCCCCTGCAATTTTGAACCCCTTTCCTCTTCTCAGTATGTGATGCTACTGAGCCAAGATTGCGGCGCCCGCATCCTAGAGTGCTGAACAGAGTTGCAGGCCAGTGGGGGAAAGAATAAAAAGTAAGTGACTAAAAATGTTAGATATATTAATTTTGGATGCTGGGGAATAGTTTTTTAAGGGTTTGGGCTTTTCATTAAATGATACTGAAGGTCTGCTTTAAGTCCCATTTAATGTGTATGCTTAGCAAACACATCTATATCATGAGCCTTGCTCTAGTGTGCTTTCTATCAAAAGCGATGGGCTAGGACACCATTGATTTCATCAGTTGTACCCATCTCAAATGAGGCAAATTGCAGTTATGTAGGAGCTGCCAGGATTACTGGAGGGGCAGAGACCCTAAGCCCTCATTTGTTTTGGTTTTCATATTTCAATGATTCAAGAGTGCTGTATAAGTCTGGTTCCATCCATATTTAATCATGGTTGCTGGTAAGCAGCAAGGATAGCTGTTAGTGAGGGGATCAGCATAGTCCAGAGCAGAGCTTAGCATGCTATGGTAGTGCAAGGCAGCAGGTGTGTTGATAATTGAGTACAGCATGTAAAAAGGTAAGAGAAAGTCAGAGAGAGGGAGAGTCATAGAGAGATTGTACATCTGTGTTCTAGCTGTCTTGTGGGTAGGTTGAGGCCAGAATAGATGGGAGTAGTTTGGTAGCAGCAGGATTGTTGCTGTCAGTATGTCCTCCAAACAACATCAGCTTTCAAAGGCCCTTTCTACTTCTCCCACAGGTAAGTAAGCAATTGTCATGATTCCTTTAGAATTTATAGAACAATGGGCCAAGACTGCAAAGGTAGACTATACCACACAGTATTATCCAAGAGTTCCTCTCTTTCTACTAGAGAACCTGGAACTTCCTATTTTGTACTTTCATGGATACAACAAAGATGTTAGCCAGATCCATTTGTCTTTACTTATGTGAGGGCCATAGTTTGGAGATTTAACTTTGTGGGTTACCGAATAAACGTGCTAATCATTTTTGGAAAAGGCCTATGTGCTTGTATAAAAGATAGGCATTAAGAACACTTTTTCCCTTTACCTCTAAACTGCATTAAGAGTACCTTCATCCATCTGTGTGGCTGGCTCAGATACCAGATGTCTGGGTTGTGGGAATTCTATTGGTACAAAATATAAATAGATTGTTATATTCTAATATCTAAAGTCTGGAACAGAGCTGTGGTTTGTAATCCAACTTGTTTGTTTGTCACCCCACCATTTGGTCTGGGGGTTGTCACCCAGAGTGTCCACCAAAGTCTTGGTGATCATTTTCAGACAAATCACCAACCTTATGCCCTACTTGGAAGTTCTACTTGTGAAGGGGATATCTCTTTATAAATGAAAAGTGTTGACCCAGCCTAGGTTCTCCAGAAGAACACACAGCTTCAAATATACCATTAAAAACAGCTATCTCAATGGCGTGCCCTGCGTATGGCAAAATATTTTGTGGGGATGTGCCCCTTTGGACATGTTTTAAATCTTTTCCCCTTTAGAACCTACAAGAAATTACTGTTTTTTCTTTACTATCCCAAGGGGAACACAGCATTCTTTCATGCATTTCCCCTCAGGTGCTCTATGCAGTGTGCTGCTCCTTCATTTTTGCTACAACTACCTCTTTTGGAGACACACAATCAGGTCTCATCAGTGGCGGTGTCACAAGGAAAATTTAAGATGGATAGCAAACTACAAGACATAATTTCCAAGTCCTTGAGATGGACATCAGCACAAACCTAGAGAAGGTTTTTCTTCCAGACAAGAAGCATCAAAGGTTCAGCATCAGCAACATTTCACAAGTGCAAAAGGGTGTTGGGCTTAACAGTAGCTTTGTTAAAGTCAGTGACTTTTATCGTTTTACACCAGAACTTTAAATTTAAGGGCTCCTTCAAAAGAGAAAAGATTCTATTCAGAGTTTGCATTCTGCCCCTATGTGTAAGGTTATGTCTGTCCATATCTGGATGCGCATTACTTCCATTTTAGTGGGTAGTGTGCATAACCAACACCAGCCTGACTGTTGGAAGACCACATACTTTAGTGCAATTGGTCACTCAGAGAGACAATCAACATTCTAGGATTGACACCAATATTTCTATGGCTTCATCATTGGTCATTGGTTACAGGCACATCTAGTGCCTGATGTGAGAATTCAGACAATGCTATGGTAGTAGGATACAGTAAATTATCAGTGCCACACCAAAAGTGTTGCAGCTATGAAGGAGTCAGTTTGCATTCTTGAACAGAAACCCACATTCTGATGTTGTCAGCAGTAAAAATGTCATCTGTTATGGGGAGTGTGAGCTTAATCATTGGTGGTGAACCATGGAGGTGGACTTGTTTGGGTCTCATCACAACAAGAATGTCAAGACCTTTGTAGGAAGAATAAGGAATCCTCAGATTATCGGCAAAGATGCCCTAGTGATTTTTCCAGCAGTTAGTTATTTATACTCTTTGAACGACTCAGAAAGACCCTGGAAACATTTTTTCAAGAAGTTAGAGGTTTATAGTATTTCTTCTCATACTTGGTTGAGTAAAAAATATCATACGTTTTTTTACAGACGGGGCTGGAAAATTGGTATTTAATTTGAGCACCTTGATGGGACAGGCTTTTGGCCCCAAAGTGTTCCTCATAACACCACAATTCAGATATTCAATTGGGCCTTTGTATATAACTTGGTATCTGCATTAACATTGATTCCTACAATACTGCCTTTTCTTTCTCAAAATGTTGCATTTTTGATGGTGCCCTATATCCCTATATCTCCTTTCCTTGTGGTCCATAAGGATAATGTGATTTTTCATTAACTGCCAGGTTAACTTCTCATCCAAACAAAAAGGCCTTATACTACTTGAATATAGTCAGAGCAGTCAAGGTTCACTCGAAAACTTGGATCTTTAAAAATGTGATTCATTTTGTAGCCACAAATAGGTCATGATGAAGTTGCGATCTCTATGGCCAGGGCTGAAGCAGAAATTTCTGGGCCCCATACAGCTAAATCTTCAGCCCCCCCCCCCCAACCCGGCTTCTTGGTGAGCTGCTCCATCATCTTCCGTACCACTTTACAAAGCAGTAATTACACACAGGGCAGAAACATACAGTACATAGACTATTACAAATTACTTACAATGATTATTCTGAATACAATATACAATAGGAGAGAGCCTTGTCCTTACAAGCTTACAGTTTAAAGGGTCTAAAGTCTATTTAAATGTAAATGTATTCACTAGTAGTTTTGGTATTTATGTTCATCTATTTGCAAATGATTAAACTGAGGTGCTCTCACCTGTAACATCGAAATGAATAGCAGACAGTGTACTTTTTTATATATATATATATATATATATATATATATAAATAGTCTTATAGTGTTTTAACAACAAATTAGTTTAATGATAAGTCCATGCCATGTTCAGACTCACCATGGTTTGCGCTATCCTATGGTAGATGAGAAGACGGGGTAATATTTGGGAGTACAACAGCAGTACTCAGGCAACTCCTGATGTCCCTCTAAACAAAATCACCCAGGCGAAGTGTCATTTTGACACGCAACGCGTCGGTGGCGGCTGCTTCGGGGGACCCCTGGTGACAAGGTGATGTAATTATTGTCTATTTATTCATCTGTTGTAATAGTATTCTGACACTGGGGGGTGTTCAGCCCTATTTCAGCCCGATTAATATTTTTCCAGTACTTCATCACTCAGTATTTTCACTCATTGTTTGTGTTGTTTGGCAGTTTGCTCTGCACGCTCAGTGCAAGCAGCACTGTAGCTTCTGCACATCATACTTTTTTTTTTTTTGCACTTAGTATTTATTGCACTCAGCACTTTTTTCATCACACTTTTACACTATAGTTTTGGATAATCACATTCTTAAATTCAGGCACCATTGGTAGCTATGTAGTGTTATTGCTGCATTTAATTGTTATTTAAAAAAAAATCTTTTGTACCCGGGCTTACATCGATTTGATATTATTATCATAATATCTCATTGTACTATATAGTCAGATTATTACAAACACTTATATATAATCTTACATATTAGTCACCGTGTATTGGGGACCCCCTGTTGTTGTGTTTTTGTTTTTTAATTCTGTATTGTTATGTGATGTGCCATTATTACTGTTTTTGTATGTAATGAATAATGAATATTTATTAAATATACTGGGTTTTTAATTTTAATTTTAGTGTGCAGCCTTTTTTGGTGGGGGCACCTTTCTTTGAGATTGGTCTAGGATCTCTGATGTACATTACTTTCTAAACAAAATCAGTCTGTGTTTTTTGAGTGGATCATGTTATTTTGTGTGAAGAAAACTAATAATAAAAAAACAAAGCGAATATGACTCCTGCTGTGATCTTCTATTTGCCATCATGAAGATCTTGGTGGAGAGGCGTTGGTTAAAAGAAAAACACTCTAGTGAAAGTAGCAACATTTCGATGCATGAGGACACTAAAAAGAGGAATAGCCAATGAAGAACTGAAACAGACTATCCAGAGTGTCTGCTTGTGTTACAGCTTGGAGGCACTACACTCAGGGACACAACGGGTGTTAATTGTGTGTTTCCCCATAGATTGACCAATGGGTGGAAGTGCACACCATAGTTAAGAGGCCTAGTCCTGAAGCATTCTTTCTAGGATTTCAGCAAGGAATTGGATGTCTGAGGTGCAATTAGAAGGCAAATGCAATCACTTTGTACTGTCCATAATTAAAAATTGATGCGTATTAATATAGCAATCACTACATTATGTCCAGAATCTGTCCAGTCTTGATTCATTTATTTTTATATCATGGTAAATCTGCCCCATTGTCTTCAGTCCAAAAACTACAATCACTATGGAGAGTATATCAAGTAGACAAGGTAAGTAATCTATCTATCATTTATTTTCAAAGCTACAATGTATTTACCAAAGCAAATAATGCATTTTCAGTTAAACCCTAAAACATTGATATCCTATATTACTGATGCCTGCTAAAACCGATCCTACTAGTATATTTGTTTAGGTCCACTCACCTCTACTGATTAAAGCTATACTAATGGCAAGCCCAGTTGTTGACCTATTGTCTCGGGCTACACTTTGCAAACTTCAATCTGTTTTCCAAATGACTGTGTTGTTTCTAAGTTATCTTTAAAGCAAATTTCCCTTTTTGGCATGTTTTTGGTGTTTTACCCTTCTGGAATGTAAAATAAACATTTGTGTTAAGATTCTGTCCCCATACCTGTGATTTATTTATCAGCATTTATCTGCTTCCATGTTTCTAGACAATGAAAGTCAATGGCACTTTTTTTACTCCTAATAAAAGTAGTGAACTTTTTACTCCTTTTTACACCGTAGTAAAATGTGCCATTGCCTTTCACTGTCTCCCTGGCTGATTCATCAGAACTGAAATTTGCATGCCTTTTTCTCATGAAATGAATCTTTTAATACCATGAGAATTTTTTTCAACTCTTGATAAATTAAGGCCATAGAGGGTTAGCCAAAGGATTCTGGGATGCTGTCCAATTTTTGAAACCTTTTAAAAGAGACTTTCAAACGCAATACACACGTGGCAAAAAGTTTTACTTCTGCCATTTTACCAAAATCTCTTAACCCTTTAAGTGCCAGCCTACCTGGAGTTTTTGTCACACTCTGTTGCCAGACCATTTTGCACTATTTTGCGCTCCCCATGTTCAAATGTGATTTTTGAAGGGATTTCCCAGGAAAATGATATATTGTTTTTTTCAGCAGAGTCTAAGCTTTAACATGAAATGTCTTGTTTGTAATTTTTAGGTGTATTCTCAATATTTTTTGGCGAAATATGTGCAAAAAAAAAAAATCTATTTTTTACAATTTGTAGTGTTTTTTTGTAATAAAAAATGTAAGTTTGTCAATAAAATCTTATTGCGTGTGAAACCCCAATTTCTCCCGGTTACAGCGATATGTATAGGCAGACACCTTTTCCTGCCCAGGAGACTCCCCCAAACTGAAACAGAGCTTTAGGGGATTTTCAGAAAAAATACAACTGTGATATGCGCTATGCGCACCTTGCAGTTTTTCCAGAAAAACAACCCTTTACATTTGAAATACCCCCCACAAACTATATAGTCTCTGGAAGTACACACCTCAGGCTTTCTATTTTTACCAGGCTTGTTGATGTGGCCACAGTTTTCTAGAAGTAATCCCTCAATGTATTCTTTGGTTGCAAAGAGTTTCCCTAAAAAAAGGATAAAAAAGCAGAATCAAAGCCACATTTTCCTAAAAAAAACAATTTTCAGGAAAATTATATATATATATTATGCAGCAGAGTTTAGGCTTTAACATGAAATTTCTTGTTTGTAAATTTTATTTATTATTAATTTTATTTATTATTAAGTAAAAAAATAAATAAATAAAAATTTTTTTTTGAAAATTGCCTCCTTTATTTGAAATAAAAAATGTTTTTTATTAGGGAAAACCATATTGCATGTGAAAGCCCCATTTCTACCGATTAGAACGGTACCACATATTTATCGGTAGCCCCCTGTTCCTGCCCAGGAGATCCCCCCCCTAACTAAAACAAGTACTTTTTAACATTTACAAATAAAATATAACTACCATCCACAATACAAAGGGTTAAATCGAGAAAAAAAAACGACATAGGGTCCCCCCTCCCAGGAGGGGGGGGGGCATTTTTGGGGGGATTTTTAAGGGTTAAAAACCCTTAAAAATCCAAAAAGAAATGACATGGAGCCCCCCTTACCCAAAGTAACCAGCCCGGGACCAGCTATGCAGGGCTTGTAGGAACAGGGCGCAGGGGCCAGCTTTTGTGGCCCCTGGCCCTGCAGGCTACAAGTCAGCATAGCCCGTGGCTACGGGCTATTCTGCCCCCCCCCCCTGGCCTTTGGGGAGGCAGGTAATGGGGGTGCCGGGGGTTAATGGCAAGTCACCGGCTAGCACAGGTGACTTGCCATCCCCCCAGCCTTGAGAACTGGTATAGGGGTCTCATGGACCCCTTACCAGTTCACAAGGGGTTAAATGTAAAAAAAACACAGACACACAAAGAGAAAAAATATTTTATTATTATTTTTTTTTTTTAATACTTACCTCCCATCCATACTGGAGCACTCTGTCCCTCGGCGATCACTGGCTTCTGCTCACTTGCTAGAAGCCTTTTATAGCTGCTGGATGACAGAACACAAAAGGGTTAATTAAAAAAAAAATGACATAGGGTTCCCCCTCCCAGGGACGGGGACCCCGTTTTTTTGAAATTTTAAGGGTTAAAAACCCTTAAAAATCCCCCCAAAAAATGACGTAGGGTCCCCCCTACCCAGCATTACTGACCCGGGCCAGCTATGGGGGCTTGTAGAACAGGGCGCAGGGGTCAGTGTTGGTGGCCCCTGGCCCTGCAGGGGGGGAGGCAGGTAATGGGGGGCTGGGGGTTAATGGCAAGTCACCCGCTAGCCGCAGGTGACTTGCCAGACCCAGAGCCTTGTGAGCTGGTATAAGGGGTCTCATGGACCCCTTACCAGCTCACAAAGGGTTAACTGGTAAAAAAAAAAAAAAAACAACACAATTTAAGAAAAAGTATTTTATTAAAAAAAAAAAAACTGTACTTACCTCCGATTGCAAGCTCTTGTCCCTCGCCGCTCTGATGACAGATGCCGGTGATCGGCATCCAGAGAAGGGGGAGGCAGGAGATCAGAGGATCTCCTGCCACCTCCTTCCAGGGCCGGGATGACGTCCAGGGCGGGGCTTAGCGGCAAGATGGCGGCCGCCATCGAGAAGGAGAGAGGAGAGAGCCTTCCGGGCTCTCTCCTGAAGATCGGTAAGTCCTGGGGGGCGATCGGAGGCCCCCCAGGTGAAGAGGAGGGCCAGCGCACACGGAGGTAAGTGAATGTCATTTTTATTTTTATTTTTTTTTACAGTTAGCAGCTGCTGCTGCAGAAGCGGGGGGGGGGCGGCCTACTCCCCCCACGGGGGATCGGATGGCACCAAATTAAAGAGGAGACCCGGCCGGATCCAATGAGGGTGAGGTCGGGTGAGTATTTTTTTTTTTTTTTTTGCTCGCTAGCAGGGGTAAATGCCAGGCACGTAAATTTTACGTGGCTGCCACTTAAGTGGCGGAGAGGCAACCACGTAAATTTTACGTGGCTGGCATTTAAAGGGTTAAACCTGCAGGTATTGACACTTTAAGAGTGTCTGAAGAATAAAAAACTAATTCAATTGTACAGTATATATGGTCGAGGGTCAAGCCATTGTCCATGCAGACTACGCAGCTTCATAAGTAATAAGACAAGTCAAGATCAGTGAAGATACCACCGGTACATAAGCAGCAAGACAAGCCAAGGTGAGTGCAGACAGAGGTTCACAGTTGGTAACAATACAGTTCACACACACAACATTGCAAAAGTCATCAATTCAAAAAGTAGCAGGTTAGACACCAGACTGTATCTCTGCCTCTGTAATTGCCATTATATGATGAAAACATTTGCATCCCCCTTGATAGTTTTAGGATCATTTTTAATATAAAGGCAAATAGAAACAATTGATGGAAGGTTCGATTGTCCTGAATATTCTTCCATCAGGCTCTATGAAGGACTGAGGGTCATAATAATCTAAGATACTTATTCAACTGTCTTGTTTGTGGCATTTTCAATAATTTCCTTATAAAAGAAAACATTTTTTTCTTTAATTACAATTATTCATTATATGTACATATAATACCAATAGACTTTTTCTTTATGGGCCCTATAGCTTGCTTAACTCCTGTCAGTCTTTCATTGTGCATGTCCATGATTTATCCTGGCACATCCATGTGAGTTTTCATTACAATATATCATGCCCCAATTCACTCCAGTATTTTCTCCCTTCATTCTTCTTCTTTTTATTTGCCACTTCGCTAAGTTAACTTTTTGCCTCCCAAATTAACTCAAGCGTTTAGTGCTTGTGGTTTGCCTTTTGATTCTTAGATTTCATTTCCTCGCTCCCCTGTACATGATCAGAAAATGCTCAGGGAGCAGAAAGCACATTGATTTCTGCTTGTTCTGTCCGCAGACAGGCCCTGACAAGGTTGTTAGAACAGTTGGAGAGGTCTCTACAATCACTTAATTACCAAAGCTGTCAGTCAGCAGGGACACGGCAGGCTCCAGCCATGGCTGGAAGGAGCATTCCACTACTGGGCTTCCTCTTGATTGATCTGTGCTGATGGCATTGCAAAATAATTATAGTGAATTTTCTGATGTGTGATTTTATACCAAGTTCATGCTTCAGAAAGGTAATCGTAAGGATGAGAAGGGTCAATGCCATTTCTTATTACCTGAAGTCCTGGGGAAAGGGTAACATCTTGAACAGGCTACGAGGATGGAGGACGGAAGGAAGGAAAAGAGAGATGGAGGCAGAGGGAAATTAAGGATTGCTAAAGGGTATGGCAAGCAATTCGTCAACTGTGCAAGTGATTTCCTTCCGAGCCAACAAATGGCAGATTGATTTTGTCCAACGCGGTTTTAGCCACATCCAGTGGTTATTATTGCGATTGGTTTAGGAAGTGACAGGCATTTGGAGGATAATGGAGGCGGGGGAACTTGTGTACAGCAGAAGTGGTTTAACTGCTGTCAGATGTATTTAAGGACAATAGGGGGAAGCAGCCCTGTTGGATAAATGGCAATTGCATAAATATGTTTTCCTTTCATATCTGACTGACTTCACTTTGTATCCTGTTCTTGCAATCAGAAAAGACTGAACACATTGCATTAATTTGCCCATTGTGTTGAAACACACATACTTCTCACACAACATATGAATCCATTGGACTGGTATAAAGAAGTAACATGGAGAGACATAGAGACAAGAAAATAAACCTAAATTCTGATTTATTTAGCATTCCAGGCTTGTAAATAAAAAAACACAAAATACCCAACTTCCCTGGCTCCTTCGTAAATATATAGTAATCTGTTGTTGATAAGAATTTTCAAGAGAATTGGTTGTACAAAGTAACATCCTACTGCTAGTGATGGGCTTCAGATCTGGGCCGCAGTTAGATTTCACTTGGATCTTGCCAATTTGCTCCAGTGCACCCCATCCTACTTACCAGCAAGATCCTGATCAAATTTTTGCTATACTACAAATGCCAGCAGAGCCGCTCTAATAGTGGCTCCTTTGCATCAAGAAGATCACGGTCAGCCGGACCTGGAGGGAGCCCTGACCTGGTAGACCTGCAGAGGGGACACCGCCCGGAGGGGGACATATAGTAAAGGAAGGAAGGAAGTGGTAAATATACATTTTTTCTTTTTTAGCTGTGGGTGAACTGGTAAGGGGTTGAAGGGACCCTTATACCAGTTCACTCATTGTGTGTTGGTGGGGTACTCCTGAATGCCGGAGGGCTGCACCTTGGCAGTAGAACTCAAATAATGTCATTATATGAAAATGTAGACCCGAGAAGGAAACTGTATTAGGGAGATCCATGTCAATCTTAATGATGCAGGCCAAAGAAACTAAAAATTGCACTTCTGTCTCTGAGGACTTTATATCTTAGTGGTTCTGGGATGCTCAGAGTGGTGAAACAGGGCATAAAAAGATGATTTGCATGGCTATTACCTTTGGTTAAGAGTTATGGATAATTCTGTTTTTCTTGGTTGGTATGCACAATGCAAAGAAGAAAATTGTGTTTTTGTGTTTACCAAAAGTAGTTACATATAGCCTAAGAACCAAGGATAACATAATCCACATGAGCCTTAGTTAGTGGGTGAAGCCATTCCAATCATCTCTTTATACCACTTTTCATTCCTTTGAATCTCAGAATCCCTGAAAACCATAATACTACAAAAAATCAACAAGTCAAAACATGTACTTTTTTTTCTGCATTGTGAATTGATTTCGAAGCTTTGCTAGATGTGAAGGAACACATAAGGAATGAAGTATCAAACAAAAAGTGCTAAACAAATTAAAATATGTTTTATATTTTAAATGCTTTAAGGTAGCCCCCTTTTTGATAACAGCTTTGCACACCTGGCATTGTCTCAAGCAGCTTAATGAGGTAGTGACATAAAATGTTTTTCCAAAAGTTCTAAGAGGTGCTGAGCACTTGTTGGCTGCCTTCTCTTCCCTCATTTCAACACATCTCAATTGTGTTTAGGTTAGATGATTTTGAAGACCATGTCATCTGATGCAGCACCCCATCACTTTCTTCTCATCTCATCAAGTTGGGTCATTGCCCTATTAAACAACACATGATGATCCCACTTCTGCATACCAGATGGGATGGTATGCTGCAGATTGTGAATAAATCAATAACTGTGTCATCACCAAGGTGAGGATCACACATGTAGACATCTCACAGACAGGGTGGTTGGAACTTGGAACCAAAAATCTCAAATTTTAACTCAATATACCAAAGTACTGTGTTCTCATGTCAACTATCTTTTACATTTACAATTGTTGATCCCCAATAGTGGCTTCTGTACAGAAATTCAACCTTTAATGCCGGATTCTCCTAACAGTGTTGATTTAGCACAGTTCGTCATTTTCTATGGCTTGTGCGCGAACCATAGTTCAAGCTGGAAATTTCCTCTTTGGCACATGAATTAGGGACACATGTGACATAATTCCACATGTGCGTGTACCATGTGCCAAAACCATGAGTGAAATTTCTTTTCATGGGCTATTTTACAACTTGCAATAGGATGGCCCATGACCTGCTGCCGCACTGGGGAAGTTTACTTATCCGGTGCATGTGCACTGAGTTCAGTCCCTGGAGGGAGCCTGCAAGAGACTGTTGAACGATAGATACTCGGTAGATACCTCGATAGATACTGATTGGGTATGTTGGTCCAGCCAGAGAAAAGGACACCTGACTAGGGACTATCCTAATTGGCCCAATTCCTGCCGGCGGGCTGCTTAACAATGAGCCCTGTTGTAGCAGCTGTCCCTGAGGACATCCCAAACTCCGATCTCGTGTTGACTTTGAGCCCACTGTTCATGCCCATATTTACTTGTTACAGGTGTTGATTGGCAATCTTAGCGTAGCATAGCAGCTCACTGACCATGTGGTGTCTGTGTTGTATGGTGCATGTCAAACAAAAAGGTTCCCCTGACCCTCTGTTACAGGAAGCTGGTGAGAGGTGGCCGTAAGTTACCATGGCAGTGGAACAGATTACAGGTCCGAGGAGAGGTGCAGATGAATACGCTTGCCAGGGTGTGCCCAATTCACATGGCAGGTGGTACTGTCCTGGGACATGGCTAAGCAGGTGGTTACCCGGGTACATCATTCCAAGGGACACGAGGATAGTAAGCTGATTCTGAGCTCTCTGTCTGTAGAGTTTTATGCCCATAGGTTGGGGGAGGTGGTGGACAGAGTGTGCTTTGAATGTAAACACTGCCTATATACCTACAGTGTCAAGTGTCAGGCTCCTGTGTAAGCTCTTTTGGGCCAGATTGCTGAACAGTAGGAACAGCTAAGTTATGCACAGCAGTTGGTAGACAGGGTCATGGCAGAGGAAAAGTCATGTTTCAACCCTAATGCCCCCACTTACTCCTCTAAGTTTGAACAGGGAGATCGGCCTAAGGTTCCATGTGTTCAAAATAACCAGTCTATGAAGCAGGAGACCACCGCTGATGCAGCGTCCTCAAACCAAAAAGCTCCTGATGTTCTCACCACTAGAGCTGGGGGTGTGATGCCCAGCCCTGTGACCCAGACCCAGTGTGAATCAAATAATTGTTAAGCTATTGTGTCGGGTCATATTTGGCACTGTCCTAAACTGTTTTCCATTTTTAAATTGAAGCAGAAATGCCAGAGATATCGGGGTTTACAGGTTCAGCCAATGACATTTTCTTTCCATCCTGTTCCCCAATCAGCTCAGCAGAGCAGTGTCACAGGAAAACACACCTTTATCCCAGTCCCGCGCCATCTCCAAGCGCCGAGCCGGGGCACTTCCGTGTGGGAGTAAATAACCAATCCGGGCTGGGGGTTTTGCTGGGCTCACGCCCCTATAATAAAGTCATGGGAGTCCCTGCCCCAAAAAGTCATGTGCACCAATCACACACACATGACCCATAGTTCAGCCCTAGAAAAGGATGACCCCTCCAGTGCATCAGTGCCCGTGATAGGGTTAAGCTGAGTGTGCCTTGGATTGTGTTTCGCCTGTTCGTTATTGTTGCCGACCTTGCTTCGTTTGACCATTCTTGCTTGCCGCCTGGACCGACCCTGCCTGAGCCCCAACCACGCCTCTGTCTCTTCCTCTGTACTGCATACCCGTGACCTCCCGGATTGACCTTTGTACTGACCACGACCCTTCTTTTGCCTACTCCTTTGGTGCCGCGATATTATTGGACTGCCTTCCCGTGTATGACCCGGCTTGTCTACGTTGCCCTGTCGGGCCCTTGGTTCATCTGCCTTCACTCTCCCGTAAGCCCACATCCTTTGTGCTATCAAGTCCTGGGGGCAACCGTGTCCGGCAGCAGGGGCGGACTGGCCGTAGGGCGTACCGGGACAAATCCCGGTAGGCCGCCTACCCCCTGCCCCATAGTTTGTAACAGAGCCGTAGCAGCCATGAGGCGAATGAGGCACTGGCCTCGGGCGCAGCTACAGCTCTGATGCAAGGGGGTGCAGCCGCGCAGTCAGGGACCAATGCAAAAGGGCGGGCGTGCATGTCTGCAGAAAAAAAATAATTTTTTTTTAAACAACATCCTCCGACCGATTGCGGGGCTCCTGCACGCATGCCCGCCTGGCGCGCGGGCTCGCACGGTCGCCAATCCGACTCCAGCGGCAACCCCCCCAGTTGATCAGCTGTCATTTAATTTGTCAAGGCCTACGGGCTCCGCGCGTGTCCGGGCGCCGATCTAACTCCGCCAGCACCCCCGCTCCCCCAACAGCTGTCATCTGGCCGCGGGCTCTGCGCGCGTGAGCGCGCGCGTGCTCGTGCGGCACGCCAATCGCAATACAGCAGCATAGCCCCCCCCATCATCATTTTATAAAGAAAAAAAACTCACGGTCGCCACAGTGCAGCTCTTCATGCAGATCTCGGGAAGCCGCCGCCCCAACTGCTTCCCCTCCAATCAGCTGTCGGCTGGTTCGGTGCCCGCCCCCCTCCAGGAAGCTATGCCAGCGCGGGACCTGAGAGAGGCCGTTAGGCTCCGCCCACCTGTTTCAGTCTCATGCTGATTCAAACTTATGACTGCAGCAGAGACCTGAGGACCGCGGAGGAAGAGGTAAGGAGGGAATATAAACATTTTTTTTTGTTTTATATTAAAAAAAATAAAATAAATGAATGATGATTTTGTAGAGGGAGGGAGAGTGTGTGTGTGTATGGGGCACTTGCACAGCCGGGGGGGGGGGAGCCGTCCAGAAACCAAGGGCATCCCGATTTGTAATGTCCTGGGGGGAAGATCAGAGGCCAGACCCCACAACACCCATAGACACTCACCTCTTCCCGGTCCAACGGTGCATGCGCAAGCTCTGGTCCAATGAGAGCCGGCCACTGTCACTAGGTAATTCAGCAGGTGACTCTCATTAGAACTAATGCGGATCCCAGCCTGCTGAATTGCGCAGTGATAGTGGGCAGCTTTCATTGGACCTGAGCCCGCGCATGCACCGTTGAAGCCAGGTTAGGTAAGTGTTTACTGGACTTTCTGGGGGGTTATACACAGCAAGGTATCCTGAACTGGGATGCTCCACTGTGTAAACCACCCCCCCCAGAAGCCCCATTTCACTCAACTTGTCCCAGAGCCCTCACCGCATCTGGGAAAAGCAGCCGCATCCTGGCTCACCTCTGCACGCACCCGTGCTTGGCCTTTCTGAGTGGGTGCACCACCCACACACCCACCGCACATGCAATGGCTAGTAGGTGAGCGGGGAATGTGGCTGGGTGCGCACTTTGCTTCCTTTGGCTGCTTAGCCGTCAGTGGTGCCAAAGGAAGCCAAGTGAAAGCGAGTGTGCGAAAAGTGAAAATCGAAGAAAATCGGCATGGCCGCACCACGTTATACCTTTAGCCGGTCCCAGGGCCGTATTTTGCCTAAGGCAATCCTAGACACGTGCCTCGGGGCGTTGCCCAGAGAGAGGGCGGGGGGTGCCAGCGTTTCATTTTTTTTTATATATATATATATATATATATATATATATATATTTTTTTTTTTTTTTTTTGTCCAACAATGTTACCTGCATCCCTGGACACAAATGGGTCTGTTTTGCTTCCCATTACCCCTCCCAGCTACCACCACTGACACACTGCCGACTTTGTCCCCAATCCCCGCTAGCGCCTTTCGGCTGCACTATGTCCGGTGGCGTCAGCGAGGTGTATGTGCAGTGTGCACCCTTGTTTCACCCTTGGGTGGGGACAGCGCTGCAGCGCCTTTCCGACCAGGTGGAGTAAGTGCTACCCTGAGCATGAGTAGAGCAGCAGTGAGTCAACGTGGCCGAGGCACAGTAGCGGAAAACGGAGATGCCAGGCAATTCGGCTAAGTGTCCTTTTCAATTTTTTTTAAATTGTGTGGGCACGATGATAGCTGATGCTGGGCTGAGTGGGTGACACAGGTGGGGTTTACATGGCTGAGGGGTACACATGTTGTGGGGCCGAGGGGGGGATGCAATTTTTGTATAGGGGGTTACAAGGCTTGGAAAGTGCACATGCTGGGGGTGGGGGCAGTGAATGGATGCTGGATGGTTCCTAAAGTGGAATTCCAGTCTAAATACACACCCGGCCCTGCCATCCTCTCCTGGTGCGGAGGCAAGGAGGAGAGGGGTAGAAAAAAAAAACACTTTGTGTCTTTCTGTCTGGCTACCTATGCCTCAGAGAATGGTGCTGGACCACAGCTGAGGTAAGGGGCTGAGGATTGGATTTTGACTGGACTTCTGCTTGGAAAAACAGTAATGGGTCCACCGCTCCATGTCTTCCCCCCCCCCCCCACCGTCCAAACAGCCAGGCACTGCTGTTGGCCCGACAGCGGCCCAGTTTGCAAAGAAAGCCGGGCTTTTCCACTACCTAAGCCGCACTATTTGAGAGAGCTGTGGCGAGGCGCATCCACGGCATGTTGTTCGGACTTGTGCACTCCCGCACCCAGACATTCAGAAAGGCTGGACACGAGAGCACACGGCCAAAGAGAATCCGGGGATACAACGCAGACGGGACCCCCCAGGATCAGGTAAGATTAGCGGCCGAGCCTGGAATCTATTAGATTCCAGAGCCTAGCCACGAGGGATTTGACCCACTTTAAAGGCCTTCACTACCCCAGGTTTTAGTATTTGCTCCTGGGGCACCCTGATTTGGGATGTCCTACTGGGGTGTGTGTGTGTGCGTATGAATGGAGTGGGTGTGTGTATATGAATAGGTTTGCAGATTTGCCTGTGCGTGAATGGTGGTGGGGGGGTGGCATTGGGGGGGGAAACATGATGATGGGGCATACATTTTTTTTAATGATGTTCCCCAGGAGTGGGGGTTGTATTGGTGTGCATATGTGCATGGGGGGGCTCATGAATTGGTGGGGCCCAAGAAATTGCCCTTTTGCAATGTGTGAAATTCCCCTGGATCGCCAGTATTTTTACCTGACTGGCAATTCCACAGTGCATGTGCGGACTCTCTTACAATCAGGGTTCCTAGCCATTCATATTAATTTCTGGTTGGGAAAATCCCAATGGCAGACTGGCCACTCGCCTCCATCTGTGCATGTTTGTACCAGCCATTCAGATAGGTCTGGTGTGCAGACTTCACGCAGCAGTTGAAGAGATTCCGCTGGGGGCCTGAAGGCACATGCGCCATAGGATCAATGGCAAGGTAAGTAATGACGGCAATCTAGAGGCTTTTTTACACATTCACACATGATAAGGGGGTGCCATTAAAATGGGGCTATAGGTCAGTCATCCCACATCGTGTTAAACCCCCTAGATCACCCACACAACTCATCTTTCTACTGCTCCCATGGTGCATGTGTGGGCTCTTGTCCAATCAGCACTTTATGCTGTGCATACTAATGTACGTCATAAAGCATTGTTTTGGACTGAGCTCGGGCATAAGGAAATAGGAGGGGCCCAGTCTCCCTGGATTCTGAATGGCTGGGATGCTCGGGATGCAGCCACGACCAGCTGGACCACAGGAAACGTAGGTGATTGCAGGGCCTGCTGGTGGGGGCCACACAGTGAGGCATCCTGAATCAGCCTGGGGGGGGGGCGTTTGACCTAGGGCAGCACAAATCTTAAATACAGCCCTGCTGGGTCGCCTGTGAACAGTGGCAGCGGCACGCACCTGTGTTTTTAATGCCTGCAGGACTGTTAGCCCGCGATGCGGGCATTAAAAACACGGGTGCGCGCCACCGCCAATGCTCACAGGTGAGCTGTAGTGGGAAAACTATATATATATAAACATTTTCTTTTTTTTGCGGGGGGGCGCGATTTTCTGGGCTTGCCTCGGGAGCAAAAGAAGCTGCCTACAGCTCTGGTTTGTAATGTTGGGCCGCTGCGGCCACAGCTGGCTGGCAACAAGGAGCTACCATGGTCGCCCGGCGCACTGTGCTGCAGCACATGACATCCGGGTGGCGCACCGGACGGGCTCCCTCCAGAGTGGGCGGGGCTTCTCTCTGGTCCCCAGCGAGGCTGGAAATGCGAGGCGTCCCAGATCAAGGCCGACATCAGAGGTGAGAGGGGGGGAAATCTTTAAGATTTATGTCATGGGCCCTGTCCATCGCATATATCATGCAGCTGCCCACCATTGAGGCACCTGGGCCCGCTGCACTGTGAAAGGAGGGAGGGCCAGGCAAGGTGCGAGCAGCTCAAAGCTCCTGATACTGGCATTATGGTGGTGTTGCCCCGCTCGCCGGATCTCCTGCCTGCCTGACACGTGACCTCTGGCTCTGTGTCAGATTCCTTTGCTCAGTGAGGTGAGACAGACGCCGGCTGCAGCTGTTACCAGTGATAGAAGTAATGCTGCTGCAGTCAGCTTAAATTATTGTATAAGTTCACCTCCTTATGCTGAAATATGTTATGTCTCCCCTCTGTACCTCATTCATAAGCTGCCCCTGCTGTCACCCACTCATCCCTCCATCCACACTCATCCCCAGCCTGCCCCTGTCACCCACTCATCCCTCCATCCACACTCATCCCCAGCCTGCCCCTGTCACCCACTCATCCCTCCATCCACACTCATCCCTCCATCCACACTCATCTCTCCATCCACACTCATCCACAGCCTGCCCCTGTCACCCACTCATCCCTCTACCCACACTCATCCCTCCATCCACACTCATCCCCAGCCTGCCTCTGTCACCCACTCATCCCTCCATCCACACTCATCCCTCCATCCACACTCATCTCTCCATCCACACTCATCCACAGCCTGCCCCTGTCACCCACTCATCCCTCTACCCACACTCATCCCTCCATCCACACTCATCCCCAGCCTGCCCCTGTCACCCACTCATCCCTCCATCCACACTCATCCCTCCATCCACACTCATCTCTCCATCCACACTCATCCACAGCCTGCCCCTGTCACCCACTCATCCCTCTACCCACACTCATCCCTCCATCCACACTCATCCACAGCCTGCCCCTGTCACCCACTCATCCCTCTACCCACACTCATCCCTCCATCCACACTCATCCCCAGCCTGCCCCTGTCACCCACTCATCCCTCCATCCACACTCATCCCCAGTCTGCCCCTGTCACCCACTCATCTCTCCATCCACACTCATCCCTCTACCCACACTCATCCCTCTACCCACACTCATCCCTCCATCCACACTCATCCCCAGCCTGCCCCTGTCACCCACTCATCCCTCCATCCACACTCATCCCCAGCCTGCCCCTGTCACCCACTCATCCCTCCATCCACACTCATCCCTCTACCCACACTCATCCCTCCATCCACACTCATCCCCAGTCTGCCCCTGTCACCCACTCATCCCTCCATCCACACTCATCCCCAGCCTGCCCCTGTCACCCACTCATCCCTCCATCCACACTCATCCACAGCCTGCCCCTGTCACCCACTCATCCCTCCATCCACACTCATCCCCAGCCTGCCCCTGTCACCCACTCATCCCTCCATCCACACTCATCCCCAGCCTGCCCCTGTCACCCACTCATCCCTCCATCCACACTCATCCCCAGCCTGCCCCTGTCACCCACTCATCCCTCCATCCACACTCATCCCCAGCCTGCCCCTGTCACCCACTCATCCCTCCATCCACACTCATCCCCAGCCTGCCCCTGTCACCCACTCATCCCTCCATCCACACTCATCCCCAGCCTGCCCCTGTCACCCACTCATCCCCCCATCCACACTCATCCCTCCATCCCCACTTATCCCCAGCCGTCCCCTGTCACCCACTCATCCCTCCATCCACACTCATCTCTCCATCCACACTCATCCACAGCCTGCCCCTGTCACCCACTCATCCCTCCATCCACTCTCATCCCTCCATCCACACTCATCTCTCCATCCACACTCATCCACAGCCTGCCCCTGTCACCCACTCATCCCTCCATCCACACTCATCCCCAGCCTGCCCCTGTCACCCACTCATCCCTCCATCCACTCTCATCCCTCCATCCACACTCATCTCTCCATCCACACTCATCCACAGCCTGCCCCTGTCACCCACTCATCCCTCCATCCACACTCATCCCCAGCCTGCCCCTGTCACCCACTCATCCCTCCATCCACACTCATCCCCAGCCTGCCCCTGTCACCCACTCATCCCTCCATCCACACTCATCCCCAGCCTGCCCCTGTCACCCACTCATCCCTCCATCCACACTCATCCCCAGCCTGCCCCTGTCACCCACTCATCCCTCCATCCACACTCATCCCCAGCCTGCCCCTGTCACCCACTCATCCCTCCATCCACACTCATCCACAGCCTGCCCCTGTCACCCACTCATCCCTCCATCCACACTCATCCCCAGCCTGCCCCTGTCACCCACTCATCCCTCCATCCACACTCATCCCCAGCCTGCCCCTGTCACCCACTCATCCCTCCATCCACACTCATCCCCAGTCTGCCCCTGTCACCCACTCATCCCTCCATCCACACTCATCCCCAGTCTGCCCCTGTCACCCACTCATCCCTCCATCCACAACTATCTCCAGTCTATTCCTGTCACTAAACCCCTCTTCACTGGACCCCCTCTTCCTTTCTATGGCAACTATTCTTAAACATACTGACTGTGTTATTCCATAACAGCCTTCCTGTCTGCCAGCCAGCCACAGTATCCTGCCAGCCAAAGCAGCCCGTTTGCCTTAGCAGCCAGCTTCAGTAAGGTGAGTGGTGGCTGAAGCCAAGTTATAATGTATATTGCACTGGTTCTTTTTTGTTCTTTTGTGTGTAAAAATTCTGTTATTATTATATAAAACAGTTTTCAGAAAATGGAATTTGTAGGGGTGGGGCATATGGAGTGGTTTGGGTGGGAACAGGGGTGGGACAGAGGTGGGGCCAGGGGTGGGGGTCTCGCTGGGGGCCCTTGCTTTTTTTGGTCCGGGGGCCCTGAGTGGTGTCAGCCCGTCCTGACTGGTGCCCAACTTTAACTGGCTGGTGCCCAACTTTAGATTCCAGGGGAGGAAGTGCTGGATTTTGTTCTGCTTTTAAGTTGCCCACACCAGCTGATTTCTTATTCCTGGAGCATTCCAATTTGTGATACCCTACTGTGTGAAACCCCCTGGGATCACTGGCATACCCGCTATGCAAGGAATTCCACCCCTGGGTTTTAGTCCGCTTTACAGGGGCATCTCAATTCGGAATGCCCCTGTTTGTGAAATAACCCCCCTGGTTTGGCTGGTAATTGAAACTGGTGATCCCACAGTGCATTGACCAGTTTGAGGAAAGTAATGAGCAAAGGGGTGGGGGTCACACACACGGGCATCCAAAATCAGGAGAATCTAGATTTGTTTAGACTCCAAGGTCAGGTTTAAAGGAGTTTGGTGTGCTTCAAAGTTGACCAAAACTAGAGTTTTGGTCCAAGCAGAATGATCCTTAGGGGGCATCCAGATTTGGGACGTCCCTCGCTGATGTAATGCGACTCTTCACCACAAGGGGCCCACTGAGACAATGCCACCCAAGGGCCCACATAAACCTGGAGCCGGCCCTGACAGCTCATAAATGTTTTATTACACAGGAACTGAACTACAAAATATTAACATGATGGTATAGAACACCAAATGTCATTCACAAAGTGTTTCCATCCATCACAGACTCTTGCTGGAGATGTGACTTGAGCAAGGGGGACCTCCAACATAGGTTGGAGGAGGTGGTGGACAGAGGGCCACGGGGACATATGTCACAAATTAATTATACATAGTACAGGTTTTGGTAATGAAAACCCTCAGCTGTTTGACCTTCTTGCGTTGAGGTTATTGCAGGTAATGAGTAAGAGCAATTTTTATGTTCTTTAGCACATGTGATGGCCTAGTGTCTGAAGAGAAGACTGTATGATCCCAAATTGTTGTCCTTGCACCTATGTATTAAATTCATTATTATTTGAATGTTCTGGTGTGATAATGGATTGTCTACACATGAGCTACTGTGGTGCCTAAACACTTTCACTTTTCAGTGATACTACTCACATAAGGAAAGATATTTGTGAACTGACTTGTTGCATGGGTGGTATCCTAGTATTCTACCAGACCAGACCCATTCTTTCACAAATGTTTATAAAGAGAAACTGAATGGCTAGGTACTTGATTTTATGCACTTTTTATACACAATCATTATGGGGTGTGCTAAAACCTTTGTCAATAGGATAGTATATTTGACTTACAGGACCAGGAACCTTTTCCATTCGATCACGATGGTTAGGATCGTTTGGATTATTCACCAGCTACAGCTTGACAATACCAGTCGACTGTGGCGGCCAATAAAACATGAAAATGGAAAATATGAAGCTGGAAATTCTGTAGACCAAACAAAAGAGGCTATAAACAATATATGAGGCCTCCTTTCTTTTCTCCCTACTATAGTATTTGCAAGCTTGTCTGCAAGGGAAACATCCAGAATATAAAATAACTGGCAGCCAGCAGTTCTGATCTATCCTACTAACCTTGTTTCTTTTACCTAAAGCAAAGGGAAAGCCATTCATAATTTAAAGCATCCAATTATGCAGTCGGTTAAATTTTAAGATATGAAGCATATGTTCCACTATAAGCCTGCGTGCAAGTAAAAAAAAAAAAACTTCTACTACAATGGAAGTTTGTAGCTGAAATCTCAACAAGAGATTCAGTTTTTGCTGCTCTTATGTATTAATAAGTGAAAAAATAATCCTGCCTGTTGTAATATTCTAGACTTCTCAAAGTCAAACTGGCTTGTTATTTGATAGTGAGACAGCAACTTTAACTAATATATTTTAGTTTTTTTTTAAAGTGTCCCTCTACTTTTCTCCACTTAATTTTTTAAAAAAGGGATTGAGATAAGCAGATAGTGACAGGGCCGTACAGCTTGACAGGGGGCAACATGTGCTCACAAGAGGGTCCCTTAAACCCCCTTACCAGTTCACAAACAGTAAATAAAGAGACCACACAAACATTTTTCATCTAAATGTAACTTACTCACTCCCCCATGTCTTTTGTCCCTGGATGGGCAACACACTCTGTACAAGCCCGCCAAGTTCAGTGCCCACTATTGGTTTGGCCGGCATCTGTGCTGATGCTGGTGGAGGCGGCTTTAGCAGCTGCATCTTTTGTTCAGGGGGTCACAGGTCCCCCATCCATCTATTCTTGCATCCAGCTAGGGGTAATGTTGGATGAAAAGTTTTCATGCCTTTTATATATTTTGCATACTTTTTTGTGCTCATCGGATTAAATTAGCTCATAAAATGCACAAAAATACTTTGCTGAATCATCACCGGAGGGGAGAGACATGGAGGGGATACATAAGGAAATTTCCTCCATGTCCCTCCTCTCTAAGGATGCAGTTGGCCACATGGGGCAGATTCCACAGAATGGATGCTGGGGTGAATGGACGGGAGGAACCCTCACCCCCTGAGCAAAATAAGCTGCTGAGCGTCTACTATAGCCACTGACATCAGCACACATGTCCACCGGATCTGGTGGCAGTGGACCTGTGGACCTGTGAAGAGGACAAAAGAGGAAAGATGTGAAGGGGTGAGTATGTTAAATTTAGATGAATAAAAATCTTGTGAGGTTTTTTCTTTATCACTTTATAATTATGTGAACTGATGCAATGCATTGGGCAGATATTCAGAGTGGTTAATGCTGCTGCTCCCCACAGGCCGGCCCAGGAGACAGGCATTGGAATGGAGCAGATCACACATGTAAAAGTGGCAATAATAAGCCCAAAATACCATCTACCCTGGAGTTTATTCCAACAACAAGGCTGGCATGATATCTTTTCAGTAGGGGTACTGTATGTAGCTCCTCCTTGTACTATTTAGCATGTTTATATGGATTTTTAATACTACACAACTTCCTGATACAGCTACTTCAAAGTTTTTCATGTAGTTGGGGGGCAGTCATGTTTAATTAATGTTTTACTTCTTGGGAACTGGGACCAATGCAGAGGGAGCGGTAGGTTAGCTCAGTGCTCTTCCAAGAATGGACATTTTTTGGGGGGGAACCATATATATACATATATATAGTTGCTGTTTTTATTGTATATTTTATTAATTTTAATGGTGAATGGTTTGGCTAAAGCTTGTTATCTATTTTCATGTCTCTGTATTTGTAGGCAATCTTATAATCCTGATATTGTCTAATCTAAAATTAGAGCCCTATCCCTTCTAGCTTTCCTTTATCTCTCTGCTATATTAAGTCAGAAATGTGAATAATCTGGGAATTATCTGGATAACCTTAAATACTCACACAGTGGAACGATGTCAAACAAGATTAATATGCACTATACTTTCAGGGTGATTTCTATCCCCCGGAGGAACGTGTGTACAGCCGAGGATCGCTTCTAATGCCTAATTAGTGGTTTCTGGTTTTTGTGGTTTTATGGAGTCAACTACATCCTAACCACAACTGTGACATGCCTGAGAACCTCCATTATTAAACATGCTCTGTGCTTTCTTCCATAAAGCTACAGCAAATTGCATTTACATGTAGGCCTGTACATATTGTAATGCATGCATATTAGTGTTTCTACACCTACAGAGTGTTCTGATGAATTAATATAATTTATTGTGACCTGGTTCCATGCAGGTGCATTGTTGTAATAGAAAGATAGGGATGCACAAGATACATACAGTGTACAACTACTACTGGCATCACTTTCCATACCTTTTGTGTAAAAAACAACATATCATAAAACTGCACATAACAGCAAAGCAGTGTTGTTCATTAGCCTGCATCGACCAAGCTGCAATGTCTATGGAGGACAATAAACTGAATACCGCTGGACTGGACAGACATTGTTTACACCTGTAATGTACTGATTCTGAAAGCAAATCAATAGAATTTTGAGAGGTTCTCCACATTTCTTAACTACAATCCCACAGCACATGCATATACTCACCTTCAATCAGCTTTTTTTACTGTGCATATTAATAAGCGGCTACAAAAGCTAAATGAAATGCTTGCCACAGGGTGCTCCCCTCTAGTTGTGTGTACCCATGCAAGTCATATAGATATGCCTTGTGCAGGTACATTCAGCTGCTAAAGGGATCCAGGGGATGCTCTGTACATCAGGAGGTCTTAAACAGTGAGGATCCCCAAATTGTGATGCCCAATAGACAGTGAATTTACAGGCCCTAGTCTTATAGTTTCATATTGACTATAGGGTAGCTTTTCGTTCTCTTTTTTTTTAAATACCTATGCTCTGTTTTTGAAGGGTCTTTCACATGTGCATGCAATACGTTATTAAAAGAAACATATCCTGCAAATCATTGAAGTTTGCAATGGAGTGTTGTACGTTTTACTAATTTCTTTTTTCTAATTTAATTATATTGCAACTAACTAACTATATTGCAGCTAACACTGGAAGTGTCTGTCCTTCCTCTCTGTCTGACCTCCTTCCATTGTATCACTTCCCCTAATCCTCTCTTTAAAGCGAACTTCTGATAAATAATGACAGGAGGTCCTCTGACCCCCACACCCCAGGGACCTTGAAATATGGGATGCCCCACTATATAGAAGGAAAACAGCATATTCAATGTTGGGCAAGAGTAGTTTCCAAAAACACACCACACTCCTGCAGCCCCTGTGACCGTGCAGCTGCAGAACGGCTGCCTCCAGAGGTGGAGTCAGCCATAGGTAAGTACCTTTGCCTAATATTGTACACAAGTACATTGTGTTTCTTGCCAAAATGCAGATGTCAGGGAACAGACAGTCATTTTTGACTGAAGTCTTCTTTAAACCCATCATTTGTTCATTTGTGATTTGCTGGGACCCCTCTCATGACCCTGCTTTCATGATTTCTGCTCTTTTGATTTCCACTTTATATTACCCACTTCCTTATATTCCATTCTTTCGACATTTATTTAAGCCAATCCCTCGCTTTCATTGTCTTGCCAAACGTTGATGTGGTCATTATTGCCCTAGATAGAGGTAGAACACTATTATAAGGTCTTTTTGCTTAGTTTTTGCAGACAGGGCTTCCCTGTTGTATGTCAATGGACGTAATACCAGACAATTAACAGTAGATGGGACGTATCAAAACATCATCATTAAGCAATACAAGACATATAAATGTAAGGATTTTACTTACATACATTTTGCTTAAAATGTAAATGTTTTCACTGTGTCTATGCATCAAAATAGACGGGGAGGCCGATTCATTAATAGCGGCAGGTAGCGACAGTTGAGCGACTGTAGCGGCATTTTCAGAGCGCCCGCTAGTAGTCGCTGTGCTTGGCCGTTGTTCGGTAGTTGATAGCGACTCAGTCGGTTTGCCGTAATGTTGAATATTGGGTGAGGAATCGCTATTTCACAGGTTCCGCGCTGTATGGGAGCGCATGATAGCGACTGGTCAAAGCGACCGGCTTCCACCATATTCATTAACAAATCAGGCTCAAAAAATTCTCGCTCTGTGAAATGCATGTTTAAACCCCAGAGCGCTGGCGGCGATGGGTTAAAAGTAGTTTTTTAACCCCCAAACAACCATATTTTTGGAAACCCCCAAAAAAGTTTTTTAAATAATTTAGTAATATGAATTCATTAATATCAGACCTGTAATATCAATTCTGTACAATTGTTTTTTAATTTTTTTTCTCTTAAAAATGGCAGAAGTGGTCACTGAATTTTTCACATTAAAAAAAAAAAAAAAAAAAAAAATTAATAACAATTAATTATTAATATTTAAAGATTGTTCCATTGAAATGCATTGGAGAGCGCAAGGTAGCGAGAGGTCATACCTGTCGCTTTTTAAGGTCAGACGCTGGCGCTGGAATAATGATGAATGAGTCGCTATCTGCCGCTATCTCAGTCGCTAAGCAGGATTGGCTTGATAAATGTGTGATTGTGGTGGGGAGCCGGCGTTCTCGTGGAGGGGGCCGTCATTACCGGCCGCTCACCAGTCGCTACCTGTCGCTATCCCTTCATAAATAAGGGCCTTAGAAGAGTGTCTCAAAAGATGTGCACATTGTAGTGCAGGTGACGATTGCCCAGTACCCAGGAGTCTGTGTCGGGACTATCTATATTATAAGATAACCTCTTCTGCCTTATTTAGTAAAGAATGTACACTTTCCAGATACACATAGAATATTGTCTAAATATCTGAGTTGGAAAAATTTGGGAGATTGCCAGAAAGACAGAAAGATTTCTCCAAAAATTCTAAATAACACCTGATATGGGATTTATGAGTTATATAAAGCTTCTCACCTTACTTTTATGATGATATTTTATGAAAGGAGGAAGAGGAAAGTGTGATAAAACAGAGCCCATGGTTCTCTCTATCCTTACCTTGTTATCATGTCTTTACAAACTTGATAACATACCAGAATGGAAAACTTTCTTATTGTTAATTAATTATCATTAAAATTTAAAAATGATGTCTAAAATGCAATAGGTATAAAAGCAACTTAAAATCAGCGGGTCTCAGCTATATTTCCAGTTAGGCACTCAAGAGCCTGTGCCTAGGGCAGAATGATGCAAGGGGCAGCAACTGTCAAGATAAAATCACAACTATGATTCTTTATTTCTGTTTTTGGGACCTTACTTATTATTTTAGTTAGTTAAAAATAGAGCTAACCCAGTTGCCATAAAGTCCAAATTTAACCAAATCAAACAAAAATAGGATTTATTTACTTCCCAGCCAAATTTGAATAGAAACACTAGTCATCATATTTATTATTCAAGCAAATAAAGTCTTAAGACATTGATTACTTTAAAGGGACACTATAATCAACTCATCGAATCTCTTTTACATGTTTGGCAGCCAGTGGCAGCCAATCATGTGACCTCCAGCAACCATTCAGCTTTGATTTGCAAGCCCACTCTGCAAAACTTTTGGTAACCAGCAGTTACATTATTAACAACTATACAATAAATTAAGTTAGATGACTTGACTATGGTGCAGCTTTAAAGCGAACCAAAATTAGAAAAAGAAAGTTTAGCAAATTGCTTTCCTAAAGCCCCCCCCCCCCCCAGCTGTAGAACTGCATGGGAGCGGCCATCTTGTCACACACATAAGTATGAGGGGAAATCTGTGTCAACAACAGCCCACACATCCAACATAACTGAGTGATAAATGCCACAGAAACACAGGTAGCTTGTGTATTATGTTATATAAACACACACACTGAATAACCAGCTGCTAGAGGGATTGTGTATGTGAAGGAAAACCTGCAACAATGTTTCTTTGGCCTTTATTTAAGAAATGGCAGTTCCAGCTAGCATCAGGTGAACGTCAGGTCCAAGCATAGGAAGTGTATTTAACTAGTTCAAAATTCATAGCGCCTCTGATAGTCCCATATAGTGTCCCATGTTTCAACAGCACCAGCTATTACATGTGCACCAGCGCTCTGTTCCCCCCAGTGCCGCATCACACCATGTGCTCTGTGTCCCAATCCCATATATTTCCATGGGCTAAGGTGGTTGCAATTCTTTATCTTTTATTTTTTGGGCTGTGCATGTGCAATTGGATCGCTGCCTGTTTGGAATTGTTTATTTATGCATTTTGGGCACTTTTGGGTTCTGCTGCAAACTTGCGATTTGGGCCATGCAAAACCTGTATCATGTCATTCAAGTGTCCCCAGAGTTATTCCCGGTGTTTGCACATTGGAAATCATCCTATCACTTCTGAAAAGTAAAGTCAGGGATTCCAACAGGTACTGTATACCTGATATCCAGTTTTTAGTGCGCCCGTGCGTGCAATGTGTCTTTTGCTTGATATATTTCATTTAAAGCCGGCGCTAGGTGTCCCTAGCACATAGGCTTTTAAAAGTACTGCGCAACGCGGAGGCACACAAGGGCGCAGAGAGCATTAGTTGCCCACACATTTATTTCTTAAAAAAGACTGTTTGTCATGGTTCACGGTGGACTGGATTTACTGCACTCCCATTCAGTCAATGTAAACAATATGTATCTTCTAAAGTGTTACAATTCTTTCAGCTGCTCATCTACATGGAGTTAAGCTCTCTCAAATATTTTATGTCACTGATTATCAGAGTGGGGCTTTAGGGGTGCAATTTACTGAACTTGTTTTTTTTTTACTTTCGGTCTGCTTTAATATTCCACTTGCTGTGTGCTAGTAGAAAAAACATGTTATGGGGTGATTGGGGTTGGGGTCTACATACTGCTTGTTATAGGGTTCTGGGGTGGGAGTATTTTAGCACAATATTTGGCTCAGATTATTTTTTTTCTCATTTACCTCATCTAAACCCTAGATGTGTCTTATGGTCAGCTGGGTCTTACAGTGCGAAAAATATGGTACTGTATATACATTCAGAGATCTAGAATAAAGTACAAGAGAATATCTATATTTTTTATATTTAATTTGGAGATACTATTTACGGTGCAGTCTACAGCTGTTCATCATTTTAACAGCTACTAGGTAAAAACTGTTTCTTTTCTCCTTGACCCCAGCACCCTATATCTGGATCTAAATGGGAAACAGTCAAGAAAAGGGGTTCCCTATCACGGGCAAATTCCCCCTAGATTTCTGTTTGCTGTGAGACAGTCCATTATTGGTAGGTGATCACCAATAATTCTCTCTGCAGCTCTTCTAGGTGTAGCTTGTCTCTGGTGGTTGCCCCTCCACACCAGGTCAAAAATGAGGAGCAAATTACAGACTTGATTGTTGCACTGTAGAACATAAGCAACAACTTTCTTGAAAGTCCACTCTATTTCAGGTCCTTAGAGTTGGTTATTCACAGACATGTGAAGGACTGTATCAACCATCTGAAGCAGATTCTTGACTTCAGTTTCTTCAAACACCAGATCGCTGCTATACCCAACTGGGAGCACATAAAACATTTGCAACAGTTTCTGCAAGAGCAAGTTTTCCTGAGAATTTTGTGAGAGTAGGACCACATTCAACAAGATGCTTATTCAGGGCTGCAATAGTGGAATGTTTGTTTTGGTTTTTTAATTTTCTTCAGACCCTTCGATACATCATTCGAGTTGCCGCTGAAGAATCTTAGGTCCTCTTTGCCACTTTTATTTCTCTGGTAAGAGAGTTCCTTATGTTCCATCTCTGCCTGTAAACCATGGCTAATATGTACGCTTTAGTAGGAATAAGCATATCCTCACAACATTGAATGTAATTGACCACTGTGTCAGTCCACTTATCAGGCTTAGAGTTGGCCTGTTTCAGTACCTTCCAATCAGTGCTTGGGATGTATGTGTAAAGAGCTAGATTTGCATTGGCTGTCCACATTTTTGTTATTCTAAAAATGTTGCATATAAGTTGAAATTAGGTGTGCCAAGAAGTGATCTGAAAACCCACTGCAGCCTTTGATACTTATTTGTAGGCCCCTTTAGAATTGTGTAGCAGTAATCAAGTACCCTATCCTTTTTAGTTGCACATGCTGGTTGAATTTCGGTAGTGTCATATCGACATCACCCAGGACTACTACTAATGTCTCTGGATATTTTCTCTTCCACTCCAAAATGCCCGAGTGTCCAGTGCCTCATTTACTAATGCATCAGGTGGAATACAAACAACTACCTGAACGAGAAATGGAGACAATGGTAGGAAGGTTCAACACACAATAAAGTGAAAACATTATTTCTGATTTTAAAAAACTGTGTATCGGTTTAGGATGTTAAATTCTATGAGGTTGGTACAGTTTTTAAACATTTGTAAATAACCCCCCTCCTATAGGGAATTAATTAAAATGTGCAGATCCTCACATTATTTTAATGAGTTATCACTGAGAGTTGAAATTCGCTTGTTACCAGTTATACTTGTTATGTTAAGCAAGTAAAGCAAGTAAATGCAGTTTTCTTTTCAATATACAACTCCAAGATGGCAAACGTGCTAGAAGCTTTTGGAAAAACTGATCATAATTATGTATATAAAGTATTATTATTATAAAAAGTATATACTTACTATAGTCTATATATACTTAAGTTTGTACCAATAGGGTGTGGGCTTGCTGTGATCCTAACCCAGCCCTCCTGTCACACCCAGCCTGGCAGTAAGGTGATAATCAGGTACTTCAGATTCAAAACTTCAATATTGAAATTCAGACTCTTGTCCAGCTCAGGCATGCATTGAATGGAGTGCTCTTTTGGTTGTGATTTTGGCAGAGGGAGTAGAGTTCACACTAACCATGGGCAGACAGGAACAGTCTGTGGGTGTGGTCTGAGGAATGCCCCGGGGGGGGGGGGGGTGTAAGGCTAAGCATTCTCTTTTGATATAGGGCCTTATTTATCACGGGCTAGCGCCAGGTAGTGTCTGACGAGCGCCAGGTACCGCCAGCTATCGGCGGCTACCGACTCAAGTACGCCCGGCGGCGGTCACAATGACGCATTTATCAAGCAAAATGAGGCTAGCGCCGGCGAGAGCGACGGCTAGCGCGGCATTCATCATGAAGCCGCCTGGACCGAACAGCGCCGCTGCAAATTCCTTCACAGCGCCAGGTATGAGCTGTCGCTCCCTGGCGATGTCCAATGCATTTCAATGGAGCAATCTATAATTAATCATAATTAATTGGTATTAATTTTTTTTTTTTTTTTTAATGTCAAAAATTCGGAGACCACTTCTGCAATGTTAGGATTTATTTTTAAGTAAAAAAAAATTTCAAAAAAAATTTGTGCAGAATTGATCTAACAGGTCTGATATTAATGTATTCATATTACAAAATGATTCTAAAAACATGTATAATGTTACAATCAAAAAATATGGTTGTTTAGGGGTTAAAAACTAGTTAACACCCA